>OY390736.1:40374703-41592203 GCA_959613385.1 Geotrupes spiniger | reverse complement strand
GAGAACATCCGCTCTTAAGGCGAAATGCAGTTAGACCCGGAAGAACCATCACGCGCCGTTGGAATAAATTGGATAAGAGCAATTGGCCATATGGTATCCATGAGCAGGATTTAACGTCGAATACGCACATTTTGACTACGTTCTTATCGTTCTTAATTTCGTCACTGGTGCCAGGACAGACAATATTGGGTTCCTGAATGGAATGAGATCTTCTTCAGCGAAGATTTTGCTTATGGCACTTTGACGGACGTTCGACCTAGGAGCCAGACGCAAAATTTACAATTTGTTCAACGTCGCCATATGGCTTTAAGTCCTGGAGTTATGGTATGGGGGGCAATACGCTATGGAAAAAGATCTCGTCTGGTATTCATTCCGGGCATAATAAACGCCAGATGTTACATTGATTCAGTGTTGGAACCAGTTGTTGTGCCATTAATACAAAACCTTCAAGGAGCAGCCTTTCAGCAAGATAATACACGGCCTCATACTGCTCATGTAACGTCAGCCTTCCTAGAAGAAAACAACATCAATATGTTGCCCTGGCCTCCCAGATCACCAGACTTATCCGCCATTGAACATATCTGGGATATAATGGAAAGAAGCGCTTACCCCATCCTCCCAATGCGTTAGAGGAGTTGCGTCAATAGTTTCAGATAGCCTGGAATGATGTACCTCAAGAGGATATCAATAATTTAATTTCCAGTATGCCCAGAAGGGTTACTGAGTGCATATGTATACGTGGGGGTGTAACTCATTATACATTTTTTAGTCATTAAAGTCAGTTTTTCTTAAAAATGTAATCATTTGTTTTTCTACGTGCACTAGATATTTTCAGCAGTGGTTTGGGGTGGTCTATTTTATTTGAAAGGCAGTGTATATTCTAATGAAAGAATTCTTTCTTTAATTTTATAATTTTTTTCTTTCAGTATTTTTTTATTTCTTTATTTTCTTGTTTCATTTCCTCAAATTCGACATAAAATCGAGTTCATCTCCTTCCACGTGTTGTATATGTCCGTGTTCGACGCCTGTTCATTGCTTTCGCTAGGTTCTGATCCTTTTCTGAATCAAACCGCTAAAAAGGAAGCAACTAATTGTGAAACAAAAACGCCATTGCAATCGTCTTAACAATCAACAAAACAATAAAACACACGAATGAATGAATTTTGTAACCGACGCACGAAACCGGCCGGAATACCAATGACTTCTGCAACGATTAATTAAAATTCGTCGCGCGGCTTAAGTGAAACCGATATTGGGTAGACATTTTACAACAATGGGGACACATCTTTATGTAACTGCACCCTACCACTCAATTAATGCACTTGACTGTATATAAAAAACCGATCGGGTTGCAAACCAAACATTGCAGTCTAACGATCGACAACGGCAACAATCTCGAAATGGCCACCACAACAATCGTAAGTTGATCATTGATCATCGATAATTTGGCAATTTTTAATAATTTTTTATTTTAGATTTTCTTCGTCGCTTTGGCAGTGTCGTCGATCAACGCCGGGGTAATTTCCGCGGTTCCGGCGGCGTACGTCGCGAATTACGCGACGTCTTACAACGCCCATGTTGTGAACCATGCGATCAGTGCGCCGCTAGTCGCAGCTCCTTATGTGGCCGCTCCGGGTCCGCTGGTGGCGGCCGCTGCGCCTTTAGTGGCCGCCCCGGCGCCGGTTGTGGCACATTCTCCGCTGCTAGCCGCCCATGCGCCGCTCTTGGCCGCCCCAGCCGTTGCTGCGTATTCAACACATCCATATTAACGGCGATTGTAATAATTCAAATGAAATTTGTATGATATGTAAATAAAAATGTTTATATCCGATTGATTGTGAGTATTTGTTTACTGCGAGTATGTGACGTAAATGCAAGCTAGTTGTTTCGGTTGCCTACGTAAGTTATTTCCGTGTGAACCATTTACGTAATTCCATTTTTTTTCAAAATAAATTCAATGCAGTAATTATACATTTGTTTTAACATGATCACGTCTGCAAGTATAATTGGAAATGGAAACAAGCATTCAATCTTCTCGTCATGCCGAACTCTTTCAAATACATCAGGGTTGCTTCTAATTGAATTACAGCCAGCAATTATCCGATTTCGTAATTCGTCCAAACTCTCCACTGGAGTAGCGTAAACTAATGACTTCAGAGACCCCCATAATAAATCATCCAGGGGGGTTAAGTCAGGGGATCAACCAGACCATGCGTGTGGCCCACCTAGATCAATTCAGCGATATCCGTATTTTGCTCTTAAAAAAATCACGAGCAACCAAACTGAAATGTGTTGGTGCACCATCGTGCACCACATTGCAATTCTTTTCGCCAATGGTACATCCTGCAGAAACTCGGGCAGTGTTTCTTCCAGAAGATACATCAACATGTTTGCAAAAGCCATTGGCATAACGCAATACGTAGACGATAATCAACAGGTAGTACCTGAACACGTTGAATGCGCCATGGATACAACAAATTGCCCTTAAGAATTTTCCAAACTGCCCAATGACTTACATTCAAATCATTGGTAATTTGTTCACCTGTATCTTCGAAACAACGGAGTTTTTCAAAAATCATCTTAGGACAAAATATTGTTAGAATAGGCCAAGGAATAACCCCTTGAATATTTGCCGCATGATTACCTAACACCCTGTATGGTATTCTTGCTACGAGTGGAGATCATTATTTACCTGTCAAATAATTTCAAATTTAAGTAGAAAAGGTTAGAGAAATTCTAAAAATTAAAAATTAGAGGTTCGTGCAGTTATAAAATACTTGCAAAAGGGTTGTCCCCAAAAGAAATTCATGGAGACATCATAGGTGTATTAGGTGAAGGTGCTGTTTCTCTGCCACTACCCAAGAAAATGTTAATTGCATGCACGATATGGTAATGACAGATAGCCGACCGGATAGTTGAAATTACGATTTTTTCTTATGGAACTAGAAAATATTTTAACAAATATTTTGGGACTAAAGAAGTTGTCTGCACGTTGGGTCCCACGAATGTTGACACCTGATCGGAAACGTTCTTGAGTATTGCATTGAGTTTGGTAAAGTTGAAAGCAGATCCGGATGCATTTCTTTCTCGGTTCGTCACTGTTGATGAAACGTGGGTTCACCACTTCGATCGTGAGTCGAAGCAACAAAGTCTGGAGTAGCATCGCCGAGGTTCTCCGCCATCCCGCAAAATTTCGTAATACTGATCTCCCCTCGTATTCGAACAATTTGCACGATGCGGCTTTACGACTCATTTACTGCATTCGCATTACTACATGGATTAAATTTTAATCGTTCATTCTGCAGCCAAGCGCAGCTCAAACAGCCACAACTTTTTATCCAAGTTAATCGTCAACCGTGCGAAACTTTGATTGACTCCAACGACGCGTCGCTTAAAACCAGCAAATCGAAACACATTAATTAAAATCGCTTCAATTAATAAACAGGTTCCGTGATCTACTATCGCCTATCGACGCCGAACATTTCGAAAATGCAGCGAATTTATGCAATTGGCGCGATTTTTGTTCGGCGTTGTGAAAGGTTGATTAATGCGATCCAATTTAATCTCCATGCATACGCCAACATATTCCACATCTTTCCGGGCCCAAGTATGCGACACGTTTTCTACTTCAAAAATTTGTAGGTTGGCGCGTGTGTGGTCTAAAACGATTTTAATGTTTCAAATTTGTGTGAGGTGGGTGGGTTCCCACCCTGCAAATATTTAAATAAAATTTAACAAAATGAATCGAATTTAATTTAATTGTCGCGATTACGAAACGACATACGTGCGACCGAGACGCGAGCGTGCAGTTTGCATCAGTTTCGCCCGATAAGTCCGTTTTAAAGTCTAAGTGCAGAGGTGTGTCGTCACGGCCACTAGATCGTGAAAGTAACCCAAAACGAGAGCTCGACTCCAAACCGCGATTATCATTTTTGTGTCGCTAAAATAACTTCCAGTTGTTTGGCGTCCTATAAATAGCGCGTTGGCGCGCAGATTATGCAAATGCGAATTTGAGGATTGATCTCAAACCCGATTGGATTGGACGCGACGCCGTAGTTCCGTTGTAAACGTAACGTTGTTTGCGGCTAAATCGAAATAAAAATAAGTAAACAAGTATCGAAATAAATAGAGCGTTGCTTCGTGGAATCTCTGGATTGTCAAGGATTCGTCGGACCTTTAATTTAATTTAATTTAATTTAATTTAAGGCCGCGCGCTAACGATAAACATCGGCGTCCTTTTGTGCACCGTTTGAATGCGAATGCGTTGTGTTGTGTTGGTTGGATGTTGCATAAGAGTGTGGCGATAAGATACATATTAAATGTACTGAAACGCCATTGCGACACGACGAATAAACGCGAAGTTTACATTGTTCTGCGACTGTGTCGATATGAACGTTATATAATGGAACCGGGGTGGACTTGCATGCATGCAAACCGTATCTTTGGGCAACTGACGTAAAAGTTTCTACTTCGTTTGGGTATGCGTTTCGAAATGTATTTCATTCAATCGTTCGTTTTAGTTCATATTGTACCATAAGGCTCAAAAAATTAGACAACTGCATGCACGTCAGTTATAAATCCTCCAGTTATAAATCCTGTATTGCATTGTTTTATTTCCGTCCCACTCATCATAATATTGCAGGTGTGAACACGACGCTCTGAAATGCCTGACGGTCCGCCGATTTATTTACATAAGTTGTACCATAAATTGTTTAAAAAAATGTGCTTTGCTACAGTTTTTTAAACAATTAATTATATCATTTATAACAATTATATTCCTTAAAAAATGCATTGCATTTGTAATTCATTATTGTCTAAAACCACCGAACGAACACGACTTGAGAATATTATCCATGCGGCTCTCGACCTTGATTAGTGTTCCATTGAGAATATATTATCACTTTGGGATAGTTTTTATAAACTAATTTGTTCTGTGTGCCTGGTAACTCACAATTGCATAAATGCCTTCATATCAATATGTCACGATCAACTTCTTGGGCAGGTTAAAATTTAAAATGCACACAGCCGTGCAGAAACACCGGTACTTCGAATAAAGTGGGCACATTTCGATTGAATTCGTGACCAGTCTAGCGTGCAAACGGCAGCATGCATACGCTTTTTAGGTATCCGCACCGTGCCCAGTTTCGCGAGAATGCCAGGACGTCCAACCCCCCCCCCCCCACTCGTGTAACTCGGATTGAAGCAATTGGAAAAATTCGTCGCTCGAGTCCTGATCAAACAATCGCGGACCGCTCCCTCCCCACCCTTTAAACAGAGGAAGTGCATCTCTGAAACGCATCTTTTATTAAAAATTTGTTGACTTAATCGATGGCTTGCGGCGGAAAAGATTGATTTGAGTGGCGACGACGAATGTCACGTATGGGGCGGCTGACGCAATCGTTTGTCAGGTTGCGTCATTTCGAATTTTTCGAATCGAAGCTATCTCGGTCAAAAAATGGCGTAAACGATATTCGTCGAATGAGAATTTGCATGAAATGCATGCAGTAAAGTGAAGTAGGTGTTTATCGAGGGATATTTTCAAAAAGTTTGATTATTAATAAATAGGCCTGCTACTATCCGAAGATTTTATCGGATATCCGAGATATCCAGATAGTTTACTATCCGGACCCGAGAACCGAAACTCGAATCCGGATATCGGATCCAGGTCCGGATTTCGGTTCGGGATCTCGTTAACCGAATATCCGGATTCTGGAAATGGGTCCGGTTCTGAATCTTGGAGGCTGGATCCGAAACCATTTTCCAAAAATGATTGCATATTGTACGTGTTAAATAATGTTTCTTTTTACAGTTTATAACTTATAATAATTATAAAAAATAGTAAACTTATCAAAAAATTCCAAAATTGGGTTAGTATTATCGTAATTTCGACAGTTCTCAAATATTTTCAAAGTTCTAAAATTACAAGAATCTTCAAAATTGTGAAAACGATCGAAACGTGAAAATTAATAAATTCCAAACATGTCAGCATTTTCGATATTGTGAAATTATTAAACTGAAAACTGTGTTTTTGCAACTCAACCTAAATAGACCAAACCCAATCCAACCAAACCAAACTCAACCCAACCCAACCCAACCCAACCCAACCCAACCCAACCCAACCCAACCCAACCCAAACCAACCCAACCCAACCCAACCCAACCCAACCCAACCCAATCGTTCTACCGAATTTTGTGAAATATTTTCAAAACCCAGCTCAACCCATGTAATGGATGTTTCGAAAAACACCCAAATTGTTAAAATTGCCAAAAATTGACAAAATTACAACTTTTTTTTAATGATTTTTGTACAAGTTTTCGAAAATGTCAAAAATTCTGTTTGGTTTCTTTGGTTCTTTTTCAAAATTCTCGTTAAAATTAACCAAAAATTGCAAAATTTCTACATTTTTGACTTTTGAATTTTTGATATTTTTTTAATTTGGTGGAAATTTTGAAAGTCTTGATTTTTTTATAAATTCAAAAATTGTCCATATGATCGTAAATGTGGAAATTTAAAGAAACGTAACATGGAGATGTTTGCTTCTTGTAACCCATCCCAACCCGAGTCGGGTTGGGATGGGTCAGGTCGGGTTGGGTTGGGTTGAGTCAGGTTGGGTTGGGTTGGGTTGGGTTGGGTTGGGTTGGGTTGGGTTGGGTTGGGTTGGGTTGGGTTGAGTCAGGTTGGGTTGAGTCAGGTTGGGTTGGGTTGGGTTGGGTTGGGTTTTGATCTTCTCGGTGTTGACTTGGACTTTTTCTTTTTGCACTTGGTTGTTTTTTGTGTTCATACAATAGACCAAAGACTCGCTCATTCTTGTTTTTTTTTAATTTAGTGTTCGTCGTCTTAGACGAATCAAAGGTTTGGAGCATCGTTGGACCAAATGCATCAACGGTCAGGGAGATTATGTAAAAACATTAACGTTTGACATTTCTTCAATTTGTTTCCTTCTATGTTAAGGACCGTAAATACGTAAATCTCCCCTCGTATCATACCCTAAAACTTTACAGGAATATTATGTTGTAGAGAATATTCTAATAATCTCCTACAGCCCTCTTCCTAAAGATGTAAAAATGCGCCGTATTATTTATTTTGCCTATCTATAATAAATACAGTGAACTTTATTATTATTTTATTTGCAGATTTGAAGCGACGCGATGAAGTGGACGAATCAAGGACCAAATACGGCGGAAAAATTAAAAAAGAGAAACCTGACGAATCCCAATCGATGCATGTGACGTTCAGAACCATAATCGCCTCCGAGCGGTCTTGTGCGTCACCGCGACCGCGCAGCTCTTGGAAAAATCCAAATCGGTCAAGTTAATCAGAGTTCCACATTGGACCTAATTCATGATCAATCAGCGCGCATTTTTCTCCCATTAAGTCGGCCTCGCGGTACCGTTCACCTACACGCTGCGACGTTTCTTTTTCGATTTTCGCGGTGCGTTAAAATGCACCCGACTCGTTCTCGTTACAGATAACCAGATCGAAAATCGAAAGGCCCTTGCCCTAGATTAGAAAATCGCGTGTGGGGCACCCAGCTTTGCTATATAATATGGACGGCGGTTTTCAGGAAAGCATACGATCTCGTAGCGCAACTATCTCCACACATCCACAACAAAGAACAACAAAAACTCAAAATGTTCAAACTGGTGAGTATTAAATATATTTAAAATAATTTATTTAGTTACTTAGTGTCTCTGGAAATTATACATATTTCATTGATAGAAACAAAATAATTTAAGTGCATTTAATCAAAAATGTCCAGCTCGATTGGGGACGTTTCAGGTTTGTTTGGATTATAATTGATTTCAACAGATTTGATAAAGAAAACATTTTCATAGTCAACTGTGACTACCTATAACAATCTCCTAGCTCGAATTGAAACTGAGTTTATTAAAAAAATGTTCGTTGTTTCAGTTCGTTTTCTGCTTGATCCTCGCCGTCGCCAGTGCAGGACTCATCCACGGTGGTGCCATCTCGACCATCAACTCTAACCTCGCGGCGTACCACCCCGTTCCGGTCGCAGTCGCCCATGCTCCGGTCGTAGTTGGTCATGGAATTGGTGGTTTGGGTGGTTTGGGTGGTTTGGGTGGTTTGGGCGGTTTGGGCGGCGGTCATGGTTGGTAAACAAGTTTGAAAAAAAATTACCTCATCTTCATCTCGACTATTTATAATTCGGTGTGTTTGTTATTGAATAAACATTTGCAAAAGATATGTTTTTTTTTTTTACTTCAAGTGAGTGTTTCTTTCCTTTTCTTATCGATAAGTTATTAGCACACGATAAAGGACGTCTATTTTTTACAACAACTTTACTTCTGTACAATTTTAAATCAAATTTATATTTTTACACCTGACTTTCTTTTTCCCATATAGGACGAATGTTATAGACGAAACGTCCATAACATAAACGACATTGGATTTGAACAAAACCTTCACGCAATTATTCGTAATAATTGCGTAAAGCACAGTTTCAATTGTTCGATGATATCGCGACGATAACAATACGACATTGTTCCTCTAATTATAAATTGTTTAGTAAACGCTCGGTAACGATTATGTCAGTATTGGGTCTTCAGTATTATTAGAATGGTTTTTAAAAAATGCGTCCATCCGGTGTTCATTTGAACGAAAGCGTGAATAGAATTACTCCCGATGCCTCGTCGTCTGTTACACCAAATGCATGACTACGTCCATTGTCGTGGAATTGAATGAAATCCTCGACTGTTTTGTTCGGTTTTCGGTTGACAAGAAGACTGTCGGTTTCAAACGTAAATAAACGTCGAAACAACTGAATGCAAACGAGTGGAAATGAAAACTAAGCAGAGGGAAACTAGATGCACCCTTTGTATCATCTGTCATATCATATCATGACAATCGGTACAAAGTTATTCATAATCAAACCTTTCATGTAAATTATCCAATAGCAAATAAACAAATGAAAGTCGTCCAAAATGTAAATTAGTAAATAAAAATCCGAAGGAGAATGGAACATCTCACACTCCAATCCAGTTCAGTTCCAAGTAGGTATCATATACTAAAATGTAGATCAAAATGTCGGGTGTAAGTGGGAAAAATTTACTCCTAGTACCTCTTCGCGTTCATGTGATCCTGATACGAATCCCCGAAGAACAAAAGTAGACAAAACCAACCAACTTTACCAACGTTGTCACGTTCTTTCTGTAGAATTAATCAAATAGACGACTTACCGATTGTCCAGCACAGCGACCAGTTAGTGATTTAATTTTTTTGCGGTTTGATATTCATTAGTTGGGTTGGGTTGAGTTGGGTTGGGTTGAGTTGGGTTGGGTTGGGTTGGGTTGGGTTGGGTTGGGTTGGGTTGGGTTGGGTTGGGTTGGGTTGGGTTGGGTTGGGTTGGGTTGGGTTGGGTTGGGTTGGGTTGGGTTGGGTTGGGTCGGGTCGGGTCGGGTCGGGTCGGGTCGGGTCGGGTCTGGTCGGGTCGGGTCGGGTCGGGTCGGGTTGGATTTGAGCATTTGGTAGTAACCATAAGCAATAAAAGTGAAGGAGAAGTGGCCAGGAGAGATGTGGCAGGGAGGGAGAAAGGAATGGAAGAAGAGATGGGAGAGGAATGGAAGAAGGAAGGAAAGGAGAAGAGAGAATATGGAGAAAAAAGGTCTGTTGGCAAGTTTCTGGAATGTAGCGAGGCTAGAGAAGTGGCTGAAAGGGGAAGAAGGAATGAAAGGCGATCTGAGAGAATATATAGAAAAATATGACTTCATAGGATGGACAGAAACGTGGATGGATGATAAGACGTGGAAGAGATGTAAGGTAAATATGCCGGAAGAGTACACATGGATTTGAGGGGAAGTATTGCTGGATTGGATAGAAGAAAGAGATTTGAATTTACGCAATGGATGGGAGAATGGGGATGAGGAGGGATGTGATAGTAAACGACAGCGCGAAAGAGGAGGTAGAAGGATTTACCGTGGGGGGGCAGACTGGAATCCGATCGCGTACCAGTAGAAGTGGAATATCAGGGGCATAAAAGAAAGAGAATGGGTAAAGAGGATAGAAGGAAGATTTGGGAAGTGTATGGGACGAGAAGACAAGATTGGCATACAGAAAAACACTTAAAAAGGTGAAATGTGAAGAGTAGGGGAGGCAAAGTACAACATAAAATACAGAGAAATAAAAGTGGACGGTGGAGAACCACGATATTTGAGGGGAGCAGGATGAGACGATGTGAAGAAGTAAAGATGGAAGAAGAGGAGAAGCGGAATGGAGGAGATTGGAGAAAAAGCATGGGGAGAACGGTGAGGGGGTCAATTTCTTGATGAAGCTAAAGGAATTGAAGGAGAACGGAGGAAGGATGGTGAAGGAAATGCAGGCAGGAGACGACACCAAGGAAGAAATAAGAAGGGGGGAGGAAGAACCGGGAGAAGATAACATGTATTGATATACTAGGTACGAAACATGATGTAGGAAAATAGATATGCCAATAAAGATTTTTTTATATATTTTTTTAATTCGGTTGGGTTGGGTTCATTATTCATTTGCTTCAACTCTCGGAGTTCTAGATTTTTTACGTAATTACCCAAAAGCAATTTGATATCTGAGATATTTTAAATTGTAAAAATTTTCAAATTGGGTTGGGTTCATTAGTCATTTGCTTCAACTTTCGGAGTTCTAGCGTTTTTACGTAATTACTCAAACGCAATTTGATATCTGAGATATTTGAAACAATTGTAAAATTTTACAAATAAACAAAATATTTATATTTTATACAATTTGGAAGATTGACGGACGCACACCTTGAGGCAATGTTCGTCCAGTTTGAGCGATCGAAACTTGTTCGCGCGTTCTAGAAACTCCGCGACGTTTTTACAATGCAGAACGAGTTAAAAGCCTTTTCGTATTCTTGTCGCCGGCTCGGTATATTAACGACCGATCTAGTTCGTATTAGTGTCAGTGTTGTTGCACTTTTTCAATTGCCGTTTTTTCCCCAATCTCTCATAAACCAAGTCGGCGATCTAGTTATTTCGTTGCCTTTTTACAGATAATCGCTTCTGAATCACAGCAGACCTTTGTCAGATTCGCTTGCATACAATTCCATTTTTGAGACATCCTGTCGATCAATGCCAAGCGCGCAACAATATTGCAATAAAAATTAAGAAGTGTAAAATGAGTGTCATATGAACAAGAATCAAGATTGATAAAAGTTTAAAAAAAATAAATCCAATTAATTCAGTTCATTTCTTTTCCATTCGATTAAAATAATTTATGAAAATCTGCTTACAAAGCAGTGAGCAATAAAAATTACAGGACGAAAAATATTAATCAAAATGAAAAGCAAAGAAGTGAAAATGAAATAAACCGCGGAGCACCCAGATGGAACGATCGTACGAACTTGAAATTTTTGTGACAATTTGATATTGAGTCAGACAATGAATGATAATAATTTCAAGAAAATCTGTATTTAAAATTAAATGATTTCTGTTTGGGGTATTTCATCCCGAGCTTTTTGAATTTGAACTCGAAGTTCAGCCAAAGTGTCTATGGGCGCTGGAAAATCTTCGACTCTTTTGTCGATCATGTCCCATACATGTTCAATGGGTGATACATCTGGGGATCTTGCAGGCCATGGCAATAAATTTGCATTATTGTCATTAAAAACTCTCTGCGTTACTCTTGCAATGTGTGGCCTAGCGTTGTCTTGCTGTAAAACCTGCTGCGATGTATTTGCAACAAAACTGGTTCCAAAACTTCGTTGATGAACTTCATTCAAACTTCCTTGAATGAAGACTAGAGTTGAGCGACTTCCAACTTGAATTGCACTCCAAACCATAACACCTGGTGTTGAACCAGAATAGCGTCTAAGTGCAAATTGCAAATTTACCCTTTGTCCTCAAGGTCTTCTGACACGAAACCGTCCATCAGATTGCCATAGGCAAAACCGAGATTCATCACTGAAGATAATTTGATGCCATTCATCGACCCAATGCTCCCTCAACCTACACCACTGGAGCCTAGCAACTCGATGCTCTGGGGTTAAAGGACGCCGAACAATTGGTCGATATGACTCTAAGCCATACGAACGAATTCTACCATAAATTGTTCGCATAGACACCTGTCTTTCCAAAACAGCCCTCCAAATAACCCTCACCGACCAAGTTGTCTCAAACGGGTTAATTGAGGCCAGTCGCCAAGACGTCTTTCTAGACGTTCATTCCTAATTCTTAGCCGACCAGTACCACCTTCGTTGGACCAAGCTATCCATGCTCGAATGATTGCAGAGGAAATCAACGTCTAAACTGTCACTAATTATTAAGTTTGCCTTACACACGAGAACAAAAAATGTAAAGAATTTAACGCGAGACGAAAAATACCACCAAAATTTCTAGTTGGTAATTATTACAATTCATCCACGAATCGATTTTCAATTTCGAAAAGCAAATGAGACATAATATCGCTTATTACGTCACCAGTAAAAAAAAAAACGACACACAGGTGTAAAGCGTAGCCTAATTACGCCCAAGTAATAAATACACATTGTGTGCATTTTTCGCGCTGCTCAATAAATCAAAACAAAAGATAAATATCGCGTCCCCGTTTTGTTACACTTTTAAATCGCCGCGACACTTTTCATCGTCGCACACGTCTCGGCCTCCGTTTCTTTCCACCGCCGCTCGCGCTCCTTTTCTCGCTCGGCGAGAATCGCGCCGCTTTACCACAATATCGCCGGTAACAACAATTGATGTCGAAAGTGAAACGGAGAGCCTTACATCACAACCCTGACCCGCGTAACGTTTAGGGGCTCCGTCGTCCGACTATAAAACTGACGGACTGTCCGATTATCGCCACTCGATCTGAAGTCTCCGAACGCAGCAAAATGTACAAATTCGTGAGTGCGGCGTCGCCGTTTGGTCGGTTGTGGTGTAATTTCTTTTTATTTGCTTAGATCGCTTTGTCGTTGGTGGTGGCGGCCGTTAACGCCGGATATTTGGGCGCGCCCGCCTTCGGACCTGTGGCTTATTCGGCGCCGCTGGTTGCTGCTCATGCGCCTCTCGTCGCGGCCCCGATTGCCGTCAAAGCTGCCTTGCCAGTAGCCACTTCTTATCAAAATACATACAAGGTAATTTTTTAATATCAATTCATAATTATTTATAAAAAAAAATTAAATATAAATAATAATCCAATCTGTGAATAAGAAAATGATAGTAGGTAACTGGAAATGCAACATGTGACACTACAAGAATTCGGAGATGACTTTGGTAGCAGAAGAAAAATTACAACAGGACTGAAATACGGACCAACAAGAACTAAATAAAAATGGAAATAAATATGGAAATTAATATGGAGAGAACGAAACCATAATATTGGCGATAAATGGAAAGAAACATAAAATATAGACAAATGGAAGAGAACTACACAAGTCAAAAGCTTCAACTACTTCGACACAATCATAGAAGAAAATGGAAAAATAGATAAATAAATATCAGAGAGAATAGGAAAGATAGGAAGACTTTAGAATATACGGTTACAGGCAGACATACAAATAGAATAACAGCAATAAAAATTAGATTCTTGAGGAAGATCGAAGGAATCACAAGAAAAAATATTAGAAATGATACACGACAAGCAGCAGAAGATGTAACTGGCTTAGACGCTTTCAGTGGACATCAACCACTGAATATTTCTGAATTAACGAAGATGTTTGATGACTAACTTAAAACAATATCTGGAGCAATACTGAGTAACAAAAGTAACAACAAGAAGTAGTCATTCAATTGAACTGATTTTGATATATTATATCAAAGTGGTCAAAATAAGTAAATGCATTTCCTAACACGTCGTGGCATGGACTTGATGAGGTTATCAATTTCCTCCTCGGGTATTTCATTCAAGATATTTGGTGTATGAGCTCCTTCAGACACTGTGAAGGGCGAAGTAACTGTCACAGTCGTCTGCCGATAATATCTCAAACATGTTCGAGGAGAACTTGGAGGCCAAAGAAGGGTGACTTCAGCTCCTTCAAAACAAGCCATAGTAACTCTAGTAATAAACGGTCGGGCATTATCTTGTTGAAAAAAAAAGTTTGGTAAAGTGTAAAGATACGGAAGAAGACGAGGCTCTATAATATCCAGCTAACGAACAGTAAGGGTGATCTACTACAATATCCAATTGCCACCACACCATAACTCCAACAGTTTGCTTTACAAGGCGTTCCACGAAAAACTATGGATGTTGCCGTTCTCCACGTCTGGCTCGTTGTTCCCGTCCATCCTCAGACCAAACATGATAACAGTTTACCACAACTGACACCGTTCTGTTTAAACGGGCTGCAATTTGGCGAAAAGATAAACCCCACTACTTGAACTCGCTCTCAAAATCACTTAATTACCTAAAATTGGGACGTCGACGAATTTTAGTCATTTTGAACAATACACCGAAAACGTCAAAGTGATATAAATCATCAACCTCAGATCAAACTACTGAGGAAATTTTAATCAATCTTTATTTTGGTCACCCACAACTCATATACAAAATTCAGTTAAAAAATAATAATTTATTCTTAGTGTTCTTTTACTTTTGTCACTCAGTATATATCAAATTTCGGCCAATAGTTACTAATCCGTTGAAAGCGTTCTTGATGAAACAGGCACCGACACCGCCTCATACTGGCAAACTACTCAACCAACATGAAAATTTTATAGATTTCTATAAGCGCACTAATAACCCACTTTAATTACAGGTTTCTACTCCGGTGGCGTATGCAACACCCGTCGTGAAAGCGGCGCCATTGATCGCCGCCGCTCCGGTGGCCTACAGCGCCCCCATCATCAAAGCAGCGCCCGTTTTCTCGGCTCCGCTGATCAAAGCCGGCCCGGTGTTCGCTTCGCCGTACGCCTACGGCCACTAGGACATCAGCGCTGATGAGATTTTCGCCGCCTTATTTATTGCCCACCCATTTATGTGTACATAATAGTATCCCGATTTAAAATGTCATAGAAGTATACTTCGCTAATAATTATAACGTTATAACAACTTGCGTCTTTTAATTCGATGGTTAAGGAAAAAATCGTGGACTAAAATTGATAAGGGTACGTTTTGTTGATGTTGTTTTATAGGCGAATATAAAGTTGTAAAAATCTATCGCGATAAAGTCACATAAACAACTGGTTGGTGTTCTTCATCACACTGTAGAGATAAGTAAAGTAAATCTTTAATCCACACATTGCAAGTAACACTCGTATCATATGACCACAACTAGAGATATTTTCGCAAAATAAACTTTACGAACATTCGTACAAGACTCAATAAAATCATCACTAGAATCAGTAGCTGTCCTAAAAGTCCGGCTGTAGGTCAAACTGGCTGAAACTTTCAACCTTAAAACTGCTGGCAGTCTCTTACCATCAACGGGTGGAAACGAGGACACAACAAAATTCAACTGAATTACACACGAGTACGTTGAGTCAGGAGGATCAAAAAAATTCCTATCAATATATTAAAAACGTGATTATCGGAAAACGCGAAAGTTAGTCCCAGTTCAAAATATGACCTGTAAAAAATTATAATGTCTTAAAGGTTTTCTCTCTGCTATAAAGCGAAATATATAAGCGCAGCTCAATTTGGAAAAACTAATGAGGAGGAGAGGGGCGCTAAGAGGGTTCGAAAGTAAAGCAGAACTGAACCCAAACTAGAATCTGGCCCAAGATCTTTCTTCTTGGTACTCTCCCTGAACACCCAACTCAACATAACGAAAGATATATAAAATTGCATCTGAACTTCATATTAATCCTGATAGAAACTTTTTTACAATCCTTTCAATGGAAACGAAGTCCAAATTATATTAAATGAAATTCCGTAATGAAAAGAATACGAAATCATGCCAACTGTAGGGCCAACAACTTTGGGGTACACGATGGATTTCTCGCGTAAAATATAAATTGCGAGAAATGCAAATGGAAAAATAATTGCAAAGATTAGAAAAAATACAAAAATAATTATTTTCTCAAATGAAAAAAAAATTCACAATCTTTGACACTTTCTTGTTAAACTAACTGCAATGCCAAGATCCTCACATTTTGCTCATAAACTGAACTGAAGATAGTATAGAGGTCCTCGCCCATGGGGGCACCTGCTTAGAACAAGTTCAAAGGTGGTTGGGTTGAGTTAGGTAGGGTTTGGTTAGGTTATGTTGGGTAGGGTTGGGTTGGACTGGATTGGATTGGGTTGGGTTGGGTTGGGTAGCAGATTTAAGAAATAATTTTTAACACAAAAATCGGCAACAACAACAACCGTTACAACAACAAAGAACCTAATTTTAGAGGCAGTAAAAGAGGGGACAAACTATCAGCGCCACGACCCACAACCTGGTTCCTACCTGAGACAACCAGGTTTCCGACACCAAATGGCAAAAGATTCGCTTCACGAAAGGTTTCCTATACGGAAACGTAAAAATCGATAATCTATATCAGTTTTTTTGTAAATAACTTAATATATTAAGATTGAACTTTGTAAGAATGAAATATAAAAATAAAAACGTATTATTTTTCGTAGATACCGGTGCATCAGCAAACATTATTTTTGCAAACAACGGATCAACAACGTCAAAAAATTCTACAGGATTAACTTAAAAAATAAATAATCAAAAAAATTAAGCATGAATTTTTGGTCATGCATGAATTTGAAACGAAAATGAATGTGACTATAGGATCAGATTTTTTCAAAGAATATAACGATAAGTAATTAATTTTGAAAAAAAAAAAATTTCATTTTGGAATAAGTCAGAAAGATTACAATTACAAATAGAATCAAAATTAATATACGTATGCAAACTTACCATCACGGTGCGAAGTTAGTAGAAATTTCCACCAATTCCACTTCGATTCCTGAAAACAAATGAAAAAAAATTAAAAATAAAAAAACTTCAAACCAACTTTGGCGAAATTAGAAACGTGTGAGCTTTATAACATTGCTTCGCTTACGAATTGTGTAACAAGGGTTGACAAACTGTTTGAGTTGATTAACATAAATCAAATTCTTGACAAAAGTAAAAAGAAAATCAGCAACAATTCTGGGGATAAAGCAGTTGCGGACGATGGCTTGCCACCACAAAACATTTATCTTTAGAAAACACATACAAAAATTTAGACGCGTATCTACGACTACAGACAGCTAAGTTTTCAGATAACTGGAGCACTTGGATACCATACTGGTGTTTTGCATTTAACAACAAGGTACTTACAAATTAGTTTTCGGGAAAATTGTAAGTTACCAAGTAATATTTTGAACAGCAGTAAACCAATATATAATTTCGATTATATCCATCACTATAGCAACACAGACAATGGTCCAATGCTTCCTCTTGTCAGTGATTAAGATTTTTCTTGTCACATTTGACAGTTCATTTTATAGTTTAATGAAAATGACTTCTTCGTCGAAATTCGGAAGTTCTGATAAAACAGAAATAAATGAATTGGTTAAAACGTCTGTGCCTGCCAATACCGTTGGAACCAAACAGTCTGTTTGGTCTAACTTGAACAATTTTGCAAAGCCCGAAGTTATGAATTAAATGAAGAAACTTCTGTTGCGCACTTATCAAACAATTTAGAAGACTGGGTTGTATACATGAAGAAATTAAACGGGGATGATTACAAGGAAAATTCAGTGAAGTCTAATTGGAACATTACAACCAAAATTATTCAAGACGATTACTTTACAAAGTATACCAGAAGCTTTAATCCTATCGAAGACATAGAGTTTAAAAGTACTAGGCATGCAAGAAATGCAATAAGAAATCAGTTACAAAAACAACAAACTAAAAGGCGTCAAAGCGGCAATGGATAAATCTAAAGTGGAACGAATGGTAGATGACTGTAATGAGAAAACACCTGAAGTTCTCCAGCATAAATTTTTTCATTTGGTTTCGTACGAACTTGCCTGGAGAGGGGGCGAAGGTACCAACTGTTTGACACATTATATCAAACCAGAAATCATTAACGAGGGAAAATTAACAGGACGACTTGAATACAATCCCGTACTTACAAAAACATGCCAGGGAGGTAACGAAATAAACAAGAAAACGCCTGGCTTAGATTAGATTGACAACTCCAAATCAACCCCAAGACGCATCATTTTAAAAACCGAAACGAAATTCTATGCAAAAATGAATATTTGTGAATATTTTCGCCACTAGTTACGTGACTCAAATCAAAAGGTTAAGTAACTCGGCGACGACTGGTACAATTAACGGCAACATTTAAACGCAATAGATTTAATTAATCGAGCGCTAATTGCGGCGTTCGATCGGACAAATCTCCCGATCGGGTCCAAGTCCGCGCGGCGGGTATCTGTTTACGTTTATCCTTCGATTTTTTCGCCGGGATCGGTTTGCACCGACTTTAATAAGTGACATTTAAGAAGCGGTCGGGTCGCTTACGCATGCATTCCGGATATCGGGGCAGGAAATTGAGAAAATCGACACAAGGTGAAGCGAATGAATCGCGCCGGTGCATTTATTTAAGTCGATTAAACTGCACGTAATAAAATAAATGAATAAATGAATAAATAACGAAATCGTATCAAGAGCGTACTTCAGTTTAGTAACATTGGAGAGACATAAAAATCACTATATTGTTGTTAATAGTTAATCTTGAAATTAAGTTGGCATAGTGAGAGTTTGTTATTGTACAGTCGAATGCAAAAAAAGTAGACGAAAACAATTTCTTGTTATCGATTTTCCTCAAATTGTTGCTGTATAAATGTGTCCCCTTTTGACAATCTTTCAAAGTTGACATTCATTTTAAAACGTTTATGAAATTTTCTTAAAATGCCTCTTATAGATGAGGATACCAAAGTCAGAATTATCGCAGACCCAAATAACAATTACTCTTAATGAGGCAAACGTTGCAAAAGTTGCCAGAAATAACGTCAACAAAAGTACTGTTCATAAGATCATCAAAGAAAAAAATGAGGAGAACGCCATAGGATTTCCAGAATCGCTGGTTCAAGTCGACGAAGAATATCGAGGAAGACCAGCACTTCATAAATTTAATAAAATCGATTTTCTTCAGCAGTACATGTGGCTAATGTTAGTAACTTTCCTGGATCGGTGTTCACCGCCTTCGTAGAATTAGAGAAATTAATTTGAGGTGTCATAAATTTTTTTTAACAGCTTTTTTTCCGATTTTTCCATTTTTAGAATTACTCTAAACTTGTCTACTTAAATTTAATTTATTTGAACAGGTAACAAGTGACAAAACTACAATTGAACCAACGCAACACCAAACGATTAATACTTTTTGTCAAATTGATTGTCACTCAACGCCCACTATGTCAGGTACGCTAAATAATGATCTCCCCTCGTACAACTAAAATCTCACAACATATTCAATTAAATAAACTAAAGCATTATTAATATCGTGTATCATAGTCGAGAAATTACCATAACAAGGATTAAGCAACCGCTCGGAATCGTACTCGCGTAGAAACGACCTTCACGACCTTACTTGCTCTCCATCCGCGCTAGTTTATTCGCAATGAATAATACAACAATAACAGTAGTTTGTAATAAATAAATCTACGTCTGTTGTAAATTCAAAGTATTATGTCACGCACGCATCGTGGGTTAATCGAGCCGATTATGTCGTTTTAATGGTGTTCTCTATGATAACAATGCACGATTTTTTCGGCAGTTGTGTACATTGTTGTGCAATTTATTGACCGTCAAGTCGACGCGTTTTCTAAAGTTGCCAAAGAGCAAAAAAGTACGGATGCATCCTGTGTGCTACATAAATAGTTGACACGTTGTTTCTTGATTCGTGAAATAATTTCGTCATGTTATGGTTGAAAAATTTTAATTTTGTTGGTAGTCATTTAGTCGAAGTTTCCATTTTAAGGGTTCCATATGTAGTTTATTGGCCATTATCAGTTGATGAGTAATGCAAACGTAATATTTAAATATGGGGGTTTGGATTGCTCACTAAATCGTCGTTAGTGAGCAACTAAACGAACCGTTGGATAAGAACGAACCAGATTATGAACAGCAACTAACAAATCTAATACACAACCAAATAAGCAAACATAACAAAGACAAGTCGATCAATTCGTTGCAATTTCGATTTAATTTCGAGCTCGATGTCTACGCAAAATCAAGTCAAGTCAATAAGACAAAACAAGCGGGTGATCAATTGTAATTATCCACGTCCACGTTCCCGACATTAATTTGATTTATTTACCGCACAAACTCTACGGACCTGTAAAAGTACCAAGTCACGGCGGTCGCGATTTTTTGCGCCAATCGCTCGAAAATGTCCCGGTCACTCGGCCGAACAATCAATCTGTAGCAATGCGAAGGTCGCGGCGCGACAACGCAGACCGTATCGCGTCACCCAACTTCCTTGAAGGCGACCTATAAAAGTCTACGTCCGCGAAAGAACCCCATCAGTCACTTCGTGCGAACAGACAGAGACACACAGACCTACGAGATGTTCAAATTGGTGGTGTTGTCCGTTCTTTTGGCTTCGGCGGCGGCCGCGCCGAGTTACATCCACGGAGGCGCCGTTCCCTTGGCCTACTCCGCGGTGCACGCGCCGGCCATCGCCGTGCCGTCGGCCGTCAGCTACCAGGCGAGGACCGACGTCGTCAGTAAGCCGGTCGTCGCGGCATATGCGGCGCCAGCGGCTTACGCGTACGCGGCGCCGGCAGTCGCCGTGCCGTCGGCGGTCAGCTACCAGACGAGAACCGACGTCGTCAGCAAGCCCGTGGTCGCCACTTACGCCGCCGCCGCCCCGGCCGTCGCTTACCAAGCGGCGCCCGTCTACGCCGCGTATTCGGCCCCGACCATCGTCAAATCTGGAGTGTACGGAGTGGGCGGTCACTACTGGTAAAAAGTCCGAAAGAACATCTGTTTTCAACCGACTGATCTTGTTACCATAGTATTAAACGACCAACTAATTTAATTCCCTGCAAATATTGTACAGTTGTTTCTATGTTTATTTTATAAATATACGTTTCACATTTATTTGTCTCTTTGTCGAATATCAAATGTTGAGTGACGGAGAAAATGCGTTACCAAAAAAAAAAAATCGTCGTGAACTTGTGGGCTCATAATACACGTTACCATAAACTGCGCGAGCGCATTTTGAATTGCACATAAATTACACCCATATACAATGTCCTACATGCCACCGCTTGACAACGAAGGAAATTGTCGAGCAGCTATTATCTATTGAAATTTATGAGGTGGACTTGGTTAATCGCAGAGTGAGCAGCTCGTTACAGGCATACAATTAAATTTAGCAAAAAATGCGCACATAGTACAAAACTTTGATGGCAAACTAGCAAAATAAATTTATAAGCCACGATTTAATTATTTTCGCAATTAGATTTTTTTTATATATAAAGCTACCACGTACCTAAACGTTGTGTAAATGTAGAGTCCGTTGGAAGGTCGTTTTAACGAACGAAGCACCAAGTGTGCATGAACGTCTTATTAAATCTTCCAGGTATTTTTTATACTTTACGGAAACTGAATTTCTTTAAGCGATGATGGTTTATCGCACTCGCACATTTTATAAATTAGATTTGATAAACAAATTACGCAAAAAAAACAGAAAACAATTGAATTCTTGAAGACAAATTACATCTTGAATAATTCGGAAATGCCTGAGTTGGCTTAACGAAGCGCCAAGAGTGCGCGAGTTTTTAAAGTTGCAATGTTCGAAAATGAAAAATAAGTCAAATTGAATTAAATTTAATTAAATCAATGACCAAATGTGATTGGAATAATTTCTAAATTAAATGACGAAAAACATTAAACGTAAAAGTTTTAGAAAAAATTAATTGAAATGATTTTGAGTTTCTTGGTTCGCTGATATTTTCAAGATAAATTTGCTAAACACAGTAACCGATGACATGGAATCATAACTTAAAAGACAATTGAAGTCTGGATGAACTGGATACAGAGAATTTCTTCTCTGTCGATGGTCAAGTCGAAAGATCTTAATTAAGTCTGACCCGCGACCTGGTTATATGGGGATCACACAAACAACAGAAGCAATTACTGTTATGATTATTTCCGGCAGGAAAGCGCCGATCGTGTTTATTATTTTTTATATTTGTTCCTATAAAGTAAGAAAATAACCAACAAAAAAACAGAAAAATATATTTGTGTGTATATGTTTTTTTATCGTGTCCATTTTTTGTTCAATTCCATTTTGCATTAAATTCAAAATAATTACATTATATTTATGGGTTGGGGTGGGTTGGGTTGGGTCGAGTTGGGTTGAGTTGAGTTGGGTTGGGGGTAGTATGTAGTATGTAGTAGTAGTAAATATGCCTTTAAGACGTTTGGGTCGCATTTAAACCTACTAAACTAAACCGAACCCAATCCAACCCAACCTGACCCTACCCAACCCAACCCAACCCAACCTATTAATTCGTAATTACGTTATATTTTTAATGAATAAAACTGAAGAACGCAATAGTGTTCATGAAATTAATAAATTCATTGATTGAATATTTAAAGAAATTTTTTATAAAAATTAGAAAAAATCTTGTGTGAAACACAATTTTAATAATTTGGGGAACTCCTTTCGCTCGCCCCGCATTATCTCACACATTACAAAAAATAAGTTATGACATAATTGTTTACTTTAAGCGTGCAATCAAATTAAATTATAATGTGTAATTCTTTCGCGTTTAATTTGAATTCCCCACGACACAAAATGACATGACTTCCCTTAGTGATCAAAATTAAGATTAGCGGACTCTATTTCACGTCTATCTATCTAGACTTCCATATCCAGCACTAATTATTTTTTACTTTACCATTGAAGTTTACAACAATAATAAATTGACTACAATTTTCATACATAAATGCAACTAAAAATATTTAATTTATACAATTGTCTAATATTTATAACGATTTCGATTTTGTTGATGAAATATTATGAGCTAACTTAGAACTCTTGAACTCTTCGTACAACGAATTTTATTATGGAATAAATATGTGACGCCATATTTACCATTAAGACAAATAACCATAACCATAAAAATTCTATACACAAATTATATCACTGACTCATTGACAAAAATATCATTAGATAACTTTATTGGCTGCCCTTAGCTTACATACGAAACAAATTATGTACAAATGTACAAAACAAATACAACTTCTGGATCGACGGCCTCGATCACCAAATTCCGCGCGCGCCCAACAAATTGTGCCCATAACCATATCCAACATCGACGGGGGCGTTGTGCACGTCCAATCGTGCCGCGTGACTTACAGCGGGAGCCGCGACGTGCGCCGACAAAATCGGCGCCGAGTACACGATCGGGCTGCTGTGTATGTCCACCCTCGAAGTGTGGCTGACGGCCGCCGGTACGCTTATGCCGTGGTCGAATCCGCGCAAATATCCCGGCGCCGGGGCCGAAGCTGCCACCGTCCAAAGCGCCAACAACACCACCAACTTGAACATCTCTGGGCTCCGCGGGATCAGTGAAGTCTGCGTCGCGACGGATCCTACGGCAAACTGTAGCCGACGGCACCGCCCGTTGCCCTTATATACTTTTGCGTTTCATAACTTATATCCGAATTGCCCGCAAGAAACCGTGAGATTTTTACGCGATCGTATCTCGGGGTCGGACGAATGTGGGGCAGGCGATCCGATTACATCTGCGTTGGAAACCGTCGACGCGGACGGTGTTGTTTTACGAACGAATTTGGCTTAACGAATGAGGGCAAATTTAGTTAAAATAATCATTGCTGACGAGCTCAAAGAAGAGCGAAACGATTATCGCTCATCGATCCATTGAACGCCTAGTTAACAACGAACCGTTTAGTATTGTTTAGTATTTTATTTATTTTTAAGTTAAATATTTCCATTTTATTAAAACGATAACAAAACTTATATTATCTTGCAATTCAATTGAAATTATTTGAAAATCAAGTCATCCTAAGTACCAGAAAATATTGAAATGAACAAAAATGCAAGTCTTTTGTGAAAACAATTCATAAAAACTGTAATGAACGAATTAAATTTGAGTGATTTATGACATTTCTTAGAAGAAAAAAACGCAAAACGGACGAATATTGTGTGGGTCGTAAATCAATATGTTCTATTCACAAACATGAGTGAAAATTCGTTGTATTGAAACAAACAAAAATGTAAATATAATTGCAATTATAAGCTTTATTATTACGCTGTGCTATGTTCTTAAGCCTGATTTGTTCCATAGATGTATTCGTATAAAATTCATAAATAAATTGAATAGTAAATATAATAAATAAACTAGGCTACAATGAATCTTAAAGTAAATTTTTTATTTAAAATTTAACGCATTTCCTAGTCTCATGTAACGAAAAACAATTTCGACGAACCATCACACGAATCAGCCTACGACAAAACTGACGAGGTTTAAAGAGATGTTCGCGTAAATAAATTTCAAAGATTTTCAAATCAGTGTCGTCTAGATTGCGTTAATATTAACACACCCACTTTTTGGTAAATTTAACTTATTATTATTGTATTAACAAATGTTATATTTATTATGGTGGTTATTTTATCAAGTGGGCAAAGTCAAGAATAAAACCTATAAATTAAAATCTCGCGCAAACCGCCGGCGCCGTAAGGACATCAACATTAATATGAAGCAGAAGATGAAGCAAAGTCCACGTTCAATTATTAGTTAATATAAATGATGATTGGTTGAAAAATTGTGGACATTTCGGAAATTTTTTGAATTCGTTTAAAGATTTGCAAGACCAACCCAACCCAACCCAATTCAACCCAACCCAACATTTTTTATTTTTCGGCTTAACCCAATCCAGGAAAAAGTTTCAACATCAAAGTGAGTATAAAAGGCAGTCGAATTGATTTTTAGGTAATTTTGATAGTTGAGATTTTTTTAAGGGTCCACTCCTTTGAATTTGAGGAAAATGAAAACTTCTTTTGATATTTTTTAAAAATTTGTGAATTGATTTGGAAATTCAACATTAAAATTTTCAAAATTGACTTTTGGCATCTGCATTTCTTACAAAACGATGATATTAAATGAATTTTGAATTTTTTCGACAATTTTAATTTTTTTACAGCCCAACCCATCCAACCACATGGTCCGAATGTTTGTAGATAATTTTGAGATTTAAAATTAATATAAACGTTTGATTGCTTTGAATTTGACGAAACTGTGAGCGAGCATTTCGGATGTTTTTTTTGAATTAGTGAAAACAAACAACTCGACTCGACCCAAACCAAATTTTCACATTATTTAAATTTTGGATTTTTTTCTTCCGACTTTTTTATATCACGAATTTTGTGAAATTTTAGTGAAAATATTGTTATAAATGGCGATAGGAAAAGATTTTTGTAATTGCACGATCCCAAGACAAAGTGCCAAAAAAAATACAATTTTAAAACTCAACCAAACCCGGCTCTAAAACTAAAATAAATAAGTTAGTCTACAACGAATCTAAAAATTAATTTCTATTAGAATTGAACGGAAAACAATTTCGACGAACCACCACACGAACCAGCCTACGACAAACCACTCGCCGGTTTAAAAAGATGATCTCATAGATAAATTTTAAAGATTTTTAAATCGGGTTTAAAACCCAACTCAAACCAACCCAACCCTTAATGATAATCAAAAAATAATCTTTTTGAAAAGTATGCGGTTTTAAAACAAGATGCCCACTCAGATTTTAACATTTAATAATAAACTTTATAATTAATTTCCGTAAAAATTCGTTAAATTCATTCCAACGAATTGACATACTTTTAAGAATTCTAGACACAAGATTTTTTGAAATAGTTCATCGCACAGGACGAAAAAATAAGTTCCTCTCGCGAACAACCGCAGCTTCGGTAACTGGCGCTTTGAGGCCGTGACCTTCGGTTCGATATACTTTTACTGCGTGCAATCGCCGACACGGCAGCTTTTTACCGTTTCCTTGCCGGTCGAATTTGATCGCAGCGAACGTAAAGGGTCCGTGGCATTTTTGAGCGGTTTCGATCGACCACCGACAGGCGATACGCCGGGATCGAGTTACCGGCGTGCACCGGCGTCTCGATCTCTATCGTCGGGCGTAGCGAACAATTTCTGAGCTTCCGGCCAAACGATTTTTCGGAGTTAAATTACTTTATTCAGTTCTAACTTCAAGACTACCGAAAAAATGAAAAAGTTAAAAACTTCGTGTTCTTCTTCACTTTAATGTAAAATTAAGGATAAAGATTAAATTGTGCGACCGACAAAAATATTTCATTTAACCAAACAGCAAAATAAAAATTGAAGGAGTAAACCGGTCGAGATAAAAAATTAAGTCAAACCAACAAAAACAAATAAAATAAGTCGACGATTTTAAACAAACGCAAAAATCACATACGAGGGGAGATCATTATTTAGCGTCCCTGGCAATAAGATTATTAAATTATTCGAATATAAAATATTTGCAACAATTCGAACGCCATCACCATCATCGCTATTATAATTCCCACCGTGTCATTTTTACGCTCATTGACGCAACTTCTTTACACAATTGACGACGAAACGCGACAGAGAAAGTACACGCGAGCTCGTTAAAAATTACATTACGTTTTCGTCTGTTACGGTTGAGATGGCGGCAAAGCGGTGCGCATAATCGAGCATGCGGGCTCTATCGCTGCATTCCGCACAAATCATATTCGCAACGGACTCCGTCTCCATCTCCCTCCAATTAATTAGCGGCCCAAAAATAAATAATACGATTTTTACGTCGAATTAAAAATCGCATTAATAATCCCGTCGGGACGGTCGTCGCGTAAAAAAAAACGCCCGGCGAGGTTAACCGACCGATTAAACGCAACGCGAAAATTATGCGGGTAAATTATCGATGTCCTTTGAATTTGAGATTAAGGCGTTTTGCAAATTCCTTTGTCCCGTGTCGAATGTAATGCGATCTTATTGAGACGTAGGTTTCGCAACGGAATTCCTGAGTTTGTGTGGCGACGATAACTGCGATTTTTCTTCGCGATGTCAATTGAGTGTATCAATGTCGCTTTTGGGTTGCAACGGCACAGACAGTGGCGTCTCAAACATACATAAATGAAAAATTAATTGCAGGGGATGTACGAGGGGAACTAGAAAACATGTGCAAAATGTCAAATAGTCCCCTGTGAAAAGTTCACAATAAAATTTACAAATTCGCATATTTGTTTTAATTTCGTGAAGTCGATAGTAGTAAAAAAAAATGAGTGTAGTAAAATTAAAGCATCGATGTGTGATAAAAAGAAGGCAATTTATCATCGAATGTCTACAATCTACGGAAACGATGCCCCGCCATATTACGTAGTCAAATTTTTGTCTAAACAATTTCGTTGGGGAAGAGAATCCATCGAAGATGATGCCAGAAGTGGAAGACCTTAAATCCGGAAGTTTGCAAGAAAGTTGTGGCAATGGTTCTCGAGGAAAATGTGCCCACCATCGCCACAGCATTGGAAATATCTGAGCCTAGCGTTATAAACATATTGCGTGAAAACTGGGTGACAGCAAGATGGGTTACCAGGCTGTTGATTCCTGAGCAGAAACTGCGAAGACGTCAAGTCTCTCAAGATCATTTGGCCACTCTGGAGATCCCGAAACAAAACAAAAATCTTTGCAATGGGCGCATAAAGGTTCTCCACCACCAAAGAAAACTCGAACTCAGTCTTCTGCAGGAAAGCGCATGGCATCAATTTTCTGGGACTTGGGAGGCGTTCTTTTAATTGAGTACGTGCCTAAAGGCACTACAATTAATGCAGAAGTTTACAGTAATACTTTCAAGAAATTGCGTAAAGCCATCGACAAAAAACGTCCCCATGTGTCCCAATCGAATGTGCTTCTCCTTCAGGACAAAGCTTGACCATCCACCACATGGGCGAGACATGGCACCATCGTATTATTATTTATTCCGAAAGTTAAAAAAAATTCCAAGAGGAAAGCGTTTTCAGACGGTTGAACACTTGACGCAGGTTATTGAACAATATTTTAACTCCCGCGTGAAGACATTTTTTCTAGTGGTATGGGGTCCCTTCCGGACAAATGACGAAATTTTATTAATGTTAATGTAATGCCACTCATTGCCACAGTTCCTGCGTTCCTGATCCAATCAAGTCGCTGACGATAGTGAAGAGTTGTTAAGGGGAGGACGAGACGCGGACGGTAAGAAGTTAGGCTGATTGAACGTATTCTGTGGTAAACGGTGCGAAGTCGAATGGACCTTCCTACAGCTGCACAAACCAAGCATCAGCAATCGACCGAGTAGACCTCCGTCTTTTTCTTAATCGAAGAAGACGATCTTGCCGTTCGGTAGTTCTTCTGGACGCTCCTGTGCCTCTAGCTCGCTGTGTTCGCCTTCCATCAGACCACGCTTGCCATACTGCCATCACGGTAGCCGAACTACGCCCCATAGCTCTGTCCCACAATACGACCCCTTTCAAATGGGGTCGTATTGTGTAAAGTTTCGTTCCTGTCTCCTGGGAGGTATGATCGAACCACAATCAGTTTGTAATCAGTTTGTAAAAAACCTCAATTTCTTTTCCAACTTAATTCTTTAAAAAAAAACGCAAAGACTGTCCGAATCATATGAAACCTTAATCGTTTGTTAGGGACGGTGCCTCCACTATTTAACCAAAAGTTCATTTTAATAAAATCATTTTTTATTACCCCTCCCAAAAAAATCCAATTTTACTTTTTACGTTCTTGAACACAAACCGTCTCAGTTTATCTATTTCCCCACCGCTCAGATGAAATGCACCTTGGCCATAAATTTCATCGACTGTACACCTTCGCGACCTATCTGGTAACTTTAATTTGCTGGCCATTATCAATCGCCCGCTCGAAACGAACCACAATAATTTAATAATACAATCTCGACCCGGCCAGTCGTTAATAACGAACCAATTACAATAAATCCAAAGCGACTTATCAGAATCGACGTCCCGTATCTAAATAATTCACGACACGTTATGCATGAAATACGTAGGCACACACAATGCAGTCCCCGGCTGCGGCGATTTGATTTAACGAGTTTCCGCACATAAACCGTAATACGCCCGAGACCGTTGCGCAATCGAAGTCAAGTTGAATTAATAAAATTATGCACGCGTGCACAGGCGAGACGTTCGGAGTAAACGGCTGTTAATTATAAGCAAATCGAAATAAAATAAAGAGATAGCGCGCCCGGGAAAACACAATAGCTCCTGGCGTGGAGATAAAAAGATAGATAGGCACGTATTTAAAAACAAATTATGTGATATTGATTCGTGCACAAAGGAACAAGTTTAAAATATTTACAAAAAACATTAAACAATCATAACAAAAAAAAATCTAAATTGATAAATAAGTAGTAATAATTTTTTTTAATTATTAGAAATTGTTAAATTGTCTAAAATTAAAAAACATATAAAACGAAAAAAAATTCAACATTTATCAAATAATCCGAAAAGTTGACATAATTGACTAATAAGCAAAAAATATAAAAGTTGAAAATTATAAAAATTGTCCAAAATACACAAAGGTAATAGATTCGTTTTTTTTTTTGGAAATTGTTAAATTGTCTAAAATAAAAAAATAATAAAACAAAACAATGTCAACGTTTATATAAAAAACGAAAAAATATCAACATTTATCAAGGAATCAAAAAAGTTGACATAATTGACTAAAAAACAAAAAATATCAAAGTTGACAAAATTAAATAAAATTGTCTGAAATATCTAAAATCCCAAGATTGCTGAGCATCACAATATTAACAATTAACAATGTTAATCTAAAAAAAATCAAAATACAAAAAAAAAACATAAAATTAAAAATGCATTCGATTCGCTTAGAAATAAATCCATCGCCAAAGACAATAACGTACAACGTTACAATTTTCCCCCTCGGCCACATCCGCGTACGCACGAAACTCAAGACAAGGTCCCAACCAACCCGAGAGAAGGGGAGCGTATAAAAACCAACGCCAACCACACCGACGACCACAGTCTTTCATCTCGTTCGACCAAGCAACACAGACCTCTACACGATCACGATGTTCAAATTGGTGGTGTTGTCCGTCCTCTTGGCTTTGACCGCCGCCGCTCCCGGTCTCCTCCACGGAGTCGCGCCGCTGGCGTCGTACTCAGCGGTGGTCGGAAGCGTCCCGACGTCCGTGAGCCACAGCAGCAGCTCGGTGGTGCACAGCGCCGCCCTGGTCGCCCCGGTTGTCCACGCGGCGCCCGTCGTCCACGCAACCTCCGTTTTGGCGGCGCCGGCGGTGCTGGCGTCGTACGCCACCGCTCCACTGGTGCACGCCGCCGCACCGGCCCTCGTAGCCGGCCATGGCGCGCATCTGTGGTAAATCGGGGGCGCCTGCCGTGCACTGGACGAAATTTCGTTACTGTAATATACACTCGCACTTCGTCGAACGTGTCATGACGTGTAAATAAATTCGATTTACATCTACGCTTGTCTTTTATTATCGACCACGATACGATTTGTAACAACTTTAAAACGGAATTAATTTGCATAGAGTGCACATTATCCTTACTCTGTAATTTTTATATTTAAGAAAAATTATTGCACATTATTCTTGGAATAAAATATGAAAATATATATTTTTATTTGTTTTTGTGATGCAAAAATAAAAAATTTAATCAAAATATCCGAACAAAGGGATCGACGAACGATCCATCGAAAATCAAAAAAAAATATATATATCATCGACACAACCAAAACAAAACGAAATAAAAAATGAACGACAAATTCATTAAAAAATAAATTTTAATACAAATAGACACAATACAAACTAACCTGAAACTATGTGGCCGATGATAAAAAATCAAATAAACAAAAATAAAACAGTGACAAATGAAAAGAAAACAAAAACGAAGACGTATAAACCAATTCCAACCTCAACCCCAACCCCAATCCAACCCAACCCAACCCAACCCAACAACATTTTGTGATTCTTAACAGCCAAGAAATTGTCATTCATGAAGTCGAAATGCATCCCACAAAGAAATTAAAGTTGTCGACCAAATTTAATTTAATTAAAAAGTAAAAAATGTGACAGACCTGAGTAGGAACCAAACATGGCACTCGGTCACTTATACGTCGTCAAGGAACATGTACACCACAAGATATTTTTTGAAGATGATTAAAACCTAAAGTTTTTTTAATTAAAAACTTTCCGAAGCAAAAGGACGTCTAAATGCCCAATATTGCATATTATTGAATATTATAGCATAAAAATATCCCGAAGGAAAAGAGAATCATAAATCATCTATGACAGACCCATTAGATTGTGGACAATGAGTACAGCTGCGTAGTCCAATGTGAACAACTAATGTGCGCAGATTAGTAACTCGTGGACAAGTTGCGTCAGACGAGCAACTGCCTAAGATTGCACACGTGACTCACAAATCATCGTGAACGTTAAAACATCCAATGATTAATTAATTAGTTCACTCCTCCTGGAAAATTGCCTGCTGACGTCCCTGGCCGGACGAATTAAAGAATAAACTAACAGAAAATAATATATGGAACAAGAATCGCTGGAAATGTAAAACAAATCAGTGGACGATGAAGAAAATCAAACAAAATAAATAAAGCAAAGGAACCCGCAAAAAACACTCGAACGCCGGAAGTTAAAATAGGACGTAAATCCTAAACCAAACGAACAAACAGCAAACAATAGTTTAACAATAAGATAAAAAGTTGAAATAAAAAACACAACAATAAATAATTAAGGAGATCAAATTAAAAAAAATCAAATAAATAAATTTTATTTAAACAACGAAAACACAATTTTAATTCTATATTAATCACGAACGCACACCAAGGGCTGCAACAGCGGCTGCGTTCCCATGAATGGGTGCGGTTAAGTATTTGGACGACATAGCTGGGGCACGAACTATACCACCGTCGGCGTGCCTCGTTGGATTCGCACGAGCCGGCGATGGCGTAACGAAAACGACACTGTGAACCACAGAATTGCTGGCGTGACTGACTGAAGTCACACTTCCCAGCGCGAATCCAGAGCTGTAGTGCACTTCGTGGCCGACGGGCAAACTAAGTATGGTTCCATAAATCAATCCCGCTTCCGCCAACGCAAAGAAAACGAACAGCACCGACGCAAACATGCCTCAGATCCGTTGAAATAAGCCACGATTCGCCGATCGTTAAATATTTTTATACTCGAGCGCGAACCAACCTCGCCCATTCGAACTTGATCGAGTGAAACTGGTCCAGGAAGTGCTGCGCGAAAAATACAATCACTTGTACCAAATTTTTTTTTTACATTTTCATGCGTGTTCGAGTTAAAATAACTCGGAACGTAGTTGGCATAAATTAACTTACCAAAGTTACTATTAATTTGCAATTAATTATTTATGGAGACGCAAAAATTAAAAATAAAATATTGTCGTAACTTTGTAAGGATTAATTAATCAAAGTGCGCGAGCTTTTATAATGTTGTTAAGTTGATGACGCGAGATTTAAAAATCGACATTTATTTATAACTAATTGAATTATTTTTACTTCACTTGTAATTGAGACGTAAATCAAAATTTATTCATGACCGGATTATATTGTATTAAAAAATTGTAAATTGAAATAAACATTTTTTAATTCAATCGTTAATGACATCGTTAATTCATTATTGGAATTTTTTCATAATGTGTATTTGCAAGTCTCGACAACACCGACTTATTCGGTCAAAGCAGACCTCTGTTGTGGTTACATAGCAGAACGAGTGTGAGGGTATTGACGTCTAGATGGGATTAGTGCATTCACAAAAACTGTTCATAGCTCACGGTTGCTTGACTACATGCACCTCAGCGGATGTATAGTTGGTGATCGGATGAGTCCTGAAAGACGAATCAGCTGCCATCACCAGATACATCCACTGTATTATCAATGTAAAAAATGTATAAATTTTCAAAAATACAATTCATTATTATATTTAATATTAAAGAGTAAAATATTTGTTATATTGAATTATTCAAATTTGCTCTTTTGTATTTGTGAAAAATGGCAATTTTCAAAAATTGTCAAACAAAAATACACATTTCGAAACATTCATAAATCATGTTGGTATTTCCTTGTTGATCTTGTGCCAAAAAAATTCAAAAATATATTCAAAAATATTAAATTTATTATAATTTATTTAATATCGAAATGCAAAAAGACGAAAATTCTCAAAAATTCCACAAGGCATTTTCAGATATTCAAAAAAAGTCAAAAATAAAAATAAAATCTTTCAGAAAATCATAATACATTAGGTGTTTTTTATTATTACTATATATAAGTTAAAAAACACATTATTTGCATTATTTTTATTTTTTCAAAACTTATAATGTACCCCCCCCCCTCGTCGCTTTTATGGCAATTCTACATCGAACAAAAATGTGAAATTAATTGTTAAAGCTTTTACCACAAATTCTTAAAAAAAAATAAAATAAAACATTTTAAATTGACCAAAATGGCTGACATTTCCAGATATTCAAAAAAATTTTAAAATTCATAAACATTTCAAAAATACCAAAAGACAATTTACAGAAATTCAAAAAAATTGAATAATTTTCAAAATCTATAGATACTCATTAATGCCAAAAATTGAAAATACAATTCATTACTGGGATTTTTTGATTACATTTACCATCAATGTATAAATTATTATTTATTAGTTAAAAAAATGTGAAAAATTTTACTGTATTTATACATTTCTGATTTTTTTATGTTTCGAATTCCTGGAAAAGCTTTGAATGTTTTTGAAATATGTTTGTTTTTTTGCTTTTGAATATTTGAAACTTTTGACAATCATTGCATTGCACAAAATGTAAAATTTGAAATACTTTGAAAAAATTAAAAAATTGAAAAAATTGGAAAATTTGTAGAAGTTGCTCCATATTTTTACAAACTTGTTAAAAAACTTTAAATTTTACATTTCCTTAAAAGTTTCTATAAAATTTCAATTTCACAATTTTTTCATTTTTTCAAATTTTACATTTTTCAACATTTTTAATAAAATGCAAATGCAAACTTAAAAAAATTCAAAAAATAGGAAACAAACATTTCAAAAAACACCAAAAACTCTAGAAATTCGAAAGGTATAAAAACTTGCAGGACAGCATAATTACTGTGAACCCAACGCAACTTAAGCCAACCCAACATGTTTCGAAAAAACATAAAAAAAATCTTCAAAAGAAGACATAGAAACTTCAACGAATGCATCATTACTACGATTTTTTCATTACATTTTATATAAAATTATCAAAATATTTCATTTATTTATGCAAAAAATAATCATTCAAATGTATTATTTATTTGGAATTTTAAATTGTAATTGTAAAAGTTTCAGAAATATCTTAATATTCAAACATTATAAATTCATAAATGCAATTCAAAAAAGCAACAAACAAGCTTCCAAAAAATTCGTAAAATTCGTATTTGGTTACTTACGGAATTATTAAAAATTATTCTTCTGATTTTATTGCAATTTTGTAAGATTACAAAAAATCCACAATTTTCAAAAATTCATAAATTATCAACATTTTGAATACTTCAAAGATGCAACATAAACATTTTCAAAGAAATGTAAACTTGATCTTGATCGTATTTGGTACCAAATGAAAAATAAATATTTTCAATTTCATCCAATTTTAATTTTTAAATATTTGGCTTATGGTTTACGATTGTCTTTATTTTAATTTAATTTGCGCTTTCATTGGGCTTTTTACATCCATTTTTTTATCGATTTATTTATCTAAATTTAGGAAAGGGTCAAAATAAATATAGAAAAAAAATCAGGAGTGGCAGGAAATTTATTTACATACAAATGGGAACAATTGAAAAATTAAAACGATGAATTTACCAGTAGTTGGCGCCATGGGCGGCGACTAAAGCTGGCGCGTGGAACGCTGGTACAGCAGCATAGGATGACACAACAGCTGGTGCGGAATAAGCAGCATGTACTACTGGAGTTGAGTATGCGGTGTGTACAAGAGGAGCTGAGTACGCGGCGTGAACGACTGGTGTCGCCAAGGCTGCGCTGTGAACGACGGAGCTGCTGCTGTGACTCACTGAAGTCGGTACGCTACCAACAACTGCGGATTTGATCACTGGTGCTGCGGCCACAACTGGAGCGGAGTAAGCGGCAGCTACGACTGGTGTGGCCAAAGCGGCGCTGTGGACCACCGAGCTGCTGCTGTGGCTAACAGAAGTTGGTACGCTTCCAACGACAGCGGACTTCAGAACGGTTGGCGCGACGACCGGAGCTGAATAAGCTGCGGCGACGACGGGAGTCTCGGCGACGACGGCGGTCTCGGCTACTACCGGTGCGGCCAAAGCGGCGCTGTGCACCACCGAACTGCTGCTGTGGCTAACCGACGTCGGCACGCTTCCAACAACGGCCGATTTGTAAACGGGTACTTCAGCCACAATCGGTGCGGCGTGAACAACAGGAGCCGAGTGCACATACTCGGCGCCATGCACTACAGAACTGCTGCTGTGGCTGTACGACGTTTCGCTGCCCACAACGGCCGAGTGAACGACTGGGACGGACCCATGGATGAGACTCGGCTTGGCGGCGGCTAACGCCAACAATACGGACAACACCACCAATTTGAACATTTTGAAAGAGGTCTGTGTTGCTTCGTCGACTGAACTGAAGTATGCCTTTTCGGCGATCAATCTGGATATTTATAGTCGCCGGAGACCGAAGGTCAAGTGCAAACGGATCAACAAGTAAAAGTAATCTGAATTTAATCGAAACTCAAGAACGCCCACCATATATGTACAACTGTCTCGGCGACATGGTATGCAAATTTTTACATTGAACTTTGCGGCACGTACCGATCGTGGACTCGATCTAATTCGGTCAAATGTTTCGGCCGTCCCGTCCCAATCAACCCAAATTAACTTCCAAGGCTGCGAAGTTACGCAATCTAAATTAAAAGCCGGAATTTATTTGCATTTATTGCATCGGGATATCTTCATAGAAACTAGTAGACTGTGGCGGTAATTTTTCGACAATAACTAACAATAAACAATGAATTGCAAATAAAGAAAAATATGAACGCGTCGTACGTAATTATTTACGAGCGTTGGGAAAAATGTTCGCGTGAGCGAATTAACAATTTTTTGAAGCCGCGACCTCGAGACTCCACCCAAAGTCGCTGCTGGGTGTTCTTGATATTTACCGACGTTAATTTAAACAAAATGTGCGAGTTAATTCGTTCGAAATTGTGCACGTAATTGTTTCAGTTTTTTTGCGACCGCGCGATTCTCGTTCGTCGGGATTTTCCTTGTTTTTTTTTTTCGTTAGAAAACGTCGTTTTATGAAAATGATCTTTTTTACCTTTATTCGAATTCTATTCTCTGTGGTAACCAAAAGTATTAATTTTTGCAATTTTGATATTTTTTGATTTTTTTAACGGCATAAGTGTATAATTTCGATTTACTTATTTTATTCAAATCCTTCGAATTTCAAATTGCTTCGTAAAATAAATTTGCGATTTTTTAAAAATCAATTTCATTATTTTTTCGCTTTCGTTTCCTGTTATTATTTCGTTACTTACATAAAAATGTAAAAAGAAGTCACAATAAACAATTGTTGTAGGCGTAACCGTTGACTCTCAGCACTTGCAAAAAATACACAACGGTTGTCTACACTGTTGCCGACACAACTCAAAAAAATCCACAACTGTTGCTCAAAAATCAAATTTTTTAAATTATTTGCGTTCGTTCGAACAAAACCACTTGTCATTGTCAAGTGACGATGAAAATAAATTTCAGTGACGACGGGCGTGTTTCGCGCCTGCGTTTTGCGCCTGCGGCGAATTTATGTACACAAAGGGTGAAACGGTCGTCGTCATTGTAAACAGTCACAGAAATTTATTTTCAACAAGTGTTCGAAAGTGCCAACTGCTGCGATGTAGTTACAAGTCTTAAACTTAGCCAGTCAACGCAGTCCTATGGAATTGCGTAGCAGCACGGGCGTGAAGGTATTGACGTCTAGGTGGCGTTAGTGACGAGAATATAAAACACGCGTAACAAAAATTCAATCAATGCATAAGCCATAAGTCAAAAGTTTGAGCTGTTTAGGCGCAATGTTTTCTTTCACAAATATGACCGTACAAATTTTTCAAAAGTTGACAAAAAACATTAAAAAATGGCGTAAATATAAAAATATTTTAAAATTCCCATAGAAGAAATGGAAGAGGGGGATAGAACAGGTGAAAGAATGGATGTAATGGATATGTAATGAGAGAGAATAACACCAACGACGGGCACATGACGCATACGTGTAAGAAGGCCAAGAGAGCGGAGGAATGTTTGAGGAATCTATGGGGAAAGAGGGGTGGGAGAACTTCCAATAAGCTAATTAACTAATTAGAAAGATATGGAACACGTGTATTAAAAATATGGAAAGAATGGAAAAAGTTAGAAAGGCTACACCAAGGACACTGCATTTTGAGAGGTCAACTCCAGACCATATAGTGAGACAGGCGCCATGTAAGCGAAAGGATTGGAATCAAAGCGGCGAAGTATAAAATGACGAAGAGGGGGGGGGGGGGTAGCAAAGTTTAGTTAGGAGAGCAATGGAGGAAATAATAAAAATTGGTGACAACAGAAGAGGAATATCTAAGTAGGAGGAAGGGAGCATAAAATGTTTGAAAAGGCTGTAGTTACAATGGAGGAGGCAGAGAGGAAAAGAAGATCGGAGAAACAAATAGAGAGATGGAGTCAGGTTGAAAGACAAGAAAGAGAAGGCAAAATCGCGATAGCAAGGTATAATTCAAGATACAAAACAATAAAAGTAGATGGGGGCGACCGATGTATTTGAGGGAGGGGAGGCCGATACAAAAAGAGAAAATTTTAGCAAGATTCAGATGCGGGAACAAGGAGAAAGCAAACAAGTATTTGATAAATGAGAAATACAGGAGGTGTGAATTCTGTGGAGAATTTTTTGATAAATGGGATCATCGGATATGAGGGTACAAAGAGGTGAGAGTGGAAGAAGACGAGAAGACGAAAGAAAGAGATTTGAGAAGAAACATGTGGGTGAATGGAGAGGGGCGGAGACTCTTAGAAAAAATAAAGGGAATGTGTAGCAGAAATAAGGAAAGGGAATAGCAGGAAGAAGGAAACAAGGAGCAAAGGAAAAGAGGAAGGAGGCTAGGAAGATGTAGCAGGAGGACTGAAATAAAGTATTACAGGAAGTGAAATATGCAAAAGTTTTTTTTTTACTAAACGTTCAAAAATATACATTAAAATAAAAACAAAAATTACAAAAAAAATAAACAAAAAAATAATTAGACCACTGTAAGTATGTCAAAGATTCAAAAAACTCCAAAGAAAATTTAAGTTACAAAAAAATTAAAACATATAAACAATAAACTGTATACAATAAAATGTAAAATTTTCAAAAAAAACTTCACAAACGTCACCGATTTTTACCAAAAAAAAATAATAAATCGAAGTACATAATTTTCAAAAGTTAAAACAATGCCGCAAATATTGGTCAAGGTACCAATACGTCAGCATTGTCGTAAAATTATAAAATGTTATAATTTGCAAAAATTGAAAAGAGTAACATTAAAAAATATAAGAATTGCAAAGTTGGGTTGGGTTGGGTTGGGTTGGGTTGGTAAAAATATGGCAATAATGGCAAAAATTTGCAACATATTTAAAATATTTAAAAAAAATCAAATATTAAAAACGTCATAAACTTGTACCACTGTTACGTACTATTCAAAAATTGAAATAAAATGTAATTATCAACATTTTTTTTTAAATAATCAAACTCATAATTTGTAAACATTATGAACATTATTACAAACAACTAATTTTTCAATATTCAAGACAATCACACGACAAAGTGTCTAAAAATTAAAAAATACCAATTTTTATTTAAGAATTAAAAAATGTTTAAGAAATCCACAAATTGATAAAAATTACAATAATTCCAAAAAACAATAAAAACTAGAAAAAAACGCAAACAAAAATGAAAATAATAATAATAATAAAATAAAACGGAAACGTAAAATTTTCGAAAAATAAGAAAAACATATTTTGTCATTTTGACAATTTTGTTTATATATTACATTTTGCCATTATTTTCAAATATTTTACATATTTGAAAATAATGGCAACATGAAATGTATAAATTAAAAAATACTCAGAATGTTGTAACCCGCCCCAACCAACAAAATTTTTCAAAAAAATCTAAACTTGCACTAGACGAAATTTTCAAAAATGTTCAAATAATGTTACAACTTACAAAAATTTGAAAAACGTCAAATGTTTCAAATGCAAAACATCAACAAGGCATGATTTTCAGAAATTTGAAAACTGCCACACAATTAAAAAAACTGACGATTATTAAATTATATTGGGTTGGATTTTATGGTAAATATATAAATTGAACAACCAGCACTGCTTCTACATGTAAAATTTTTGTGCCAGCGATGTCAACATTTCTCGTTCCACAAATTTATATAACGAATTTCACCACGAAAACAATTACACAATATTCAACATTCGAATTAAAATTTACGTGGATCGAATCAAAGTGAATCTGTGCACTGTTTCCAATGTACAAGACGTGGCAATCACCACACAACCTTTTCAATCTTTACTAGAAAGACAATAAAATTAAAATTTAAAAACAATTTTACGTAACTTTTCGTTTCTCGCGTCATTGCAAGCAAATACATACACAGTTTAAAAACACCACTTTCAACAATCTTGACTATAAACATCGCCATGCTAGAGATATTACATTCGTTTTATTTTTGTTTGTAAAATGTATTCGACTCAATCCTGAACAAGAACAAGTTCAAGGAACATTATACAAGTCCACGTCACGATGATGTTCGACAGATGCAACGGCATTGACCCACCTTCGCTCTCACCGCAATTGTAATAGAAACATTCACCTCGATCATTCATTTTGCAATAAAAATAAACAATATAATAATTTTAAACAATTTATTTTTGTTTCTAAACTTGACTTTGATTTAAGTACATAATTCTCGATTAATTTCGATTGCTTTGTCTGACATTTCAAAATTAATTTTCTATAATTCTACAATTTTTCCATCAATTACAAAAATAGAACCTTTTAGTGAACCACATTAAAGGAAATAATTAGGCGCTGATTTTGGCTTCGCTGTGGACTCCTCCATCGCCGCGAATTTCCGTCGTCGATATACCAGTCGGCACGACCAATCCCCCAGCGTACCCAACCGAATAAAACGCCGGAGCTACGTAAGTCCTCGCCACGGGAATAGTCGGCCCAACGTACGCCGGGTACGTGTAAGCGTACGAATAAGCTGCAGGAGTTATCACGGTTTCGGCCTTCACCAAAGGAGCGGTTTTGATCGCGGGCGTTTGAACTTCGAGCTCGCTGACGACCGGGACGTCGACGGCGACCTTCTTGACGGTCGCTTCTGGTTCGGGCGCGGGCGCGGTCGCCAGGACCGGAGCGTAGGTTTCGACCACCGGCTTGCTGACGACGTCGGTTCGCGTTTGATAACTGACGGCCGACGGCACGGCCACGGGGGCCAGGACGACTTGCGTCAGGCTGGGCTTGCCGGCGGCTAGGGCCAACAGAGCGGACAACACCACCAACTTGAACATTTCGATGAGGTCTGTGTCGTCTCGAGATAAACTGCAACGTGCAGCTGGATCGCCACGCATTTTATATAGCGATTGGAGTGCATTGAGCTGGTTCTGCCGCAAGGTGTTCAAGACGCCAAGGCGGTTCTGTACGATTTTTTTTAACTAAAACAATGGGCCTCGCTCAACCAAATGATGGAGTTGTACAACTAGTCGTTGCGGATATTTTTAATTTATCGAATAGACAATGACGCGGCCAATTATACAACGAAACAACAAAGACGAACATTAAATGATGACGACAACGAACCCAAAGCACCGAAGTTAAACAAATCAAAATAAAACAAACTACCAGACAAATAAATTATTACACTCATAAAATCAACAGATGAAATATTTTGACTGATGGCCAAATCATACACCAAAATATGTTACAAACTTTAATTAACAAGTTTGCAAAAAAAAATTGGTTGGGTTGTTGGACGCCCACGTTTCTCCCTCCTTTGAAGTTGTCAGCAATGAATACCACCAAGAACTTTGTTTTTGAAATAATTTTATATACAATATTATTTTATGATTAACAAAAACTCACCGTTCGCATAGTTCATTTCAATGTAGTCCTTCAAGTTATACCGTACTCGATGTATTTTTTTGCCATTTCTGTCCGCATCAGTTGTGGATTGTTCGTAACTGTTGTGGATTTTTTGCAACGGTTGTGAATTTTTTGTCTCGGTTGTATCCATAACCGTTGTGGATTCTTTGCAACGATTGTGGACTTTTTGCAACGGTTTTGCATTGAGGATTCTTTCCCAACAGTTTTGACATATATTTAAATGTCATTCGCCAATAATACAATACCCAACCCAATCCAATAATAAATATGTATATTTCAAAAAATTAACTAATATAAAATACAAAAATATTTTGACTGAAATTCAAAGACGCGAAAAAAAAAATAATATAGAGAATTCAATGTTTGCCAAAATTCAATAATTTATAAAATACCAAGATGTTTTGGATGAAATTGAAATTAAATAACCCAACCCAACCCAACCCAACCCAACCCAACCCAACCCAACCCAACCCATCAAAAAATGTAAATAAAATAATTTGGGAAAAATTAAATAGATGTTGTGAATGTTTTGAAAATTTGCTTTAAAATTCAATACATTGACAAAGTAATTAATTTATAACATTTTTGAATTTTTGACATATTTCAAAATTTTAATGAATACTAAAATAACAAATCGAACCAAAATATGTCAATTGAAAAAAATCAACAACCGCTAAATGAATTTTTAACGTTCCAACTGATTTGAAATCCACCCAACCTAAAAATCGGTCGACAAAGAGATGGCGTTTGGAGTTAATTTTCGTATTTATTTTTTTTTTAATTTACAAAAATTAAAAAAAAATAAACATTGGTTTGATTAAATATTTTAAGACGTATCTTAGAAAAAAAATCAAAAAATTCAAAACGTAAAAAATTAAATAATTTAATAAAAAAAAACACTTGGATTGAAATTCGAATATAAAACATCAAACCTAACAGCACAACACTGAAACATTGAAAATATTAAAATTTATGGTTCGCTGAGTTCATAAAAAATCATAAATTGAACGGTTGAGGATTCTTTCGCAATAGGTGTGTATTTCTTGCAACGGTATGTCCGCAACAATTGATGATTCTTTCGCAACAGTTGCGTATTTTTTGCAATGGTTTAGCAGTTTTGAAAAAGGTAGTCGGTAGTGGTTTCTGTTTTTTTTTGTGGTATGGGTAGTTTTGGTATCAAGGTCGATGTTTCTGGCAGATGGTCCTTTTGGTCGCTTTACTACTTTTGGAATTTTATGCAATTTAGGAGCATGATGCATTATCACAACTTTCACGGGGGATTGGCTTGAGATGGGTTCGGTTGGAGGTGTGGGATCCGACATTACTTTATTTGACAATTTTAAAAGTTTAACATGTTTTGCAAATTTTTGCTTGTTGGTATTTTTTATGAAATGCTATGATTTTTTATAATTTTTATTATTTTGACATAGACGTAGACAATTTTTGAAATTTTGCCCCCTCCCAGCTCTGCTCGTCGCCTCTAGCAAACGAATTACAAAAAAAACACAATTAATTGTAATTCATTCAAAAAAAAATATTAAAAGTTGCGCTAATTTGTCATTCAAGTTGGGAGTCGCAAACCCAATTATTTTTTTTAAATATTTGTAATCTTGTCCATGGCAAGTTCGCCTAGTCCCCCCATCTAGTGGCCGCTGCTATATTATTGATTCTCCTGAGCGCCCTCTCACCAACGCGTAGACAACAACCAACACTGACAAAACAGATTTCAAGCCCGAGGTTTGAATGTAAGCTGCAGCCATGTTGAACACTAAAATTCCCCAATCTGCTCATAGATGGCCACGCGAAACATTCGAACTACTTTGCATCGGATCGAAATTTAATTTTTAATTAAACAAAGAACTCAACCATTGTTAAAATTTCAGTACTGAGAACAAAGCAAATGATAAAAAATGTAAAAATGTGACTTCGAAAGCAACGAAAATAACCGAACAGATCAAAAGACAACTAATATTAAACTTAAATTAAATTCAATTAAACAACTAAACAAAAAACGAAAAAAATAACCATTTCAAGTAATCGCAACGTAAGCTCTGAAGCAAACAAAAGACCAAATGACAATGAAACTTTCCTATTTTACTTTTCGTCGATAGTTTAAGATGTCCGCGGTCGTTTCGGACGTCGCGTCGGGCGGGCACGAAAGTCGAAATATACGAAGAAAGTTGGGCGCGCATGACGTCAACTAGATCTCGCGTAGTCTTGCGACATTGAAGAATGAAATCACAACTCGTACCGGGCGTTCTCTCGTTATTAGCATATAAAAGAAATTATGCACGGATGTCGCAAACTGGATCGATGTTTGACAAATATTTTTTTTATCCATATAGGGCATCGCGACGATTTTTTTATTGTACGTTGGCAAACAACGTTGGCAAACAAAATGTTTACTGGTCCTGGTGATATGAGTAATTGTGCACACTTGTGAAAAATATTAAAATGTTGCAAAAGAAACAAAAACAAAAAGGTCAATATCGTGATTAGTCCCAAAATTTAAAAATTGACCAAAACTTTTAAAAAATTACACAATTTGTATGAGTGTAGGCGTCAACATAGCCACACCCCTGCTAGCATGCAATTTAATTAACCGCTTTGTTTGAAAGTTCTGTAGTTGAATAGCAGCACGAGTGTGGGGGACCGACGTATAGACGACGTATAGACGACGTTAATACACTCGCACAAACTGGTTGTAACTCTTATTTGCACGACTACATGCACCTTCAGTATCTTTGATGGTCTGATGAGCTCAAAGGGCAAACAATCGCTGAAATTTATTTACAATGTCAAGAAAATGTCGAAATTACCGGAAAAGCTTCGATAATTTTTTTTACGCAATTCAAAGTTTCCAAAGTACAACCAACATACAACAACGTATGCAAAAATGCTAATATTTTCAATATTATTTAAATGTAAACACCAAAAATTATCCTCAAAGTTAAAAAACGTCATAGTTACGTCAAAGGTAAGAAATTTATTGCATTCCAGTATTATCTAAAATGCAAAAAATATAAAACTACCGATATGTTTATTGGTAAAAATAAATTGTAGCTAATGTAACAGATAATGACGGCCGTTTCGCCTTCTATGGGCTCATCAGATCACTGCACACACATCCGCTGAAGGTTGATCAAGTTATACAAGCAAGAGTGACATAAAGTTTGTGTGTTTGTGAATATTAACGCCATCTGGACTGTGGTTGTATTGACGTCTAAATTGCGTTAATACTCACACACAAACTTTGTGTCACTAAAGCCTGCATGACTCGATGCAACTTCACCGAATGCATGGTAAGCCCATAGATGGCGAAACGGCTGTCGTCATCCTTTACATTCGCTGAAATTTATTTTCAACTAAGTGGTCGACGACTACAAGTCTGGACAGAACTGACTTAGTCGGTCGAAGCAGAACTCTGTACTATCTAAAATACCAAAACGTCAAAAATGACAAATTTCAAAGTGTGGAAATTTTTTTAAAAAATTCATAACACTGTCAAAAATACACAAGCTGAAAAGTTGTCGAAAATGCCATAATTTTCCAAAATATCAAAAGCGACAAATGTCAAAATTGTCGAACCAAAAAAAGTTATTTGTAAAATGATACCGTGCATTAAATGTTAAAATTTACACAATTTCGATTGTTGGATGAGCGTTTCATTCTTATTATAAACTCATCAGGAAAAAAATGAGCAACAAACCTAGTTCTTTAATATATTTTAGTCCAAAGCCAACTCATCATTCGCATGCATAGCTTGTCAATAATTAATTACTCGGATTTTCTGATAAACTGATGATGATGACCTTATAATCAGACACAAGCGATCGAATAAAAGTCTAAACCGTGTTCTTGTTGTACATCAAATATTTTCATTGCATTTTAATGCAACAGCAACACCAATTTGATATGACAGGCAATAATTTAAATTATTAGCGTAATCAAAGTTGCAAAAATGTGAACCTAAAACGCAAATTTTGTCCAAATTGCCACTCGTACAAAAAAATTATTTCAAAAATCCTCAATATAAAAATAACAAGTACAACCTTTACTTAAATCCTTAATTATACCCATTTTTTTGTGTACGTGTTAAACGACCCATTAATTGCAATTTCTTCGACTTCGACGTAAATCAATAAGACAAATTAACACCCGAACCTAGCGAAAGTGCCTGGCTCCCCATCGTTGCGTCACCCGACGAACAAAAAACCGCGTCCATAATTGACGCTCGATTATGATAATGCGTTACGTTATCGCCGGTAATGACTTACGCGGACGGTTTTACTTTCTTCGGGCGGCCGAAATAAAAATTTCAATCACGGATGTGCGCGTGCGAGCTCCGGACGGCGGTAACAGCCCCGGGCCTCGCCCGACCGACGATTAAAGACCACTTTCTCCCGGATTTGTTATTCTCGTTGCACGCCACGCCAGCCGTGACTGCATCGCCGTAGCGTCCGACTATATTTTTCCGAGTGATTCACCACGCTCGCAAGAAATCGAAGAAAGTGAAAAGGTTTTAGGCATCGGTCACTTGGAAATTTCTTAAATCGATGCAATTAAAAAATGTGGACATTCTTTCGAAATTTGTGTCGAAAACAATTTGTGAATTCATGAAAGTTGTAAAAAAATTAAAAATGTAATCAACAAAGAAATACCACGACAATTAATGACAAGTTTGGTTCTCCATTTTTTCTTTGTTTTGTTCCTAAAAATGAAATATTGTCGATCGTTTATCATTTTCTGTTTGTTTAATTTTTCTGTTCCGCAACAAAACGAAACGTTCGAAACACAAGCTTACCACCTGTGACAACACTCTCACATGGTCATATAGGTCAAAGACGTCTCGTTCGAAAATTAATATTATTATGATTGCATAACCTCAAAAAACCCACCGCTCACATAAACAGCGGCGAGGTTAGGGAATACCTCGAACCGGCCGAACGTTTCTTGAATTAAATTATGTAACGCGCAACTATCTGTGCCACACGCATCGACTCCATTGATTTCTGATTCAAGATTTCAACGGTTGCGAAACTGGAAATTTTGTTTCGTCGCTCGCCCGGTGCGACATTTCCAGGAATCTCGAATAGTTCAATCTACGTTGCTCTTAACGCAACGATAAAAAATGGACGCCGAATAGGTTTCCGATTTGCCGCGAGCGGGCTTCGTTAAGAACGTGGTAGAGACGACGTAAGTGAAAGTGGATCGGATCCGCGTAGGATTGGGAATCCCTTGATGCAATCGAGCTCCAGGATATGCACTCGAGCGATAAAGGAGTCAACGACCGGCGAGCTTAAGAAATATTTTTATATCGCTCCGCGGAGCGATGGATAAACATGAGGCGCACGTGACTGACAGGCGAAGATGTACTGAGTTTGAATGCGTTGGATCGACTAATCGACGCAGATGTGGACCGTGAAATAAAATTACCGACCAAAAAAAAATTGACTTCTCAACACATGGGCGCAATCTAGATAGAGCCAAAATGTTAAATTCACAAAGTTGTCGACGTTCACAAGATTGTAATGAACTTCAAAAAATGGACAAAAATTTTCAAAATCGTTTCACCAACACCGGCTCAACTCATGTGTCAATCCTGCCGGTAAAGTAGGTCATGACCCAACCCAATACAGCCGATGAAGTAGGTCAGAACCCAACCCAGCAGAGCTGGTAAAATAGAGCCCTTTTGTTCATAAACAAGAACTGCTCTAATTGTACACTAGTCTGTTACTGCCTCATTATTAGCCATTCATGTGCCAGCTGAAAGTGGAATGGAGAGAAAAAAAACAAAATATGTCAAATATACTGAAAATAATGGGGGGGGGGGATTAGCCAGATTAAAACTAAGAATAAACAGTAACCATTATATATCACATTACCGCTTATTGCTTAGAATATCATTCTTTTGAAAATAATGTCAAAGATCATCATCAAAGAACAGCTTTCTACGTGTTTTGCAGTTTTTGCAATAATTATGTTGGCAATAAGCTAAACAACAATTAGACGAGCAAAATCGAAAAACGACTAAAATCTAACTGGAAAGATAAACGCAATTAACAACATGTCAATGAAATCGAAGAAAACAACAGTAAACCAACGAAACGAGAAATAAATAAAATTGAAACGCATGGCAATCACACGCGTTACCTTAGCAAGCATTTTGTTTACATTTGTGCAAACGAGTCTCAAGATTTGTATCCTTTCGTCGTATATTTTCGTAGTTCACTTTACGTGTATGAGGTATAGCAACGGGCCGAGAAAGCTACCTTGCGGAACGCCGCTATGTTTGCTGATTTCCTTATCCAGTGGCACTTGAGTCGTCACGGAACTGGGCCCTGACTAACTGAACTACGAAAATATACGACGAAAGGATACAAATCTTGAGACTCGTTTGCACAAATATAAACAAACGACGTCAATTTTTTTACAAAAATATTTCGTCTATGAAGACGCCACGGCAATATATTTAGGTTTCCTTACATTGGTCATGGTCGCATTTTAAACGAACTGAAGAAATATCGGGCGCAAATTGAAATAACTCATTTACTTTTACCATCGTTCAAAACGCTAAATGGAGTACCTAAACGTCAAGTCGAGATAATGCAAGTCAAACGGTTTCATATTTTATATTCGACGCAGTTAAGTCGTAAAAGCGATGGTAAAAATAGGACGCTAGCAATTTTGGCCAAAGAGAGAAAGAACGGTATCAGTGCAGGGGGACTTGAACGCCCCGGCTATAATGAAATTGTGGCCGTACACAAAAACAATTGCACCACAAAAGCTCGACTATGATTGGCTACCGTCATCCGCAACTTATCAATTGCTAATTTTGCACAAACAAACATTGAATTTGCATTATTTTAAACAAAAATAAAAACAAAACACTTGATTTAGTTTGACAAATTTGATAGATTGCTCGACAGCTGTTTCGGCGGTTAAGCCATTTTCAAAGAGTCTATGTACTATTACTAACTATTAAATTTGTGAAACTAAACCGAGTGTTTTATTTTATTTTTGTTTTATTAAAAATGTTTCATCCAGTGCCTAGCAACACACAATCTCAATAATTAATTTAAACGATTTGAATATCATGCAGTGTAATTGTGTTAGGTTGTCATGGGTTGGGTTGGGTTGTGTTGTATTGTATTGTTCTGGATTGGATTGGATTGGATTGGTTTGGATTGGTTTGGATTGGGTTGGGTAGTATTGGGTTGGATTGGATTTACTTGGGTTGTATTGGATTGGGTTGGATTGACTTGGGTTTTATTAGATTGGATTGGGTTGTATTTTATTGGATTGGGTTGGCTTAGGTTGTGTTGGACAATTTTTTCTACAAATATTTTCCCGCCATGTAAAAATAAGCATTCTTGAACCAGTCAACGAAAATAAAATGCACTTCCTGCATCAACATTATTTTAATTACTCAAATTGGGATAGACATTGATTGAAAAAGAGATGAATCGAAATACATGCATTCTTATTTATAAATCAATTAAGTTAGTCTTTAAAAATTACGAAAATATTTAGTTATCGTCATGAATGCTGTGATTCGTTTCTTGACGACGTGTACAGCGAGGTATAATAACGCATGATAAAGAATAAAAACAGCCCAGGTCCCATGATTATCCCCTGTGGAACACTGGCAGGTGGAAGATGTATCGTCCAACCCTACTCACCCTAACACAACCCAACCTGGCCGAGCTGGATTGGGTTAACTAATGGCTTTTGCCTTCCTTGTCAGTGATTTTTTATTATTTTTTGACTGTTTATTATTTTTTTTAATATTCCATTCTGGTATTTTTCTTATTTCAGTCGGTTTTCTACAATTGGTATTACATTCATCGTCGCTTCGTTTGCTTTCATCCTAATTCCCTAAGTTCATTACAATTACTAATGGCTTTTGCCTTCCTTGTCAGTGATTATTTTTTTACTATTTTTTGACTGTTTATTATTTTTTTAATATTCCATTCTGGTATTTTTCTTATTTCAGTCGGTTTTCTACAATTGGTATTACTTTCATCGTCGCTTCGTTTGCTTTCATCCTAATTCCCTAAGTTCATTACAATTACTAATGGCTTTTGCCTTCCTCGTCAGTGATTATTTTTTTACTATTTTTTGACTGTTTATTATTTTTTTAATATTCCATTCTGGTATTTTTCTTATTTCAGTCGGTTTTCTACAATTGGTATTACTTTCATCGTCGCTTCGTTTGCTTTCATCCTAATTCCCTAAGTTCATTACAATTACTAATAGCTTTTGCCTTCATTGTCAGTGATTATTGTTTTACTATTTTTTGACTGTTTATTATTTTTTTAATATTCCATTCTGGTATTTTTCTTATTTCAGTCGGTTTTCTACAATTGGTATTACTTTCATCGTCGCTTCGTTTGCTTTCATCCTAATTCCCTAAGTTCATTACAATTACTAATGGCTTTTGCCTTCCTCGTCAGTGATTATTTTTTTACTATTTTTTGACTGTTTATTATTTTTTTAATATTCCATTCTGGTATTTTTCTTATTTCAGTCGGTTTTCTACAATTGGTATTACTTTCATCGTCGCTTCGTTTGCTTTCATCCTAATTCCCTAAGTTCATTACAATTACTAATAGCTTTTGCCTTCATTGTCAGTGATTATTGTTTTACTATTTTTTGACTGTTTATTATTTTTTTAATATTCCATTCTGGTATTTTTCTTATTTCAGTCGGTTTTCTACAATTGGTATTACTTTCATCGTCGTTTCGTTTGCTTTCATCCTAATTCCCTAAGTTCATTACAATTACTTCCAACTTTTTTGTGAATTTTGCCATTCACCACAGTTTTACAATTTGTTTTTGATTAACTTAGATTAACAATTTTTACTGAACTTTGTGAGCATTAACTCCATCCAAAAGTCAATACAACCGCAATCGTATTGCTGCGCAATTACAAAGTTCTGCTTCCACCGACCAAGTCGGTATTGCTCAGACTTGTAACTACAGGTGTTTCGCACTTTCTGGGCACATCAAACCATCACAGACGCACACTCGTTGAAGGTTCATCAAGTCGTGCAAGCATGGTACACAACTTCGATCATTTTTACAACTTTGACTATCGTTAGTTTCGACATTTTGAAAATGTTTACAAATTTGCTGATTGGAAGTTGAAGTTGGAATTATTATATTTCCAACAGAACATTCTTCAGAGTCACACACGACCTGATAGAAGACGATAAAAAATTACTCAAAGTCCAAAACGAACTGATAAAAAAGTACCTGAACAAATGACGAGAGCGTTTCGCAATTTGCAACGTAATCTTCACCATTTTATTGAATTGTTGAAATCGGATTGACATTTATACAATTTTATTTGCAGCTCTACCATTTTTCTAAATATGTCGTCCATTGTTCACTGAATGACATAAACGGTTTAATTTTCGTTTGACGCAAACGATTTATTTTTTTCATACATTGAAATTTGCGTTAATTTTAGCTTCGTCTAAATTAATTAATTTGATACTTTCAATTCAAATAGTAAATCATGCTAATTCCTATTACACAACCCAACACCAATTCAAACGATTGCCAAATTTCAATCAATTTTCCAAGATCCTGCCCGTCCCTTCCACGATTTCCCGGTAATTCGTCGACGATCATCCCCCGTCGCGTTCGCGGCGCGACGCAACGTATAAAAGACTCCGGTGGCGTTCTGGGTGTCATCAGTGAAGTGCAGCAATTGTAGAAAGTGTCGGTAGCCCACACAGTGAAAGAGGTGCCTATATAACACGTTGCGGTGAAAACGACGGATTAGTCTTGGTGAAGTGGTGACGTGAAACTCTAACTGGGAATACAGACAGGTATTATGTGATTTTTTTTAATTTTTTGCATTAAATCGTGGGTTTTGTTCGGGGTTATCTTCGCTGTTCAATTTAAGATGTTTAAATATTTTTATACATAATAATTTTTATTAGTTTCATAAATGTCGATGATATCAATTGGTGTTTAGAATAATCGGGGCCACCTTGACCTAAGCCCGGTTCTGAGTCTCTTATTTATAGAAATACAATTTGAAGTTGTTGTACACCCTTTAACTTTAGCTTCAGTTAAGTTTACTGCCAATGAAAATTAAAAAAAAAAAAACATTTCAAAATAATTCCTAAAACTTCAAACGACTTGTTCAAGTTTGAAGCCTGAAATTTTAATATAACAATTTTATAATCAAGTAGGTCTTGAAATTATTTTCCATAAAATAAAATAATTTGAAATTTCACAAATATTTTTTTTTAATCAATGCTGATTTAGATTCAAAAGAAATCCATCCCCGAAATCGTTCGTTGCGCTATTAAGACCATACGATAAAAAAAAACCTCGCCAATTCAATTTTTGTAGAAATTTCGTTATTTTCAAAACACCAACCCTTAAAACAATAACTTAATAATCGAAAGAATAGATGACGTGGGGGGTCACACTAAAAACTTTTATATCATTTAGGGTTAAAACTATATCATAGAAAAAATCGTCAAAGTCGCGTAACGCAATTAAATCAAAATCACCGCAATTCTTTGTCATAAATGAATTAAAAAATTTTCTCCTAATTGGTCGCGCTTCGATTCATCGCGCGGCGGCGTCGAACGAAATCCGACGACCGTTACGTCGCGATCGTCAATTAAAATCGCGTCGAATCGCTCCGCACAATAACAACACGGGTGGTAATGAACCGCCGACCTTGGCACAGAGCGCGAGAAAGCGCCTAGGAATCGTTCCGGAGCGTGGAACATCTGAAAGGCTCCCCGAAACCACTTTCACTGCGAACGAGTCGTTTCTCCCGATCTGTCGATCGATCAAGAAAAAAAAAATAGTTTCGTAAGACGCGAGAAACGTCGGACGCGGCGACGATGACCTCCGACGGTTTCCATTTCAATGTTTACCGAAGGCGAAGGCTGAAGAATCTGAGTTTGTATCGATTTTTTTGTGAAATTAAAATTTTTTTACGATTAGATTAAAATCAAATTTAACAAAAAAAATTATTCGGAAAACATGGAAAAATATTATAGGCCCGAAACGAAAAATGAACGCAAGAAAAAAATTAATATAGAAGGCAGAGCATGTTTTTTTTTTAGTTTGTTTGATTTTTTGTTTCAAATCTGTTTATATAATTCATATAAAAAAATTATTTATCATCACATTTCTTAAACTTAAAAAATAATTTTCCATTCCAAGTTCTAAATTACTTCACGAAAACTGTGCTAATTTTTCCAATAAATTTTCTCGACCCACCGTCCCAAATACTTTCGACACATTTTAATCTAAGTCATGTCATGTCATGTCCTATCCCCCGCAATAAAAACAATTCATTCAAATTTCCTTTTCACGAAAATACAACCCACGCCACGCCAACCTATCGCGAAATATCAAACAACAATGACTCGCGAGCGAGCGCGCAAAGAAAGCGAAAGAAAGTCGACCCACTTTTATCAAATCGGATAGCGCCCACCGCCACCGTCCGAAATCGCAATTTTACTTTCTTTCTTCACTCTCGCCCAAACGCTGATAATTATTTCGCCGTTGCAGAAATGTTTGCCTACGCATTACTGGCGGCGCTGCTGTCGGTCGCCGCGCTCGCCGAGCCCGACGACTGGTCCTGGAAGGACGACGGCGAGTCGCAGCAATTCACGGCGGAGGACGCCCAGGTCGCCGCGACTTCGTTCTCCGAGCCGGCGATCGCGAACGCGACGGACTTGGACGAAGTGATCGACTCGATACTGACGCGACAGGGACGGAATCTCGAGGAATTCGACGAGGTGTACACGGACCCCAACGTGCAGGAGGCGCTGCAGAAAGGCGACGACGGAGAGGCGAGGAATTTGATCAGGGAGAAGCTGTGCGGATTGGGATTGATGCAGGTGAATATAAATTTTTATCAATTGACATCTTTGAATTTTTAAATTTGTTGTTATTTATAAATATGTTGGAATTGTTAAACAATTATCTAAATTAAGAATAAACAGCAAAATCACAAAAAATGTTAACGGAAAAAATTAATAAAAATATTTAAATTGTATTTAATTATAAAATAAATAAACACAATTACAAAAAACATCAAAATTCCCCAAAGAACTCAAAAATTTTTTAAAAAATTCAATATTTTACATAACTTTGACATATTCCTCAATTCTACGTTAAAAAAAAAATAATTGCAACATCTTAACAATTTTTCTGCGCTCAGATAGCTTTGACACTTCTTTCTATTTTAAAAATAAAAAAAAATTCAAATAATGTTGATAAAAATATTTAAATTGTAAAAAATAAGCGACAAAATATTGCCCTCCGTCAATTTCATGCAATTAATTTTCAGTGCGACGGCATCCAAGGCAAACGTCCCTACATCGCCCCCGAAGACTTAGTGTACGCCCAACCCGTCGCCATAAACCCAGTCGGGCGACCGATCCCAACGATCCCTCTCAAAGGGGGCCCGATCAGAGGCGGATACGGACCACCGAAACCCATGCCCTTCCCACCAGGTCCTCCTCCCTTCAAATACGGCCCGCACAAACCCCACGGACCACCACGTCGCGAATTCGGCCCACCCAAAACCTACTACCCCAACAGACCCTTCCAATCGTCCGGCTCCGGCAGCTACTCCGAATCGTCCTCGTTCGAATCATCGCGCCCGCCGTTCGGAAACATCCAGTCCGAGTTTCCCTACGAGATCGAATCGTCGTCGTTCGGCCACAAGGACAAAAAACCGGTCGAAGTGATCGTCAACGCACAAGGCGGCACAGCGACGGGCGCCTCTGGGGTCCAACAGCACGTCCATCATCATTTCCACCACGGCGACGAAAAAATCCCAGCAGTTGTCGTCAGCCCAGTGGCGAGCGGAGTAGCTGGCGGAAATTTCATCCAAAGCAGCGGATTCAAACCGAGCCCTTCGTTATCCTTCGGCGGTTATAAAGAAAACGGTTTTTCTTCTGGTTCATCCGAATCTAGCATATTAGGAGGCTCTGGATCGTACGGAAGCTCCGGATTAACTTCGGGATCGTTCGGTAGCTCCGGATTAAATTCTGGATCGTTCGGAAGCTCAGGATTAAATTCGGGATCGTTCGGAGTCAACTCGGGATCGTTCGGAGTAAATTCTGGATCGTTCGGAGTCAACTCAGGATCATTCGGAGTCAACTCCGCATCGTTCGGTTTAAATTCCAAACCATCGCTGACGATCGGCGGCGGCGGTTCGGGAATTTACGGCGGACAATCCACAGCCAGCTACGGCGGCTCCACCGGTCTCGGAACCTACGGCGGCCCCAAACCGATTTCCGAAAGTTACGGCCCGCAGACTTTCGGGTCGTCGCTGTACACCAACAGCATCGGCGCTTCGGTCGGTTCCTACGGCAGCTCCGATTTTTACAAGAAAGAGCTGAACCTCAACGGAGGCGTGCAGTCGAACTCGCTGCAGTCCGGCTACGGCGACAAGTTCCAAGGATTCGAATCGGCGCGAAACGAGAACTACGATTGCGTCTGCGTGCCGTACGACCAGTGCCCGTCGCACGAGGTGATCGGGCGCAAGGACGACCAGTCGCTTCCGTTGGATCCGAGGAGTCTGAAGACAGACATCGAGGCGGAGGACGAGAGGGTCGTCACCGACGGAAACGGCACGATGACGATAGTCAGGGTCACGAAGGAAGCGCCGGTCACCCCGACGGATGTCGCGAAGACGGGCGAAGTGAAGAAAGTAAAACGCGAAGCAGCCGCAGAGAAGAAAGAGGACAAGACACAGACTGACGGCGTAAGTAGTTTTTAATTAATTTGAGACAACTAATCCAAAAACACAAAATAACGCACACTTACGTCAAAAATTACCCATCACATAAAATTCATCGTCAACATCATCAGTGATATCTTAAATAAAAATTCTTGAAATCTATAATCAACGCGAATGCATGTTTTGCGGTCTGATGAGTCCAAAAGGACGAAACGGTCTATCACGACATATTGAAATTTATTCACTGAAATTAATTTTCAATTACAGTTTATATTAAATATTATTTTAATGCATCAGTAAACGTTTTATATATCGTGTCTAATGGCGAAGATTACCGAATATACGAGGTTAAAAAAAAATAGCAGCGATTTAAGTTTTTGCTGATAACAATGTCAATACGAAATATTAACAATGATAACTTTTTTAAAGGAAGGTGCTTCATAAATTTGTTACACGTCTCGAAAGAAAATTTAATTGGCAAAGAAAATCTACTGCCAAAGTACTCCCATCCACTAGCATTTTACATATTTTTAATTGACATTTATTACAATTTTGTCAATTTTTAGAATTGAGCAGCGCATTGTCCGGATTTTTAGCATTTTCACCCATTTAAGAATAATTTGTTTAATTTTTCAAATTTTGGTTTTAGTTTTTTTTGTGCTCTTAATTTTTTTATTTTTAGTATTGTAGTCAACAGTGTAAAATGTTGATAGGAGTTGTAGTCAGGCATAACGTATTTTTTAAAAAATTTCATTTTGTTATTTTTTATTTCTTTTAATTTTTTTTTTCATTTACGATGAATTCTCGTATGATTCGTATAAGATATTCGGATGAAAGTAAAAAATAGCTGCCACATCATCCAAAAAAAAAACGGGCACCAAACTTTCCGCAAAAATTTTCTCTTCGTCGATCATTGGAAGAAAATACTAGAGAAGTATAAAATACAATTTTTTAGATTAAAAATATAAATGTTTGGATAGCAGAATGCAACGAAATCTGCTAAAGTAAAAAAAATATTGAGATATAATATACAGGGTGATTCAGCGTAACTACAAACACCATTTATTATGAATGGGCATCCTTTTTAAAATCTTTTTATTTTTATCAACGTCATTAATGTCATCTCAAATATTTAATTCTTAACTTTACCGTCATTATAGATGAGCACCGACTCTATAACCCAAAGTTTAGTGCGCCACAACTCTGTACCAACATAAATATTTGTTGGTAACATTTTTAACAACGAAAAGTTTGTGTGTTAGTATAAACGCCATCTAGACGTCAGTACATTCACACCCGTACTGCTACTCAATTACAGATGCCTGCTTCGTAGTTACAAGTTTGGACAATACCGACTTAACCGGTCGAAACATTACGTAGCAGCACAAGCGTGGGTGTATTCACGTTTACATGTCGTTAATACACACAAACTTTTCGTCACTCATACATTCATGACTTCAACCTATGTATCTGCGGTGGCCTGATAAGCCCACGAAGGCCGAAACGACCATCGTCGCCTGTTACATTCGGTGAAATTTATTTTCAACGTTTCTTATTAAACTCACGCAATTTTTAATGCGATAACAAGCCAAGAAAAAAACAAAAATTAAGGAATGAAGATATCGAATTGTGTTTAAAAATATTTTACATGAAATTAAAGACTTTGGTCTTATTTTTCAAAAGCAAACACTATTTGATTACTCATTTGTGTAGCGCTAGATATTTAATAAATTCTTGTGAATATTAGTCAGAGAAAAAAATCATATGCAATTGTGCAACATATGCGCAACTGTGCATCTTTTATCGTTTCTTCTTTCTCTTATTTATTTTTCAGTATTTCACGTTATATGTGACTTATTTATAATCTGCGAAACAGAAAACATCACATTCAAAACTTCACTACTGATAAGAAATATTTTTTTTTGCCACTTTGACTCAATTTTTAGGCCCCGACCGATCGCCCACCACCTCTTGTCCCAAGTCATTCCGCCGGAATTTTAACCAAATTAATACTTTGGGGTGGGAATTGCTCGCACGTTTCTTCCGTTCCGACACGCACTCGAATCCCACTGCACTCGAAACAAACTTTCCAAAAACTAACACCGAAAATCGTTGACGACCGCAATATCGTAACCGGAGTGAATTTTTCCAGCGGCAGCTGGGCGATTTCACTAAGAACATCAAACCGACATTCGGCGTGTCGTTCGGGCTGCCCAACCAAGGAGGCGGCGGATCCCCCTACCCGAATCCCCTGGGTCCCCCCCACTACGCCGATCCCTACCTCAACAACGGCATCAACCTGGGCCTTGTCTCGGTGAACCCCCTCGTCTCGGTCCAGGTCACCAAAAACGACTACGGCGAAAAGGTCGTCAAGCCGTTCGTTAACTTGCACGTCACGCCCAACCACTTTCTGATTCACAAAGTCAAAGATTTCTTCGACTACAAAAAGGGGCAGATTTTCAACAAGCACGAGCACTACCACCACCACCTGGCGCAGAAGCCGCACTACGACCGACCCCATTATTATTCGGAGCACGGCCCCCCCGAGTACTACGAAGACGATCACCACCGCCCGCATTATCACCAACCTCAGCCTCAATATCACCAATCGCCCCAGTACCACCAACCGCCCCAGTACCACCAGCACCAACACCAACACCACGGTGGTTACTACGACGATTCCTTCAATTACGGCGGTGGTGGCGGCGGTTTCGAGCAATTCGACGACGACTATTACGGTCGGTCCGCGTTAAATTACACCAACGGCAAAGACCTGCCGGGTCAGTACCAAAATCAATACGACGACCAAAATTATTACGCCCAAAGTCAGGATTCTTACGGCAATCCGGTGAACTACGAGCAAGGTTACTCGCGGCAAGGTAAGGACTTGCAACTGTCCAGTCCCGTTAGGTTCCCGACGAGTAGGAAGCGACGAGACTTGAACGAAACGCAAAAAACTAAACCGGACACTCAAATAGAAAAGGTAGGAAAGGATGCCGACGAAAAAACAAGTTTTGAAAATATTGGGGCGAGTTTTGAACGTATTTTGGCCAGTTCATTAATCAAGCTTTGAACAGATCCAATGATCGTTGATCGATTTTTGAAAATACTGGTCACGTTTTCAAACGACATTTTGACAGATTACTAACCGATATTTAATTTTGATCCTTGATGTTGTAGTTGTAGTTCTAGAACACAACCTTAGTTAAGTCTGAAATATTCATCCTTGGCCTTTATTTTCTCACAGATTCTTGAACCAATTTCGGCCACATGCTCAAGTGGCCCAAGTTTTGAACAAATTCTTGATCCGATTTTGAATTAATTCTAGGTAGAAATTTGAGACGTTTAATAATAACTTAGTCGGCGTATTTTTTTTGAAAATATTTCTGACGTGCTTGTCGTTTCACGAGGAGATACAAACGGCACGTTAGGCGACGAACCCGGTAATTTTTTTTTTGACATTGCCGACGTAATGTAAATATTTCGTGATTTGAGACGTTTAATGACAACCAACTTAGTCGGCGTATTTTTTTTGAAAATATTTCATACGTGGCCATCGTTTCATGCGAAGATACCAACAGTACGTTAGGCGACGAACCCGATAATTTTCCTTTTTTTACATCGCCAACGTAATATAAATGTTTGATGATTTGAGTCGCTGAATAATAACTTAGTCGGCGTATTTTTTTGACGTGGTTGTCGCTTCACGAGGAGATACAAACGGTACGTTAGGCGACGAACCCGGTAATTTTTTTTTTTTTACATTGCCGACGTAATGTAAATATTTCGTGATTTGAGACTTTTAATAACAACCAACTTAGTCGACGTATTTTTTTTGAAAATATTTCATGCGTGGCCATCGTTTCATGAGGAGATACCAACAGTACGTTAGGCGACGAACCCGACAATTTTCTTTTTTTACATCGCCAACGTAATATAAATATTTGATGATTTGAGTCGTTGAATAATAACTTAGTCGGCGTATTTTTTCGACGTGGTTGTCGTTTCACGAGGAGATACAAACGGTACGTTAGGCGACGAACCCGGTAATTTTTTTTTTGACATTGCCGACGTAATGTAAATATTTCATGATTTGAGACTTTTAATAACAACCAACTTAGTCGACGTATTTTTTTTGAAAATATTTCATGCGCGGCCATCGTTTCATGAGGAGACACCAACAGTACGTTAGGCGACGAACCCGATAATTTTCATTTTTTTACATCACCAACGTAATATAAATATTTGATGATTTGAATCGTTGAATAATAACTTAGTCGGCGTATTTTTTTGACGTGGTTGTCGTTTCACGAGGAGATACAAACGGTACGTTAGGCGACGAACCCGGTAATTTTTTTTTTTGACATTGCCGACGTAATGTAAATATTTCATGATTTGAGACTTTTAATAACAAACAACTTAGTCGGCGTATTTTTTTTGAAAATATTTCATGCGTGGCCATCGTTTCATGAGGAGATACCAACAGTACATTAGGCGACGAACCCGATAATTTTCCTTTTTTTAATCGCCAACGTAATATAAATATTTGATGATTTGAGTCGCTGAATAATAACTTAGTCGGCGTATTTTTTCGACGTGGTTGTCGCTTCACGAGGAGATACAAACGGTACGTTAGGCGACGAACCCGGTAATTTTTTTTTTTTGACATTGCCGACGTAATGTAAATATTTCATGATTTGAGACGTTTAATGACAACCAACTTAGTCGACGTATTTTTTTGAAAATATTTCATGCGTAGCTATCGTTTCATGAGGAGATACCAACAGTACGTTAGGCGACGAACCCGATAATTTTCATTTTTTTACATCACCAACGTAATATAAATATTTGATGATTTGAGACGTTTAATAATAACTTAGTCGGCGTATTTTTTGAAAATATTTAAGACTTGGTTGCCGTTTCATGAGGAGATACCAACGGTAGACTAGACGACGAACCCGATAATTTTTTTTACATCGCCAACGTGATATAAATATTTGATGATTTGAGACGTTTAATAATAACTTGGCATATTTTTTAGAAAATATTTCAGACGTGGGTGTCGTTTCATGCGGAGATGCCAACGTTATTGTAGACGACGAACCCGATAATTTATTTTACGTAGAACTTCATTGCATTAAATGTTTAACCCCAAACAAGGTTTCAATTGCTAAATTTTTTAACGAATCCTTTAGTAAGTTTTGAATAAATCGTCAGGCGTCTTGTTCAACGACTTAAAGAATCGTCGATCAAGTTTTGAACAGATCACAAACGTGTAATTCGTCAAGATTCGTCTTCGCTCAAAGTTTTGATAGATTTTTGGTCAAGTTTTAATTTTTCGGTCAAGTTTTAAACATATCATTGCCTATGATTTTAACAACCCTTGAATAAATTTGGAACAGATCCTTGGCTGACATTTTCGACAGATTCTTGGTCAGCTTTTAACACATTATCGATCGAGTTTCGAACGCATCATTTGTTATGCTTTACACATATTCTTGGTTTAGTTATGGAACATTTTTTGACACATCTTGCCCAAGTTCCTAATAGATTTTCAACCGAGATTTAGGCTCATCATCGAGTAAGCTTTCAACATACCCTTAGACAATTCTTCAAAATATCGTTGTTGAAGTGGCGAAAAGTGTTTAGATTGAAACAAATCCTCAGTTAAGATTTGAACAAATTGTCTTGCCGCCTGTTTTGAACAGATACTTTGTCAACGTTTTAGCAAATTAGCTAAAACTCGCACACATATTTGATAAAATTATGTACATGTGCTTCATCAACTTTACAACAAATCCAATTACGAACAGATCCTCGTTCAAGTTTTTTATCAATTTTTGAACATTAGCACCGTCGCCTGATCAACTTTTGAACAATTTTCTTAACAACAAATTAGAACCGTTAATCAAGTTTTCAACAGAATTTTCTACTGTTGCTAACTCCCCCAATTCATCATTTAACCAAACCTAACTTCACCAACACACCTCATACGTCCACTCTAAACTAAACTTTTTTCACGTTCGCATTCGTTTCTTATTTCAGCGTCAAGCTTACTATGGAGGCGGTGGTGGATTCGGTCGTCCGCCCACTTGCGGTCCAAGACACGTCTGCTGTAGAAGACCCATACGTCCGAACGTGCCGACCTCATCGGCGATACGACAGTGCGGAACAAGACATTCCCAAGGAATAAACGGCCGCATCAAAAACCCGGTGTACGTCGACGGCGACAGCGAATTCGGCGAGTATCCGTGGCAGGTCGCCATCTTGAAGAAGGATCCCAAAGAGAGCGTCTACGTGTGCGGCGGCACCTTGATCGATCCCCTTCACATCCTCACAGCAGCCCATTGCGTCAAATCGTAAGTCGTACTATTAAAGGGGGCGACGTAATATTAACCAAAACTTTTTTTTTAAGATACACCGCCTACGACATCCGCGTCCGTCTCGGCGAATGGGACGTCAACCACGACGTTGAGTTCTACCCCTACGTCGAACGAGACGTCTCCCGCGTGGATGTTCACCCGGAATTCTACACCGGAACCTTGTACAACGACATCGCCATCTTGCGAATGGACAAACCGGTCGATTTCAGCCGCCACCCGCACATCGGCCCGGCATGTCTGCCGTCGCCCCGCGAGGACTACACCGGAGCCCGCTGCTGGACCACCGGATGGGGCAAAGACGCCTTCGGCGATTTCGGAAAATACCAGAACATCTTGAAGGAAACGGACGTCCCGATCGTCGGGAACGAGCTCTGCCAGCGCCAGCTGCAGCAAACCCGGCTTGGGTACGACTTTAAATTGCATCCGGGATTCGTGTGCGCCGGGGGCGAAGAAGGAAAAGACGCGTGCAAAGGGGACGGCGGCGGTCCGATGGTGTGCGAACGCGGCGGGTCGTGGAACGTCGTCGGCGTCGTGAGCTGGGGCATCGGCTGCGGCCAGATCGGCGTGCCGGGCGTCTACGTCAAGGTCGCGCACTACTTGGACTGGATACGCCAGGTGACGCAGCGGTTTTAGGCGAAGTGCAAATCGGGGTTCTCTTGCGCGCGGAAAAGACAGTCTTGGCTATTTAAGCGAACCGGTGATTTAGCGTTAAGTTATTTAACTGTATTTCATTATTTATGTCGTAGCTGTAAGTAGTAACTTAATAAATTGACAATTTTATATCAAAAAACAACACTTGTTATTATCGGAGACGTTTAGTGCAACCCGACCCAACCCAACATTTAAATGGCGAAAATATCATTTTTTTGATTAAATAAATTAATTCAGCCCAATGAAAGCCAAGTTAACCCAATAAAAGACAATCCAACCCAATACACCCAACCCAATGAAAGCCAATCCGATGAATTAAAACTAAAATGAAACAGGCTTTTCATAGATTGCAGAAATGTTAATGTTTTCAATCTATACGACAACATTGTATACTACACAAGTTGTGAGTGGAGTAATCCTCAGTAATAATAAGAGAAAGATCGAATAAAATAGGGATACGAATGGAAAGAGTACTTCAAGAAACTGTTTGTTTGTTTGAATTCACGTGGACAGAGTTAATAAAGATCAAGGACAAATTGAAAAGGGGAAAGGCAACAGAAGAAGACAGAGTAGACACGGAATGATGAATAAATGCGCCAGAAGAGGTGTGGAGAGAAATGCTTAAGAGGGTGAATTATATATGGACGGGGAAGGGAGAAAATGCAAAAAAATTAGAGGACAGCAATCGTGGTCCCGATTTGAAAAAAGGCGGGCAAGGACAGGTTGCCACTGCATAAAATATATGCAGGTAAGACTAGAAAAGGAAACTGTAGATCGGGAGACATGGGTAAGCAGGGTTCAAGGCAGGAAGACGAAACAGAGATAACCCGTTTGTATTACATTACTTAATTGAGAGAGATGTGAAAAATAAAGAGGAAAACTATTCGTAATGTTTTTTACTTGAAGGTACCATTCGACAAGATAGATGGAGGATTACTGACAAGGGCAATGGAAAAGGGGGAGATATCGGAAAAGGTGCCCATAGGGGTAAGGCAGATATGGTGCTGAAAGTAAGCAAGAAATGAGGAGACGCAGAAGTTTAGGACGTGAAGTTCAAGATAAGGGTGATCCCTTTGAGCCCCCACCTGTTTAATATTTATATTGCGATATTGAAAGATGTGCTGAGAAAGGAACAAGGTTGAGGGGTTAGATTTGGGAAGGACATGATTTGCTCATTAGCTTACGCAGACGACATTGTCCTGGTGGTCGAGGACGGAGATAGAGGCGGTGAAAGGGCTGGAAGGAATCCTAGAAAAAGAAGGTTGGAACTGAACACGAGGAAGACTAAAGTGATGGTGTTCAATAAAGGAGAAAGAAAAAGAAAGGGGGCACAAATGAACACAAAGAAATATAGGAGGGAACCAGTGAAAATCACGTACATAGACATTGCTTACAAACAAAAGATATTTGATGCATTATTTTTATTTTCATGTTTTATTATTCCCTGTGTTTCGGTTCTATGGTACTTCGGTCTGAAGCCATTTTAATAATGAAAAAAATTAAAAAATTGCCAAATTAACGGGGCACAGCTCCCAAGAAGTTTAAAACATTGATTTAATCGAAAATTTTCAACAAGGAATATATTTGACTTTTCCACGCTTTTAAAAAATCGCAAAAAATACACAAGTAAAGGAGCAACTACTATTTACAATTTCTATCGATTGCTTTAAGGAAAAATTTGATAAAATCGCAAAATTTAACAACGAACTCATTTTAATAAGAAAAAAAAATTGAAAATTGCCAAATTAACGGGGCACAACTCCTAAGAAGTTTAAACATTGATTTCATCGAAAATGTTCAACAAAGACAATATTTGACTCGTTCCCGCTTTTAAAAAGTAAAGGGGCAACCATTATTTACAATGTCTATATATTGCTTCAACGACAAAATTGAATAACGAAGCCATTTTAATAAAGAAAAAAAATTAATTGCAAAATTAGCGGGGATATTAATTGAATTTATTTAATTGTTTAAAATCGAAGCAATTTCTTAAAATTAAAAAAAAATCGATGATTCTGTGCAACGATTTTTCTTAATTTTAATTAATTATTAAAGATGACAAAATCCAAAATTCTTATAAACTGGTCCAATTTGACTGAATTAAATCCAATTTAAATCAAATCGACAAAATGTCAAAGTTGGATGAAATTACAATAATTTTATTTAAGTAATTTTATTGGCATAAAATTCGAAACTGAACCAGTACTGAAAGAAATTCGCACCTAATGTTTTCCATAATTCGCCTAAATTCTCAAAAACTTGCTAAAACGAAACAATCGAAAACTAAGCCAACGTGACTGAACTGACAAAAAAATTACAAACATCAAAATTGCCGGAAATAAAAAAGTAAACTTTGCTAAAAATGCAAAAAGTAGGAGCAAATTCGTCAAGTTTAAAAAACACGAAAAAGCTGCTAAGACATTTTCCAAGAATTGGAAACAAATGTAAATTTTCTCTTTAATTTGTTCGAAACATCGGAGACAAACAGTAACGAAAAAATAATCGAAAAATGTTGCCAATTCGATTTTTAAAAAATGTGCAGTAGTTTACCTTCATCAGTCATCAAATTTCAATTAAATTGAATCAGTTGTTAAAGTATGAGAAAATTGACAAAATCTCAACATTGACAGAAACTTAAAAAAAAAAATTTATGTGTTAAAATGTTAAAAATTATTTTCAAAAATGATGCTTATTTTGGCTAAGCTGACGACGAACGAAATATATCAAATGTTACCGTTAATTATCATACTAACTGATTACTCACTGAATGCACGCGTTAGTAAAAAGATTCGTTCAGTGAACAGTGAATTGCTTGATAAACGTTGACATTTGATTCAAATACAAAAATTTTGATTCAAAATTGCAACCGTTGCGAACATTCAGCAACGGTTGCTTTAGGTGAATACGAAGTTTAAGTTGGTGAGTCTGACTCTTGCAGACCTTGCTGTCACCCACCACCTTAATAAATTCTCTGTAGTTTATTTTCAATATAAGCATAAAATTAAATAATTTTACCTACGACCACTGTTGAAAGTGCCCTTTTTTGCACTACACACAGACCATGTAAATAAGTCATTACGCACGGCCGTAAACTAAACGCACGGTCGTAAAGTAATCGCACAGGTTGAAGTTGCTTAGTTACCGAAATGCATTGATGGAATTTATCCAATTGTCAGTAAGCTGTCAATATTATCCATTGCCCACAACAGTTTTATTATGAATCAATCATAATTTATTGTTATTAAAATGTGTGACAACCACAGTGGCAGATACACTCCTCCGAAGATTATTGAAAATGCCAGGTTAGAAATGAACAATTTGTTACCGGCGAAGACACGTGAAAGATACGAGATCTTATATAGAAAATTCATCGACTGGAGAAATAAGAATAATGTTAGAAAAAGATAGTTGTCCAATATTTAATAACTGCAATGTTACCATTAACAATTATTATTAAAAAGCAATAATTACTTATATCATAAATATAAGAAAATTTGTTATAAAATAAAATAGTATGTAATTAAACAATAAAAAAGAGGTTTTGTATAGAGGTTGTTTTAGTGGTTGAAGGTGGTCGTAGGTAAAGTATAGTACGTGACTCGAGTTGTAACGCATTTTACGTACTCGTGGAATTACATACTCGCTCCTTCGTCGCTCGTATGTAACTATTTCCACTCGTACGTAAAATGCTATTTACAACTCTTGTTACGTAATATACTATTAAAACAATGGTAATAACCTAATTAGTCGAAAAATTCGCACGCACAAAAAAATTATTCGCTGGAAACAATGAACGACGACACTACTTCGAAATTACAATTTTTAACGCAAATAAAAATAAAGACTTGCGTGAAAATAATTTAAAACAGGATTGAGTCAACCAACGCAAAAAATATATAAAGAACCGACGCGCATCTCATCCACAAATTTTATGCGTGAAAAAAAAACTATTCTACGCTTATCAGCTACATTTTTTGCCGCCCATTTGAATTATGCGTACGTCACCGGTATGCTCAAAACGGAGCGCCATCTATAACATAATCACCTACAAACACGAATTTTTCACCGTCCCGACGCATTTACGAAGTTTACAGCGATAACAACAGCAACCCATGAAATCTATTAACGACCTCATATTAATCACCCAGCAAAAAAACGCGTGTGCCTTGCACGACGACCGATTAATGACATTGAATGCAATGCCTCGCAAATTTACACAAATAACTTAATCAAAACCAAAATGCAATGAAACAAACTTACCCCAAACAGTCGACTCCGCCGTTTCTCGCAAAAATTCGTCTCTCCAACGTATTTGCAGCAACCAACTCCGCGATCACCACCAGTCAGGAAAAACTTCGCCGACTCGGCCAAATGTCATCAAACACGCACTACAATCCAATCCAATCCAATCCAATCCAATCCAAAATACACGTTATCACGTATAGTCAATGTAATTACAAGAAAACCGATCGAATCACATCACCGCACTCGCGTTTACGATATAAAATTGTCCACGAAAAGTTCTCAAACGCATCTGTTATCAGTAACCGATTTGAATGCAAAAAACAAACGACGAAGACTATGTAAGAGTTTGCTGCCAGATGGCGCCGCAAATGCGTAGTTTTATCAGAGATAATGCGATTTTAATTTTTTAAACAACGAGGTTTATTTATGAAGATCCATTTGAAATTATATGACGTAACTTATAAACACGATGCGGGTAATTAAAATCGACTCTGCGACGATTTTAATAGTTCAAGAAGCGTTCACATAGATTAAGGGAACAATTGAACGGTAAAATCAATCTGAAGACGCGTTTGATCAAACTATGCCGTCATTACCTCCAAATTCGCGTACAAAAATTCATAAAATGAAAAACTCACCGAACGCATTTGTGGCAACCGAAACTGGACACAATGTCATTTTACACGGAATTAAGGTACTGAATCAAAGACAAAACGTCACGGCAACAGTTAAATCACGAGTCGCATTTGAACATTCGTATCAGCAACATTTTCAAACAAATTTGACAACCGATTTTAACGCGAACTTTACAACGAATTCGTTTAAAATTCCACCGCAAGGTGAAAATTCTATATCGACGACCTTCAGTTGGCTAATATAAAAATCCCTATTTGGTTGATTTACCACTCAATTCACAAATTCTAAAGAAAAGCACTAATTTGACAATAAGCTTTCCCGAAAAATTCACGCTTTAGTTAATAGTATAATAATAATTAGTACAATATAATTAAAATACAAATTTAGAATATCATTAGTAACGTCAATCGTGACTAATTTCACGTCGCAAACATAACCTACAAATCGAAGCTAAAGTAAATAAAAATGCCGTACAAATACTTCGGCCGCAAAACCGACTTCAAAGGCAAAACCTTATGGGAAATACTGGGAAACCTCAGAAACTTCGGCGTCGGACGAATCGTGTGCCGAGGCATGTTCGAAAGATACCCGGAACCGACCTACATGAAAGTCGTCAAGGTTGAAACGCTCCCCGAACCGGCGATGAAATCCCCCGACGTAAGTACCTCTTAACAGCCCGATTGCATAAAAACGCGTTGTCCACAGGACGTGCGGAAAGTGCGCGTGTGGGTCGAGAAAACCTTCAGGGGCCGCAAGTACCCCAAACTGGTGACGATCGAATCGGCGAGCTACAAAGCAGACTACAAACTGATCCCCAGGGACGAGGAGCAATCGTACTGCAAGTTCGAAGGAGACGTGGGCGATAAGAGAATTCTTCCGAAAGTCATGGAGTATCCGCCTTTGATGAAGCAATTCTTGTTGCGCGAGATGAAGTTGAGAGGCGAACCCGTCAGCGATATAAAGCTGGAGATTGCGTACAACAAGAAATTGCCGTATGAAAGAGCCGAGGGGGATAAAAAGTCGACTGTTGAATTCCCGGCCGGTTTGGGAACACCCGCAGCGCCACGATTGTACAAAGATGTAGATTTATAGCAATTTTTATTTAATAAATAGATTATATAAACATGAGTGTCGTTGGGTCTCATTACCTTATGTTATATAAATTTGTTTGATAAATGTACAATGAGTGTCTCATTGCCATTGTGTTTAAAAATACAATTTAGATATTCAATTAATTGATTGTGTTGGGTTGGGTTGGGTTGGGTTGGGGTCGCCTTTTGGTGAAACATTTTTTAAAATAAAATGAAACACTTTGTATAGTTCCACGAAATTGTAGTTGTTATTTGATGTAAAAAAAGCAATATTTGCAGATACAATCATTGCTAATGACTCTTTGCATTCGTCTCATATACAACACGTGGTCATAAACTCAAGATTTAGACAGGCGTCTAAACATACCTATGACTAAGGATAACTTTATTTCAGAAATCAGTACAATAAAATACATTGCCATAGAAAACGGCCACCAGCCATATTATATTTAAATCAATTTTGCAAATTGATGAACTTTTTATTAAAAATAAACCAATGACCCGCTCGGCATATTAGTCAAACGAATTGAATCAATTGAATTGTTAGAAACCAGTCCCGAATTATGGAACACATCAAAAATATACTCCTACAAAGATAAAGTAAAAAAAACAACAAACGCAGAACATTTTGGAATACCTGCCGAAATAAGGAGGAACCCAACATGAAAAATAACAAAACGAAAATCTGGAAACGGAGTTGATGATGTCGTTCTTAGTAATGCGAGTCCTTTGATTAAGGAACACATGACTCTTGCAAATTTCGTATAATACACAACTTTACTATGATTAATAAAAGCAGTCTGCATCGTCATTTTCATTGCCTTTATGGGCACAGACGCAATCGCCCTGTCGTAACTTTTCCTCTTGCTTCGCCGTCGTCATATCCTCAAGCAACGCCTGGAAAATAATTGAACAGTGACGGCAATCGTTTGTCTGCTTGTGTGCACACCTTCCAAAATTGACGCATTTCTTGAACGTCTTCGCGCTTACGAGTCCAGTAGCCTCGGAGATGCGATTGCATTTTGAGGGCCGCGTAGTCCTTGTTCCAAATCCACGAGAACGGGAAGTAGGGCCGCGGACTGCAACAAGTTATTATCAAATTTGTAATAAACAACCGTCGTTCGTATATACGCACCGCTCTTTGAGGTAATCCTTCGCCCAATTCATGTCGAAAATGCACACCCAACCATCGCGCCTTTCCGGATGTTTGGGGTTCAAGTTCCACAAATGCTCGGCGATGTAATCCATTGGATTGAATGTGGTCTTGTGGTGCTGTGAACAAAAAGTTGATGGTCCTGGGTGGTGGGTTTACTTGCTTGGCTTCAACAAATCTCAAAAATGAATGGAAATGTATGAAAATGTATTAAAGCTGACCCAAAGACAATCTCACTACAAGTGCTTGAAGTTGAGGAAAGTTGTGAACAGCAGAAATTTTTATTTGACAGCGCTTTGGCAATCAAATTTAATTAATAGCAGAAGCACGATTGTATTTGGAATAAAATGAAAAATTTGTTTTCTTTGCAGAGTTGAACTGCGGCAAGCTATGGAAATCAAATAATATATAATGAGATATCATAAACCAGCCATTATTCGACCATAAAAACTTTCACAGCAAAATTCAGACAAGCCAAGCGAAATAGGAATTACCAATAAGCTGTTGGTCTCTTGTGCTTTGAACAGGGTTTTCTCCAATATGTCGAGGAGGATCACAAAAATGTTCTCGTCTAGATACTTCACCGTCGGATCTAAAAATCAACCGGTTTTATTCAACAAGCGAGCGATTGGGCGGCCAACTTATCATAAGATCGCAGTCCGACAGCTTCGATCGTTTGTAGTCGTCGATTTGTCGGCGATTCGAGTCGAACTCCTCCATGATTGCTTTCCAGACGTCGGTGTCTTGTTCGGTTTCTTCTTCTTCGGGTGGTGGTTCTTCGTCTGTCTCGACGTAACATTCCATGACTTCGATTTTACGCATTTTGACGAGTTAAACGTCAAAATTGTGACATTGATTTGATAGAGTGGTATAGGCAAATGTGCGTACACTAAGATTTTCTTGGTCATATTGATCAAGACAGCAGTCAACGTATTAAATTGAAAACATGACTTCGTGCTTCCGGTAAGAGTCTGCACAGAGGTTCCGTGACATGTTTGCCCATGGAGTTGGCGTGAATATGTCTATGTAGTTCATTTTCATCGTCGTTTAAAACTACCACATGGTTTATGTTTTAAACAGCGTGACATTGACGAATCTGGCAGTCCGCAGTTTCGACCGGCTCGGACCACGTCTTGGGCATAGCTCTCGAAACTGCTGGGCATATTGGGGTTTAACGAACCAAAAGCGACGGAGGGGACAAGGTCTTCTACATTATCTTCTTCTTGCATGGTACAGTTCGGCTTGCACATCGACCCTTTTCTGTTTTTTGTCGGCAGGTTCTTTTCGTCGATCGTCTTTGAACGCCATCCGCAGCAAGGACGCCTGCAATTTTAATAGAAAATTTAGAAAAATCTATTTGCATTAATTTTGAGAGAAGATCTGAACGATGCAGAAAATGCAACATAATGAGCCGAATTTGAAAAACACACAAAACGGAGGTAAAAAAAAAGTATGGGGGAGAAATTAGGTAGAAAAAAATAAAAAGAAGCATAAAAAAATAGGAAGAAAAGCTCCTGCGAAGATACGTCAATACGCAAGTTTGTTATAGTTTCCCTTACGTCAATGAGAGTTCGCCGAACTTAACGTCAAAATCGACTGTTAGATGTCGCTATCATTTAAAGATAGCAAATATGTTAATGCGATATTTTAATGACAACATTTATGAAAATATTCTAAGTAACAAAACTCATAAATGTTCAGTGGAATTCACTATACAAATATGCGACCTTCGTACATTCTTAAATTTTAATTGGACGCACTTCTTCCAATCGTGCAAAATACGTTCGAGGACGCCGTCAAAATAAAACGTATTCAACCAAATACGCCCGTTGTATTTATCAAAGTACGTAATTTATTATATCGCGTTTATTTGTTTAGGGTCGTAAATTACAAATACGTACAAATTCAAACAGTTGAATGTGGTGGGCTGTTTATGATAATAATAATAATAATTAATTCAGTGCACGTGTAAGTTTTTAGCTAGCATTGACATATTTCAGCTTTTTTTGCAATTCTTGAATAAAAGTAACGTAATACGTTTCGTATGCACTCGATAGCAACGTTTTTTTTTTTTCATTTCCCCATCAGAACTCGACGTCGCCAACACGTTTCGTCTTACAACAATAATTCCGATTAGATATTTAATGCAGCAGAAATAAATTGCGCTGAAAATATTAATCGTCACCGCAAAAATAACAGCGAACAAACAATAACCCGGCGCAGAACGAGAGCAATTAAGGATTAAACTTAAACGCGCGCGTGTACGTTAATCACTTACGCTCATTTTCGGCGGAATAATCGGTGTTCTAACGTCTATTTATAATTACCCAGTCTCAGTTGCATCGAAGCGGCCCGTGGATCGGTTTGGTATGTTTCGACAGTAGTGCGTAGAAGCGCACCAAAACGAAGATGCAGTTCAAGGCGGCCGGCAAGATTTTCGGCAACAGATTTCCCCAAATTTTGGCCGTCGTCGCGGGTAAGTGACTGATAATAGTTGCAATTGGTCGGCGCCGTTCAATTGCGATAGCAATTGGTTTTATCTGGCGTAATGAACAGCAAAGCACCATTTCTTATCGTTCGCATTCGTACTTAATAATAATCTTTTATCGCCCATTATAACAAATCGATTGGAATGAACGATTACGTGTTGCAGGTTATAATTTTTCGTTGCGTTTGACGTTTACGTCAAAAGCGTAGATATTAAAAAAAACGTCAATTTATCGAAAATATTTTAATTTGTGAAAAAATGCCGGAATGTTAACGAGCTAACCACTTAAGCATTGTCAACGTTCATGTTATCGTTATCGAGGTAATTTAACAGTTACACCTAATGGGCCATTAGAAATTTTCATTCCAAAATAATATTTCGGAGAAAACAAATTACGACGCCCATAATTAGTTAACTTCGAACTTAAATCCAATTACCGATTTAAAAAAAATCGTGTGTTTTAATTTTCAAACCAAGCAATTTTTGACAATTTTATCAATGTTAACAGTTTCGATAAAATATGTTAATGAATTGTCGAAAATCAAAATAACGAAAATTCGCATAATTGTCAAAAATCATACAAAGTTGCATACATAAGCGAACCCGTTAAGCGAACAATCAACACGTTGTGCCATCGAATTACAGCAACGGTTGCGCTTATCGAACACGTCTATTATCTTAACCCAATGTGTAATTAAATTTATAATTGGCCGATTGCACCATTCGAACTCATTACTATAGTTACGGCGAAAGTGACAGATAGAAATTGTCAGTTTGATTGGCCCAGACGTAATGTAAATACCAACATTTTAAATTTCGACCAATCAAAACGCTGATGGACAATTTGACATTGAAATAATTACCTTTGCAACTTAAATAAAAATTTTGTTCCAGCTACGATCGGGGCAATTTCGGATGGCATGCAATACGGCTGGGCAGCTCCTGTAGTACCAATATTGCAATCCCCGGGCAGCCCGGTGCCCATACACGAGGGTGAAGTCATATGGATAGAATTACTGTACATGATCGGCGGTTTGGCGGGACTGCCAGTCACCATTTACATAGTCGACAAATTCGGACGCAAATTTTCAATCTTGATCGCGGCCGCGGCCAACCTAATCGCTTGGATCCTGGTGGCCGTCGCGCAAAACATCGAACTGCTATACTTCGCCAGATTCCTCACCGGCATGGCGGGCGACGTCGCGTTCGTGGCCGGCCCGATGTACGTCGCTGAAATCGCTGACAAATCCATTCGCGGCCTACTCGCGGGGTTTATATACGTTGCCATGCTGATCGGAATAATCGTCGTCTACAGCGTCGCCCCGTTCGTCTCGATCCCGATCTCGTCCGGAGTCGGCTCGGTCTTCGTCCTGTTACAACTAGCGACGTTCAGCTTCATGCCCGAATCGCCGTACTACTTACTGATGCGCAAGAAAAAAGCGCAAGCTCGAAAAGCGCTGCAATTCCTGCGCGGCGACGAGGACGTCACCGACGAATTACACGAAATCGAAACGGCGGTGGAGCGACAAGAACAAGAACGCGGGAGACCGATAGATTTGATCGCGGACAAGGGAAACCGCAAAGCGACCATTATAATGACCGTTTTAAACGGATCGCAACATTTGAGCAGCATAAGCGTCATGCTGATGAACTTGCACACGATTTTGAACGACGCGGCAGGAATCTTGGACTCAAACACCGCAGGCATAGTCTTCTCCGTGGTTATGTTCGTGTTCGCGACCGGCGCCATAGCCGTCGTCGACAAATTCGGCCGGAAGAAACTCCTAGTGTTCTCCGCTTTATCGACGGGGGTGTCGTTGGTAATCCTGGCGACGTACTTCGCCGTCAGGGACGCTGGCCACGACGTCCAGACGTACAACTGGGTGCCCGTGCTCGCCGTGCTGTTGTACGCGGCGGCGTTCAAGTGCGGACTGGGAATCGTGCCCATCGTGATGACGGGCGAGCTCTTCCCGACGAGCGTCAAGGCGATCGGGATGACGGTGGCGGACGCGATGTACGTCATATTCGGCACGATATCCATCTACGTTTATCAAGTGCTCGCCGACAATTTCGGCCTGTACTGTCCGTTTTATCTCTTCGCCGCTTGTTGCTTGGTCACGGCCGTCTTCGCGATATGGTACATACCCGAAACCAACGGCAAAACGCTCGAAGAGATTCAGTTCATATTGAAAGGTACAACGCCGCCGAAAGCAACCGCAAGCACAAAATTATAATCCGCTTATATTTAAAAACACCCGAATTTAAAATTTAAATTAATCTAAAATACACAAAAACAAATCAACGTTCTTCAATCAAAACTATACGGTGTCCTGGAAACGATCAAATAAGTTTGACAAATTTGATTGTCAAACTTAACATTTTACTTTTCAAAATCGTCAAGCAAAGCCGTATATTATCAAAAAAATTGATCGTTTCCAGGGCCCTTAACACGAATCGCTACTATCTTCACTCGATCTGAATAATTGTAAATGACACTGCGTGCACGTAAAACGCAATTTTAAGGTTATCTCGAAGGCGACCTCTGCGCCACCGATCGCAACTAACTATATATCTGCTTGACCACGCCTCCATTCATATTTGTTGCCAACTTAAATCGTTGACCGATTTGTTTAAAATAAATTTAAAATAACCCAACTAGCAAAGTCATATAAAGCAAACGTTTCAGTCGGTCCGAAATTATCCGCAACTGATAACCGATATAAAATAATTAAAAAAGTTTCTATTTTCTTTAAAGTAATTATATAAAGTGGCAGCCCACGTCCAATCGTGCCGTTCCGTAACCGACTGCGGCGCCCCTATCGTCAACAGTCGCCAACCATAATAACAAATTGTAACAAATCAATCTAACTTTCGGCGATCCGTCGTGCATCGATTGATTCAATCAGATCCCAACGCCACACCACATTCGACGATTTCATAGAAAACACAATTTGACAGGCGTACGTACGACGAGACGTTAAAATCAGTCATGTGTCACAATCATTTGAAATTTCCACGGCACTAACGTGAAAACGCGAAACTAACGCGTGATTACATACCAATGAACGGCGGCGCCACTATCGCAAATTTCAAATTTGCGAAGTATTTAAAATCAATTAACGTTATTTCAAACACGATGTACACAAAATAACTTGTTACAACATAACTGTTAATGGTTCGATCGTTCGCGAGATATTTTCAAACAAATTCGTATAAATTTCAAACGAAATGCATGGACGAATACGATCAGGTTATGGATTTGTGCGTAGCCGTCACCGTGAACGAGTGAAATTAAATCAAATACTAAAACTTACGGTTTGTTGCACGAATAACACGACTAAATAGCTGGGCGAAAATAATCACACACAAAACATTATTTACTCACACAAAAAATTGTCACTCAAGTTGTTACTCGGTCGGTAATGTATGAATCGTCCGAACGTTGGCGCTTCGATCAGTTTATCCCCAACTCGCGCGGGGGTTGTTTATCGCGCGTTTGTGTCGATTCGAAAATCATCGCGGGTCGCGTTTGTGACTATGTAATCGATCGCTGTTTGAACTTTAGTAAGTTAGGCAACTTTCCCAATTGTGTTCGTGTATGATTCACATAGACCGTACGAAAGTGTTCCGTGTTCCTAACCGTCGCGGCTTCGCCCAAGCGTCGAGTTCCGGTGCCGTGTTTCAAATCGTAAGTACTCTTACATAATTTCTTGAGCATGTCGCGTGCGCGTGCCATCATGTAATGCAAGTGCCGTTCGCAACGTTACGACTAAAAGACGCGCGCTTTTAAAATTTACGGCGAAAATTGTTCGCGTGGGTTACGCATAAACAGACCGTGACCTTGAACAATCTACAAGTGACGCTTACGTAAATATTTTAAGATGTTATTGAAAACGAATTTACTTAATTAGGGTATAGAAATAATTGATTAGTATATGTGTACGTAGTGCGTTGCGTCTAAGATTTTTTAGTTATGTAAAAAGTTCGTTAATAAAATGGTAAACATAACCTGTTTTGTGTTTTTTCCCACCTATCGGCCCATGCACGAACCATTTGATTAATTATAATTAGACACGACAAATAAAAGCTATCGTTATTATTATACTCGTCTATACTTCCGTCAGGATTTATTTTCAATCAAAAACCCACTTGCGTTATACTGCCCTGAGACCTCTGGATAAGTACGCCAGATTCAACGTCTGATTTTCTCTCTGTCCATTGCTATTTTCCATCCAGCACTCTGTTTACCTTTTAAAGCTTGAAGAGTATCTGTCATGTTGATAAACTCATCTGCTATCAAAATCATTCAGACCGAATTCACGTCTTCTAAGCGTCGACAGATCTCTTGACAGTTCCGATGGCAGGTTTAATTTTTGACGTAGTCACTCTTTGATAATTCCTCCTGGTTTTCGTGGCAGAGTTTTTCCTTAGATTCGAAATCTTCCGAGTATCGTTTGATTATTTCTTTGCGTCCTGTGGGTTTTCCAATTCTCTTGATTTCATTGCTTGTTGTTCGTAAATTAAACTTGACACACCGTAAAGTACAAAATAAAAGCGAGTTGCTTCGCAACGACACAAATTTATGTGACAATATAAACGAAAACTTCATTTCCGGTTAATGCTGAACTTGACAAACATAAAATATACTACTCTCAACTTAATAACACCAAAAAAATCTTGTGATAATTTCGTGCGCATTTTTTACAACGTGCCCAAATCGAAAATAAATTCAGTTGCAATCACAATTTCGCCCAAATTTATTCCAATGTGAATTAAGATAATTCGGTTGCAATTGCACCTTTCCCAAATCTGTTCCAACGCGAGTTAAACAAATCGCGCGCATTTACGCCTATCTATCTCGGCTAGACGTTAAATTATATTTGCGTAAAAAAAAAACAAAAATTGCCCGAACAAAGGCGTTTATGGCGCGATTGCGAAACGCTATCCGATTTTTCGTCTCCTTGAAAGTAACACCCGGTTGTAAAACATTTAACGCGTCGTAAAGTTAAGTTGTTTGTATGGTTGTTGAGCCCATTGTACACTAGCAGCCGTAAACAAGCTTACGACGGAATTTTCGCGTCGAATTCTGATCGAGACTTCGCGAGTAATTTAGCTCGCGATTAAGCGATAAGTGACAGTTTAATTTGTTTTAATTGGAACCGATTACGGACGCGTTGAAGTCGGTAAATGGCGTCGACGATTTTCACCGTCGACGACTGGGGTAATTTTTAAAGAAATCGAAGTTTTGCGTAATTAATTTTTATGATAATTGGTGACGGGATATTTTGGTGCAGGCTCGTCGGATACCCATACTGAGATTGTGGCGCCATCTAATGACTTAAGTGCGAACCAACAATTGGAGTGTGTTAAAGAGTTAACGCCAAACTAAATATTATAGTGTTCTATGTAACACAATCTCTATAGCGATCACGACGCTGTGATTTATATTTTACTCACTATTACGTTGGTACGGACGAAGTCCCACAAAACCAGCCGGCTGTCATTGCACACGTCATCGGACGTCAATCCTTCAGGTTCTGAGTAAATCGAGACGTTTAATTGGTCCCCGAAACTCTGCAAAAGTTCCATTTGTTATCACTGAAATATTTAATCTAGGTCATTATTTTTATATTTGTTTTTAATCTTGTTAAAGAAAATATAACCGGATGAAGACGCATCGGAACAATTGCAACTAATTTGAATGAAATTAGTTGCAACCATTCTTTCAATTGTGACGTTAAATGTCACAGGTGGCGAAGTTACGCCACTGAACGTTACAGTTACACGCATTTTCACCAATAAAATATTAATTTGCATGCACTCGCAATCATCTCAATCTAATTACGCACGCAAAGCTAAATAACTCCGAGACGAAAACAAGAAGACCTGCGACCAACGACCCTGAACGTATGTATCTAGGTCCGCGACGATTTTTCGTAGAAACGCGCGGCGCGCTTTCGCATTAATCTTATTTTTCGGACATTCGGCTCGCTCAGTCGCGAAAAGAAAGTCCCGGCGAATCGTACGCAAGATCCGCGCGATGAAAACGCACGGGCACGGTTATTAACGAGTCCGGGTGTCTTTCACTTTAATTGGCCTGCGCGCCGTTGTTGTTATTCAAATTTTAGAAACGACGCGCAAGCCGGTGATTACGAGTGCGATATGTGCGATTTTACGGTAGACGAGTCAAACGATGAGTGTTTCTGACGGTGCAATTATCGCTGCATGGGTTGTTATTTAGATTTTATTGTTGATGTTGTTATTACTCACGTGTAGTTTTGAGGTTAACATGAAGAATTCCCACTATGACGCGACGATCTATTAACGACGAATCCAAATTTGTTTCGATTCAATAAAATAACTAAATCGCCTGGATAGAAAAAAATAAGTTTAGTTGACAGTTATGTCTAATGTGAGGTTAGTTGGTTATAATTGTGACTCCGCCCACTGGCCTGAAATGTTTCGATCGTTGCCAACGTAAATTCTCGGATTAAATCGATTTGAATGTCACGCGACGCCGGTTAAGAAAAAGCCGCTGATCGATCGTCCTAGCGCGCATGAAAACGCGATTTCGTTTTCCGCGACCCAGTTGTTTGACGCGCCCGTTAGCGCGCCAATGCAATTTGCTCGCTTTTACCGCGCGCGATGAAAAAACGCCGGAGAATCAGAGCGTACGCCGCGGAGGCAGGACTGCCGCGGCCGTCGCGTTTCGGAGATGCTTAAAAAGATCCCATCGCCTTTGCAGAGCTTAGTGGCCGGTCGGCTTCGTTGGCGAGCGGAATCTAGTTGCGCAGGATGCGGTGTTCGGTTTTCAAATGCGTCGCGTTGGTAGTCGTCGCCGCGTGGGTGTTTTGTGCGTCGGTCGAATGCGGGAAGGGCGTGAGGAGGCACGACGTGCACAGGATCGTCCTGAAGACGAAGAATCGCAACCGTCCTAAGGTTGATTTTTATTTCGTGGATTTTTTTAACTTCGTTCTAATTAATTAATTGCCTGATGCGTCATCTGAATTAATTAATTTCATATTTGTTCTATTTTTATACAAAATTGCTAGGATACAAAAATACAAAAATTGCATTAATTATAAAAAATGTCAAATTTGTTAACAATAATTATAAAAAATTCAGAAAATTGTCGTAAAGAATAAAAAAATCGTCTAAAATACGCAAAGGAAATTTTTAAAAAATATCAAAAATTAACTTCGAAATCCAATTGAAGTAAACACAGACAAACAAAAGTTTGTGTGAGTGTATTAACGCCATCTAAACGTCAAAACATCCACAATTGTGCCATCACACAAACTTTTGTCGTTGATGACTTGATACGCGAATGTATGTGTGGTAGCCTGATGAGTCCGCAAAAGGCGAAACGACCATTGCATACTTTAACATACATAACCTGTTTAGAAACAAACTCGACCGCACACCGATTTCCACCGCGATCACTTCAGATTCGAAGACGACTTCGACCCCCACTTCGATCAATTCGGGGACCACAGCACCCACCACGACGTTTACGCCCAACAACCCCCGCGCTACTACAACCGCAAAAGGAACCCACACAAAGACTTCGAACATCACCAACGCCCAACTTACGACGACTACAAATCGTACGACGACTACAAACCGTACGACTACCACAACTACCAAGGTGACTACGAAGGCTCCGCCGCCTACCGAGGCAGCTACAAAGACTTCGAACGTTACAAGGCGATGATGGATCGCTACAACAAACGCCTGGAAGACAATTTCAAAGCGCAAAGCTCGAAATACAAATACAACCAATTACCACCGGTCGATACCGAACACCCGATGTCTTGGAAGCCACCCAAACCATACGCAAGCAAAGGTAAGGCGTCTAAATTTATATTGAAATTTTTTATTTTAACGTATCATTGTAGGCGGTGAATGGAGCCCAATGTCCAGCATGGACGCTCCGTCAAAATCGCAATACAACGACGATTCCCTCCCGAACAAAAACATCGAAAACTTGATCGAGATAACCACGTCGACGCCCCAAAAACGACCGTCGATCATCATCGAGAGCCACCTGAAAAAGGGACCTTCGAACCACAAAGCCGTCAACTATAACTTCAACACGAATTCGTTCCACAACCACAAGCCCGGTAACAAAACGACGAAGGCGAAAGGCGTCAAGAATGGTTCGTACGAGGTGCACGAGGAGCTCGGCGAGTCGAACGTCTCTCCCATCGTTGCCAACTTCCAAAATGTCATGCCGTCGTCCGAGACGACGTCGTACAAAGGAAGTTGGCAGCAGCCAGTCGTCGCGGAGGCGATCGACGTGCAGAACGACAACGTCTTCGGCGCCCGGACGAAGTCCAGGCGGACCAAACGTCCAGCCACTTCGTCGACGTAATTGTCATTGCGCTAATTTATTTATTTTTTTTATGTATTTTTACGTTTGATAATCTGTTTGTAGATTTTATTCGCCGGTGTCGATGTATCGAATTATTTTTTTTTTTAATTGTTGGTTACTTATGATTTTGTATTTTATAAAAAAATTTCTAATGAAAACCGAGTTGTTTTAGAAAATTCATGAAAGCGCTGCATACAAAGCAGCAACGCACTTATAAATTCGACGTAAAAAGAAAGGGACATAGTGCGGAGCCTTGAGGCAGGCGTGGTTTGTAATCGCCAGAGCTTGCAGCAGTTATAATAAATTTCTGTTTCGCTCTATTTTGCGCTATCTAGATTATTTGGTCATTTTTAATTTTTGTACATTTTTACCAGACCAACAATTTTGGGATTTTAAATTTTTATTTCCTGCCACCGAATGGATACCGCTAGCGCATCATTTCCCCACAAAACGACTCATCGCATCTTTTATAAAAACAAAACAATATATTCAATCAAAACGAAAATAAATAAAACCCTAACATTAACAAGCTTGTTATGTTGTTTGCCTGCTGGTGCTAACTAACCGGGTAATAATCGACAAAAAACATTTTAAATTTAATATTGACTCCTGCTTTTCAACACCGATTTCGGATACTTCTGCAGGGGACTCCCCGGCGGCGAATAATCCGGATCAGGTATGTAAGGCCCTCGCGGCAGTCCCGTTTGTCTGCGCTGGGAGTCCGGGTGCGGCGCCCCGTAGTTGCCATCAGACCTGCCCCTGTTGTAATCCAACCGGTCGTCGTAGCCCGGATTCGACATCTGCCTCCCGACGCGCTCAGTCCCGTTTTGTCCCAACCACGGTCTAAAAAAAAATCAACGACTTTACTTACACAAACACAAACATAAATTAGCAACTTACGGCGTCCCATATGCGTTGATGTAAGGATCTTCTCTGATGGGAACGGTGTCCTAGTAAGAAATATTAAAAAATAATTCGTCAATGTCAATTAATTGCGAAGTAATCTTACCGAAGTTTCCATTTTTATCGCCAACATGTATAGAATGATGACGAAAACGATGTTGGCAATTACGAGACCGTAGCCTCTGGCAGCTATCGTCATCATGACTCCGACTGCGGTCGTGTGTACATATAGAGCGTCCTATGAAAATAACGTAAATAATCAGTGATTACGGACCGTTTCGTCCTTTTTGTACTCATCAGACAAAAAGTTTTTGTATGTGTTGTATGTGTGGTGGTCTGATAAGACGAGAAACGGTCTGAAATTTCTACGTACCTCGTCGTGCGAAATGTTGCCGTAGTCAGCGCCGAATAGGCACATCAAAATGACGTCGAGGATCGATATGATTCCCGTCCAGACGCACCATATCATCACCGAGTTCTTCGCGTACGCGTATTTGTGACGCATGAACGCTGAAAAAAACAATTAAATATTTCACGGTTTCAGGATCAATTATTCAAAACGTATTTTTATTTTTTTTTTAATTTTTACAAACCCCACAGTAGAGATTGGCTCAATATCATCCAAACGAACGACAGGAAAAAGTACGTCCATACGAAGCCGGTGAAGGCATTGCCGCGGATGATTAAAGGCGTGGCCGTGACGTGTTGGGCTGAAAAAAAAATCGTTCGTTGTTAGAACACGCGGCGAACGTCGAACGTGAACTAACCTTTGACGTATATTATGTTGATTGATCCCGCCAACGTCGCCTGTGACTGTATGTCCCACACTCCTGCGATCAGCAGGATTCCCAGTAGCGTAAGCACGCTGAATATCACCGACTGCGCCTGAAACAAAAAATTTAAAAAATTTCAAAAAATCATAAAAATAGTTAAAAAAATATTATCATACAACTTTAATATTTTAGACATTTTTTTATATTTCTTTGTACATTTAAAACATTTTTTTAATTGTTTCTAAATAAAAAAATCGTCAAAAAAATTTCAAAAAAATCATAAAAATAATTACAAAATTATTATCGTACAACTTTAGTATTTTAGACATTTTTTTAATATTTCTTTATGCTATTAAAGCATATTTTTAATTTTTTTTCTAAGTATTTTAGACAATTTTTAAAATATTTAATTGTCATTTTTTAAATTTTACCAATTTTTGATAATTTCATATTTTTTATCATCAATAACAGTAATTTCAATGTTCTTTTGATTCTGGAATTTTTTTATGCAATTTTTCATATTAATTTATTTTAAACATTTTTGTCTTTTGTTTTATATAATTTTCTGAACTTTTCGCATTTTTGTAATTGGAAATTTTGACAATTTGTTATTCGCTATCGTCTTAATTTCCAAGGAAAGCACATAAAAACTTATCTAGAGATAAGTTCGAATCTATGCGATGGAAATAAACACGTAATTAATCAATCGAAAAAATTCGCAATGTCGGCGATTACGGTTTAAAAGCTTACGAAGGTGACCTGGCACCGAAACAATTTGCAAGGTTAAAATTTATGAAATATTTAAATAAATATTATAAATGGCAACGAATAACACAAATGTTTGGGTTGGGTTGCATACGAACTATACGAGAGCAACTATGAATACATTAAATCGCCAACCAATAAACAAAAATATCACCGTTAATCATCCAGTGGACCCAACCGTTAAATGACTTAAGACAAATATTACATTTGTGCCAACCAAATACTTCCCAAGCAACCCAACAGATGGACCCGTATACACGCGACGAACACAATCAATACTTCAATTTAAACGAATCGGATCCTCACCAGACTAATTATGGCCGCGGCGATCGCCAACGGTCGAAGCAACGGGCTAAAATTCATCTTCGCCACTAAAACACCAACACGAACGAAATCGGCGCAACACAGTCACCGGTATATCCCGCACTGATAACGTCTCAGATAAGTGCGAAATTTAAAGATCCCCATAATCGATATCTGTAGCTGATAAAATGAAATGGAAATTGAAGATTGCCGCCGCATATCTTTCGGTTTAGTCGACGAAAATTTCACGCGATCAGAAATTAAAACGTCGTCACGATTTATTGCGAGTAAATTACGCCGGATGATAGTGATCGAAAATAAATAGATTTGATTAAATCTTCGATGATAAGCGAATGAGAAATTGGTTGGGACGGGTTCGGCCGGAAATGACGTGGAATTTGTAATTATTTCATCGGGGATTAATTTATTAACGTTTGTAATTAATTAAGTTGCGATATTTAGATATTTTTATTAATTAACGAATAGGATTTAAAGTTTAAATTATCTACAGTTGGTGTGGTTGTGGTTGGTCACACTGCTTCCATTAGCCACATGCCATTACTAGAAAGAAAACTGTAAATTAAATCATGGTAGCATATAGCGCCGCTTTTGAGTGTGTTATTAACTAAAGTGGTTATAGAATAAATACTATGCTTTAAACTGGGAACTTATAAATTTGCTTATTTAATAATGACATTTATTTACATGTTCGGTCAACTCAAAAAAATAATAGTTACTTAACTGGATTCAGAATTAACTTTAGATTCCAATAAATCCATAAGTACACCATTTAAAAAATAAAAGTTACAAAGGACGTGGAAATAATTTCATCTTGGGTTGAAGTACGATGTCTTCATTCACTCCACAAGAGCTTGCTCGTTAATAATTTGACTGTGAGATATTCACTTCAAGGGAATTGAAACTGGGGCACATAGAATGACTCAATTATTTCTTTCTCAATATTCGCAAAATGCGAAAGCTAAAGTAATTATTAAAACACAAGTTTTTGAAGTTTTGTTCTTGTCAAAACTGGGGCACATTTCTCCAGCCGCAGACAAATCCCCTTCATAAATCCATCGCATCTAGCAAATGTAAAGCTGAATTCGAAACTGAGCTAGACAAGGATTCAGTTGAAGAACCCATGGCACTGCTTTTAATCGGAAATATTGCATTTATTTATTTTTACTTGATTCAATAAATTTTTATTTCGAATTTTTCTAAAAAGTTATGCAACCCGGACTTTTTAACTAATTCATTTAAAAGCATACAATTTTGTTGATGCTCTCAAAAATAGCTGATAATTAAATTATTAACATTCGAGAACCTAGGCAATAAATAAAACACATATTTTAATGCGACATTTGTTCAAGAGCCTCAATAAAATCTTTATCTTAACGATTCATTATCAGAAACGACGAGTGACTGACATTTCTATCGCTAAGTACTTTAATTTATAAAATTAGTCGACGTGTGCTAATGAAGAAAACAGATTCAGATATTCGACCTCGTCCTTTACAAGTTTAAGCAATGCAAACAAATCAACGTAATTAACAACTATTTTTTTTATTAATTAAAAAAAAGTCGTTTATTTACTCATCTCACAAAAATTGTTCATATACACGAAACTTATATATATATACATTACATACTTCATATATTTACACATATTACACGTCGTAGGATTTAAAATCTGGAAACACATTCGTCGTTCTCTAAAACAAAAACAAAGATATAAACGAAATCAATTAATTCAAAACAATTCACCTTCCAACGGATATTTCACACCAACCGGTCGTTTCGTCGATTTCGCCGACTGCATCGCCTTCAGGGCTTGAACGTCGCCCTCGCCGTGCACGTACGACCACGGAAGCTGATTCGCGAGCACAGTCATGTGGTCATGCGGTTGTTGTTCGTCGTCACAGTTTGAAACTTCACGACTCTGCGAGCTGTCTGTTGTATCATCCCGCTCCCCAAACTCGTCCTCGTTGTTGTTGCCTTTGCCCTCGTTCTTCCCCAACGAACCGTAGTACAAATACCAATTTCGTATCCTCGCCGACGCCGAATAAACCAGCGGGTTGTTTCGGCGTTTGGTCCTTCGTTGTTCGTCCTCGAATTTTTCCTTGTAGGCCCGCACGGCGATCCTGATGATGTAGATCATGAAGACCAGGTTGACGATCCAGATTATGCCGCCGCGGGCCGATATGAACGTCATCATGATGGACGCGGCGCCGGTCACTAGAAAAGACAGGTCGTCGCCTAATTCTTTTAAGTCGCTGAAGCCGACCGTGAATTGGATGAAGGCTAACCAGTCGCCGAACGTCTGAAACATAATTATCGTGACAATTTTCGGTAATTAATAAAATAAAATATTTGCAAACACAATTAAATATTTTGCAAAACTATAACCCACAGTCTCTTGAATATTAAAAAAATGCCAATATAAATTCATAACAAATTTCAATCTAAATTGTCACCAAAAAAATTATTAATATACTTGTTTATATATAATTGTTTATATTTATTTAATTTTAACGTCGTATACAACAATCGCACCAGTTATTAAATTACGAAAATTGTTGCATATAAATACTGACCCCGGTGTCTGGTATGTGCAGTCCGAAGTAAATCGCGCAAAATGCGTCAAAAAACAGGATGAGCACGTTGAGCGCCACCCACGGAAAATAGAAGACCAGCGCCCAGAACTCCTTGATGCCACAACAACTAGCCACTGGAACAAGTCGATTTTTACATTTTACATCAATCGCGTAACTGAGGAAATTTCAACTCACTAAATAAAGCCACCGATGCGATGATCCACAAGACGTCCAGGATTATGTACGCGACGATGAATTGATCCAACAATTCTTTCAGAGAATCCGTGGTCGTCGCATTCTCCACCAATTTCGTGGTTACCATGCGGAAATTTGCCACGTCGAACTCCGACACGTTCATCGTTATGTTGGGGCATTCTGTAGCTGAAACAAAGCCAGGAACGATTTAATTTAATCGAATTAAAGGCGGCGCGTGTTAATCACATCTGACAGCTCAGATTTCGACATCAAATTTCCATAGATTCAAATCAACAATTTTACACATACGCGTCATAAACTCTGTCGTAAAATCGATGTCCAGCTACGTGGTATTAACCCACCACGACGAGTCCATCTACGTCATAGGAAAAAAACCCGAGGGCGAGCGGTACAGGCAATTGAAACCGTCGCAGAGATACGTATCTCGCAATGCCGAGCGGATACGAAACGAGCGCCGCGACCCGAGACTGTACAAAACGAAAGGCACGATGGGCCCCGCGCACGTCGACCTGCCCGACCCGGCGCATTACTTGAAAAAAAACACATTGAAGCTCCCGATGCTCCCGCCGGAATTGGCGGACCCCGATTACGGGCGCCACGTCGCCTTCAAGTCGACCAAGCCTCACGTGCCGCCAACGGCCGCCGTCGTCAAAGAACAAGACGGGAAGCTCGTGCACGGACGGCAAGACTTCATCGCGAAGAACATCAAAGACGCGTTGAACGCTCGGGCGAAAGAGCCCGAACGAAGGACGGTTATCGACCGCGTGGGGACGAACAGGAAACTGTCGGCTGGTTTGGAGCACGTCCACATTTACGGGGCGGGTTACGGTAAAATCCCGAAGTACTTGGAAGAGATAAATAAGGAGCGGCGGCAGCACGAGGAGGAGGTCAAGGACTGGTCGTTTAAGGTGCAACCGATTTGCAGGTACGTCGCTCGAGATGAAAGGGAGGCGTTGCTGAACGGGCTCAAGGAGAACTGGGAGGAGATGCAGTGTATATACCAGGGGTTGCCGCTGCAGACGGACACCATTCCGAAAATCAACAGGAAATCGCAATTGGAGAGCGACCTTAAGCAATTGGAGAAGGACATTGTTTTGTTGGAACGTCACCCGTTCATTTACGTGTACCCCGACGACGATTTATAATTACCAGAGCGATGTGATATTTTATATTTTTATTATTTTTAATTTTTTATGAAGGTATCAACAATACAATTACCATTAAACTCAACACTTTATTCCAACGTTGAAGGTTATTAAATAGTGTATTGTAATACTTGTTGCACAAGACATTCCATTGTCGCACGCATTGCGTAAGTGCGGCACATTTTAATTTACATGGGAATTTCAAAGCATATCAGATGTAAATCATTTTTGGACACCCGGTATAACAAGGTTAAAGAATAAATATTCTGTAATCGAACTAAATTACATAGACTGCCATGGTTTTCAAATCTGTCACTGTCAGATGTAAATGATGGCGTCGTAATAATTAATTTCATATTGTTACTCGGTTACAATGAAAATTCGACACACGTGGCGGATCTCTAACCTTGTTACGGAATCTACTGTTAATACACAATATAAATATAAACACCGTTTTAAAATGTCAATTTGCGACGAGTTCAATCGAATCAGATTCTAGATTTAAAATCGATTTTTTATAACGCCACAAAACGCTGTCAACACCGACGTTTACTTACATATGTCGATGAAATCGATCAGGTACGTCGGGTACGAATCCCAGTCCACGTCCGACGTTTGCACGCATCGCCTCCACCACGTCAACAACAACAGCCCGTAGATGTGAAACCCGCTTTGTATCTGCAAAAAAAAAAAAACGTTAAAATCGACCGAAAATCGCCGACGAAGAGGTCACGGAACGATCTCCGCACAAGTCGGTGTTTTTAACAAACGCGCAGGCTAATTTTTAGCTAATTCGATTGCGGCGAATCGCACGAGTTAGTATAAAACCGATAATTGGGTGATCAAACAGCGGTTAATAAGTTTAGCCTTAACCTCTTACCGCACGATTTGTTTGCGTATTCCACGAAACGAAACTTTAAATAACACGTACTTTAACACTAATATTTTTATTTATTCGTTCAGACGGATTATAAATAAATAAACTAAACGTCGACGCTGACGTTTAGGTTAGATGACAACCAATGGTACCAACCTATTTTTTTTTTAATTTGCATTTAAGTCACTGAATTGTCGAAATATGCGGTCAAGGGGGTGAATAAAAAAATCGTAACTTTAAATAAAAATTAAAAATTGGTTAATCGATAACATTTAAATTAAAATGCAAACTAGAATTATAAAACCAAATATATATATATATATTTTTTTTTTTTTGAAGAAAATGCATCGGGTAACCAAAGATCAAATTTCACGATTCTACACAACGTTTACTAATCACGTTCCAATTAACGACGCCGCGTTAATTTCAAGCACCCACTGACAGCGCCGACTAGATGACGCGATAACGCGGTAAAAATGATGCATGCAGTACTCACGATCGTCCACAGAGCAATGAAAATGCAAAAGTAAATCCGCCGCCGCTTCGCCTTATCTTGCGAGCCGTCCGCCGCCGCCGCCGTCGTCGGCCCTGGCATTTTCACGTGAAAATCTCCGGAATTAAGCCATATTTTGAGACAGCCGCCGCCGACTCGATCACAATACTGCGCGCGAGTATTGTTACTGAGCTGATAAGATACGTATCGGGATCAATCTGCACCCGTGCAAAAAGCGTTCGCAGTTGGCGTTTTTGTCGGCGCGCATTGTTATCGGTTTGCGTTTTTCGCGTTTCAGATAAGCGCGGCGAGATCGTTCTTATGGATCGCGATCTTTTGCGCTTATCGGTCGCGAAAATAGCGTCGAGGATGTTTACCGCGAACGGTGATTCACGTCCGAAATTGTTTTCGTAAACGTTCGGCGGACAGGTGTTAATCGACGGCGATAATTGAACGTTGGAGTCGGATGAAGATCGCGTACGCGACGCTGGCGGGGAAATTTGCACTTTGATAAATCCGACGTTAAAATCGCCTATTGTACAGATATTTAGCAACATGGCACTGTCTGACGTGTACATTTCACCATTACGTCATGAAATTATCACAATGAAAAAATATAAACCATACCTTTGTGTTTCATCCATTTATGTCCCAAAATTCAAAATTAAAAGTGAGTTTGACGTTTCTAAATTTTGACATTACTGACCGAAAGGGGGCGCAACGGGCCATTATGTACCCAATTTATTAATTCTACAGAGGAATTGCTTAGTAAATGGAGGCGTTTGATGAAATAATGTTTCGCAACAGTTGCGTTACATTACAGTTACATTAGACGCAACCAACTACATATTTAAAGCCGTAATGAATAAGTTGACACTGACAATTTCGTTCCACCACTTGCAATAACTTTTATTTCGCCGTAACCATGGAAATGAAAGCTTCGCGCGATTTATTCTGTGCGTCGTCGTATTCAGTTTTAACGAATAATTCTGCGACGTTGCCGCGTGAGGTATTTCGTCGAATTAAAAACGTCGCAAAAACTGACTTTTTGAGACGTGACCGAAACCACGTGACGTCACCACTTGAAAATTGATCAAAGCACGCAAATTGCCCAATTTGCGATTTTAATGCGTCCGAGTGTTTGCGGGAACGATTAGCGGAGTGCTAACCCAGTAAAACCGGTAAGTCGTTCTGATTAAGTCGAATCGATCGCGTTTGTGTGCGGCCGCGTTAATTCGCAGGGTCAAGAGAAACCGGCGTTAGCGTCAATCGCCGCCACCGGTAGGCGTTCATTAGCGACGTTGAAAAATGTTTGCTTTGCCGAGCGCGTCACGCGGTCAAATTAAATTAGCTGGAATTTTTATGTATAAAACGACGATGCGGGGCCAGCGTTCAGTCGCAGGCGAAGATTCGGCCAGATTAGTAATAGTGCATCTCATAAAAAATGGCAACTGTAAGTATACGTCAATGTCAATTTTTTTTTATCGACGTAGACGTATTTTAGCGTTCAGTTAAAATTTTAGGTAGAATTTGTTTCTTAATCGCTCACGTAAGTAAACTTTTGTTATTAATCAGGATTTGATTTTTGAATCAAGGTTTCGACGCGTTCGTTTCTATTCGTCGCCGGTCTATTGCTGGCAAGCGCCCTGCCGATCGAAGAAGAAGACGTGCAAACCGAAATCAAAACGATTGACGTTTCGAACTCCACGGACGATTCGCCGAAAGACATGTAAGTTACCCGCGCCGGAAATTTCGCCGTAATCGATTTCGTATCTTTTAGCCTTGTCATTAAAACGATCGTTTACGAAGTGGGGATTTTAACAGAGGCCGACAATTCCACCGATAACTCAACACAAGTGTAAGTTGAAATGGAGTTAATTCGATTTCATTTTAAACCCCCTCGTGATTTTATTTACAGGCACCAGCAGGTGGACTTGACGTTTTACGATCCGGCGCAGAATGGCAGCACCATCGACCTTTCGAACATCCCCCTGCCGATCCAGACGAACGTCAGCGGCGTCACCGTCACGGGGGTCGCCCCGACCGACTTGGGGACGATCCTGCTGCCCGAGGGGAACGAATCCGCGATTTTGAACACCGTGGGTGTGAATTTCCCGCTTTTGCCGAACGCCATCATCAGCGTTAAGCACAACATCAGCACTTTGGACAATGAAAAAAGCGCGCAGATTCTTTCGGCCATACCTGAGCTTTTGGGGCTCAGTAGTCCGTTGACCGGACAGGCCATCAAGCTCGAAGTCGTGCCTAACCCGGCGAATGGCGGGGGCGACGAAACGAAGGGTGAAATTGCCCAAGTCGTACCTTTGGGTGCTGTAAGCTTTGTTTCGAAGGAAAGCGACGCAGTTGCAACCGAGAAAACGATCGACACAGTTACGACAGAGAAGGTCGAGGAAAAGAAAACGACAGATGCAGTTTCGACTGAAAAGGTCGCAGAAAAGAAAACGACTGAGAAAATCATAGAAAAGAAAACGACAAATGCAGTTACGCCAGAGGTCGAGGAAAAGAAAACGACCGACACAGTTACAACAGAGAAGGCCGAGGAAAATAAAACGATTGAAGCAGTAACGACAGAGAAGGTCGAAGAAAAGGAAACCACTGCCACTGACGCGAAAAAAGCTTAAGAAGTTGTTGATTTTTTTTATAGAGTAAACGGCCAGACTCGGATCCCGATTTATTTATTTTGTTGTAATGTTTTCAATTATTGTGAAAATAGATATTTTTTTACGTAGTTATCTGTTTCGTTTATTTCGTTGCAAAGCGTTTTAAGTCTGATCTTGATTGTGTTATCTGATGTTTAATTAATTGAATTTATTTGTAATTCATTGCAAGACGTGTCCCATCCGCCAGTTTAAGGATTCCTTCAATTTTATTGCTTTAATTAATTGCTCGATTTATGATTTTTTGTTTTGTTTTATATTTAATACTTGCATAATCGAGGATGTAATTCGATACGGTAAATGTTACTTCGAATGTCATTATCACACAAATAAATTTAACAAATCTTGTCCCACTAAATTGAAAGAAATAAATTAAAGGTTCTGGGGAATTTTATAATATAAATTAATTTTATTCAGAACACTGTGACAGTGAATTCTTAATTGGTTTTATTTAATTTTGTGCATTTGTTTACAATTGAACAGAAATATTGAGTTGTGATCGATCTAATGTTCGTTGGTTAAAAACGGAAACAATGTGTTGGGTTGGGTCGGATTAGGTTTTGTGTTCGTCGGTTTCAAACGACTTTTGTATTTTTAATGTGATATGTAAACTTGGGAACATTTTTGTAAATTTGTCAATCGATGTCTACAGATTTTTCTTGGAAATTGATATTTATTTGGTTAAACTGAAACATAGAAGGCAAAAAAATATGATCAAAATAATTGTTCTTGGTAGTGTTCACTTATTTTTCATCACCGTTAATTATGTGGTTCAATTTCGTTTTGGTTTACATTTTGTCCTTACTCTTTCGTCTTTTTTCTTATCCATTTTTTTGTTGCTATTGCCTGTATCAATTTCGCCTTTTTCTTTTCACTTCTCTTAATCATAGAAAGTTTAATTAATTAATAAAGTCTATTACAGACTTCTATTAAATTTTGATTGCGTCTTTTTAAATCATTTCCAAAAACAATTAGATCATCCAGATACACGAAACATGATTCGTAGTTTAATTGCAATTACTATCGAAAATGAACTTGGGACTAGTTTTCAATCCATTTGGTAACCTAGATCATGTCGATACATCAACGCGGCTGATTGTTACCATATATGGTTGTGTCGAATATGACGTAGTGTACTTTTACAAGTTCACACAAACTTTATTAGTAAAATATGTCAACGTTGTTAACGATAAATGCATTTTTTGAAAAATTTTCAAGTTTGTGCGCTTTGTTGGCTTGGTAAACACCACCTCCGTAGTTTTCAGATTAAAATATGCAACAAAAGTATTTTATTTATTTACTTATCGTTAAATACAAAAAATCTTTCTCGCTATTTAAAATTATACACACAATTCCTTCTTTAAATCATACAAGTGCATCGATAAAATACAACCGCGGGGGAAGTCTCGTGTGGGAATTAAAAGAAACGGCATCCGGTTCGAATTTTTTGTTTCTACCACGTGTTAATCGCTTTAACAGAACTTAAAGTTGATTACAAAATAAAAAAAAATTAATAAATATACTAAACAAATACATTCGAATGTTATAAACATTAAAATTTATTCATTTATTTCGAAAACAAGGCTAAGAAACGCTAAAGGAAACACATTTATATAATTCTACTCTATCTTTAGTCTTTACAGTGCAACAAGTATTCAATAAAATTTACCTAACCTATACCATATGGAAAAGAAATGAAATTTACGTCAGTTACACAAAATAAATAGTACTTAGATAGTCGAGTATGTGTCGTGTTTTTTTCCACTTTTCTTTTTTGCTACGGGTGGTAACGTACAGTTCGTTACGATTCTTCGTCCGTTCGGCGCCTCGTACGTACACCATTTAACTAAATAAAATGGACTAACCTAAATTGGTCCATGTTAAAATTGTATTAAACGTAAATCACACACAGGCGAATCTCCTTCGGTAAATACGTCCACGCGCGCAATATTTGCACTAAACCGACTACGCGCGACGCTTCAGTTGTCGGCCGATGAGGGCGTCTTGCGACGGGACATCCGCTCCGCGCGAGACATCGTCGAATTAACGTCGCTACCTGCATCAAAAGTATGAAATTAAATCAGGAGACTCTGATGACACAACGAAGTTAACAGAACAGCAAAAATGTTTTAATAATTATTAGAAGTCTGTTGTGTTTAAATTTTAATATTTTTCATTATTTTAACAAACAAAAGTAAATTCAAAATTGTACAACATAATTTATGGATTTATATGGATAGATAGGTAGATTTTATTACAAATAACAAATCAAATAAAATTTAAGAATATAAAAGGGATGCATAAATATAATGATCTTTTCGACACCTTTTAACATTTTTTTTGTAACTTTAATAATAACAATTTACCATTTTTCAACATGAAATTAAATTTTAGATTTTGGGCTGTTTTGGAATTTTTCATATTTTTTAGCAATTTTATGTAATTTCGATATTTTCATTGTTTTAAAATTATTATTATTACCTTTACTAGTACTTGGTGCGGTTGAAACGCTAATACTATTTTTTGTCGCCGTCGACGTGGTGGGACTCCCTTCTTTGCTGGTGCTCGCCATCTGGCTCGACTTGGAAAGCTGTGGAATTATCGTAATCTCGTCGTTTATCTTCAACGGCTTCAACAGCGACTCGTTCTTGACGGAGTTCGACGACGTGTTGGACGACGGCGTGCTTTTCTTGTCCATCACGCGCTTGGCGACGACGCTGTGAGCCGAATACACGTGGTTCTCGAACTGTTTATACATCCCAAAGGTGGCCGTGCAGACGGTGCACTTGTACGATAGATGCGCCGGCTTCAGCGTCATGTTGTGATCCCTGGCGACGTGATTCAGCAACTTCCATTGATACACCTGCAATTGCGATCATAAAAAATAAATAAGCATTTCATTTTCATTTTAAAATTTCTTCATATTTTAGACAATTTTGATTTTTTTTATAATTTAATTTCATCTCTCCGTGTAGCAGTCATTTTTTTGACATACATTTAATAAATTGCAACTACTGTTGTAAGAAAAAAAACATGGAATTTTGAGATTTTTTTCGTAATTTCATTTCATTTCATTTTTAAGAAAAATCCTTTGTATCATTAAAGACACACTCACCCTTCCACAAACAGGACACCGCCCGGAATCCTTGCTCTTATTCGCGGCCTCCTGCATGCTCGACGTGACCAACCCGTGCGACCCCAACAGGTGCCTCTCGAGCCCCTGATCGGTGAAAAATCTAAATTGGCACTTCTGGCAGTTCAACGGGGGCCTATTGTAAATCATCTTCGGGTGGATCTTCACCTTGTGGATCCACTGCATGTGGTTGCGGAGCTGCTCCAGGTCCTTGATGTACCCGTCGCAGATCTCGCAGATCACAAACGAGCTCTTCGAGTTCGAGTCGCCCGGCTTGGCCGGCGACGACGATGAGCTCGTGTTGCGGGGCAGCGGCGTTATCGAGATGCTCGGCTGGTGGACGGGCTTCGACTTGCCCTGCGGACTTTGTTGCTAAAACAGACCAACGTTTAAACTTCAACGGGGTGCGTCGCAGAGAAAATCGATTGACGCCGGCCACAATCCCAATCGGGTTAAACATGCCACGGCGAAACGGTCCGGGTTGTTAATTTCGCATGCAATTGAAGCGTAATCTCTACGTCAATTTCAGGTCGTACCTGAATTGTCAGTGTACTGGTAGCGGAAGATATGTTTGGTAGAAGTGTCATGGGGCCACCAGTGCCTATCCTACCGCCCATGTCCTGTCCACCTACCACCTAACACATACACAGCACACTTTTAATACCAATCGTCAATTAGATTAAAATATGACTACAGTAGTGAATGAGAGGTATTCGGCGGACACCAAACGTTTGAGCGGCACAAGCTTAAAACATTTGTGCCAATCAAACGTCTATATTGTTACACATAAGCCTACTTAAGTCCTGGTTGTAGAAATTTAAACCTGATTTATGAATTTTCTCCATTTAATGCAAGTTACTGTATAACGAGGGTTTTTCCTAATTGTATTTGTAGTCTGTTCAGGAAATATTGCAGTTTGATAATGACATTGTGAGTCAAAACTGCACTAACTAAACAGTTAATTTGAATTTTTACAAAGTTAACAGTATTTGTTATAAATTTTGTCAATTTTTCATGATGAATTAACTTATAAATAAATGATTAACGTCTTTCGAACAAAACGACGTTGAATCATCAACAAGTTCAAGTCGAATTTGTACAACCAGTCATAAGCAACTTCATGTCGTCTGAACTCATCGAGATAAGTACTAAACAGACATATTTTGCTTGCGCTTGCGATCCTTTAAACATCGCTCAAATCCCACGACAACACAAAACGACGCCTTCTCACCTGATACAATTGATTCCCGCTCAATTGATAATTCGTGGGCAGTAACACCGATCCGCCGGACATGGCCTGCTTGTAGATCATCCCGGTGGGCGTCCGCATGATCGACGGCTGCTTAATGGACCCGAGCGTGGGTCGACCGCGACCCCTGTTCAACGCCGACTGATTGCTCTGCATTTTTTGCATGAGTTGATACTGAGAATTCTTCGCCATCGCCTGGTACATGGCGGCCGTGTTCGACAAATTCTGCTTCATCCTAGGCACTCGTGGTATCTTCGCGGGCGGCTCCCAGTCGATCGGGGGCTCCATGTTTCTATCCGGTTTGAACTTTCGCGTGCACGCCACCAAATGCCTCGACAACTTCCCCTTCTGGTTGTCCTCGAACGGGCAGTTGGGGCACTGGTGGAACGCCGGCGCTCGTTCCAAACGCCCACGCACCGTATGCTCTGCCTCCATGTGGAACAAAATATCGTGCGGACTGCGAATCTCGTACGCGCAAAAATTACATTTATAGACAAAGTTTTTCATGTGCGGAGTTTCCAAGTGGAAGGCCATCGCGAGTGCCGATTCGGTCTTGAAGCTGCAAAAATCGCACTTCTTCACCGGCATGTGGTACGGCTCGTTGTTCTCTTTCGTGTACTCGAGGTTCTTGATCAGCGTCGTGATCGTTTTGTTGGTCTCGATGTTCTTGCCGCCTTCGCGTTCGCGCTTTCGCTTCTGCTGTTTCAACAGATCGTTCTGCACGAACTCCTGGACTAAGTTGTGGCCGATGTCCATGAAGAACTTCCCCAGCGGGCTCGTGAAATACGAATAGGGTTTTTTTATGTGGATTTCTTCCGGTTCGATCAGCGGAAATTCTTCTTTGGGTTTCAGATCGGGCTTTTTCGATTTGTCGACTTCGTCGACGACCTTTGTCTCAACATCGGCGATTTTTTCAGGTTCCTTTTCCTCGGCAATTTTGTCAGTTTCAACGTCTTCGATGTTAGCTACTTCAGTTTTAGCTTCTGATTCTTTAGATTCCGTTTCATTTTTAGTTTCATCTTTCGATTCGATTTCCTGTTTTTTAGCGTCACCTTCGTCGTCAGATTTAGCCTCGACTTCTTTTGTATCTTCGACGTCTTTTTTAGCTTCAGCTTCTTTTTTAGCATCAGCTTCTTTTTTTACATCAGCTTCTTTTTTAGCATCGGCTTCTTTTTTAGCTTCAATTTTTCGTGCCTCCTCTTCTCTCCTCGCCTCCTCTTCTAAAATCCTTTCCTCCTTTAATCGTTGCTCTTTGACTTCTTTAGCGTAGCTGTCGACGAACTGTTTGAGATCTTTCACCGGAGGTTTTTCGTAAACGTACGGTACTATGAACGAAGGAGCCTCGACGACGAACATATCGTCCGTTAACGACGGCAAAATGGGGGGCGGTTGTATCGTCGGTTGGATTTGTTGAGGTTGGACCGGCGTTTGAACTACTTGTTGAACGGGTGAAGGAATCGATTGCATTATCGGGTGTGGGATTGGTTTCGGATGCATCGGGATCGGGGTTATGGTGGCTCGCATGTTCGCGGGGTACAATCCTTGCGCGGGAAGAGCAACCGGCAAAACGGGGTAGTGCTGCTGCTGCGGGGCTTTATGATTAATAGGAATGGGTCCACGACCCGATAAAATCGAATTAGTGTCGATGATAACGAGCGTAGGTTCCTTCTTACCGGAATTGTTCGGCGAGCTTTTCGAAGCGATTTCGACGAGTCGTTTCGTATCTTTAACGACAATCGTCGAGCTGGGGCTCAGCTGAATCGGCTGTTTCTTCGCCGCCGGTCTTTCGTTGGAAATGGGATCTGCGACGGCCAGCGGATCTTCAGGTAAAACCTCCTCGATGTCGGATTCTTCCTCGGATGATACGTTTTTCTTATCGTCGTCTTCTTCCTCGTCGGTCTCGATGTACGACTTCCGACTCGAGCGGAGCAAATTCCTGGCGCTTCTCCTCGGCGATTCGTTCGAGGCAATTTTCTTCTTCGATTTCTTAATGGGCGTCGAGTCTAAGTTAATCACGACGTCGTCGGCGTCGTCCACATCGATTGTGTTGATCTCCCCGGCGTCCCTGATTGCTATGTGCGAATTTCCGTTCTCCTTCGGCAAATTACTTTCAATTATAACAATATCTGCGTCGCCTGAATCGTTTAAATCGACGACTTCGCTTTTCTTATCACTGACGTCTTCGCACGCACTTTTATCCACGTCCGGTTTCTCACTGACTTCTTCCGAAACTATGTGGACGACGTCGTCATCCCCTTTGTCGCTTATGACGTACTCGTCCTCTTCGTCGTCGACCCCTTCGTTCGACTCATCTTCATCGTCACTGTTCTCGATCGTGTGCACTTCAATTCCGTTGTCGTTGCTCGTTATTTCCACCGTGTTCACGACCACATCACTGTCGTCGCTATCCTCATCGTTTATCTCGATGCTATTCGATTCCACATCGTTCTGATCAGATTCCCTGTCTCCATCGTCGATCTCCATAACCTCGTCGCTGAATTCATCATCGATGTTATCCTCTGTATTTGATTTGATGCTCGATGCATCGCCATTCAAGACAACCGCATCTAAAACAATCCAACGATTAGCTACATCACACACACGATTTAATCGACAGTCAAATTTGATGTACAAAAATCTACAAGTAATCAAAGTACAATCCAACTCACCTTTGACGCCGTCTTCTTTTGAAAGTATCTCGTCGACTTCCCCCATGTCAATTACAGCTGCCATAGCAAAAAACCGAACCTGTCAAACATAAACAAACTTCAACTCACGGACCGATTTCACGGCGGAAATTGGCATGTTTCGGACATATGGGATCGGAATTTGCACGGCGATTTCTCGGAAAACCTCGCCGAGGAAATTTAAACCCCACAGCGCATCCAAAAGCGATAACAATTACACCAGTGGTGCCAACGCACAACGTCGCTTTAGTAACAAATTGTGACTCACCGCGGCGGCTATAACCTGCAATCGTTTGCGTGTCTCATCGGACGGACGAAAATCGGCCGAGTTATCGTTTTTCGCGGTTCCCGCCAAGCGGTTTGAGACTTCGCCTCACGGAGACATTAAACAGCTGCACGCCACCAATGGTAGGCTGTGACGATCGTAAATACCCGAAGCAAAACGCGGTTCGCGATTTTCAAAACTGGACCGGACGAAACAGACCCGGGGTGCTGGCTCGATCGGCGTGTCGGACGCTTTTTCGGTGTCGTTTCGTGCGAACGTCCGTCTGAAAACACCCGGACGGCCGCAACTCACGTCACTAACCCTTGGCGCTGCACTGAACTGCCAATATGGCGTCTAACGGTGCGTCACGTGATCAAAATAGTGACGTAGCCGCACCGTTCGCGATGTCTTGAAAATTTTTTCGTTACGTAAGCGGTAATATAAATTTATAACAATTACGATGTGTATCGATTGTCTGGTCGGCGGGCGGTTGCCTCGTCGTTTTTTCGGGCGACCCCGATCGCCGATTTAAGTTTTGAATTTTTGAATTCGCGCCAGCGATCGCGACTTACGTTCGAGTGAAATCGCTTGGGAAATTTGGTTGTGGATTACGGGAACTCGAAGGCGCCGTTCCGTTACGTACTGGCTGTTGGCTGGGGCCGGGTAGAAAGTCCAGACGTGTGCCGTATCGCGTCGAACGAGATAGTCCAAGTGCAGGTCAGGCGCGAGGCCCCGAATCGCGCGCGCGCATTGTCAATAAAAAGAATTAAAAATCCACATGGTCACACAAACGCATTTTACATTTCACCCCTAAGCCGCGCATTTGTGACCATTTTATCGAATGACACTGACATGTGTCACTTGTCAAAACTCTACACATGAAGCACGCGATAAAAAGGACACCAAATCGAGACTGGCGTTGAAATATTATATTTTTACCACCAGAGTTCCCCAGTTATCGTAAGCTTGGCAACAGATCTGAATGGAATTTTAATCAGCCATGTGACGTTTAATCTGTGGACGTAAAATTACACCTAATTGTATGTCTTAACTTACGCGACCCTCCGCGAGATGGCCCATGACGTCGCGATCGCTCCTCATAAACGTCAAAAGCATACTTTTCATATTTAACCAAATTTCGATTAAAAACTCGCACGAAACTCATTCATTCAATTCGGCAATTATACAATTAATCAAATCCGAGTTTTCAACAAAAATATTCACCCAACCGCGTCAAATTTTCGGCGACGTCATCGATATTTTTCTCCACGTTACAGCGCTCAAAAGTGCAACGTTCGGTGCATTAAAACGACGTCCCGTCATCACTTAATCCCACCTTGCGAGTTTACCGTCGCAATTTTACATTTCACCCGTTTATTTACGTCCGACACTCAGACATTCGCCAGTCAAGTCACCATTGTAAACACGACTCGCCGCACACGTTTCTCGACCGCACTCACTCCGAACGATACTTATTCGACTTATCAGCGTTGATTTCGCACATTTCACTACGTTAATATCCGCGGCGACGTCGCTAAATCGCAGATTTCGAAAGTGTTGCTAAACACAACGGAATGACAGATGCGGTGGAAGTTGGAACTAAAGTTGAAGTAAAATTTGACGTCAGTTTACAATTTCGATGTATTACACGAAAAACCGCAACACAAGACGAATCACGGACGCAATAATCGACTTTAACAATTACTGCATCAAAAACCAAAAATGTGAATCAACTGTAATAATTAAAATTGTTAATGAGCATTCAACAAACACCGACACTACCGACAAAGTCAAAGCAATTGTATCTGATTTAAGACAACGACTGGTTCTGATATATTTTCTCTTCGTCGCACTTCTCGACGTGAGTTAATACGTACGTCGTGACTAAGCGTTTGTTTACTTGTTGCGTCGTTGACAGTCTTTGATTTGACTGTGTGGGGTTTTTGTGTTTGTGTTTGCAATTTAACTAGTGTACGTTTGTTTACATCAAGTGCGGGATTTGTTCAAACGTTCCCGTTATTTCCAAGACGTCGCGGGCTAATTTCAACGATGACGGCGGCGATTGCATCTGCACGGACGGTTGCGATTAAAACGGCATCGTAATCTTAGGTTACGTTAGGTAAGTGCAATTTTAAATCTTTCTGCATTTAGTTCCGCTGTTGGGTTGTTCAATCAAATGTTTTAATCGAAACCTCAACACCGTCATAAATGCGTTAGTCGCGCTTTGACTTTTCACAATTTACGGTTCCGACTGCGAATTCCTCAGACTTCGTAAACACGCCCGAGCCGGTCCTGATCAACAAGTCGCATGCCCGCCGCCGAACGAAACTCGCCGCGCCCGACGTTAAAACTCCTAACACGGACACCCCCCTTTCTAAAAATGGTTAGGCCCGAACCTCATTTTGTTCATGTATACTCCGTATCTAGTAACTTTTTCTCGACGTTTCCGATTCACTTTTCGCCGTCGTCGTCCCGTCTCCCTCTAATATGGCAGATGATAAAATAATCGCCGACGTGCGGCGAGAAACTTATAATAAACATTTCGCATTCTATTTGCGCTCGGCGGCGAAGATTTTTACCGCGATTTTTCCGATTCGGGGGGCGATTTTTCCGATTTTTTTGACGAACACGTGGCCGGAACAACACGTGGACAGGTTTTTTTTCGCGAAGGCGCGACCCCGATTTGGGTTTTGAGTGCACGTTGAGTTGGAGGACTTATCGATTTTGTGCGAAAATGTTTATTGGGGGCTCACGCGCAAAATAGCCGGGCGGTGGCGTCATCGGACGTTCGCGATGAGTTGAGTTTTTGGAAGTTTAGTGTAAAGAGAAAAAAAAATAACTCACTCGTGTCCAATCAAAAATCGTCCTCGACTTCGTCGTCGTCGGCGAACGAGAGCACCGCCTTGGTCTTGGATTTTTTCGACTTCTGCTTCGAGCGGTCGGACGATTTTTTTGTTGGGTTTTCCGATTTGGAAGGCTGTTCGATTTTGTCCTCTTGGGTTTTCGGCGGGGCCTTGAACACTATCGGCTTGCTGAGATCGGCCGGAGTTTCTTCTTCTGTAAATTTACTTTTTATTAAAAAAACATTGGTTCGTCCCAACTTAGACGAAATGCAAATAAAAATAAATTAAAATATTTAATGCGCAAGAATTTATCAAAACTATGTAAACAATTTTGACATTTTTTGACAGGTTTGACAAGTTTGGCGATTTAGTTATTTTTTGGCATTTTTTGCAATTTGATTTTTCTGTGACTTAATTTGCACATTGGCTATTTTTCCAAATTATTGAATTTCGCAATTTTTATAATTTTTTGTAATTTTACTTTTTGATATATTTATTTTATTCTTGGGACAATTTTTCAACTTATGACATTGCCACCCCAGTTTTATTAAAAAACTAACCTTTTAAATTAAAACTAAATTATTATATCTAGCCAGCAATACAGGTCGAATTATTGAGGCGCATGCATCCTATAACGAAACGTCGTTACGAACGTCATTATGAAAGGAACGACTTATACGCATTCTAGACCGTAAAAGCAAAAGAAAATAGATAATAAATGACCGTCGCTTCAACACAACTAATCACAATTGGATTACTAGCGAATACGTTTGTAAATGTACTCACATTTTATTTAACTACAGGCTACTTAAATAAAATTTCTTTTGTTCCAAAAAAATTTCTACAGAATGTACACGAAATTCACGTGATGCGAAACTATGCGGCGAAGATTGCCGAGTTAGTTCGCCCACTGACGACGCAATAGACATAACAATGATACACTAAACCAAAACGTTTCAGCATGCTTTGAAAATTCAAAAATTGACATTGACAGATTTAATCCGTCGTTACAGCGTTTGGATCCACCACCTGCCTGCTTACGCACACCGATGCGATCTGGATTCATACGCATTTGAATACGTTCGTAAAATTAATTAATTGCGTGTGACAGCTACGGGCACCGCCGCCGCCGCCGTCGCGGAAATGTGAAATTGTCTTTAGTTGCCGACCTAAATTGTCTTTAGTTGCAATACCGTGGGCGTGGCCACCGGACAGTGTGACGTTATTCGTAAACGTCAAACAGCGTCGTAAGTTGTTCGAATTTAATTCTTCGTACGTTGTTGTTCATTGTGCGATTAAAATGTTTAGACTCCACTATCGTAGGAATTTGTTGAGTCACGGGACTTGTTATACAAATTGTGTAAAAATCAAAATTGTTGATAATGTCGACATTGTAAAAATATAAAAAATGTGACTAATATTGTAAGCGAATTTCAAAAATCAGCCAGATTGTTACAAAATGGTAAAAGTGTAAGTTAAGAAAAACGCTAATTCAAAATCAAAAACAAAATTTAAAAATAACAAAAAATACTTTAGGTGAAAAATTGTTTAAAAAAAATTGTAAAATATGGAAAATTGTCAAAACGTCGTAATTGAAAAATTACGTAAAGAAATTTCAGAAATTGTCGAAGAAGTAAACGTCACAACAGTCAAATTATAAAAAATTGAAAAACGTAAAATCTGTCAAAACCGTACAAACATCAAAAAAAATTATGTTAAAATTAAAGAAAAAATGTGAAAGTTGAAAATGTTGAAATTGTTCAAAATGGCAAAAATGGTAAATGTATGAAAAATAAAAATGATAGGGGCCATAAAATGGAAGAACGAAAATTCAAAAATTGCACCAAGTTCAAAAAATAACAAAAGGACGGTTTAGAAAAATAGAGAAAAATTATGAAAATCGTTTTAAAGATTTAATGCCACAAAATGTTTAAAATTAAATATAATTCAAATCCATCAAAAATTGTTAAAAATGCCAATGGCCATAAAATGAAAGAACGAAAATTCGGCTAAAAAATTAAATTGCAATGGTTGAGGTTTTATGTAAACAAAAATGTTGTTGTTTCGGCGAGACCTTCTGGCACGAATATATGAAATTTTGAGCAGAGGGGAGAACGACTTATTTCCATGAAATTTCGTTACTCGTGAACTGTGATCCATTCACCTGTCTACTACTATTTCACGTCACCAGGACCAGTCGATAATCGCAAGGTCGGGGGGCGGGGGGGACAACAACAACATAAATCGAAATCAAAGTGGGAAAATCAACGCCGCCCCAAGAAAATCCCAATATCCCGTTTCCTCGCCGCGCTTTTGCAAAAACAAAATCGATAACGCCCAACATCGCCTAAGAACCCCGACGACGACTAGACCAGAGGAGGCCGACTCGCATCAAGTGCACGGCGTTACGTAACGACCAAGTCGTCAAACGAAACTCAACAAAATCCGACGTCGTCACCAAACGCACGAAAATAGTGCGCGGTGCATTCGAATCGTGTGCAAGTCGACTCTTGCCCATCAAAAGCATCTATACGGGCAAAACAAAATACCGTTCCAAGCACAACCAGACCGAACCATTTTCGTGAAAACGGGGAGTAAACATGCTTTCCATAGAAGCGGCTGCGGAGCGAACGCGCCACGTGACCGAAAATCGCCCGTCCTCGTCCCGCCGCGGCCGGCGCCCGTTCTCCGTCCCGCTTTAGTAAATCGGCGCGACGTGCGGAAAAAAACATCCACGGCGGTTTTGAAGTGCGACGGTCGGAGGCGGCGGGGCCGATTCGACGGGGGCGAAGGCCCCCGGACGCCACGTTCGCGTTCGAAATTGACTGGTTCGGAAAAATCGAGCGCTCCGCGTTTTAATTTCGCGAAATTCGCGGTTCGGACTCCCGCCATCGGAGGGCGCGTGCGCCGCGATCGCCGCGACCGACCGCAAGGCATCGATGCCGATTGTTTAACGTTTTCGCTTGTCAAAGAGAATTACACGATGTGACGAATCGAGGGGCGAATTCCAAGCGACGCGGCTTCGCCGGGATGCGGGAAAAATCAACGTTTCGACTGACCTTTCTCCAGGCGTCTGCTAGCCTCCGCGTCGGCCTCTTCGGCGGTCAGGTCTCCTGGTCTCAGCACCACCACGGTAGGTCGTTCCTCGGTCGCGTCTTCGAAGTCGTCGTCGCCGATCGGGGCCGCGTTTTCGCGCTGAAAACGCCCGAGAGCTTAGTGGCGAAACGTCGTACGTGATCTAACCTAACCTACTTTCGTGTCGACCGTGGGGCCTTCCTTGTAACCCACTTGCTGCTTGATGCGCTTGAGGAAAGTTGGCTCGTCCGGTTTCGTGTACGTTATGTGCCTTTTTGACATTGCCACCGCATTTGCGCCGGGTGTTTTTCTCGCGAGCCAGCGATGTGCACTCGGTTTTCCGACGCGAAAATGCAGAAGCTACGCTCGCAGTGGGGCCACTACACAACGACTGAACAGCGGTACTCGCGTTCGCGGTGAATTTTCCCGTACGTTCCGGTCGCCTTTCTATAGTTTCGTCTTTGTTCGGCCATCCCGAATAATTTTGCGATGTACTAGACGAAGATAATGCCCATGACGTGCTCTAAAAATCACGCTTGTTTACTATATTAATTTCAATCTAATGTAAAACTCGATATTTTATTTCGTTCGCTTCTTATTTTTTTATTTGAATTGATTTTAAGTTTTTCGCGTTCGTATTTATTAAAATTTGAGCGCAAACAATCACAATTCGTAACTTAAATGGAATTGCAGATGTTTAAAACTTAAACATTTTTTAAAATTAATTTCATTAAAATTACATTAAAATAACTTTCCCGGTCATTGTAAAAAAAGATGAGCAAATCCTTTAAGCGCAGCTTAAATTATTTCCATATAGCAGCATCAACTTGAACACATCAAGCCCTTTTTATTTATTCGATTTTACTTTCAATTTTCATTTCATATTTTTACTTCTTTAGTTTCGTCAATTTCGTTTATTTCCTTGTTACACTGCGTCGTTCGATTTTCGAGGATTGCTCTTTGTCCTTCAATTGCATCCTTTGTTCCATTTTCGCGCCGACTGATTTATTCCCGCGTTAATTTTCGTTTTCGTTGCTTTGACTTTCGTCGATCGGTTTTAATTCGATGGTCTACTATTAATTATTTTCTGAGCGATTATTGTGGATGGGTTGGTGACCAACAGTGCACGATGACGTCACCGGGTGAAATAATAATTTAATGTTTGACGTTTATGCAACCCATAATGCACTGTGGCGAAATGAATTTAATTTCTCATATCACTTCGTTTTAAATTACTCTCGTTATCGTCGCTTTGTTGTAATTGGTCTGAGCTCTTTATTATTTACGTTGCTTTTAATTGTTATAATTGGATAATTCAAGAAGATTGTCCTAATTCATCATGTCGACATTGTTGCGTCGTTCATTATCAATTTTTACAATTTAATTACCTACCTTAAGTTTTTTTTAATTGCAGTTTTAATTTTGCTTTCAACACCGCTTGTCGTTTAACGTGTTTTTTTTATCGCGTTGTCTTGCACGTGTTTTTTTAATTTCACTTTCGACGACTAATTTGTCGTAATTGTCGTTCGCTGCGACCAAACCTCGGCGTCCATCTTCAATTAAGTTGATGACGTCGATAAGTGAAAATGTTCGTCGTATTATTTTTCGATGGATTGTTTATAATTCGATTTTTATTTAATTTTGTGGCTTAAATTATTTACGCGACGTTGAATTCAATTATTGCCCCCGCCCCACTTATAACGAAAATGAACTTTTGTAATAGATGTGGTAATTGATGAAAAAAAATGTACACTAATCTGTGATCGGTGAATAAGTTGCAAAATTCGGCAAATGAAGTGTCTCCGCTTAGTAAACGTCGCCAATGAAACGTCTCCGCTTACTAAGCGTCGACAATCGAACTTCTCTGCTTAGTAAGCGGAATAAGCGTCGAGTGCCTTATTTACGATTTTTTTTAAATATATATTTTGCAATTAATAAAATTAAGTGTGAAAACTCTCTTTTTGATTTTCGATTTAAATATTTTAATTTTTTTCGAATTTTACATTAAAATTGTAAAATTAAAAATTGTAACTATTTTCATTTTAACTTAATTATTATTGTTATTATTGTATTTTTTGTGGTTCCCATTAATTTAATCAAACTGATTGAAATGTTGAAAGTTTTCTATATATTTGATTTAATTATCGTCAGGCGGGTCGGCGAACTCAAACTGTTGGGTCGCTTAGTGAATTTGAATTTTAATGTTTGGCAACAGTTGTTCCTCTAGCGGGCGAAGGACGAGTTCGTCAACTCGGTAGAGTTGATTGATTGGCGGGAACTGTAGAGGCGCCACTGGTCTTCTCTCCGTAAGCGCCATCTATTGCTGACTGACTGAATTTTTCAACCACGCAATTTTTACCGTTTTCTGTATTATCGCAGACGTAGCTAATAACCCCCCTGTCCGTTAGATGGCGGAGCTCCTCGATTTAAAAATTTAAATCCATGTAAGGTTATGATTCACTTCCATTTATTTATATCCGACAATTTACATCATCGTTAGACCTTGCGTCGACTTTTTAATCAGTCAACGGCTACCATGACACAACCTCGCACTTGATCCATGCGCTGGTGACAAATCAATTAGAGTTTATTTAAACGTTACGCACGCACGAGCGAACGACCGACCGACCGTGCACGTTATTCATCGATTAATTGCCGCACGAGAGGGAGTTACCGCGCGCGCGATTAGTCATTCACGCTCGCGACTGTTTTCATCGCCGGTTATTTTTGCGCGCGTTTATTTATGTACTTCCCATCGGAGCAGATGAGGAAACTGCGTTATGGTAATTGGGGCGAGCGACGGACGAAACCGGCGACCGCAAACGTACTTTCGCGGCCGGCGGATTTTACCGGGAAACGCGCGTGGAAACAAATCGAGTTCGGGGTACGGTCGCGGGGCGTCGCGCGCGTAGGCGTGGACCGCGCAACGGGATTACTCGTAACGTAATTCGTAATTGTGTCGGAATGGAGTCGGTGCAGTGATTACTGGGAAATGTGCGGGAATGGATTTTTGTGTCTTGCGTGGGCGGCGATGCGTAATGTTTGTTATTAAAAATTTAAATGACACGAACGAAATGAGATTGGGGTGGCGTGGGGTTCGGTTATAATTGTCAAAATATTATTTTTGACAATTATTTTAAGTAATGAATTTAAAAATTAAACAAAATTATCACATTGTTTTAAATTTGCAATTTGCAAATGGAAATTTTATTTACCCCCTGTTTTAATATTTTTTTTAAATTTTAATTTAAATTAAGCAATTTTATTACAAGACAATCGCTACAATAACTACGACATTACTAAAAATTTCGCCAACCGACGCACAAACTACGTCGGCGGTATTTCCTTCTCCATCCTCGTCAGCTCGATGTTCCTGTCGGTGTCGCTCGCGGGACTCTCGGACGTCCGCAATCGAGCGCGCAAATCCAAACACCTGATGTCGGTCATGAGCGACTGGCACTTGTTCTCCAGGTCGCGATCGATCATCACCTGCTGGTCCTCCAACGCGTTGTACGTCGCCTTGGCGCAGTTGATTTTATCCGCCAGGTCCCTCTGCGTCTGCCTCAGCTGCAGCACCTCGTCCTTCAGCCCGATCTCGGGCTCGTCCCGCGCCAGCTCCACCCCGGGCCTGTAACTTCGATTCTCCAGCCTCGTCTCCGCCAACTTCCTGGCGTCGTCCTTCCTGCGCAGCGCCTCCTCCAACGTCTGCAGCTCCTTCGCCACCTTTTCCATCTCCTCGCGCATCTTCAGCTGCTGCCATTCGAGTTCGTTCCGCGACCGTTGCGTCTCGTAGATCCGCTTGCGCAACGTGAAGTCGACGTGGTCGCGCTGCGCCCGGACGTCGTTCCTGGCGCGCTCGCGAATCACGAAAAGAGCCTCTCGCAGCTTGCACGTGTCCTCCAGTTCTTTATCGGCTAATAATTTCGTGTACTTGGAATGTTCCAGCCATGTTTCGTAAGGGATCGAACTGGAATGTAAGAAAATAAATTTAAGATTAAATTTTACAACGCGTCTCATTACTTCTTGGTGATGCGCAACGGATCCGTCTTGTAGCTGATGTTCGCGCAGTCTTTGTCCAAGTTGAGTTGGTCTTTGTCGATTTCAAGGGTTTCTGATTTATCGCTAATGTCCAGCTGGAGCTTGAAACGGACTTCTTGCAAACGGTTGACTTTTTCCCACGCCGATTGGCATCTTTCAATGAGGAGTTTCTTTACGTTCTCCAAGACGCATAATTCCTGTTGAGTAATAATCAAAGTAGTGTAAAAAAGTTTTGCCAATCGAACGGCAATTTTGTTTGTAATTATTTTATAGTTTTAACGATGGTAAAAGGTGGTTATGAGGTCTTTTGGCTGTTTGACATGTCATTGCAGTTGATTGTTCTGCTTTAACGATCGCGTTGATGGTGATTTTTTTTTAAATATCTATTTTCAACAAATGAGTACTAATCTCGTCGCGAAATATGCACAGTGACGAACTGTTTGTATTTACACGGAAGTGTCAATTGCCGTTGCACGCAAATAAACGATGACGCGACCGCTCTTAATCGTGACGTCAAACGCGTCGTCGCCGCGTTCGCTAACCTTTTTCAGCTCGGTGTCGCCGTCGTCGTAGGTGAGTTCGGCGCCCTGCCGGCAGTCGCGCATCGAGATGCACTCGGACACGATGCTGATGGGGATGCCGAGCGCGTCGAACTCGCGCTCCGTCGAAAATTTCTCGTCGCGGAGGCAGCCCATCTCGCGGTTGACGCGATCGAGGCACGCCTGGAGCGTGTCGCGCCATCGGCAGACCTCGGTGATGCGGTCGGCGAGTCGCGCGTTGTTGTGGTAGGTGTCCCAGTCGCTCTTGATGCTGGTCTCGTTGCGCAGCTGGCGCGCCTGGTGCCGCAGGTTGAAGGCGTCCGTCCGGCGCGTGTCGTTCGACTGCTGGTTCTCCCATTGCTTCGCGTACCAGTCGGCCAGGCCGATGTGCGCGATCGGCTTCTCGAAGGTGACCACCGACGCCTGCATTTTCTAACCCGCCGGGAAATTCTGCGTATTAATTAATTAACGTCGGTATTTCTTCCTATGAAATTATTGCGCAATGTTTGTCGAAATACGTACCCTGTGACAAACTGCTAAAATGACGTGAACTTATGTGTTTGGATATTGATAAAACCGTTTTAGTTACCATGGGAATGAAATAAATTCAATTAAAAATGTTCCCGCCTCAATTTACCTACATTATGGTGATATTTCTGTTGGTACTATTGGGAAATAATAGACGTGACACAAATGGGGTTGCTTACATTATTTTCAATATATAGTTGATTTTTGAAAGGGTCTGCTGTTGTCAGTTAAATGTTACTTTTATAGTAATTAAACTCTAATCGATGTTTTTTGGCCAGGAAGTAGAATCTGGTGTCGGAGGCCGAGATTAAACGTTTTATTGAAACCCACACCGGCTTAACTGATACTGAACGCTTTATTTTTTTTGCATTCAATTTTGTGATGAATTTGTCTTTGTGTTAGGGACATTAACACTTACGAAGCGAAAAGACGAGAGGCTGTTTGTTAATAAGAGTACCTGCCTTAGATGCTTTCGATTTACTTTTTTTTATGTCGTAATATTAATTAACGTAATGTGTAACTGATATTGTTTTCTTTTTCAGAATGATTTGCTGGTCTAAATAACCCAAGCCAAGCCAAGCCAAGCCAAGCCAAGCCAACCCAACCCAACCCAACCCAACCCAACCCAACCCAACCCAACCCAACCCAACCCAACCCAACCCAACCCAACCCAACCCAACCCAACCCAACCCAACCCAACCCAACCCAACACAACCCAACCTAACCCAACACAACCCAACCCAACATCGTGGTCGAGTGCTGACAGTTAGACTCCAGAGAGGTGACACCGGTTGAAGAAAAATGAATTGTATAACTTTGTAAATGTATTTTAATTTGTTAGTCTAAATACATGATCGATACAATAAATAATTTGTTTTAATGTTCAACGAGACTTTTTCCCTCCAAAACTAAAATCGAACGTTAATTTACAACTTTTGCTTTTCGCGAATCTGTATTAGGATCACATAAACACGAAGAGGTGTACCAGGAGTAAGTTTTCCCGCCAAAACCAAAATCGAACGTTAAATTGCAACTTTTACTTTTCGGGGATTTGTATTAGGATCACATAAACGCGAAGAGGTGTATCAGGAGTAAATTTTCCCGCCAAAACTAAAATCGAACGTTAAATTGCAACTTTTACTTTTCGGGGATTTGTATTAGGATCACATAAACGCGAAGAGGTGTACCAGGAGTAACTTTTCCCGCCAAAACTAAAATCAAACAATAAATTGTAACTTTTGCTTTTCGTGGATTTGTATTAGGATCACATAAACGCGAAGAGGTGTACCAGGAGTAATTTTGCCCGCCAAAACTAAAATCTAACAATAAATTGCAACTTTTGCTTTTCGGGGATTTGTATTAGGATCACATACACGCGAAGAGGTGTATCAGGAGTAATTTTTCCCGCTAAAACTAAAATCAAACAATACATTGCAATTTTTACTTTTCGGGGATTTGTATTAGGATCACATGAACGCGAAGAGGTGTACCAGGAGTAACTTTTCCCGCCAAAACTAAAATCAAACAATACATTGCAATTTTTACTTTTCGGGGATTTGTATTAGGGTCACATAAACGCGAAGAGGTGTACCAGGAGTAATTTTTCCCGCCAAAACTAAAACCTAACAATAAATTGCAACTTTTGCTTTTCGTGGATTTGTATTAGGGTCACATAAACGCGAAGAGGTGTATCAGGAGTAATTTTTCCCGCCAAACTAAAATCCAACAATAAATTGTAACTTTTGCTTTTCGTGGATTTGTATTAGGGTCACATAAACGCGAAGAGGTGTATCAGGAGTAACTTTTCCCGCCAAAACTAAAATCGGACGTTAAATTGCAACTTTTACTTTTCGGGGATTTGTATTAGGATCACAGAAACGCGAGGAGGTGTACCAGGAGTAATTTTTCCCGCCAAAACTAAAATCGAACGTTAAATTGGAACTTTTACTTTTCGGGGATTTGTATTAGGATCACAGAAACGCGAAGAGGTGTATCAGGAGTAATTTTTCCCACCAAAACTAAAATTGAACGTTAAATTGCAACTTTTTGGGTTGGGTTGGGTATTAATAAAACCAAAATTGTGTTTCAAATATTATTTGCTTTTCGGGGATTTGTATCACGGTTGGTTTGAGTTGGGTTGGGTTGGGTTGGGTTGGGTATTAATAAAACCGAAATTGTGTTTCAAATATTATTTGCTTTTCGGGGATTTGTATCACGGTTGGTTTGAGTTGGGTTGGGTTGGGTTGGGTTGGGTATTAATAAAACCAAAATTGTGTTTCAAATATTATTTGCTTTTCGAGGATTTGTATCACGGTTGGTTTGAGTTGGGTTGGGTTGGGTTGGGTTGGGTATTAATAAAACCAAAATTGTGTTTCAAATATTATTTGCTTTTCGGGGATTTGTATCACGGTTGGTTTGAGTTGGGTTGGGTTGGGTTGGGTTGGGTTGGGTTGGGTTGGGTTGGGTTGGGTATTAATAAAACCGAAATTGTGTTTCAAATATTATTTGATTTTCGGGGATTTGTATCACGGTTGGTTTGAGTTGGGTTGGGTTGGGTTGGGTATTAATAAAACCGAAATTGTGTTCAAATATTATTTGCTTTTCGGGGATTTGTATCACGGTTGGTTTGAGTTGGGTTGGGTTGGGTTGGGTATTAATAAAACCAAAATTGTGTTTCAAATATTATTTGCTTTTCGGGGATTTGTATCACGGTTGGTTTGAGTTGGGTTGGGTTGGGTTGGGTTGGGTTGGGTTGGGTTGGGTTGGGTTGGGTTGAGTTGGGTTGGGTATTAATAAAACCGAAATTGTGTTTCAAATATTATTTGCTTTTCGGGGATTTGTATCACGGTTGGTTTGAGTTGGGTTGGGTTGGGTTGGGTTGGGTTGGGTTGGGTTGGGTTGGGTTGGGTTGGGTTGGGTTGGGTTGGGTTGGGTTGGGTTGGGTTGGGTTGGGTTGGTTTGAGTTGGGTTGGGTATTAATAAAACCAAAATTGTGTTTCAAATATTATTTGCTTTTCGGGGATTTGTATCACGGTTGGTTTGAGTTGGGTTGGGTTGGGTTGGGTTGGGTTGGGTTGGGTTGGGTATTAATAAAACCGAAATTGTGTTTCAAATATTATTTGCTTTTCGGGGATTTGTATCACGGTTGATTTGAGTTGGGTTGGGTTGGGTTGGGTTGGGTTGGGTTGAGTTGGGTTGGGTATTAATAAAACCAAAATTGTGTTTCAAATATTATTTGCTTTTCGGGGATTTGTATCACGGTTGGTTTGAGTTGGGTTGGGCATTAATAAAACCAAAATTGTGTTTCAAATATTATTTGCTTTTCGGAGATTTGTATCACGGTTGGTTTGAGTTGGGTTGGGCTGGGTTGGGTTGGGTTGGGATCACATAAACGCGAAGAGGTGTACCCGGAGTAACTTTTCCCGCCAAAACTAAAATCGAACGTTAAATTGCAACTTTTACTTTTCGAGGATTGGTATTAGGATCACAGAAACGCGAAGAGGTGTACCAGGAGTAAATTTTCCCGCCAAAACTAAAATCGAACGTTAAATTGCAACTTTTGCTTTTCGCGAATCTGTATTAGGATCACATAAACGCGAAGAGGTGTACCAGGAGTAACTTTTCCCGCCAAAACTAAAAAACGAGCGTTAAATTGCAACTTTTACTTTTCGGGGATTTGTATTAGGATCACATAAACGAGAAGAGGTGTACCAGGAGTAAATTTTAATTTGTTTCGAACTTATTTTAATCAGTAAATAAAATAAAATTTCAAACAGTTTACGTAGGTAACTTTATTGAATAAAATCTCATACATGATCTTTTACATAAAAAAAAAAATATATTATTTGATTGTAGATCGATCACAGTAGGTTCTTGCAGGCTCACGAACGTCCAAATACACCTCCACGTCACCTCCAATGTCAAAGGTACCTAAATGTAAACAGAAATTAAAACAAACCCAGTTACACAATCACAACAACTTACTTTTACTCTTGCGTTCGGTGTTCACAATATGCGGTGTACTCAGCATTGCGATCCTTTACTTTGTTCGTAAGCAATTCCCTCATTGGATCTGAAACAAAATGAACTTAAGATTTACTGGAAATATTGGGAAGACCTCAAATCAAATCAAAAATCAAAGTTCAGAAATGCATGGGGTCACAATTGCATTTAAAACAAAAACCATTAAATTTGCATTTAATTTTTTTTCCACAAATTATGTAAGGTTTAAGCTAGTTAAAGGGGCCAAAACTTAAAAAAAAAAAAAAAACAATCAAAAAGTATTTCAGGTAAAAACCTCAACAAATATAAAAAGCAGTTTCCCACGATCCAGGCCTAGCCTTTCTTTGCATTATTATAGTAAATGTTACATTTTTTATGTATTTTAGCACAAATAAATATTATCTTATCATTGTCATTGGTATATGTCCGGGTTAAGGACTTGCGTTACGATGATGAGTTCAATTCCCGCGCGTCAAATTATCCCATGTAGATAATTATCGCTGTTCCCGTCAATTGTGCCAATAAGTATTGGTCAACACAGTTCACTCCAATAGTCATGATGACGCAGAGGTCGCAAGTTCAAATCTCAGCCGGGGGTGGAATATCTACCCTGCTCGTTTATCCACAACGTCATTGATGAAAAAAAATAACGTTATAATATTAGGGGTTTGGTTGGTGGCACACATATTATAAAAAAAATGAAAACCTCCGTTAGTGCAACAAATTGTAAGGTTTATTGCCTATTTGATTGACCAACAAGTTCATTGCACGTCCAGTCATAGATCACCCACGGACGTCAGTCATATCATCAGCGCAACGAAATTTTCACGGACATCCTCCGTGAATTACACGCGGAAACCAAACACAACAAATCATCGAATGAATGGACGCGTCGCGTAGCGCGCACGCTTTCTTTCGTATCGATAATCCGGTATGTTACGTGTTTCGCGGAATTTGACGCGCGCGAGATTCGTCCCCCGTATAAGGAACGTGTACCGCGACAGACCCGCTCATTCAACAAACGTCGATCGATCCGATCGGACGAAAAAATGCTCGCAAAGTTCGTGGTTCCGATGCTGGTCGTGCTGGTGGTCGACGGCGCGCCAACGGACTTCAAAAACTGGCAGGAAAACCTGGCCAACACCGAGGCGTTCCCCTGCAAGGATCCGCAGCCGAGGGCCTTCAAAGCGGACAAGTTATTGGGCGACAAGCTGCGATTTACGGAAAGCGCGGTGCCGCACACCGCGGTGTTGCACAGGTGCGACGAATCTTCGGGCTGCTGCAACAACGCGTTCGAGATCTGCGGCCCGATCAAGAAGGAGGCGGTGGAGCTCACGTTCTGGATCAACTCCAAGGAGGGCCAGAGGTACGAGGTTTACGCCGGGAAGAACGAGACGCAGTGCGGTTGCAAGTACGTCGGGAACGACATCATAAAGTAATCGAACGTGACGTGCGATTGAACTTACTAAGGCTGTTTTGAACTACAAAGACTGATAATTTATTATTATGTTTATAAATGTTGTATTATTATGTATGCGAATAAATTTATTTATTGAATAGTTTTTTTTTTATTTTTAAAAATATGTACGTGCAAATCAAACCAACAAGGTTATAATTGCAAATTAACACATTTAACTAACTTAATTATAGTTTCGACGAATTCCACAAAATATGGAAAAACCAATAGCAACTGTGCGTAGGAGGTTCCGACGGTGTTGCGTCGACTTGTGAGCGATCACGTCGCCACAGAACAACAGAAATTATAATTTCCCGCATTTCCTGATGCAATTAGAAAGTAACACAAACTTCAAACAGAAATTTTATATCGAAACAATTTCAATTAAAACGCACACGGCTGAAAATGTTCTCTAAATGTCAGTTTCGAAATATTAGCTGATGTCCGATAACGCAACGGTTACGAAATGCAGACAATTTCGTAAGCTTGGACCAATGAAACGTCCCAGTTTACTACTAAGCAACTCAACGGTTGCCGTTTATCGAGATCGATGTGCAATTGGATGCTTGAGCTGAGCTAATTGCAGCCCATTTAGAGCAAAATTCGTTGATTGAAATGATTAACCCCGACCTAATTATACCGAGTAAAAGTAGAAACGTATTAAAAAAAACCCGACAGCCATGACAACATAACACAATAACATCCATGGTTAGAAGTTCCCATTTTAAATAAATTATTTACTTCTCGGGACCTGTCTTCAATTCAGTCAATAATTAAATTAAATTTGCACTTAAATGTCGCATTTATGCGACTCGTCGTCATAAACAGCGCAACCCAACGAAACTCGCACTCGACCGCCGCATGATTTTACAAAATATTTGACAACTGAATCATCTCACGATGGCCGTCGTAAAAGGCAATAAATAAAAAAATTAATTTCTTCTTGCGGTTGGCAGGCCGCAATGCACACACTCACACAAACACCGTCTGCGGGTATTACTCACTTGCATTCGCGAACGGGCGATTTTTTCTCGTCGTGCCGAATTGTCGTGAATCCTGTTGGCGCTTGTAATTTATTCCAGCTGGGGAAGTCGCAACCGCACCAATTAAGCTTCGCGTGTTTGTCACGGCGACTTTGCAGTTTCGACGAGTGGTGTAATTGAGTCGCGCGGTCGCTCACGTGCGAATTATGCCAGCGGTTAAACTGAAATGTCAATGTTTGCGATTTATATTTCTTTGCGCACGTTATGAAGTTACGTAGTTATGATAAAAAAAAAAAAACAAATTACTAAAATTATTGACATAATTTGTTGAATCATTGCTCACTAAACGAAGACGTTGAATAGCTCGCCGCATCCTTGACCTGTCCGGGTGGGTTGGGTTGGGTTCGTAAGCAGCGACGTTTAATTGGATAAAATTCAAAATATTTACCTGACGTTTCTCGCAATGAAATCGCAACGTTCATTGAACTCGTTCATCAAATGTGGATAAAAATTCCAGACAGGAAATACAATTTACTAAAATTGTGGTCCCAAATGTTTATAAAATGAAAAACGTGATAAACTTTGAAACTGGTAGACGTTCATGTTCAAGTTAAACAACAGTTGCAAAATTTCGGCAACAGTTGTGTCATTTTTTCTGTTAATATTGCGATTTTTTAAATCTTTAGTCATAGATTTTTTTTCAATTTTTCACAATTTTATTGTTAATTTTAACAATTTTGTTAATTTATTACGATATTTGTTGAGTTTTAATAATTTTTTAACATTTTTGTGTTTACCCAACCCAACCCAACGAAACCCAACCCAACCCAACCCAACCCAACCCAACCCAACCCAACCCAACCCAACCCAACCGAACATTCACTAAATCAGAAAAATTCCCAAATGACGTAAACAAAATTCTCTGCTTTTATTTCTTTTTTTTTCGCATCTTAACTTCGTCAATAATGCAAATTACAGTCGGTGTTATATTTTATTCGATTTTTCTTTTCGTTTATCCGCATCTTTAGTTGTACATTATTTTGTTTTCATTGTTTGGGTTTAGTTGAACTTGGTTGGGTTGGGTTGTATTGGATGTCGTTGCGTTGGATCCCAACCCAACCCAACCCAATTGACATTTGCCAACTTTGTAATTTTTAACTTTATTTTTTTTTTTTAATTTCTTTTACTTTGTCAATTTTGACGTTTTAGGTATTTTTACAATAGTGACCAACGAAATTTGTAATTGGTTGTCATTACCAGCGCTTAGCGACCACAAGCGTTAAGTAATTTTGGCAACAGTTGCACATTCGAGCCAACTCAACTGTTTGCTTCAATGAGTCGATTTATTTCATATTTTTTTGAGACAATTTTTCAAGGTACGAAGTTGGAATTATTTTTTTTATGATTGACGATTTTGACATTTGTTGAATTTTTTATATTTTGTAGGCACGTCGAATATTTTTTTACAATTTTTCAATTTTTTTTAATTTGATATTTATAAATGTTTAATTCTTTTTTATTATAGAATATTTTTTCTTGTAATATTATTCAAATCCTAATTGCCCACGTCAACCAAACAAATTGCACCACATTTAGTCACCGGCCACCGACGAAGAATCGACGTCACGCGGCAAGCCGAAGACGAAAAGCCCGTCCATCTAATCCACGGCGTTCGCGATTCCGGGAAACCACAAAGCGCGATCGAGTCCTATAAGAGGCGAAGAACGAACGCGTTCCGCCACATAACTCGCCCGCTCCTCCGGACGACATACGCGCGAAAGTGAAAGCGTTCGTTGCCGTCTAAAAATAAGCGCCGCGCGAAACATGCTCCGAAGTGTTTTCATCGTCGCGTGCGCCACCTGCGCTCTGTGCGCGCCCACCGAGTTCGCGCTCTTCACCGAGAACCTGGAGAACATGCAGGCGTTTAAATGCGAGAAGCCGCAGCCGAGGGCCTTCAACGCCGCCAAGCTGCTGAAGGACGAAATCAATTTTTCGGACAAGGTCATCCCGCACACGGCAGTCCTGTACAGGTATTGTTTTTAATTTTTTTTTTATTTAACTCGTTCTGACGTGTTGTTTGTTGTTAAGGTGCGACGGCAACTCGGGCTGCTGCAGCGACGAATTCGACACGTGCACGTGGATCGCTAAGGAAGAGGTGCACTTGGTGTTTTTGGTGCACTCGGGTGCGTCGTCTGGCCACCGGTACGTTACATACCACGGGAAAAACCACACGATGTGCGGCTGCAAACACGCAGGAAGCAGCATAAAATAACGACATCGAAGTTTACAAAATTAAATCAATTGTGTACATATTCTAAAGACTGATATTTATTATAGTGTATAGTGCATTATTTATATTTGTTATTTTAATAATAAAAAAAAATTTCTTGTTTCATTTGATTTTTTTTTGTTTAATATATCTAGAATAAAAAATAATTGGGTTGGGTTGGGTTGGGTAATTTTATCGAATAAGACTTAACTAAGAAAAGTGCAATGAATCAAAAACGCTCGCTTTCTATGAACGGTGGCTGTGACGTTAGTTAATAACGAACGTGCATCACCAGACCGAGAATTTCGAATTAATTATAAGGAGCAACAATAAATCATTTTGAAACGAAGTAATTGGACAAATGTTTTAAAAAAATCGTAAATTACTAAGGCAGCAAAAATAGAACCGACGAAAAGTTCAAAAAGTGTAAAAATCGTCCAAAAAAATTAAACAAAAGCCAAAATAACGAAACATTGACAATTGACAAATTTTTATAAAACTGTCAACAATTGCAAAAAATGTACACAAATCATAAATTGTTAAGGCAACAAAAATAGAACTGACGATAAGTTCAAAAAATGTAAAAAAATTCAAAAAAAAAATTTAAAAGCCAAAATAACGAAATATTGACAATTGACAAATTTTAATATAACTGTCAAAAACAATTGTCAAAATTTTTAAAAAATCGTAAATTTCTAAGGCAACAAAAATAGAACTGACGAAAAGTTCAAGAAATGTAAAAATCGTCCAAAAAAATTAAAAAAAGCCAAAATAACGAAATATTGACAAATTGACAAATTTTAATAAAACTGTCAACAACAATTGCCAAAAATGTAAACAAATCATGAATTGTTAAGGCAACAAAAATAGAACTGCAAAAAGTTCAAAAACTGTAAAAATCGTCCAAAAAAAATTAAAAAAAGCCAAAATAACGAAATATTGACAAATTGACAAATTGACAAATTTTAATAAAACTGTCAACAACAATTGCCAAAAATGTAAACAAATCATAAATTGCTAAGGCAACAAAAATAGAACTGCAAAAAGTTCAAAAACTGTAAAAATCGACCAAAACATGAAAATAATCTAATTCAGAAACTATGTAAAATTAGTAAAGATTACAAAAAAGCCAAAAATATTGACAAATTTCAAAAAAAGCAAAATTGACAAATTGCCAAATTTTAATAAAGTTGTAAAAACAACTGTCAAATATTAAAAAAAAATCATAAATTGCTAAGACAACAAAAATAGAAAACTCGTCCAAAATGTGAAATTAAAATAAAATATTCTAATTTAAATCAGAAAATTAGTAAAAATACAAAAAAGACAAAAACATAAACAACCGACGAATTTAAAAAAAGGAAAATTGAAAAATTGACAAATTTTAAAAAAACAATTATCAAAATTTTTTAAAAAAATCATAAATTACTAATGCGATAATAATAGAACTGACGAAAACTATATAAAATTAGAAAAATTCAAAAAAAAAAGTCCGAAAACAAGAAATTGGAAGAAACAGAAATTTCTGAAAGAGTAAAAGACAAAAAAAACTATCAATAAGTTTTGAAAAATGATGAAAATTAATTATAAAAAATTAATGAAAATTTAAAAAGACCAATAATAGAAAAAAAAACTAGAAAGTAGAAATATACTGTTTCAGTAAAAAACGCAAAAAATTGACAAAGTTCAAAAAAGCAAAATTGACGAAAGTTAAAGAACCGTGAAATTGATAAAATTGTCCACGCCAAGGACGGATCCCTGAGGCAGGAGTGCCTCAGGGATCCGTCCTTGTGCCGCAACTGTTCTCATTATTCATTAATGACATACCGACGCACGTCAACACATCATTAACGATCTTCGCCGACGCATAATTTTTGGAAATCATAGCACATCGAAAGATCGGAATGCACACGAACGGTTACTGGACGTAAACGACGGTTCGTGGTGCCGAATCCAACCCGGATCAACGGCATCGCGATTCCAATCAAAACGACAGATATCTGGGAGTAATACCCAACACTAAGACAACGTTTAATGCACATACACGTGAATTAAACAGACGTGCGCGCGCTGTTCTTAAGGCCATCTACTCGATGGTCGCTAACAACAGCAGACTTTCGACCGACAACGAACTTCTTTTATATAAGACAGTAGTTACCGACAATGACATGTGACGCAAAACAAATGTCTCAGGTTCGCCCTGAACGCCGACATATACCCCTACTGACAAATTACATTACCGAGATGGCGGACCGCTTTTACAAGCGGACCGTCACTCACGACAGCGTATTGATACAGCCGCACGTGCATAAACTGCCGTACGAGACCCTGGACTTGTTTAACGAAGACGTGGACAACTGAAACGTTACCGTAGGGCAGGTTTTTGGAAGTTTCGAGTCAACACAGACAAAACGTCTTGCTGTATTTAGTTGTATTTTAAAAAAATTTTAAGGTCAACGTCGTACATTTTATATTTTGTAATTAGCCATAAAAATTATTTGAATAAACAATTTTGAATTTGGGTCGCAAAGGACGCACGTTCAATTCTCATTTAAACGTTTCCAACTACGACGTGCGTATGGTGTTGCAGCTAACTGATTAAGAGCAGGTGGTTTTTCTACGTTTCATCCGTGCAGTAGTGAATGGGGGGGGGGGGCAGTTTATATATAAAATATCGCCGACACATTGACGCAGGCACAAGTTGTGTGGGTGGTGTGTTGCGTTTGAAAGAAAAATGTCCACATTTACAGTAGACTAAGCTTGTTTATGGTTTATTATAAATATGTTAATGAAGAATTACAACAATGCAAAGCACGCACATAAATAAATCAGTCGTCGCCGTCGACGAATTAACAGCCGACGGCGCCCAAATTCCCCTGCAATTTGAGATCATTCGGATTTTAACCGTAAACTTCCCGTTCGATCACTTTATGTTACTAGCTATTGCTTTGCACGCGCACTTCGTATGATTGGCGCCCCTGTAGGCTTCGTATCGTTCCCCCTTATTCTTCGTGTGCACCACAAACACTAACCGGACTTCTTGGGTCTCCGCGACCCGACAGGCCTCGTACGCGTCGTTGCAGCAACCCGAATCCTCATCGCACCTTCCGCCAACATAAACCACGTCAATTAAAACTTCGCCAAAAAATCCCAAAAAAAAAATAAATACCTATGCAAGATCGCCGTGTGCGGCACGATCGTGTCCGATCGCTCCACCTTCCCCGTCAACAACCGATCGGCCTTGAACGCCCTGGGTCGCGGCCTGTCGCAACCGAACCCCTGCATCGCGTCAAGATTCCTCTGCCACATTTCCCTGTCGTCGTGCGCGTCGCCGCCGCCGCCGCCGCCGCCGATGAAAAACGCGACGAAAACGAAAACGCTGAACTTGTCCGTCATCGCGCGAACCGGGGGCCGGGACGTTTATTTTTGGACCGGCTGGCCTCTCGGGCGTCGTTTTCAACGCGCTCGTGCACTGGCGACCGAGATCTGATCGGAATTTCGGCAGTTTAGTTCTTAAACAGTGAGAAATTTTATCGGCGCGACGATGACGCCGGTGACGTCGCGGCGGGAATCTCCTCGCACTTTGGTTCCGTAAACGGTAAACCAATCGGCGGGTTTTCATCGGAAACGGAGTATTTACGCAAAATTCGATTGTGGTGGCGTCGTTGACGTTGGTCGCGATTTCGTAATTTTTTCAATTCGTAATCCTCCGAGTTTCCTTATTTACTTGCCAATAAAAAAATTAAAAATTCACAATTGAGGTCCCGGATGCAATAACGCTCGGAGCGCGTGGACGTCGAAATAAGTATTGTCCAGCCGATCGATATTTTGGGGAATTTTTTTTTTCGGAAAATGGATGAAACAAAAATACTATCTTGTGTAACTTTCTGCATCTTTTTTACCCGAACTATTTTTTGATCCGTCAATTAATTTGTCCGGAAAAAAATAAAATAGTGAAATTTTTTCGTTCGACAATTCAATTAATTTCAATGCTTTTTAAAACTCGAATCGCGAAATCTCGGTAACTATTCGACCAAACTAGTTGAAATTTTTAATGGAACACTGTGACACTTCACTGTTGCGAATAAAGTCGAAATAATCATTTGTTGGATAATATTCAATAAATAATCAGTTGCGCTACGAAACCATGTTCTTTTTTTTCGACTAGCGAGGAAGTTTTTCGCTATTGGTCTTGCGACATTCTCGATATCATTGTTCCTTAGACTGTAACGTAAATTTTGATGTATCACTTGGCGTGATAAGTTTAAAACCTGGAAAGTTGTTGCTTTGTAAACAAAAGGTTCGTTTACCGCGCACGACGCGTCAAGCGCTTCCGTGCTACTTTACTGCATTTTATTCTTGCAAGCATAGATTAATGCCCAAATTACTTAAGTGTTTATGTGATAATCGTTATTGAAGCATACAGTTATTCTTCTATGCAAGTATGCAATCAAACATACAGCGCATATGAATGAAAAAATTGCAATACGATTACCGGCTGTAAACAAAAGATTATTTTGGTCACACTCGCGATCGTGTAAGGAAAAGTCGAATAATTATTATTGTTTTTATAGAATTTTTTTCTAACAACGAAAGAAATACAATGAATAGTATTAACTTGTAATTATTACATCACTAAAATATTAAAAACATGTATCATTAGGGAGCAGATTCTTTTGTTCCTTCTACTTTCATTCCTGCTTGTTAGATTTTTATCTTCACTAGATTTGCTCACCGTCTTTACTCTAACACGCATATCATCTAAATATGATGTACGATAATTTCTACCTCCTGGAGTCAAATATCGCAGTAGTGCATTTAAATCTTTATTTTTTTCTTGTGAAATCCATATTTGTTTAGCTTCTGCAGCATTTACAATATCGTCAAATGACACTGTCGCCTCTATTTTATAGGTAATTGGTTCGCCATCATAATCGTAATGTGCGTTCAAGAAATATCTTAATTTAGGAGGGCTGTGAAATTTAATCGGTGTTTAAAGGTACTTTAGCCACAATCGAAATGTCAATTTAATTTTAACAAGACGTCAAAAGTGAAAACTGCTTTACTCGTAAAAATGGTTATCACAACAGAGCAGAAAGCAAAATTACTGGAATGCTATTTTTAAATAGGCCAAAAAGTTGATGGCGTTTGGCATTATTTCATTCCTGGGAGCTTTACAGATTTCCATGAAGAATGTATAATGTGTTTTTTGAGGTTAGAACATCATCTGTCAACAATGTCGTTAATGCAGTTTCTCTTGGTTGTGGTTAAAGTATCTTTAAACACTAATTGAATTTCAGAGCCCTCCTAAATTAGGATTTTTCTTGAACGCACGTTAAAAAACATTAATTACCAAAATACTGAATTTTAACTGCGTTACTGATCTTAAGTCCTTTCGGAACTTTGTATTTTTTTAAAATTAAAGATTCAAAATCTTTCACCGTGCAGTCTTTCTGTTCTACTGTAGTAAGTGGAGGATTTCGAGCACTTTGTACCAAATATATATAATCTCTTTCAGTTTCAATGTGCTCGAGCAATTTTTTTTCCGCCCGTACATCCAAATGATAGATGTTTTTAATATTTTAGTGATGTAATAATTACAAGTTAATACTATTCATTGTATTTCTTTCGTTGTTAGAAAAAATGTCTATAAAAACAATAATAATTATTCGACTTTTCCTTATACGATCGCGAGTGTGACCAAAATAATCTTTTGTTTACAGCCGGTAATCGTATTGCAATTTTTTCATTCATATGCGCTGTATGTTCGATTGCGTACTTGCATAGAAGAATAACTGTATGCTTCAATCACGATTATCACATAAACACTTAAGTAATTTGGGCATTAATCTATGCTTGCAAGAATAAAATGCAGTAAAGTAGCACGGAAGCGCTTGACGCGTCGTGCGCGGTAAACGAACCTTTTGTTTACAAAGCAACAACTTTCCAGGTTTTAAACTTATCACGCCAAGTGATACATCAACGTTACAGTCTAAGGAACAATGATATCGCAAAGAGAATGTCGCCAAACCAATAGCGAAAAACTTCCTCGCTAGTCGAAAAAAAAGAACATGGTTTCGTAGCGCAACTGATTATTTATTGAATATTATCCAACAAATGATTATTTCGACTTTATTCGCAACAGTGAAGTGTCACAGTGTTCCATTAAAAATTTCAACTAGTTTGGTCGAATAGTTACCGAGATTTCGCGATTCGAGTTTTAAAAAGCATTGAAATTAATTGAATTGTCGGGCGAAAAAATTTCACTATTTTATTTTTTTCCGGACAAATTAATTGACGGATCAAAAAATAGTTCGGGTAAAAAAGATGCAGAAAGTTACACAAGATAGTATTTTTGTTTCATCCATTTTTCGAAAAAAAAATTTCCCCAAAATATCGATCGGCTGGACAATACTTATTTCGATGTCCACGATCTTCAAGACAATTTGAAAATTAACTAAATAAACTAAAAAAAAAGTTGACAAATTTTCACTGCGATACAAAAAAAAAATTAAAACAAAACAATTAATTTACATCCCGATTGCGTCGTTAAGTCTTTCATAAAAATCGCGAACAAAATTATCTTTTTTTTTAACGTGGGTATCACCCACGTGCATAAAAATAACATTAGGTCACCGTTCCTGTTCCTCTTTTCCATTTATAGCAACAATCCTTACGGCGGTTAGCCTAGCTAAACGTTCCGTCACCGAGATTCCGACGTCAAACGTCCTTTCCCCGGAAGCCCTCGCGATAAACTAATCGAAAAACCGCGTAATAACTAGCGGGTGCCTTGCATTCAAATCGCGTCGCTATAAATAACTCCAATTGACATCGAGTTCGGGGAAGTTCCCGCGCGCAAATTTCGGACCATATAAGAACCGCGTCGCCGATGAAACGGACATTCGTCGAGAAGCGAACAGCGCGCGCGATGTTGGCGAAGATCGTTGTTATGATCGTTTTGATGTGCGATGTCGCGATCGGCGCCCCCGACGCCGGCGCCACGGGCGCGTGGAAGAGGAACGTCGACGCGACGTTGGCGTTCGCGTGCCGCGAACCGCAACGGCGGGCGATCAAGGCGAGCCAACTGCTCGGAGATAGGATCGAACGGTGGGACGCCGTCATACCGCACACCGCGGTTTTACACAGGTACGTGGTTTCGTTTCGATTCGTTGTTTTTTTTTTATTTATTGTGCGTGTGCGTAGGTGCGAGAGCAGCGCCGGTTGCTGCAGAGACGCGAACGAAAGCTGCGGGCCTGTTAAGACCGAAGACGTCGACGTCGTGTTCCGGGTGCTGTCGAGGAGCAAAGGACAACGGTACGAAGTGCACAAGGCGAAGAATCACACGAAGTGCGGGTGCAAACGCACGAGGAGCGTCATAAAATAATCAAGTGACAATTTTTTACAAAAAATTAGAGAAATTTATGACTGATATTTATTGATATGATTCGTTTGTAATAAATCGTTAAAATAGCATTGTTAATTTTTTTTTATTCGACTACCTCTTTCACTTTATGTTTTTTTATACGGCATATTTTTTTTTCGTCAAGAGCAAAATGATTTCCACTTACTAAAACATCCAATCAAATTTATAAAAATAATTTTTCAAAATAAAAAAAAAAAAGTCAACGTCTTCGAACGTTCGAACCATACAAAAATTATTACGATTTAAAATCAGATTCGATCCACAATGACAATCTAATCTCACATTGAACAGACAATATAGATTTTTAGCAATTTTTAAATTTTAAATTGTCGACAAATCTCAATCTGACACAACGCATTTGTCCATAATCTAACCTAAGACTAGCTATTATTTTTTTCAAAAAAAATTGAGCCAATGTGTTAAAAGTAATGAAGCTGTTTCGTTTTATCTTGAGCTCATCACACCACCACGTCCGTTTAAGGTGCATTAGGTCATGCAAGCATGAGGCTTTGGGTGTTAGCATTAGCGACAATTACCTCTCTATGGCTGCTATGTAATTGCAGTGGTTTTTATCAACTAAATCGGTTGTTAATATGTAATAATAAGTGTTCATCTTCATATTTCGCTAATTATTGTGTTGTTTATTTGATACGTTTATAATTAATTAATTAATTCATAGTTTTAGCCAATGTTTATCTGTAGATCTAAAAAATCTAAACAAGCAAAATATTGTATTGTTAAAACGCAGTTGAAAATTTTGAATTGTCGTTGCAGATTCAGTGGCTAATGCAATAAAACCAACCCAACCCAACCCAACCATTGTAAATTATTCAACGTTTTTTTAAATATTGATTTTCGAATTTAATTTTTTATATGTATTTGACATTTTCGGTAATTTTTTTATATATATTTTCGTCCTGCATTTTCGTCAATTGTGGCATTTTTTGCAAATCCCAACCTAATGCAATCTATTTCTGTACTTTTTGATTTTTTTTTAATCCTTTAATTTTTTGCATTGTTTTCGTTTCGCAATTTTTGGAAATTTCGCATTTTTTTGAGTTTTAATTTTCGACCAATTTGGCTTCAAATCTTATCAATTTTGAGGTTTTCGGTTATTTGTACAAATTTTGTCGTTGCGTCATTATTGACAGTGCTGATTTTCTTGCATTGTTTCGACGATTTTGATAATTTTTCGTTTCTTTTGCTATTTTTGTTAAGTTTATAAAATGTTAGAATTGTTGTTTTTTGACAAATTTTACAATTTTTGATTATTTTCAATGTTTCCAATGAAGACTTTCTTTACAATGTTGACGTTTTCTTATGTTTCGTGCAAATTTGGCATTTTGTCAATTTGAAGTTTTGGCTATTTTAACAATTTCGACGTTTTCTAGTTTGTTATTTTTGAAAAATTGGAAATAGTCGACAGTTTTTTTGAACTGTTGATATCCTTTGCAATTTTGGCAATTTGTACATTTTTTGACAATTGGAAATTTAAATTTCGACATTTTTGACACTTTCCTGATATTTTGTCAGTTTTAGGATAACTGGCAATTTATGGTTTGACTTGGCCTTGAACCCAACCCGGGCCAAGTCAATGGGTTGTTACTTTTTTCTATTAAAAAAAATTGTTAAAATTTTAAAATTTTTCACGTATGGAATTTCCAATTCTGACTTTTTCGCCAGATTTTTATTTTTTATACTGCAAATTAATTTAGGATTTTAGAATTTGATGTTTTGAACCTTTTGACAATTTTAGTAATTTTTACAATTTTTATAGTTTCGTGTTATAATTTTTTAAATTGTTGACAAATCTCAAATAATTTTTTTTTACAATTTTAGACAATTAAAAAAAATCCCAATAATTTTGTTTGCAATTTACATTTTTTTTTTAGCAAATATTACGGTTCTTACATCTTCGCCTTATCGTTTTTCGCATTTTGGGCAATTTTTAAATTGTTGGCAAATGGCCAGCGAATGCAAAACAACCCTTTTTTCTTCTCTGTAATTTTGACTTTTGGAATTTGATTTTTTTTTCGAATTTAGTAATTTTTATATTTTTCAAATTTTCGTCTTAAGATTTTAGACAATTCCGGCATTTAAAAAAAAATCCCAATTTTTGCAATTCGAACTTTTAGAATTTGATTTTTTTTAGTAAATTTTGCATTTTTTACATTTTCGTCTTATAATTTTTTGTGTATTTGAGGAAATTTTTAATTTGGTGACAAAACTCAAGCTAAAACAAAAAGTTTTTTTTTTCATCGTCCACTTTTTTTGCATAATTTTGACTTTTGGAATTTGATTTTTTTTTAATCGCAATCTAACACAATCCATTTATTTACAAAAAAGGGCACACAAACGTGTAAAATGTCCACGGCAGTAACATCACGCAAATTCCGATCGCTGAAGATCAAGTCGTAACCTGTCCCGTCGCGCATGCAAATAACGCGAACCGCTTTGAGGTCAATGTCAATTTCAATTTCGCTATTTACATAGCTCGACTTTCCTATCCGTGAATCACCACGTGACGATCCGAATTATCCATCGTTGACTAACATTTCAACACCGCACGCGACGTCCCAGACGCGAAACGTCACCCCCGAGCTTCCGATGTGTGAAACGCGAATCGGGAAATTCTGCATCGCGTTATAACAACCGTGGCGCCCGGTCTTCGCTCAGTTCGACCAGTCGAGTCATAACATGCAAACGAGTTCGCTAATTACTTCGACCGAATATCTCGTCGTTTTCGTCGCGTTCTCCATCGCGCACTGCGCTCCCGCGGACTGGGACATGTGGAGGAAGAACTTGGACCAGACGTCGGCGTTCGCGTGCAAGGAACCGCGCCGGAGGGCGTTCGACGCCCGCCGGTTGCTGGCGGGCAGAGTCGAGCAATCGGAGACCGTTTTGCCGCACGTCGCCGTTCTCAGAAGGTATGGTGATGATCGTCGGACGAGGCGATTTTTAACGGTTTCTTTTCGACAGGTGCGGCAACAATTCGGGCTGCTGCAACGACGCGTACGAGGCCTGCGGCGTCGCGAAGAAAGCGCGCGTACGACTGGTGTTTTTGGTGCATTCGAAGGCGAAGGGGCTGAGGTACGAGGTGTACGAGGGGAGGAATCACAAGACGTGTCGGTGTAAACGCGTCGGGCGCTGAGCGTTTCGCCAACGTGTTCCGCAATCGAAGCAATTGACTGATATTTTAATGTGTTATGTTTGTAGGAATTTATTTTTATAACGTTTGTAATAAAATTTATGGTTGAAGAGTTTGTTTCGTGTGAAGAGGTCGAAATTAAAATAAAATAAAATAATTGTGACTAATGTAAAAATTAACATCTCGCGTTTTAAGACACGGACAATGTCAAGAAGTCAAATAAAAAAAGTAAATTGCACACATGAATCAATATGGCAGGTTCATTGTTAGACGACGTGCAGTTGGCGTATTTCCGGCCACCTGTCCAAATAAAGGTATCCAATAGCGTTGTAGGCATGGACAGTGTAAATGCACAAAAACACCAATAATAGTACCGTGCCTTCGATTAAGGTGGGCCATGATTTCATTGGTTTTTCTCCTAAGATTTGTAGCACTGATAGCTGTTTGCAATTATTTAATTAAAAACGTAATTTTCTGCAAAATAACTGACAGTTACTTACAACTCTTTTCTCTTCAATTGTGTGTCGCCAACTTTATAAAGCAAACACAGCTCACTTTGACGAGGAATTTAATTGAAGGCACGGTATATAGTTTTAAATAAATTAGTCTACGAGAAATACGATGAGAATTGAAACTAATAAAACCGACGATTAATACGCGTAATTTACAACGTTTCTTAGTGCACCCTAACGTAAAACAATTCAAGTCAGGGTACGTCGTGAAATAAGTGGCCTGCATAAATCAACGTGACAGGTTTGTTGTTGCACGAGAACATGCAAGTCGACGTAAACGGCAGTAGCAGGTAGGAACGATTGTGAACTTTGGAGTGGTGGGCAGTGGTAATAAAAACGAACCGTCGATCGATTGGTCATAATTGTAATATTTGGAGGGAACGTATTATTTATAAATTAACGAACGTGTATTCTTAGTTCTGGTCTGGGTTGTGTTTATTTGGTTTACCTTTCGCGTGCTGTAAGAAATAAAAAATATAAAAACGGCAAGAAAATAGTTCTTTAAAATGTGTTTCGTGCAAGTCGTGAAAACGGAAAGGAAAGTATTGTTTATAAATTAGTAAAAGGATATTACTTTCTTAGCTAGTTTGGGTTGGGTTGGGTTGGTTTGTCGCGACGAAGACGACCGTCGGCCTCAAGGCGCGCGTGCAAGTGACCGTCCGCCGGATCCGAATCGCGATTTTTATGACGCGCCTAATGATAAAAATATAAAAAAAACAAGAAAATAGGCGCCACGAAAATCTTTCGTAATGCGTTACGTTACTTACGACGTCCTTGGTGATAGCAGAAGATGTTTTGTTCGTTGTACAACTAGCATAGAGCGGTAGCAAAGTATGTTTATACACGACACTGCATGAAAATGTTATCGATCAATGTGGATCTTGTAGGCAGATTTTTTGGAAATTTCTTAAAAAATAATCTCAGGGAAAATTTGATTGTTGGGAAATGGACAAGGACGAGAATTATAAATGAAAATCAAAGACGTAAAAATAAAACATAGAAAAATGGCTTAATTTTACTGAAAGTTCAACGTGACTAAACATACGGTTCGGTTTACCGACGGCAAAGGACTCTAAAAGGTAAATGAGGTTTAACTTGCTGATTTTGTGTGTATTGCACCACAAGGCTTAAGTAAAAGAAGACATGATCCCTTGTGGTGCAATACATACAAAATCAGCAAATTAAACCTCATTTATTTGTCAAAAATGTAAAAGAAAATAAACAGCGTGCCTGTCGAGACTATCGCAAATGTTAAAACAAAAAATTTGCAAACTTTCGAAGCTGTCAAAATACCAAAATACAATTAAAATCGTCAAAATATAAACGCGCCAAAAATAACACGAAGTAAAAAAATTCACGTTAAAGTAAACACCAAAAACGTCAAGCAACGAACCTGCCAAAATGTCAAAAATATTAAAACACAAAGAATGTCGTAATTTTCCAAAACACCAACTCACTTTAAATCTGCGTGCAAACAGAATATCAAAAAAATGTCACGATTGTCAAACAACGACAAAAATATCAAATAACGAACCTGTCAAAATTGTAAAAAAAATGTAACCACAAAAGTGTCTCGATTTTCAAAACTATCGACGTTGCTAAACACGTCAGAATACCAACATTGTAAAAAAATAATACAACGTAAAAGTTGTTGTCGTTACCACAACACAAACAAAAAAATGCAAACGTATAAAAATTTATTAAAAAAGCAACACATAACTAACTTGTCCAAAAATGATGAGATAGAAAACAAGTTTTTAACTAAAAATACCAAACTGTCAAAACGGTCAACTGTCAAAAATAACACATTTTTGACCTCAATATTAAAAAAAAATACGATTTATTCGTTGCTGAATTATTTTCTGATTACAATGACCACAAACAATGAAACGAAACCGCTCCACACTACGTTGTGGTACAAACTACTTATTTTGTCGACACTAATTAAAACTAACTTTTTATCGCGCACGGTCCATTAATAAAGACCCCGCGCTCATTTTCTTGTTTTTCATCTTTATCGAAAATAATTGCTCGTCGTATAAATAATCAACGATGAGTCCAGGCCCACTCTATCCGAGACTTGCAGCCAACGAACACTTGAACGACACCAAAAATGTTTCTAAAACTCGCCTTCGTCGTTTGCGTCGGATTGTTCGCGGGCGTCGATGGACTATACGCGGCTAGCGCGATGCCCAAGATGTGGAAGGACACCATCGACACCAGCGCCCGCTATCCGTGCGGAAAACCGCAACCGAGGGCTTTCAAGGCGGCGGACTTGTTGACGAACATAATAAAAACAGACATCATCGTCCCCCACGTGGTAGTCTTGCACAGGTAACTAATAATTGTTTCTAACGCATTAAAAAACATAACACGTTACGTTAAAAAATTATATATATATTTTTTTTAAGGTGCGATTCAAGTTCGGGTTGCTGTGCATCCGCGCAGGATAACTGCTGGCCGTTGGGCACGAACCGCGTGGACTTTGTGTTTGTGGTGCAATCGCTCCCGATGAAGGTGCGCTACGCGACGTACGCGGGCGTCAATCACACCGACTGCACTTGCAGCGAAGTCGAAGCTTCGACGGTCCACCCGGCCCCGTGGGTGCGTTGACGAAGAATCCCAATGTTTAAAACTTGTTATTAAAAAAAAATTAATAAGTGCAACCTTTGATTTTCTTTATTATGTCGCTAGAATGTGTAATCTCACTTTCGTGATTTCATCATCGCACGTCTTACGAAACTATGGTTACAACACGCAGCTAATTTCACATTATCACGACATCGTAAACAATACGTCACGTTAATGACAAACATCGACACCGACGATCGAGGCGACTTAATAAATAAAATGAAAACGTTTGATTGGTCCAAACGAACCATACATTTAAAATTTTATCCCATCAAACTCGTCTATTTGCTAAGCAACCGTTGAAATAAAAGTCATAAATACAACTTACGGTTTCCGGCGTCGTCTCCAAACTAAACGTTCGCTGCACCGGCGTCCGATGAAATCGTTCCGCGTTCGTCGCGCATCTCGCAGGCTCGGAACCACAGATCACTCCAAAACGTCATCGTTCGCGCACTTCAGTTAATTTACGAACACTTTTACCACGACATAATCACATTTAACGCGGGTAATTATGAAAGTAAATCGGAGCTACGTCAACCGGCCGCGCCACTGACAATAATTACGACGCTGCGGCGCACTCGCGAATTAAAACGAAACTAAAATTCGAAATCGAAGGTTTTAAATCACGTTGGCCCAGTTACAAGACGTATTTTGTAATACATTCGTTTGATTGTCATATCATTCGTTTGATTGGTCCACCACGAAATTCGATGCAAATTATCGTGTAATAGATTAACGCGTTATATTTATAATTACTAGATTTTTATTTTGAGACGTGCGATATTTAAATCGATTAACGACTTACCGACTACACTTAATTTTAACTAATTGTAAAAAATAAAAAAAGTAACGGCGAGTTTTACTCAACACAACGCCTCGGATATGAATGCCTTGAAAATCGCCAATAAATCGCTTTAGCGATGACAGACAAATCGAAAACTTCGAATCCGCGTTTCGACGCCGTTTCGCAACCGCGACAACTTAAAACCACTCCAATTATAATCGCCGAATAATTATTACGTTTTAAATTTCACGAAAAAAGTTCGGCGGGTCGTTGAACTGTCAACGTGATATTACGGTTTGGGACTTTCAAACTTTCACTAGTAAGGGTTGGCAGAATTTTTTTTTTATAAGTCAAGTCCACTTTTATTACGTAACCTTAGTTTTTTTTTTATAACGACGTGCGTAACTAACCGTTTATTTTGCTTGGATTCGGTTGCTAATGTACGAACTACAAACCACTTCGATTACAATCGGCGATTAAGTTAAATGTTTGACGGGCGAAATTATCAGGACTTTCGCGAAGTAAGGGTTGGCGGAATTTTATTTTTTTACAAGTCCGTGTAGATTTTTTTTACTACATAACCTTAATTACGCACTTATTTTGGATAGTTTCGGTTGCTAAGGTGCAACGTTTATTAATTTCGGAATAGTATCCGCGGCGCCGCAGGCGCATTTCGTGTGATTGCGCCCGGCGTACGTTTGCTGCCGGACGCTGCGCGACGATTCCACCAAAAAGACGAGATCGACGGCGTGCTCCTCGACCGGGCGGCATTGTTCGTGCGCCAGAGTGCAGCAACCCGACGACTCGTCGCACCTGAAATCGAACAGAGAATGTACAGGTGACGTTTTAGTAGAACGAGGTACCTGTGTAACACCGTCGAGTGCGGGATCACCGTCTCCGAGGTCGCGATGTCCTCCAGCAACGACGCGGCCTTGTACGCTCTGGGTTGAGGACGTTCGCATGCGAACGCGTTGGTGGCGTCGACGTTTTTCTGCCACATCAACGCGAACGCCTCGAACGAGTGCAGGCCGTCCGTGCCGAACGCGAAAGCGGCGAAGACGACGAATTTGAAGAAAATATCCATGGCGGCCGCGACGTTGCAAATGATTGCGGGATTCGATTCGAGCGTCTTATATTGCGATGCGTCTCGGCGATAAAATAACAACGGGAACGACAAGCGGTGGCGGTTTTCGATAAGATTGGGTGGATGTTGTTTTTACTTTGGTTTTTATTTAGTCGACCGCACTACGAAAAACCCGAAACAAATATTTTTGTGGCGGTGCGTTTTGGGGTAAACAATGGAAAAATAATAAAAATCCGTTCGTTTCCCAAAATTTCATTGAGTTTATTGTAATATTTTTAATTTATTTAGCTCAAAATTAGTTTGATTAAAAATTCTCTGCATTGTCAAAAATATTAAAATTCTCCAGGATACGGTTAAATTTCGAAATTTTATTTTATTTTCGATATTTTTCATAATCAACGCAACAATTTTTAGAAATTTTAATTTTTTTATATATTAAATTTTGGTTTATTTTGCGAAAACGAAATGCAAATGTCTTGCCTCGTTAGTTACACGTCCAGGCAATTTTCGTATCGATTTACATGACGAGCAGCGCCCGACCATAAAACGCCGACACGGTTTTATTTCGTTCGGAGGCACACAAGACTCAATTACACAAATCACCGCTTACGCGTTTTCACGCCGCGCTCAACATTCGCAATCGATGCCGAAAACCACGCCCACCGCTCCATCGAAACGTCAACGGCAATTTGACGTTTGGTATTACCAGCGCAATTAAAATATCCACAACTGATCGAACGGGAAACCCTAAACCTAAACTAAAGACTAAACGCATGCTAATTGCTCACGACGATGCAGATGCCTCGTTGAAAATTCAGAAACCCATCGAATCGCGCTCACAAAAAAATTCCGTTAATTTTTTTCTCACGCATAGTAAACACCAAGGAGCCCCGAGCTGCCACATCACGGCCAAGGTCGTCCTATTTATAGAAGCCGTGTTGCATATGCACATTTCGTTTGTTTGTCGACGTTTCGCGGAACGAAAGTGTTGAACACGTTTTATGAATTATTTACAGAAATTAAATCGTGTGCTAATTAGCTTTAGTTATTAAGGGTTTGACGTTTCAGCTTACAACTAGCTCAGTGATACGCGGCCAACGCGCCCTCAAACGTCGGGTGATTGTACTACGAATTGTCAAATTGGTGTGTTGCAACGATTTTCTACATATTTCAACAAATTCGCAGTAATAAATCGTTTCCGTTTACTAAGCAGTTCAATTATTTTGATTGGCGGCAAATGTCGATCGAATTGGATGTTTGGGCTAATCAAACATCGTTTAGTAAACTCTATGACATGAAGATAGCCATAGTTAACAGTTACAAATCCATTAATTAAATTGCAATAAAATGAATTAAATCGATATGTGAAATTAAAAAACGCGACAATATTGACCCCAGATGAATAAATCAACAATTACGTGCCCCCCGTCCCCGCCCACTCTTACACACTTCTTTGATACTTCCCAACTGACTCATCCCTTTCACATGCATGACTCGTGTGAACCAGACGCGCCGGGAATTTCTTCGTCCGACCGATAATTGCCAAACACATTTTGCAACCAGATTCGCTCGGCGTTTGAATTCGACACACTGAGAAAATATTTACGTTGCATCCGAGACAGTTTCCGTTGAGTTTGCTTTGATTTTCATTGCATTATTTTTTTGATCACACTACGCTGATTGTGTCATTAAAATCATTAGCTTCGAGAAATTATACGTAAGATTGTCGTTGTTAGGTACTTGAGAATTTGTGGTCATAAGTCATGGAAAGTTTTTTTTTTTTATTATATATACATCGATGTTTATGAAATATTTTCTTATAAACATATAATTTTAATTCGTGTGCATTTTAATCCAAATTGACGAAGTAGCTCCACCTGGTGAAATTGTGCCACGATATGTGTATTCAATCCAGTCTGCTGCATTACCGGCGACGTTGAGCGGACGCGGACAACCGTTGAACTGCTTAGTAAATAGCGGCATGTAATTGGCGCAAAGTTAAAATGTCGGCAATGTTATTTACTAAGCACCCGAAAGATGGCGCGAACGCACTGACTGATAAAAATTAAGTGAAATTATCAAATATATTATCATAATTATCATAATAAACTACGAACCTTCTTCAGCACGTGCACGCCCACTTGTTACGTTTGTAAATGTGATTTGATTTTTCAACGCGTACGTAATTTCATTTCACAATGCGAAAATTTAAAACACGTTTTCCTCGAATTTATTTTTCAATTTTCTTTAATATCGTCAATTTTCAATATCAATTTTTATGGGTAATTTCGTCACGTTTTGAATTTTAGGCAGTTACAATTTTCCAATTTTTTTTTTATTAATATCATCAATTTTAATTTTTAATATAATAGCTCTTGAGACATTTTGCATTTTACGCAATTATTAATTAACATTATACATACGCATTATAAATAATTTTACTACAAAATTGTAAAAAAATTTCGACTTACATTGATATCCCGCGGACGTTTCAAAAACCACTTCACACCACACTATCATTCCTAAAAATACATTAACGAAAGTTACGAGCACTTCGTACCAATTCATAATCAACGACAAACACGTCGATCGACTCAAAAAAGTAACACTTACAAACAATTCCACTTAATCTAAGACACGCGGAAGTCCACGTGGCCCTCGGCGCATCGAAACTTGAACGTGCAGACCAACGATTTGCTACGCGTCCGACGATCGTTGATCAGATGCACCCCTTGCCTGACGTGCATGTTCCATTGGATTTTCTCGCCGGAAACGATAGGCACGACCGGACCCGTGGAGACCACCTTTTTCTCGTCGTCCAAGCGCCAGTCGACCCACAAAGCCACACCATTGCAATCCCTGTCTCTAGAATTTTAAAAAAACGTGAAAAGATCGTTTTGCAACGACAAAGAAACTTACGGTAGTATTTTAAAGTTTGCGGTCTCGTCGATGTCTGGTCCCGCCAGGGGTTTCGTCAGGTCGATGGTGGCGATGTCCATCGGTTCGCTCAAAGCAACGCAGGGGTATTCCCACAACGGCTGGGCTTCGATGTTATCGTCGCTGATCGCGCTGGAACTCTTAAAATAAAACAAGTTTAGTTGGATTGGTCGGGAAGGGGAAATTGATCATAATTTAAAAAAAATTGATTTTATCTTTAGATTTACCTGGATCAGGTCGTCGAACGGCTTCATGCTGAACCCCTCGCACTCTCCCAACGGCGATCGAATCTTGTGCAGGTCCTTAAATTCAACGGCGACCCCTCTAATCACCGCCGACCGGGGTACGATCTTAACATCGTTGACGCAACAACGCCTCACCTCTTTAATCAAATAAACAAACATCAAATTATCCCACGGCAGGATACTCGTATTGAAGTACGGCTCGCCGTAAATCAAATTGATCTTCAAATCTTCACTCAAATCGGCCGGACTTTCGACAACCTCGACGTCCAACTTGTTAAAATCGATGAAACTCTTCAAGAAGCTCCGCATCAACATACTGGGCTCGACGCACACGACTTTCTTCGCCCCCATTTTCGCGGCGCACAACCCCAAGTGAAACCCGTGGCTCAAAACGAGCACGACGCTTTCGTCGGTCACGTTTTCGCGCAGCGCCAATAAATACCGCTTAGTTCTGACGCCGTCGTTCATTTGCCCGATTCGCGTCCGCGGACACGCCAGGTGTAAATTGCACGTGCAGAACGGCGGGGAGGATTCTTTGGCCTCGAAAATTTTATACAAATCGAACCAGACGGAGAATTCGTCGTGGTGACTCACCAGCGTCAATTCGTCGCCTTTCTTCAATTTGATTTCGTTCGGGAGGTAATAAATCGCCTGCATCCAGTGATCCCGCCAGGGGACGTCGACTTCGCCGTATTTCTTGTAATGCGAGTGGGCCCAGAACGGCGCGCAGCTCAATTTAATCGTTTCGTCGACGTCCATCGTTAATTCCCACCACATAAACACGGCCTGCGCCGTACCATCGCGCGTCGCTTTGTACACGTTAGTCGAGTTACGCTCGTACGTCAACGGCTTCTTCCCCGACCAATCGAATTCGAAAATGGGTTGCGGTGGAAGGATCGTGTTGAACAATTCCAAGGGCAACTGCGATAGTTGCACGTCGTGCACGGCGATAGCCCCGGGACATTCTTTTATAACGTCGGGAACTTTCAACAAAGCTTCGCCTTCCTCGTCGTACACGTCTTTTAATTTGTTCCAATTTTGCACGAAAGGGCTCTCGACGACTTGCGCGAACATCGTCGCCGATCGAGGTATGACGACGCAGTCGTCTTCTAGTAAAAATTCGTGGGCGCTGTTGAACGTGTTCAACGCACCCTCGCCGATCAGTTCGGTGTCGAAGACCTCCGTCACTAAAATATTAACTTTGGATTCAATATCCTCGCCCACTTTTAACTCGGTCGATCGCTTCGCGATAACCACAATTTTGTCATCAAATCCGTTCAATTTAATCACCTTTTTCGCGCATTCGCTCATCGGCTCGAACGCCTCGCAGGCGATGACAGAATCGGCCCCGTTTCGCACCGCCATCATCGATAACAAACCGGTCCCCGTGCCTATGTCCAAGACGTTCGCTTTCTTCCCCTTTCCGTGCATGTGATTTATTGCCGATTTTAACGCCTCGTCGTATTTTTTATTGCGTTCCGTGTCGTGCAGCATATCCGCGAACGAAGATCTCGCGACTTCTTGGTGGTAATCGTAATTCTCGTTCTGCACGATCCAGTCGGAGACGCCCGTTATCGGGTTCAGCTTTTGCGTGAACACGTTCATCGCCGGGAAATTCACGTTAAATTTTGATAAAATTCGTTTGCACGCGAACATCGACTTTTAGGTTAACTGCGTCATTTTTAAAATCTATTTACACGCGTCCGCCGGTAAAGTAGAAATTTTCAACAGTTGAATTCCGATTTCCAGTTTGATGCAACGCGTCCCCGAACCCCGTCGCATAGATGCCGCGAAGATGCTTTTGAACAATTTCAAACAATTTCGAACATCCGCGTTATGGTGCGTAGTGCTCGGATGGAATAAAATGTTGCAATGACGCTGTATTACCGGTAAGTTTGTTTGAAACGTTTTACGTGATTATTGAACGACCAAACATAAACGTGAAGTTGGCGCTAAACGCGGTTATATTTTCGTTAAATGAATATAATTAATTAATTAATTACGCTCACGATCGGTCATTCGTCGAAATGATTACGATTTTGTACAAATTGTATTAGATACAATAGAAATAATCGTTTCTCATATTCTTGTTACAATGTCCTGTCATGTACGTTAGAAGCCATTATTGCATCGCGTAACTATGGCAAGGGCGGCATATTGATGTATTTTATGTATCGATATTTTATTGAAAAATATCGGTACGCGTCTAAGTAACCGTTGCTACTTAGTGAATGCTGACATTTGATTGGCTCACGTGTTATATAATTTTAAGTATGCGGCGGCAATTCCATGAACTACAAATACAAACAACACGATCGTGAAGTTGGCGTTATTGACGCTAATACAAAATAAAAACATAACCTCAAACAACACGTAATTATAAACATTTATTATTCCTTAAACACATTTCCTTGAATAATAACACAAATAAATAAGTCTAGTACATATTTACATATTGCTGTACGAAAAAAAAAACGAAAATTTAAACCGAATCGAAACAAAAATAGCACTTTTAACATTCGTATAAAAAATATTACGAAAATCCGCATCCGGAAATCAACCGTGTAATTCCACAAAAGCGTCCGTCTAAAAATAAAGCTTAGATCGACATATTTTTCACCAAATGTAGTAGATAAATATAATCAAAAGCCGCGAGTTCGGTTTGAAAAGGTTCGAGAACGTCCCAATCGACCGCCCGCGTTTTTAAGTATACTATTGGAAAGTTGCGAAACGTGCGTGCCTGGGGAAATTACTTGGTGTAGGTGTTTTTGTTTTGGTAGCCCGTGACGTATCCAGAACCGTCCGGAAGGTCTTTCCTCCCCGACATTCCCTTGCCTTTTCCGGTGTCGTCGAAGCGCTGCTTGTGAGTGCCCGTGTATTTGGAGGTGTCCGTCAGCCTGTTTACGGTGTTGGTGGTTTTCGCGAGCTGGAAAAAAATAATTTCACGAAGATAACCGCAAATAACAAATCGAGTTTATTTGTTTTTGAGTCAAGTTTTAAACATTTTGCAAATTATGCAAATTGGTGAACTTACCGCTCCGGGTCCCGTAACTCCCGGCTGCCCGCAGCTCGCCATCTTCGCCTTCATCTCGTCCAGCTCGACTTTCTTGTTCTTGCCGAGGTCCTCGAGGAACTTGTTATAGTCGGCGATGCCGAGCTTCATCGACTTCAGCTTCTTGAAGTAGATCCCGGTGTCGGTGGTGGTGATCTTCTTGCCGTCGATGACCTTGGCCTGCTTCATCCACTTGTCGCTCTGCGACAGCGTTATCATCTTCCCGTCGGACTTGGAGTCGCCGAACTTCGAGAAGGCCTTGAACATGGCGTCGAAGGTCGTTTTGGTCGGGGTGGTGGCGGGCGTGTCGCCGCTTCCGTTTTCCGTCGCGGCTTCGGCCTCGGCCGCCGGCGATTCGGTCTTCGCGTCTTCCGACATGTCTTCAGCTGGAAAAGCGACAATCGAGACTAAGCATCGTGACGTTTTGACGTTTCGTGTGGGAAGCACGGCGTACTTCGATTCAGTAAAATTGTACTTTAGTTTATGGGGCGTGACGTTTCAATTGGCGTTTTAAGGTTTGACATGCACAGCGTAGCTTGATTTAGTGGAGCCGTTTGTTTTGGTTTTAAACGACGCGACGCGTAGGGGAGTTTTTAGCGAAACGTTGGCTAACATAAAAAATTAAAAATTAGCTTGAAGTTTGTATTGCCTGTTTAAGTCGTTTTTAGAATTGTTTTTGGAATATTTTTGAAATTTTCTTATTAAAATTATTTTGCTTTGTGGTCGATACGGAAGAAAATAAATTGCTGGTAGAAATTTAATTAATGCCATCGCGTGACATAATCGACGATAGAAAAAGTATGTCGCCACTTAACACGTATTCGTTTTTTTTCCATTTCATTACATTTAACGACGATGAGCTCATTGTTTAAACCGTCGATTATCGCGTCTTGCGTAACTTCGAACGATCATATTTATTTATTTATTTATTTAGCGATCGCATTCAAGGCCCTCCACTCGAAAAATCAATTATGGCTCGTTATCTAATTCATTTACGAATAACTTTAATCAGATGTGTTAATCGCTTCGTTGCGACGCCAACAACACACAAACGATGTATTTTATGGCGATTTAAATAAATATTATCTCCGGTTATATCGGGAGATGGATACAGTTTCGATCTCGTCCGCTGAGACGTTCGCACACAGCCATCCGGTAATAAACATGTAATAAACATATAATTGAAAACACATCAAGCGCCCAATGCTTTATTTTAATGTGAAGGAAAGAGACAAAAACACCTTGTGTATAAATATCTGTCATAATAAAAGCGCGATAAAGCAATGCGATTTGAGCGCTGCGATAACTGTCAGATTTCTACACCGTTGTCGATTTAAGGAAAACAATATTGGGGTTTATTTACAACAAAGTCGGTATATTTGCCGAAATGGCATTTATTCGATTTTCCACGTAATTGGTTTCGTAGTTTTAATTATTCAGTTTATGTGGGTAAATGTGGTATTGTTAAGTAAAAGTGAAAATTGGCAACGTCTAAATCGCATGTCGTATTGCACTGTAGTTCCAATTTCTACCGCTGCTGCTACGTTGTGTTTATTTATTTTGATTTTTGAAATTAAACGTAGTTATTGGAATCGAAATCTTGCAAAACGTGTTGTGTTTGATGATTGGACGTTTGGAGACGCCTGATAAGTGTCATTGCAGGTGTGCAATGAAGAAATTTGTGCCGAAATTGAACGGTGTTTGTATTTATATGGTAATGTTTGACAGGACGTAACAAACGATGACGACGAATGAAATAATGTAAAGGTGAGCAAATATAAATTAAAGCCTCGTTCATAGTATTCAGAGCATTGTCGTATATCGATAATTTGTAACTGTGTTTGAATGGGTGGCAACCGATGCTCGAAACTTGAAATTGTCAACAAGCGAAGCTTTTGCATATAAATTGCTCATTAACACTGCCTGTGCAAATTTATGCGAACTTCCGTGTTGAATCGCTGCTGTTCCGGCGTTCTATACGCCGAGGCAAGGATGGTTGGATCAATAAAAATTATGTTACACATTAAGGCTCGGCGGAGGTTAGAACTCAACGAACTGTCACGTTGCAAATTGCATCGAGATATTGAGGTTATGTAGATTTGAATTTGACGTTCGGATTCTGTCAAATTTTGTCGTGATACACATCGATGAAGTTCGGTTAGAACTCAAACGATGTGTCAGTTGCGACGTTGGGATTCTGTCAAATCTCGTGATGCACGTGACGTCGAGCATTCGTGTTTTATTTAAACGAAACGAAAAAGCGTAAAATAAACTTGAACGTGAACTATCCGGACGGGATTTTTGAATGATTGCGTCGAAACGAAAATAGTTGGATTTGTGATTTCGTCACCGCTATTTTCGTACTTGCGCAAGAACGTTACGAGCCAATTCGAAATATTGAATTTGCCCGGCGGCGGAAATAGACGTGCGTCAGAAAATAGTTTTTTTTGCGTAGAATGTCATGGTTTTTTTTTGTTACGCACGTTATTTGAACTTTGACGTTTTATGTAGAAAATAAAAAAATTGAAAATTGGGCTACGATTTTAAATAAAATATTTAAAATTGTAAAACATGCAAAAATTTTAATTTAAATTGTCTCACACTCACACTCACATTTTTCTGATGCCGAGTCAGCACGCCGTTTAAATTTATTGAATTAACACCAGATCAAATATTATAACAAAATTTCCACTCCGCAAACGTTTGTTTTTGCAAAGTTTCACGTTTTATGTTTTTGAGATAAGATAACACCTACATCTCGGCAAAATAAACCCCGTTATCTCCGTAAACCTCGTTTTTATTTCGGCCGCAAAGGTGGCTTTCGCTCTGCGTTACTACGCGCCGCAAATACCAATTGTTTTTAACGACGCTTTACCTATAGGCGGCTATAGCTTCGCACACATCACTCACTCCTATTTATAGCAATGCAAACATTATCGCACTTCAGCCGCGGATGGATCGCACGCGAAACCAAATTATCGAAATTAATTCGCGGCGGATATCGCCAGATAAGCGACGATAAAGACCCGTTTTTTAAATTTTAATTTTGTTAACACGTACGGCGTTCTCGGTCGCATGGGATGATTTTATCTCGCACCCCCAGTGCGCGTTGGGATGCATGCGCACGAGAAGAAATCGATTGCGGCGGCGTTCGATTAAAGGGTGTCGTGGAAAAAATGCAATTGCGTATTTTTTCTAATGCGGCGAATATTCGTTCGTTTGTCTGTCTGAAAGCGAGGGAGCGATTGGATCGCCGGCGTTGCTTCGCGTCGTGTGATTTTTCAACGTCGATTGGGGGATGCAAATTGGGCGATTAAAAAAAAAGCAGTGGCAACTTACGTCGATGTGTGGTAATCCGATTTTTCGGGTTCGCTCGCGTTGCGGTGGAGGAGACTGCGATAGCGGTGCGTACGAAGCTCGACTGAGCCCACTCGAATCCGCCAACGCTGGCGCTTTATCGTGCGAGTTGCGAGCGGCGAAAATGTGAGGTTTTTTGCGCGTTTTTTTTTGTGTGTGTTGGTGACTATGGCACTTGGGGTATTTTGTTTTTGTGGGTAATTTTGGTGATTTTTTGTTTTTAGATTTTTTGCAATTCGACAATTTTGAAGTTTGTCATTTTTGATCTATTTAACAATTTTGACGTTTGTCATTTTTGCGCATTTGAAAATTTCTAATTTTAACTAAATATTTAAATTTGATTTTTAGAGAAGCGTCAGTTTTGCTCTTTTTGGGGTTTGATTTTTTTTTTTTTAAATTCCATTTTAACAGTTTTATTAAATTTGACTATTTTTTGCATTTGTGACATTTTGTTATTTTTAGATTTTTTTAAATCTTAAAATATATTTTTTTAATCGCCATCGTCCTTTTAAACCGTAATCGAAATAAATATATATACGAACCAAGAAATGAGATATATTTGGTTTTTTTTTTTCGTTAAGTTTTCGCCGGCGTAGTTCCGGCGGCTGCCGGCGTAGTCGCAGCAGTTCCGGCGGCGCCCGGCGTGTTGGTGGCGCCCGGCATCCCGCACGTCATCAATTTTAGCTTCATCACGTCGTAGTTCTCCTCCTTGGCGGTGGCCAGCGCGTCCAGGAACTTAACGAACTCGTGGTAGTTGATCCGACTGCTCCTGAACTTGTTGAACGCGACGCCGGTGTCGGTGATCGTAATGACTTTGCCGTCGATGACCTTCGCCTGTTCCATCCACCTGTCGCTCTGCGACAACGTGATCGTCTTGCCGTCGGATCTGGGATCCCCGAATTTCGAAAAGTTGGCGAACTGCTGCTCCAAGCTCACGAGCGGGACTCCGCCTTGCGCCATTGATTTTGACGGAGACTCGTCAACGTCGCCAGCGCCGTCTATCGTTTTTTTTTAATTATTTTTTCTTGTCGTACGTGTTCTCGCCCTTGTACGCGCCGACGTATCCGGTGTTTTGCGTGACGTCTTCTCGCCCGCTCATCCCTTTTCCTTTGCCGCTCTCGTCGAATCGTTCTTTGTGGGCGCCCGTGTACAACGAGGTGTCCGTCAATCGCTCGACGCCGCCGGTCGAGACGGCCTGGGTGGTCCCCGTCGTCCCGGGCAGCCCGCACGCCATCATCTTGCTCTTGATGTCGTCCACGTTCGCGTTCTTGTCTTTGGCGAGCGCATCCAGGTACTTGACGTAGTCTGGAAAGTTCAAGGTCTTCGCCTTGAACTTATTGAAGCAGATTCCGGTGTCCGTGGTCGTTAATTTCTTGCCGTCGATCACTTTGGCCTGTTTCATCCATTTGTCGCTTTGGGTTAACGTGATGGACTTGCCGTCGGCCTTGGAGTCGCCGAATTTGGCGAAGAGGGCGAACATCTGGTCCAAGGACACGCCGCCCGTCGCCATTTTCGTCGGATTTTAATTTAGTCTAACTGAAAATTTTGCGTAACGTCAAAAATAAACGTCAACGTGCGATGCAATAAACTATAGTCCGTTTTTGATCCAAATGTAAATCGTGGACGTTTTAAGTTTCCGCCAATCAAACGTCTGCGTTTACTAAGCAACAAGGTTTGCGTCTAATCGAAGCGCTGCGTTAGTTTGTTGTAATTTATGCGGCACAATTTAAACAGGTGGCGCCACTCGTCTTTGCAATGAAAACGTCAGTATCAAACTAATTAATTAAAATAAAATTAATTATTTAATTTTAATGAAACGGCGTCCGATTTATGATCAAATTTATCTGTCAATTATTACCCCCTTTCATATGTAAAATTGGATATTAATTCAAACAAGTTTTTTTTTTTGTGACATTTTTTAATCGTAATAATTTATCGCTGCGCGAGTTGCGTAATGCAATATGCTTAAGCGACGCTTTGAACAATTCCAAGGGCGTTTCGATCGCACTTTTAGCGCAGCGTTCGAACATGACGTTCGTTGAAAATAAAGTGGCGATCGTGACGGGCGGCGCTTCCGGAATCGGGTACGCGATTGCCAAGGAATTCCTGAACAAGGGCGTTAAAGTAAGCTGGGTTTTGTTTGGGGCGCGAGCGTCATGCCTATGATTTTAGGGTGTAACCATCGCGGACTGCGATCCGAACGGTGAGAATGTAGTTAAGTCGTTGGCTGCCGAGCTGGGCTCCAGTAGGGTGACTTTCGTTAAGGCTGACGTCACCGACAAGGAGCAGTTTGAAGGTACGTTGAGATTTTAATGGAAGTTGTCAATGATTTAAATGAATCGTTTTTTTTTATAAATTTCGTATAATTTTCGTACTCGCCAACCTATTTTTTCGAATTCGTGTTTACCCAACCAATTTAATTTATTAAAAAACTTTTTAAAAGAAATTCGTGAAATTAATTGTCAGCGCCCGCGGCCGCAGCGATTTGATTCGATCGACATTTTCGTACAAATCAACCTATGTTTTTATTATTTTCTTTCAGTTTAAAACATTTTGACATTGAAAAAAAATCGACATTTTTATTACTTTTTTAATTTAAATTTTAATCATTTCAGCCGTTTTCAAGAAGACCGTCGAAGTGTTCAAAAACGTCGACATCTTGATAAACAACGCCGGAATATACAACGACGCGACGTGGCGGCGAGAAATCGACGTTAACCTCGTAAGTGCAGATAACGAGCGATCGCACTTCCTAATTAATGGCCTTGCAGATCGGCACAATCAACGGATGCCTGCTAGGATTGGAGCGGTACATGCCGAAGTATCGTTCCGGATCCGAAGGCGTCATCGTGAACGTCGCTTCCCACGCCGGTCTTTATCCGTATCCGATGATTCCCATCTACACGGCCACGAAACACGGCGTCGTGGGTCTGACCCGCTCCTGGGGCGCCCAGGCCCATTTTGACCGCACCAAAGTGCGCGTCGTGGCCGTATGTCCGGGTTCGACTGACACTCCGTTGTTCCACTCCATCCACGGGAGGAATCTGGGGCCGGCTTACGAAGAATTGCTGGTGCAGTACCAAGGACCGGCCGAGCAGAGGTGATTTTTTTTTTTTTAATTGTTGAAGGAGGAAAATGTTTACGTGTTTTTTTTGCAGGGCGGAGGACGTTGCACGTGGAGTTTTAAAAATTCTGGAAGTTGGCGGGAGTGGTTCTGTTTGGATTGCGGAGCGCGGTGAGACGTACGAGGTTGAGATGAAAGTTGAAAGGAAAATTTGAAATTTTTAGAGTTTTGGTGTTTAGTTTCTTTACAATTTTGCCATTTTATTTTTTTTACATAATTGTTGCATAGTGTTTTACATTTTATTTGTTTTTATATCTTTTACGTTTGTGACAGTCAAATTTGTTTTCTTAACATTTTTTGCTATATTTGAGCAATTATTGTTGAACATAAAAATTAGTTTTTTACCTTTTTTAGTTTACATTGTCACAAAATAATTTTCATTTATGAAACAGATAAAATTTAAAAACCAAGTTGATCTGTCAAAGCAAAGTTCTTCACCTTAATTAATTAAATTAAGTTTCAATGCCTAGTTCTTTTTGTGGTAGTTTTTTTCAACGATTTAAATTTTGAACTAAATTTTATCTCTGATGCAAGCTGAACTACAATCAATTGAACTAAGCATTTTTGACTTCAGTCGGAACTTGCCAACAATTATCTGTCGATGATTAATGATTTGAAACTCAAGTTTTTAATATTCGACGAATATTCAAAGTTCTTCAAAAAATAATTAAATTATAAACTCGAAAATGTCTAACAAAAAATGTTAAAATGTAAAATTGGTCACAATGAATCAAAATTCAGACCAATACAATTCAACCCAACCTAACCGAATCCAAAAGGGCAGAATATTTCAATTATATTTCACTTTACAAACTAACTTTTTAATCAAATGTCGTACAAACACACCAGTGATTAAAATCTATTTGCGTTTCAATCTGTCCATATCCGGGATGTCGATTTCGTACGTCTCGCCAACCTCTATCACCCAGAAGGAACCATTCGCCCCTTCTTCTATCACCTTGATCAATCCGTTGGCCACATCTCCCGGTCTTAAATAAAATAATTAAAATTAATAAATATATACACAAGTTGAGAGAAAAAAAAAACAAAACTAATACAAAATGAAATTTGACGATTGTAAATTACAATCGAGTATTTTTGCCGATGATATTAAAGACAATTATATTTTATTTAAATCATAATTGACGATCATTCCACACTTGTTTGCAATTGTGAAATTAGTTTAAAATTTAAGTTATATTATACAATTAAAAATTAACGATGCAAACAGTGGTAGTTGAAAATTAAGTTGATTTGAACTCAAAATGGTTTCATAATTTTAATACTTTAATAAAAATAAATTACTTTATTGCAAACTTAATGAACATCAACCTTACGTTTGACCAAGCGGCTTCGATGTCCTGAGAGCCTCGACGAGCAGCTCGACGTAGCGCTCGTTCAAACATTTGTTCTGCAACTCTTGCATTAGTGGTGTGTCGGTGACTCCGGGACAAATCGTAACGACGCGCACTTTGGTCGTCTCGTACGATTCGGAGCACCCGAGGCTCTTGCTCAGCCCGATGATGGCGTATTTCGTGGCGGTGTAGACCGGAATGCAGGGGAACGGTCGGATACCGGCGATCGACGAGATGTTCACTATGAGCGCTTCCGGTCCGCTCTTGTACTTTGTGAGGTAGTTGTCCATGCCGAGTAGGCATCCGTGGACTGATCCGTTCTGCGAACATAAAAAATGTATAAAAATAATTGGGTTTGGTTGCGTTGGGTTGGGTTACTTGCCACATTGATGAGGATTTGCTTCTCCCAGATGGCGTCGTTCAGTATCCCGGCGTTGTTGATCAGGATGTCGACGTTGTTGAAGGTGCTGATGGTTTTTTTGAAAGCATCTGCGTAAATAATTATATTTAATTTTTGGTTCAACAACACAAATTTGTTAGTTTCAGTATGACAACGACAATATTACAAAGTACAAAATCTGGTTACTTGTCGATTGATTTTAATAACAAAATTCATGAAGGAATCTTTGAATTATTTGGCGGGGATTTATAATATCTGTCGAGAAATTGCTGCTATGGTCCCTTGACCCAAAATTATAATTATGTAGCGTTGGGGCGAAATTTACTAAAATCTGAAAAATAAAATCCACTGTTTCAAGTCTGTGGAAGTTTTCGTGGCGAAATTGTCTCCACCCAACGAGTTTTCCTACCTTCGAATTGTTGAAGATTTGTGACGTCAGTTTTTGCAAACACGGCTCGATTTGGGCCGAATTCTTGAGTGATCGCGTCGACCGCCTCGGCGCCTTTTGCGTCATCGACGTCCGCCAATGTTACGCCCTGGAACAAAAATATTTCAATTCTGGGCCGAAATTACAACCGGATTTCGAATCCAATCGAATCGTGTCCTCTTTTAAATAGACGACGTATCTTACATTGGTATTTCACTCAAATGCTTAAACCTTCAGCTTCAACCGTCGAGTTCTTAGACGTTTGGTTCAAATTTGAAATTTCAAGTTTTGGTTCCCATCTTCGTAGGCAACCTTCCACACTGACCGAACGTGTTCGCGTTAAGAGTCGATTTCACCAGATGGCGCCAGCCCAAGTTTACGAATTAACCGTCAAAATTTGAATAAAAATTGTTGCGATGAATCCAGGCGCAATTAATAACAAACACGCCGACAATAATTCATCGGCTGAATTACATCACAGGGCTATTAATACCAGAGACTTAATATTATCTGACCTTGTTTTTTTTTATGGCCGCAATACGCCTGTTAATCGCATTAATTATAACTACGAACGAACGTCGCAAACAAATTGTTTTCGTTTTTCCCTTATCTGCCCCTGAACTATATAAATCACGCGCGGGTCGATTTCAACTTTAGAATTAATTTAAAATTTTTAAATTTAAATTCAATTAAAAAAAAAAACTTCCCCGCGTGATTCGTAAATCGTGATCGTGACTTACTCTTAGGCCATTTTTCAAAAGTTCTTTCGCGTAGCACAGGCCTATGCCGGAGGCCCCGCCGGTTATTATCGCCACCTTGCCCTTTACGAACATCTCGAACACTGAAATTGCTACGCAATGAAGGACTTTTAAGTATTTATTGCGATTAGATAACGAAGCTAACTATGTGAAACTATTAAAAGATAGGGCGTGAGTTGCACATTCGTTACAACGACGTGACGAGTGGACATTGCGAAAAGTACGAACAAGAAACTTACATTAGGTAAAGGTGTTATCACCCATATAAGGTTACAGGTTCATCATAACCAGATAACCCATTTGACACTAATTCCCGTTCTATTCCAGTTCTCTTATTTATATTTTAATTCACATTTTCATATCACAATGTTTCTTAAATTGTGCGAATGATACATACGCGCATTACGTCATCGACATCGCTCTTGTAAACAAAAATACAAGTCAACAAATCGGCAATTTCGATAGTTCACATTTTCAAAACGATAACATCGCGCATTGCGATTTAAACAATTCGCAAGCTGCCCACGACAAACTTAACATGACTTTCATCGAAGGCAAAGTCGCCCTGGTCACCGGCGGTGCGTCCGGCATCGGATTCTACCACGTCAAGGAATTGCTAAAACGAGGCATAAAGGTGAACGCTCCGCTTGCATCGAGTCCAATAATTTTTTAAAATCATCAAATAGGGGGCGACGATAGCAGACGTCAACGCGGCGAGGGGCCAAGAAGCGGTGGAAACCCTGTCGAAGGATTTCGGCCCGGGACGCGTGGTCTTCTTGCAGACCGACGTCAGCGACAAGAAACAGTTCGAAGGTAACGGGTTCGACAATTGGTTTTAAGGTTTTTACATTTTTCGTTGCAGATGCGTTCAAGAAAACGGTCGAAGTTTTCGGCGCGTTGGATATTTTGGTGAACAACGCGGGGGTTTTCAACGACCGCAACTGGGAGAGGGAGATCGCTATTAATTTGGTAAGATGTGTGAAACATTACGACGAAAAAAAACCAAAATCGTATCGTATAAATTTATTAAAATTTAGTATTTTTTATCAAGTCATGTTGGCGTTCATTACCGCGAACCCGTCTTAACCGTTGTGAAAAATCGGCAACTGTTGTAAATTCTCGCCAATTAAATATCTTCGTTTTTCGAATTAGGCTTAGAAGCTACGTCTCAATTCTAAAAGTAACGCAACATAGTGGCTGTTATATGAACTAAAAATATTGGCGGCCTTTTTAAAAATATTTGAAATTCCCGTTAATTTTTAAACTTGTTCAATATTTGATAATTTCGAATTTTTGTTAATTTTACCGTTTTCGCTATTTTTCTTGCCTTTCCAAAATGTTGACATTTCTTATTTTTCAGTAATTATATTTTTTTGTCAGTTTTAATGTTTTTAATTGCGGTTCTTTTCCAGACCGCCACAGTCCACGGTTGCGTACTCGGAATGTTCAACTACCTCCCGAAATACAAAACTGGCTCGGAAGCTGTCATCGTGAACATGGCTTCGATCACCGGCCTGGACGCTTTTTATTCAGTTCCCGTATACACGGCGACCAAACATGCCGTCGTCGGGTTGTCCAGATCACTCGGTGCCGAGGAGCACTACACCCGTTACAGAGTTCGAGTCGTCACCTTATGCCCAGGCCCCACGGACACCGAGCTTTTCTGCGGCACCACAGCCGAACAATTGCTGCCCAACTTCGAGTTGCAACTCGTAAAAGACGACTTCGCAAAGTGGGGATTGCAAAAGTAACTATACCTCGAAAATTCACCCGTTTAAAAGAAATTTAATTGAATGTTTGATCACAGACCGGAGATTGTCGCCGAAACTTTGGTCCGTGCGATCGAAGAAGGCCCCAACGGTTCTTTTTGGGTAGTATCCGCCGGTAAAATCAACCAAGAGCAACTTCCCGACGTATTATCATCATATAAGCTGTGATTTATTTCAATAAATTTCAATTTTAATGGGGTACGCGAATTAATTTTATTACAAAAAATGCCATTGACAATCAGAGATTAATATATTTATTTGAAAATCATATTTCACATTACAAAGTCTCATTTTCATCATCTCGATACAATACAAATGTCTAATATTAACAATAATCGACAATAATAAATACAGATTTTCTATATACGCGATTCCATCCGTTTCGTGTTCGTCGGCGATCGCCGGAACGACCCGGCTTATACCGCAACAATTAAATTAATTAAATAAACGTATAAAAAGAAAAAAGATCACACGGCGGCGCCGCTCCGAACCACGTCGACGAACCCATATATTTAGTACAAAAAAAAAAAAATTAAAATACACTCTTACAATTAAATTTGTTTCATTACTCGTTAAGACAGTGAGTTATCGCATGAGCGCGCGACTAACCCGCCTTCTTACTGTATACAAAATAAAGTTATCACCTATGTTTTAATCAAATACTGACGACAGGACAACTTAAACAATAGCGAAACTCTAAACCTAAACAACGAATTGCCGCAAAACGAGAAAACTAAATGACCCATCGTTTCCGCGAGAACCGCCCATGCTTCCGAAACATCACAGTTCACCATCCCATCAAACTAATTTCTGTTCAATTTTAATAACCGACCAATTAAATAACCTGCGTCAGTACTTCTCATACTCAGTTGGCAGATCGTTTTTATTTGCCTGAAACGCGAAGAGTTAGAAATGTGTGTGTGTTAGATTGCTGTTGTGTTATTACCCGACACCGGTGCGGGCGGTTTTTCCTGGCTATTACTGGAAGTCTGGTTGTTTTTGCCTTGGTTTTGTTGTCTGCTGGTGGCCGGTTGGTGGTCACGTCGGACTCCCTGAATTCTGTAACCGCCGCGATATCCGCCTCGGTAGCCCATGCCTCTGAAGCCACTTCGTCCACGATACCTAAAAATTAAAATCGAACTTACAACAATTATATTAATAAATATGAAACGATGTTGAGGCTCATTGAATGTTTCAATCAAAAAATAATTGATATATTAAAGAAATAACAGAGATCGAAAATTTCTTTCAATTAAAAACTCGCAGATTAGATTTGGCGGCCATTTAATAGAAATAAATTTTGATCATCAAGACTATATAAATTATAAATTAAATAAAATTGAAGAAATATTGTTATTGCAATAACTGTTAAAAATGGTATCCTTCAACATTAAAAAAAAAATTATTTTTTTTAAGCCATTGGTAAAAATCACCAAATGCATATTACTATTATTATTAAACAGATTATAACGATTACGGATTTAAAAAATCATAAACATGAATACAAAAATTTATAAAACAACAATTAAACTTATTTTATCGAAATATGTACATTATTATTAAAATCCTCAATAATACAAAGAAAACATGAATGGATAAGCAATGAAAATTAACGGCTTCAACACCTCTTAATCAAAAGCTTAATTAATTTACATTTTGCCAAGATAAATAACAATACTAACAGAACATTAAAAAAGAAATTGAACACAGCTTATCCATCGCACAATAAATCCCACCCTTACCCGCCACGCCTCGTTGAAGAAACGCCAAACGTCTCAGAGTTCAACTTCCTCTCCGTCCGCCAGTCGGTGCGCTGCGAGCGCCCCTTCGACCGCTCCACCGCTTCGCACGAGATGTTGTCGAAGAACGACTTGGCTTTGTCGTAAAAAATCTCGTGTTCCTCCTCGGGCTCTCCTTCGCCGGCGCCGGTTTCGTTTCCTGAATCGTCTTTTTTGTCGATGTCGCCGTTTATTTCAGGCTTGCTCTCATCAATCTTAACCTAACATTAAAATCAATTAGTTTGAGTTTAATGTAATAGATCATTTAACGTATGAATGATCATTGTTTGATTTTTTTAACTTAATTTTGTTGAATTCTACATTCATTACAAGTTAAGGTTGTGCACAGGTTTTAGTGATTTGTATAATTTTGATGCATCAAATCATCTCATGTAAAAATAAATTAAATGTAATTGATAACATCGAAGTCAGCTATTCAAATTAACCATCAAAATGTCTTTCGTATTTTCTAATAACATTTATGTGAATGTAACTTTTGTATTTATTTACTCCATTTAGTCATAAAAACATAAAAGTATCGCCATCAAGAATTTTTTTAAAAACACGCACACACACCTTCCCCAATTGAATCCTAAGCTCCTCGAACTCCGTGTTGGCCTGCTCGAAATCGTAGTCATTGTCGAACTTCAAAGTGTTCTTTCCCTTGACGCCCTGCTGGTTCGGCTGGCCGCTCTGCATCGACTTGAAATTTCCCCTCGATCTTCCGCGCTGTCTGACTTGGCCCCTCGGCACCCAACCGCCCTGTCTCTGTCCCTGACTGCGCTGCTGCTGCTGATTCTGCGGCTGGTGGTACTGCTGCTGGCGATTCTGCTGGTGGTACTGCTGCTGGGGCTGGTGTTGCTGGTGATGCTGGTGGTTCTGGTAGCCGGCGTTTTCGGAACGGCCGACCGGTTTGTGCAACTGCTGGTTCTGGCTTCTCAGATCCTTGACACGAATTTTCAGATCAGTAAAAAATTACAGAAATTATGACAAAGTTTTTTTCAGTTGTTATTTATGACAAAATCAAGTGAATTAACGCGTTGCTGCTATTAAGCAACGACTAATTGAAACTGTCGCAGGACCTCATTTCAAATAATTGCAAAAAAATATACAAAACAGAAATATGTACAACAAACGCACACATCTGCCCCAGATTGTGTTCTTGATTAGTATAAGCAATGGGACTGTACACACGGAAATGTTCGTTGTTCTACTCGTGATGACTCAAACTCGACTGGTCTTGTTTGTATATAAATGGGTGTTCCTTAAACTCATATTGTACAACAAAGCCTTAATGATAAATATACAAATATTTCCAAAACCACATCTTTGTGACAATAAAATCAACATAAATACTGTTACGCACCTGATTTTGTGCATCACCCCTGGAATCCCTTCGCTCCTTATGCAAAGCACCTCTTTGTCCCGGCGGCTGAATCGGCTTGACGACCTTCTTCTCGTCCTTCTTGGGCCCGCTAACTTGGACGCCCTGATCGGTCGTCGGCGACTTACGCGACCCGAAACTGGCCGGCGTCGTGCTCCTCGAGCCGCCGCCAACGATCAAGTCTAAAACCGAAGCTACAACACTGAGATGCAACGCCCGTAAATCAAGCAACGTTACCTAACACCAAATCAACACTAAGCCATGCAAAGCGAAAGCAAACATCGAAATTTAATCGATTGAACACACAAATTGATCGAGAACCTCATCGAGATTCCAAACCAAATAAGAAATCGAATTAAAAGGAAAGGGGTAAAGGACGAAGCAACTACGTCACCAACAGGTCGACTATAACCTTGTCCTGCTTTGTACCGACGTCTAAATCTAAGTTGCCTTGGGACTCTACAAGCCTACGTTTTGTAAAAAAGCATTACGAAGCGGCTATGCGGCGACAAGCTTATAATGTTTAGGTTTACCGTGATCGATGGGCCTCGGAGGTTCGATAGCAGGAGACAGGTCTGGAGGAGGAACCACCGGTGCCTGCATAATTAACTCACTTGGCTTTGCGTTGGGCATTCGGGGCTCCCTGCCGAGGTTCATCCCCGGTGCCAGGTTGGCGCTGATCGCACCCAACGGGCCGTAAGCGGCGCCGAACTGCCCCATTTGGGTGGCCATGTGACCCAAGACGGGGTGCGGGAATCCCTGCTGGAACTGCGGCTGGCCGAGCGACGGCGGCACCGACAGCTGCATAATAGCCGGGTCGTTCGGCAGCGTCGGAACATTGTTCACGACCCTGATGTCCTTTATGTCCGATCCGCGGAACAGAATATAATCGTAGACTTGGTTCTGCGGGGCGACGGGGTACTGCGTGTCGCGGTCCTCGGTGCCGAAGGAACGAACTAAAAATCGGAAAAACGTGCACGATTCGCGTCAAACGCGGCCGAGACGCACTTACCCGAAGCCAAAGCGATCGTACATTCCTGGGGATCGACGGTAAATAAGCGGCCCTCGTACCTGATGTCCGCCTTCGATATTAGGCTTATTTTGGAGCCCAGCTCCGGCATCCCGGTGCTCATGTCGGAAAGATTCGGTTATTCCAGCGATGCGAAAGATATCGATGGATACGATCGACGAACTAAACAAAAATCAAAACCGATAGACGCAAATGGCGTACGTAAAAACAGCTGGAAGAAGTGACGTACCTGGCGTACAGTGTTGCCAGACGTCGAAAGTTAAATTATTACGCGAGTCCCAAAACGGTGTGACGCCTTAACATCAAACAAAAATAAATAGGGTTAGGATTTAAATGTGTGCCCCTTAACTGCATAATGTGCTACATTTAAATATATTTTACTAAATTGAATTATAATTTTAACGTTTCTTGTAATCAAAAAATGTAGTCGAGTTGAATTGTTTAATAAACAGAGATGATTGATTGGCGCAAACTTGAAATAATTACACTGGTTATTAAATTTTGAATATGATTATAGTTAAAAAACCGTAAAAATATTCACTGTGATGTCAGTTAAGTATTTGAAATTGGCGCCAAATTACACGTCTAATTTTAATATTCTAAGGTTGCCAGTATGTTTACAATCTGTTAAAAAAAGGTTGTTTATTTTTTTACGCTTCGTTTATTTAAGTAGGAAGTAGATATAACTTGAACAAACATCCCGCCTCGATAACCTGCGTTTCGTTCGAAAATGGCAACGCTCGAAGACAAAATCCTCGGCGAAAAACTCCACAACTACTGCAGCAGCAGCGAAGAAAGCGACGGCGAGGACTCCGACACCGGCGGGATGAAGCGACCCGAGCATCAAACGCTCCCGGAACCTAATAAATGGGAAGGTACGTCCACGAACACCGGCCCCAAAGGCGTCATCAAAGACTGGCAGCGTTACAAACAACTGGAGACGGAGAAGCACGTCGACGACGAAAAAGAACGCATCGAACTCATGAAGAAGCTAACCTTGTCGGTGCAGTCCTCCGCCGACGAAGATAAAGAAGACGCGGAGCTCGCCGAGCTCCTAAACGACGATTTTTTACTGACGTACCAGAAAAAACGCATGCAAGAGATGCTCCAGCGAAATTTCCACGATTTGAAGTTCGGCAGCGTCGTTTACCTGACCAACGGGCAGGAGTACTTGGACGCCATCGACAAAGAAAACAGGAACGTCACCGTCGTCATACACATTTACGAGGTCTGCGTCGAGGCCTGCAAGGCGATGAACGCATGCCTCGGGGAGCTGTGCAAGCTGTACGACGACGTCAAGTTCTGCGCCATTGTGGGCTCGCGTGCAGGTATGAGTAAAGACTTTAAAGTGAACGGGGTGCCCGCCCTGTTGGTTTACAAGGGCGGGCAGCTTGTGGGGAATTTCGTGAGACTTTCCGACGATCTCGGTAATGATTTTTGTGCTGAAGACGTGCAGGGTTATCTGGTCGAGCACGGGATGATCGAGGATAAGAGTTGCACTCCGTCGCTGATCAAAAACGGCGATGCTCGATCCGACGACAGTGAATGAGTTTCGATGGGTGGTTTTTTTTTGTACATAACTTTTGTGGCTTGTCTTAATTAGGTTTAAGTTGCTGTCATTCAATGCCAGTATTATTTTAAATTAGGTGTCTAATTTTTTTATTTATAGTTTGTGAAGTGCAAATATAATTTTTTGAGCAATGTTTTTGGTATTTAACCCAGTTGACTGGTACATTAATTCATTTTTTGTGGGAGACAGATGTGAACTGAGCTTTGAATCAAAGTTGGAATTTTCTGCCAGCTATTATTTTGTATCTAGATATTGTCCTGAGTGGATCAATCCATAAAATACCTGCGTTGATTAAATTCTATTGCACTTGAAAATTCCTACATTTCATAGGAGAGGAGAGTAAAAGCCAAATGAAGTCAAGTCAAAATAATCAACGCATTAGGCAACAATAGTTGAAGACAATTATTGAATGAGTTGAAACTTGAACGGCCTCGCGGTCACGCACACACACCACTCCTATGTCAACGTAGTGGACATAGGTGTGGCTATGCGCACAAACAGCTTTTTGGTTTGGAACAGTCCATTAGCAGAAAACCTGAGCGATTATTAAAGCAGTGTCGCAAGTTTTGTAGAACACGCTTGCATTTGCTTCACGTCCGACTGGTTGTTTCGAATACCAGTGCGATCTGCTACTGGATTGTTCCTGCCACACATCTCGTTGATGACATACATGTCCTTTACAGTCTTGAATAAAATCAGATGGTAACCATAGTTGGGGGGAACTTTTAGGCAACAATGTTTGAGTAGTTGTGTTTGTTTGCAAATTTATTTGCGGTAACAGCAAAAATAGTCTCATTTTTTGACCTAAGATACAATTCTTATGTTTATGCTTAATTTAAATTTTATTTTTTAATAAGCATAAAGTACATAATTGAGTTTATTGCAAGTGAGGTTGTAAAATACCTATCAGTCTTTATCTTTTATCATAAATAAATAACATAAAGATTACTAATACTCATATAAAAAAAAAACAACACTTAAACGTATACAAATAAATAAAGTCATGCAGCATTTGCAATAGGCAAAGGAACTTTGAAAATAAAATAATGTCCTAAATTTCTTGTTTTACACCAATGAAGATGAACGATCCAAAATCATCCCTTTTCACACCATTCAATTGATTTACTTCATCCAAATCAATCGAGAGCGTCCAACGACCATGTTCGACTACATCTGCAAACAAACCAATAAATTAATAATCAACATGGCCACAACATCAATTAATTCTTCAATTAAATTTAAATTAAAGAACAAAGATACCGTTTCGTGCTGGGCAATTTCCCCGTGACGCAGCTTCATTTCGTGCAGCTGCAATCTGGCTTTGGTGGCGAAATATCGCATGCAATCCCTGCACTGGAACACCTTGTCTTTGATGTGCACGATGAAGTGCTTGTACAATATCGCTTTGGTGGTGAAGCTCAACTTGCACACCCTGCACCGAAATAGTTTGTCGTTCGAGTGGAGCCTCATGTGGTTTCCCAGGATGTTCTCTTGACTGAAGCGAAAACCGCATTTGATGCACAGGAATGGCCTGTCGAACACGTAGTTGGCGTCGTGCACCATCATGTGCCTCAACAGCAAATACGGCGTCTTGTAAATCAGCGAGCAAATGTGGCATTTGTGCAGTTTCTTGTTCATGTGCGCCTCCATGTGTTTGTACAAGAGATACCGTTGTTTGTGAGCCTTGCCGCAAAAGACGCAATGCTGATCTTTTTGAGCGGTACGACGTTTTCGCTTAATTTCAAACGATTGATTGGCGTGGGGCGGCGCATCCCAATTAATCGATTGGGATGCGTTGTCGGGTTGCGGTGGCTCCACTTGCAGACGATTCAAGTGACTTTCGTCGTCCAAGTTACCTACAAATAAACCATTAAATTAATTTTTACCTCATAAGCTGATCTTTCTTTCATTATAATCGTTTGGACGATGTCAGAGACTCTCCAGCAAAGATTTATATTTTGACACAATTCTATTTAAAAAAAAAACTAATACAAATAAGAATAAATAAAACTAACCATGGGAGGCGGCATCGCTGACCCCTGCGACTTCCACACAACCTCCACTATGACAGTTCCTCATATGAGTCTGCAATCTCTGCTCGCTAAAGAAATAGTGGGAGCACACGATGCATCGAAACAAGTCGTCCTCGATGTGCACGGCGACGTGCTTGTACAACTCCCATCTGACAGCGAAACTTTCTTCGCACAACCCGCAACGAAACAGCACTCTCCTCACGTGTCGCTTGATGTGGTTCTTTAAAAATTCGTGGTGGGTGAAACGAAGCTTGCACCTGCAGCACGTAAACGGTCGTCTGCTGATGTAGCTCTCCGAGTGCACCTCCATGTGCTTGAACAGGGAAAGCCCCGTGCTGAATTTACTCGAGCAAAGTTTGCACTCGAAGCACTTCTTATTGATGTGCCCCTCCATGTGCTGCACCACCATGGTCCACAGCCTGAAAGTCTTGGCGCAGAAGGCGCAGCAGTGGCTCGTCGTGCTGAAATGACCCTTGCGGTGCGCCAACATTTCGCCCCTCGACTCGAAGCTGTCGCAGCAAACGTCGCAGAAATGCGCCGGCGCTTCCCCGTGCTGGTTCAAGTGGAGCAGATAAAACGCCTTGGACTTGTAAGTATTTAAGCAGTAATTGCATTTGTACGTCTCCGGAAGTTTTATTTCCTGCGGTCTATACGCTCCCCACTCCAATCTCATCGGGCGTTCCAGGTCTTCCCCCGTCGCGTAGGGCCCCAACGCAACCGAATAACCGAGTGAGTTGTCGGTCGTGTCTTCGTCGGTGAAACAATCGTACGAATCCTCCATTTCCAACTTCACGGTTACAGTGTTTTCGTCTTGGCGTTGGAATTCGGCGGTGTCTTGCATGAAATTGTCAAATTTTATCTCCGGCTGCGAAATTTGAAGTTCCGTCGGTTGTAAATTCGCGAGATTCCAGTTTGCGTCGGTCGAAGGATTTTCCATTTTTTCTAGAATCATAATTTCACAAATTATGGATGAGTCGCACTGGATAAAACGTAAATTTACAAACAATTCATATAAAACTAAAATTGCCAATTATCGATAAAAGGAACTCGCGCAATTTACCTGACGCTCCATCGTTGATAAACACCCAACACGTCCGTTTAAAATTTGTGGAAAAAATGCGAGAAATTCAAACATTTTCGTTCAACGAGTCAACTTGACTGGCTTTCGTTACTACGCCACAATTTCGCACTTATCACCGTTGCCACCAGGATTATTTCCGTCAGTTATAAAGGTGGCATAAATCTTTGAAACTCAACGCGTTCATAAAAACCGGCGACGGTGCTGCCAACCGTTGCTATTTATCACTAAACGATGATAAATGGCCGCTGTAATCAATTCGGGAATCGATGCGGAATTTTGCCAAATTCGCGAATATAAAACTTATCGAGACAGGAGAGCGGTTAAAATCGTTTCATAAAAGTTATGATGTATACGAATCGTCAAACGTGACGCTTGGTTTTGGGACCTACGATGAACGTTCCAAATGGGGCGTCTTATTCTCGCAATGCAAATACTTTATCACAACACATTCGAACTAAATATTTTACGATTGCGCGTATAAACGACGATTTAAAATCGTCGATATCGAGTACTCGTTTAAGCCCTAAGGCTAGTAAAAATAATAAATAAATAAACAAAACTTACGGTTATAAACGCACGCTCCGAACGAGATTTATGACTAAAACTACAAAATTGACAATGGCGACGAGGACCAACCAAGCCGGCAATAACTCTTATTTGCCAACTGTGGAATTTTTTACTAAATGGTTGTATGATTGTTTCAGAGTAGTTGATATACTAGTGTGTCCGGTATGTCCGGTTTTAGGGAAAAATAATAAAAATAATATTTTAATGTGCCCCGCTTATAAAAATAAATTATAAACCACAAACAGCCAGCCGCGTTTATTTTGCGAAAATTTACTAACAAAATTACCAGATTTGAGTGAGATATTTTATTTTAATATATTATATAAAAAATGAACTGAAAATTTTTTCAGGAGCTAGAAAATTAGAAATTAGATATTTTTTATTGGATTTTCTTGTCATTAAATTGTTTGTAAAGTTTGACGCACTTAAATGATGTTGAACTTAATTATTTTTGCATTTGTTTACAATTTACAAAGTTTAGTTATTACTGACTTATGAAAATGGTGTTTCATAGTAGTTTTCATTTTTAGGTCCTATTATTTTATCAACTTTTTTGAGTAGATAAAGTAGCACTTTAACCGCAAGGGCAGATAAAGTAAAAATAATAGAGTAATCCATAGTAACTGACTATGTACCTAATTGCGATTTTGTGCCAAAAATTGTAATTTTCTTTGACATTTGAACTTGAAGTCCTTCTATAGACAAAAATGTTGTATAACACACACACGACTATAGAATCTCATTATCTTCTCGAGCGTAACTAACTCCCAAAGATAAAGTTTAATTTTATCGTATTATACAATAAATATTATCTACTTTGCTTTACTAATTCTTGAAATTTCCCCTGTTCAACTTTTCGTATTAGACTAGGAACTTTTGCGTAGGTTGGGCACACTGATATTAACACAAAATGTTAGGTTGCGTTTATTTCCATATTTGGCGTGTGACATGACACGAACATAAACAAACTAAAAGTTACCAAAAGTAATTTAATAATACGACTTACTTTAAACTGTTTTCGATGTAATAATGAGTCCATTATTAACGTAAAGTAGATAAAGTAATCTTTGGGCACACAAAATAATTTGTCCCGCAACAACAATGGCAGTGAAACGAGACACTGACTACTTAAAAAAAAAAATGGATAAAAGCGATGTGGAAACTACAAAAACCAGGAATTAGGAACGATTCAAAGCGTTTTTCATTGCATATTTTAATTTTTAAGATCTCACAAAATAGTTTTTTTTTTATTTTTAGTTGGCTACCAATTGAAACGTTCCTCCGACATTTCACGATTTCACTCGAATTATCCTTGTTCTTCTGTCATTACGACGCAATTTAAGCAAACAATTTTAGGCATGCCGTTGAATTGACCGTCGAAAATCGCGATGACCACCGCCCTGCAGCAACAAGTCTTCGCCCTGGACGCGCGATACAACGCAAACCGTGCCCCCAACAACCCCGGCTTCAGTGAGTATATACCGCCTCGTACGCGATTTCGCGCAATCTAATCCGAACTTTAAGGAACACTGTACATCAGACGGCGGAGCCAGCTGCTGCGCGAAACGGAACGCGAACCCGACAAATGGAGGCAGTACTTGAAGCTGCGCTCAGTTTTGCTGCAGCAGCGGTACGGAAACGGGACGTCCGACGTTCCGGCCAGTTTATCGCGGAGCGTCAGTCGCGTAGGTTTTTTGTCAGACGTGCGAGTCGCGATGACTGATGAGAATGTTTCCAGTCGAGCATCGCGAACGAATCGCGGGGATCCGTGACGACGACGAGGGATTCCGTGGTTCCCACGAGACAGGCTGAGGCGTCGAGGGCCATCGTCGGCGGGAACACGATAGCTGAGAATTACGCGTTTAAAGGGGTGCATCACATATTCGATCAGGTATTGGACTTGAAACAAATTTTTGTCGATATTTTCATCAAAACTTCTTTCTTAGCACAGCGGAGCTGTCACGATGGTTAAATTTGCGAATAACGACCAATCGGTGTTGTGTTGCTCGTCGGTCGATGGAACTTTATCCATCTGTCATGTGATGAATTCGCCCCCTTCGGTTACGGCGATATTGAAAGGTCACACTAAGGCTGTTACAGGTAATCATTGTGCAGTGTTTGCTTTAGTATAAACTGAAACAAACCTACCCTTACCACCAGTATCCCATACTATATAGTAAGGGTAAGTTTGTTTGAACTTGTTTGCCAACCACAGTCTCCAATTTACTATTTGCTTTAGTATGTTTAGCTCATGTTTGATTTTTGTCGTCAGGTTTCGATTGGTCGGCAAATAACGATTTGTTGGCGAGCTCGTCTTTGGATGGATCTGTTAGAGTGTGGAACATGGTCGACAACACGTGCTTGCGAACGGTTGAAGAACCAAACAGTTCTCAAATACATTGCTGTTTGTTTCAGCCCGTCAACAATAACTTGCTTATCGTATCCTTTTGTACCCCTCTCGGTATCTCTTGGTTTTAATTTAGCCTTTAGCTAAGCATCCCCTGTGGACTCAAAAATAAATATTAGCAGTAATTTAAAGACATTAGACAAAATTTTAATTAAGTTCATGTATCTGGTTTTGAAGTTACTTTGGTTTATGATACCTGGTTTTCAAATTGCGTTTGTGTGATCTACCTACCTTTAAAGGTGAGGTTAGTTATAATGAGTCGGGCATTTAATCGCCCCTCCACTGCAACCACAGAGGTCTACTTAGTTAGTTATAATTGAGTGGGGCGTTTATCGCCCCTCCACTGCGACCGCAGGGGTCTATTGTGGCTCAGAACTAATTATACTTCACCCTCCATACCCATTCTCTTTAAATAGAGTAGGATTTTAGTGGGTGAGATTTTGTCAAGTTCTCCCAGCTTCAGTTTTATCTTACCAAAGACTGTGAACCTGATTTTGTCCCCAGCGGGGCAGGCACACATCACGTGCTCTGTTGTTTTTTCCGTTTCACAGCATAGTCTGCACTCAGTGGCCTCAGCCACTCCCAGCCTATGCATGTGATGCCTTAGTCGGCTATGCCCAGTAACCAGGGCTGTCAGGGGGTCTATTGTACCTCACAACTATTTATAGTTCACCGTCAATTAGGGTTGGGTTGGGTTGGGTTGGGTTGGGTTCAATCCCAATCTCCATGTTATCCTCCTCAAGCCAAGGATCGAGCTTTATGCCCGCCTCGTTGGGTTAAAAACATGCTCAGCGGTTATAAGGTTCCCACGAATAGCTAGTGAAGTAAGGTCCATCATAGCAGAGCCCTGCATGCCATGATAAGGCTAATACGCGCTCAGTAGGAGTAACGATACCTCCCCCGAGAACTTTTTTAGTAACATATCTTCAAAAATCGGTACTTAACATTCGCAGACCGGTAACAGTCGCGGAGAAGTTCGAATAGCGAACGTTTCGACCGGCCGCTTCATGAAGACCATCTGTCGTGTTCAAGGGAACGTGTTAAGTTTGACTTCGGATTCAAACGGAAAAACATTGTGGGCTGGCAACGACAAAGTACAGTGTTACACACTGAAAGTGTTATCGTTATAAAATTTTTGTTGTATCGTATTTTTTAAGGGAGAAATCGTATCGATTTTGTGCAACGTGAACGGCGAGTTATGTCGAACGAAGCGGCTGTCGATCGGCGTCCCTCGTTCTATAACGAGCTTGAGCTACCGCGCGTGGATCAGTCGGGAGGCTCGCGATCCCATGCTCTTGGTCAATTGCGCCGACGATGTTCTGTGCATCTTCAGCGTCATCGATTATGAAGGTGGGTTGCGATTGAAGAGGACCTTTCAGAATCGGCATCAAAAATCACAAATTAGGTCAACGTTTTGTCCAATAATGTCGTTTAGGCAGGGGGCGTGTGTTGGTAAGTTTTAAGTTGAACAAGCAATGAGATATTTGCTTTTAATAAAAAAAATAACTTTCGATGTATGTCGTGAATTCCAAGATCATAATTTAATTGCACGTCTTTTCCAGTTACTGGAAGCGAAGATGGAAGTGTTTATTTCGTCGATATCGAAAAACCGGCGACTAGATCGTGTGTGAACACGTTGCAGGGACACGCCAGCGCTGTTTTGGGAATAAGTTTCAACTACAACGAGTCCCTGCTTGCTACGAGTGATCTGGAAGGATTGGTTATAATATGGAAAAGGGCAGATCTGTAATTAAGTAAGAAAATATCTCATTTACATTCCGTTTAAGTATTACTGTTGTTTAACATTTAATAAAAGTCTATTCTTAATCTGGGACACCTTTAACCCAGCCTTGCTCAAAATCCTTGCAATAAAACGACTGAAATATAGAATAAAACGTTTATTAATAATAGAAGAGTAATCCTATGGTAGAATATATAATACAACTATCGCTATTAATACAGAAAGATTCAACTGATCACAAATCAGGTCTGTACACGCAACTAACAAGTACGACTACAAAAATCGGATACAAACTTAACTGATTTTCACTCCACCTCGCATCCTGAATTCAATCAAACGTTCGCCTCCCTCACATGCACACAAATCGGCGGGAAATACTGCGCACACGACACCCTTGGACGCAAATTGCAATTCATCGTTTTTTTTTTTGTACAATTCCAACACGATCACGAGTACTCCTACTTTTTTTTTTCACGATCGTCCTAACTACGTCTACAACAACTTTTTTAGAAATTGACACCTCATGAACGAAAACTCTGCGACGGGACGAAGGATTGGCCCCAAATTTCTACGCCTCGGTGTTAAGTGGAGCGCCTGTGCGCGCTAAACCTTATTGTCGATATATTTTGATTTTTTTCGCCCCACCCCCACGTTATCACAACATTTTCATGTTAAGTTACATATAAATCGCGCGACTTTCAAAAATGATATGTGCTTATAATTCCGAAACGGCGGACGCGCCACTTAACGAGGTAACTATGTGCTTTAATCGGTCGGTTCGGTTGTCTGCGGTTGAAAAACGGAAGGACTGTCGAATTAAATCAGTTTGTAATGAAACGGCGGCGTCGCGTCGCAGAGAACGCAAAGTATACACAAAACGTATTAATTACAAATATAAAACACTGAACGATATATATCTTTAAAATATAAATAAATGTACAACGTTACAATACAATACAACATAGTTTCGTGGACCGGGTGGCGAGGGTTCCTTTTCGATTTTGAATCGTCGACGAAACTGGGTCAATTTTCAGACGAAATTATACAGATATCACATTTTTCAAGACAAGAAAATCAGATTCTATGGGTTGGTTTTGTTTACGTTCATTGATCGAGAATAAATTGCAATAACAAAGCGGAGTGGGGCGTAAAGATCTACTTATTTAATTTTTAAGATGATTTAAGATTTTGTACCGTGGCCTCGACAACGTCTTTGACTGAAATTGACTTTACTTTCTGTGAATTTAACTTTTAAACCAAATTAGCAATTTGTAGTATCGTATAATTAAGAACATGACACAATTTTATTAACAGTTAATTCTAAAAATTGTATTTGTGATGATTTTTTTTAAATCAGACATCATTCACGAGAGTAGTAACTTCATAAATGAGAACACCTATATTATTTTAACTAAACATTTCCTTTCCAAATGTTATTGCAATACACCCTTTCAATTAATTACATAAACTGATAAAGCTTGCGATACGTTTGACACGAACAGGAATCATATCGCAAAAAATTGACCACCTCAAAACCTACAAACCGCACATAGGGCAATTTCATGAATCCGATTTAGAGTTGTGATTTGTAAAAAAGCTCATAAGTCGAAATTTAAAACAAGCCATTCTTAGCGTCCGTCGCCGAAGCATCCTAAACTATTTTGAAATGTATCACAAATTGCCCCAATTAAGATCATTGTTTTTTTTTTTGTTTTTAAACCTAACGCAATATACACATATTTTAAAAATTATATACATCAATCGACGACGATAAAATAACTTAAAAGGCTACATTTGATGTTAGAACTCATTTGAAACTTAGATTCGTAGCGGTTACCCCTCCACGCCTCGCTTGCGTTCCAGCGTGCAAGAATCTATGCCGCTGTCTTCGTCCGCGCTGTCCAGCAGACTGGCTTCGCCCCTGACCACCTCGATCTTGTGCCGTTCTTTGTCCAAGTCGTCTTTGACGAACTGCTTCGCCGGTTTGTACGGCAGCGCTTCGAACGAGACGTTTTTCGATAATTGATCGTCGGGCGGGGTGTCGACATGTTGTACCAAAAAACGACTTTTTCCGAACGTCGAGAACGTCGGCACCTGTCTGTGGACGATTTCTTCGGCCAGTTCGACGTTAAATGACCTTAAGAAAAAAAAATTTCATAAACAAATCAATCTACAAATAAATTATTGTAACTCAATGAAGGGTTCATTAATAAATTAATGAAAACCAACCCAACCCAACTCAACCCAACCCAACCCAACCCAACTCAACCAAACCCAACCCAACTCAACCAAACCAAACCCAACCCAACCCAACCCAACCCAACCCAACCCAACCCAAACTACAAACAACAAAATCTTACTTTGACAAATTCCTATTCAAAACTTAGTGTGAAGATATTTTTTTTACGGTCTAGATTTTTCTAAAACTGTATATATAGCTTTGAATGAATTATTGCAAAAAAGGGTGTTGCAAATAAACTTATTGTTAGAAGTTTCTTTCATTCGCCAACTGACTGCTCATGACATCTTACGAAATAATTACCTCGAGCTAGTGAAAGCACTAGGACTTGGAGGCAAATCCAACTTCAGTTTATTCCGTGTGTGGCGCAAACCACCGAGCTCGACGCTTTTATTCCCGCTTTGCTTGGCGACAGCCGCCGCCAAATTCCTCAAAGATTCTACTTCGTTCGGCGCAGTCGCTTCTTTGTACTCGTTTCCATCGATTGCACTCCCCGGCGTTATGTCTTCAACGCCGCTATCGGGCGTGACGTTCTCGTTCCAATTTTCCGTGAGCTTCCCTGGGAAAAACTGCGAGGTCAGGCCGCCCATCATGTCGAACGGCCTGGAGGATCCGTTGATGAAAAAGTCCTCGTCTAACATCGTCGGTGCGGTGTTGACGTCGGTGAACGTGGTCAGGTGGTACAAATTGTGCACTTTTTCGACTTTTGGTTGTGTTTCCGGTGCGACTAGTTCCGGTTCGTCTGCCGTTGGTAGGTAGGTGTCGGTGTCGAGATCCCAATCTAAAATGAAAATTTGTCTTGCAATTGTATTGTATGTAGTAAAGAAGAAAAAGGGAACATATAACAATTCTTAAAAACATTAGTGCTGGCATAATGCTAACAAAATAGCTTCTTCTTCTTCTCCTGTTGATATTTTCACTTATTAAACGATATTTTACATTTGCAGTTATACCTGTACATCTACACTCCAATGCAATGCAACTAATGCACATTACAGAATGTATATCAATGTGGATGTTCAATAAAAAAAATCTCAGGTAAGGTGCAAGTGATTTTTAAGCAATGGTCAACTTGAGGGTTTTTTTTAATGAACAAACTGCATAATATATGTTTATTATAAATGCTTACCTGTTAGGGTTGCAAAGTCCGGGGTTGGCTTCCACAAGTCGTAGCTTTGCAGCACCGGACTGTCCGGCTCTCTAGGATATTCATAAACACAGTGATACTTCTGCTTCTTGAACCAAACACCTTTAGGATTCTTCTCGTTTCGTTGGGTGCGTTCCACTGTCTTTTCTGGCGATCGCAGCGATGATTTCGTTGGAGTTGCGTACTTATCCCAAGCGGAGGGAACGAATTCGGGGCATTCGCTGCCGCTGCTGCAAGTCGATTCGTTCTCCTCTTGGATATCCTCCATGGGCATGACGTCCTCGACATTCTAAAACGAACAACACATGTACTAATCGTACAGAAATAAAAAACCCACATGTAGCCTAAGTTATACTCACCCCCGACTGAGGAGCAGCACGCAACGCCTTCACCGAAGCTTCGTGCTCTCCCTCCTATACACAAACACATACTAGATAGATAGAAAGAGAAACCAAATTGATGCAGTTAACGTAGGAACGAAACACAAACAGCCTCAAATAAATTAGTCGCTTGAAAATCACAACAGTTATTGACGAAGATTACGAAACGAAAACATGCCGACTCACCCTCCAGATGAATTCGCCGCTCGAACTCGATCTACTATCGGAGCCACTGTCCCAGTCCTGTTCTTCGCCTAAATCGTTGCCCTCGCTGAACGACGTAGTCATGAGCTGGATGCTGCAAGGTCCGGAAAATCGTATGTCGGCCAAAGGCCCGTACATGTCCTCGAACCGATCGAATTTTTCTTCTTCGGCGCTCTCCGAGCAAACGTGACTTTCGACGTTCGCATAATCCGAATCGCTGTTCAACTCCGGATGCGAAATCTCCGTCGCAGTTTCGTAATCCTCCACGGAAGACTTGGCTACGTCCTCGAAAATTTCACTTCCGCATCCCTCGATTAAATCCAAGTTGGAAACCGCGTCGGGCGTTTCTAAATTTTCGTCACACTCGCTGAACTTCGAGTCGCTCTCCTCGCAACTTCGGAACGACGCCTGCAGCTCCTTCCAGGGCCGGTCCTCTGGCGAATTGAGCGGCGCCACGCTCTGGCCGAAACTGAACGTGTTGTCGCTCACAGTCAGATATATATCCGACGTGGTCGAGACCTCCTCGTTCTCTTCGCTGTGTAATTGCGACAACTCGACGGTGCCGTTGATTTGATCGTAGCGTTCGTTGTTCAGGAAGTCGGTTACGAAGGTCTTGACGTTGATTTTCGGGACTTCTAATAAGTGTTTCGTCGAATTGTTTTCTTCGGTTGTGTCTGAGACCGTCGGGGAGTTTTGCGTCGATTCGGATTTGTTCGGTTCCGGTAGGTTTTTCGCGGCTTCAGCCAGCAGTCGCTCCTGATCGTTTGCGTTGGTTAGTTCTTCGAGGTTGAAGAGGGTGTCGTTCGAGCAGCAGGAATCCTGGCTGGGGGTGTGGGGATGCAGGTGGCTTTTCGCAGGGCTGTCGGGGATTCGAGGTGAAAGCGTTTCGGTGAAAACGATCAGGGAATTGTTGTCTTGGACTGACCAATCGCTACTGTCATCGTCGGCACTTTCGTCTCTACAATGAAAACATGTGTGATAGAGTAGTTTCAGGCTGTAAAGGACATGTACATCATCAACGAGTTGCGCGGCGGGAACAAATCAGTGGCAGATCGCACTGGTATTTCAAACAACCAGGTGGACGTGATGCAAATGCAAATGTGTTCTACAAAACTCGCGACACTGCTATTGAGGTAGTAAAAAATATGTTATGATTTGTCTGTGATATAATTTTTTACCCACCTTGGAGACACGAGTCCGGATTCGTCAGTTTCAACACAACTTTCCTCGGGTATCGGCGACAACGGGGTGTTGTAAACATTGTACCTCACGAAAACTTCATTTTTCTCAGACGAGTCCAATTCCTCGCTGTCCTCGACGTGATCGCTCGAAGCTCTCTGCATAATTTAAACGAATGGATTCAATGAAAAACAAATTACCAGAAATAAAATCAAATAGAATTACATTTAAACAGTTTGTAGCCATTGTCATTAATCAATTAAAAAAAATACTTTTATCGTTATTAAAATTTATTATTATTATTATTATTAACTTATTACCTGTGCATGTGGTAATTTGGTCATAAGTTCATTTCTTATGGCCGCCATTATCTCATCGTCCATGCTGAACCCGACGTATGTATCTCCCCCCGTGGTACTTTCTTGCGACACAACCATTTGACCGCTGGGTTCTTCAGGATTGCTCTGCGGATGCAAAAACCACCCACCCCCCGTTTCCCAACTCCCAGATTTCACTTCTAGTTCTTGATTATCATCGTTCGTCTTGACACTCTCTGGCTTAGTGAACGTCTCATTACCAACGACAGCTTCGTTCACATACGTCTTATCGTTAACGCTGACTTCGTAAGTTTCATTCGCAACTTTCTCTACATCTCCAGATAAAATTTTATTGCATCCGTCGTCCTCCGCACCTCCGGACTTGTCGCCGTAATCCAAAAACAGCAAACTGTGGGGTTCCTCGTTGAAGTTATGAAAATCCATCCGGTTGTCCTGATCGTCGAAACTCTTCCTGAGGAAGTTGTCCCACGTCTCCAGCGAGTACAGATCCGAGTGGTCGTTTTTCCGCTTCTCCTTCTTGTTGTCGAACAGTTTCTGCGCGACGGCGGACTTCTCGAAATCCTGGACGAAGTTCGACGAAAATTTCAGGTCTTCGGCTTCGTCGACCGTCGTTTTCAGGCCAGTGTAGAAGTCGATGGAGTAATCATCGCTGGCGCCTAAGATGACGGCCGATTCCATCGATCGCTTCACGAACGGGGTGCTCGTGAAGGACGTAAAATGAGTTAGGGAGTTGGGGGCGATCTCCTCTTGGTTTTCGCTCAAATCGAAGACGGGGGTGTTCTTGATGGAGTCGTACTGGGCGATTTCGTTGAGTAGAAAATCGGTGGTGGTTTGAAAGTTTGCGTCGATGGTTTCATCATTTTTCGAAGCGATTTCCTTCGTAGGTTCATCGATGTAGATGAGGGAATCATTTTTATCGATCACGTCTTGCATATTTGATGTTTGTTGGTGGTTGGTGGGTTCGACGATTTTAGTTTCAAAGTCGATTTCGATGTCTTTGTAATTTAATGTTTCATATTTTAGAAAGTCCTTTGTTACATTTAACTGACTGTTATTTGTTTCATGTTCTGAATCCAGAACTGTGCTTGTAATTGCGCCACCAGTCTTGAGGTTGCAATCATCGGAATTTTCGTTGGTATTTATTCCAATGACTTTAAAGTTTTCATTAGGTGTCTCATCTATTTCGTTTGGTTTTTCTTCTTTAACATTTACTTCATCAATTATAAATGTTTGGTATTTTAATGGAACGTCTTCGGCAATTATTTCATTTCTAAGCATTTCATCGATATCAGCATTACCAGCGAGTAAATTTTCTTCAGTATCATTATTTTTGGAAACTTCCATATAAGTACCGTCGTTTAAATCCATTGCAATTAAATCCGTACTGTTTGCTCCACTGATCGATTTGTTTCCTATCCTGTTATCATCATATTTTTCAATTTCTTTGTTTAAAAATTCCTGTATTATATTCAAAAACGTGCATCCACCCTTGTCACTGCATATAACATCACTATTTTCTTCATTTATGGAAAATTTTTGGATATTTATTTCTTCTGGGTTTTCTACAAAATTGTTCATTTCGTCTTTTAACAATTCTTCAGTCATTTTTAAACACACGCCATCTGATTTGTCTGCCAGTTTTTCATCAAATATAACTTTATTTTCGATTGATATCAAATCATGAATTTCAAGACTCGACAAATTTTGCGTTTTATCGAAAGTCTTATCACTTTCAGTGCTTGCAAAATTACTTTTCTCTTCGTTGATGGAAGCTTCATAGTTACTTAATTCGGAGATATTTATTTTATTTCGATTTATAGGGCAATTATCATAATTTTCAACTTCATCATTTAGAAATTGTTGCGTCAACTTTAAATATTCACTCGGTATTTTCAAGGTTTGATCTTCCGACTCTTGATTTGTAATTGAATTTTTCGTTGTGCTTATAGAATCAAAAACTTCGTCGACAGTTTCCAAGAAATTAGATTCCTTGACTTTATTATCCAGTTCATTGACGAATGTTGTTTCAAGTAAAGGAGATTCAGTACATTTTTCAAGATCCTCACTGCTATGACGAGCACCTAAAGATGTGATTGGAATAACAGATTCAGACACAATATTTGTGTCTTGGTTAGATATTTTTTTAGTTGTGTCAATTGAATCAAAATCTTCACTCAAGGTTTTAAAAGATTCATCGTCTAGTGATTCATTTTCATTTACAAATGTTTCAGCTAAAGAAAAATTTGGTGGAGATTCAATAAATCTTTCAAGTTCTTCGCTGGTGTCATTTGAAGGATTGTGTTTGTTGTCCACAACTTGATTTGTGAATTCTGTTGTGAAAATTTGTACAGTCTCACCTACAATAAAATTTCCTTGTGATTCACCCGAAGGGTTACAAGTTGATTTACTTGCATCTTCATTTATGAAATCAGTTTCAATCTCCGGTGGTTCAACTGATCTTGTTTCATCCAAAACAGGTCCTTTGTCAGCATCAAAGCTACGAATTGATTCATTCGCATCTTCAGCATCGTTATTTAATTTATGTTCCTCATATTCGTTTATAAAAGGAACACTAAAACAGTTCCCAATATTTTCATCTTCAGTACCAGTTAAGTAAGATTTTTCAATTAAATTAATGTCTTTAATTGTTTTTTCATCGCTCAGTGTTACGCATGGATTATTTTCAAGTAAATGAAAATCTTTTACCTCAATTTCTTTGTTTCTTTGTTCATCGACATTTTTTGTTTTGTCCATTAGAAGAAGCTCGTAAAACTGTTGTGAATTATCATCAGTAGATTTAATCGTAGTTTCATCGGAAAAATGTGTTTTGTCGTCACCATCAAGGCTGCAAGTCGATTCATTACATTTATTTCCCTCAGATTCATTTATAAAAGAATTAGAATACTTTCCAACAGTATCTTCAACAACACAGACAACAAGATTTTCTTTGCATACAACTTTATTAGAATTTTCAATTTCATGATCTTGGAACGAACCGACTTCATTACCCATCAAATTTTCTTGGCTAAGAACCTTCTTAACAGTTCCATCTAAATTGGAATCTTCAATTTCACGGTTTAAAAATTCCTGGATGAACTCGCGATTATTTTTCGATGAAATATCTACCATATCTGTCTTAACATTGTGTGCATTTGTTGTTTCATGATTTTTCTGAGCTAACTCGGGATTGGTTTTCAACGAAATATCTTCCACTGGAATAAATTCGCGTTCATTTGTCGTATCATCATGATTTAAAAATTCCCCAACTAAGTCACGATTGATTTTCAATGAAACATCTTCCTTGATGAGCTTGTTTTCGTTTGCCATACCATTGGTTTCGTCATCGACATGAATTAAATTAAAATTAGTTTCGAAGAAATTATTTACGTCTCTTGTTTCCTCAAAGTCTTTTATTCGAGTTTTTGGAACATTATTTTCCAAATCAAGGTGAGTGTTGATTGAATTAAATGCATTGGTTTCTTTAATTGCAATCTTAGGTTGTAAACTTACATCTCTTTCTACTTCCTCTTCAAGGCAAACAACTCGTTCCCCCAACTTTTCTTTATTATCAATTAAATTTACTGTTTCTTCTTTAATAACGAAATGTGTTTGTAGTGTTTCTTCTTTATTTGCAATTTCTTTGGTTTCAGACGTCGTACAAGAATTTTTAATTTCATGCGATAAAAATTCGTTTAGTTTTGTTGAATTATCTTCCACTTCTTTGATTTTGCTTTCGTTTGTCTCATCATTGGATTCGTCAATCTGAAGAAATTTAAAATTAGCTTCTAAAAAATTATTTATATCATTCGTCTCTTCAAAACTTACTGGTGCTAATTTTGTACCAACGCAAATTTGTTCTAAATCGACGGGATCTTTACTATCAATCAGATTAAAGGTTTTTGTAATCTTTTCTTCGATTTCAATCTCTGTTGGTTCTTCTTTTAATTCCCCATCTTTTTCTTCTAACACATCTTCAATGCAACCAACGCAAATTTGTTCTAAATCGACGGGATTTTTATTACCAATCAGATTAAATGTTTGTGTACTGTTTTCTTCAATTTCAATTTCCGTTGGTTGTTGTTCTTTTAATTCCCCATTTTTTTCAATGCAACCAATTTGTTTCAAACTATTGGTGTCTGTATTATCAATAAAATTTGAGATTTCCTCGTTATTTACAATTTTTCGCGTTTCAAATGTCATAGACGAATTTTTAACTTCGTGATTTAAAAATTCTTGCACAACATTTCGCGACGTATAATTTTTTCCCTCGCTTGGATGATTTGATGAAACGTGTTCAATTTTGTTTAATTCGTCTTCGTAGACATTCCCAAAATCGAAATTCTCTGGCTCAAAGTTTAGGATGTCCTGGTCGATTAAACTTGGAATTTCTTCGTCATTTATTATTTGTTTGGTTTCAGACAGGCACGAATTTTTAACTTCATGGTCTAAAAAATCTTGCACAATACTCGGCGACGTATAATTCCCATTGTAATTTTTTTCTTCACTTCGATGTGTCGAGTTATCTTTTAATTTATCTTTGTTATCATTTCGTTTCAAATCAAAATTTTCCGTCGATTCATTTAGACTGGAAATTAAGTCTTCGCCAGTGTCATTTTTCGTTTTAATTTTATTTAATCCCTCAAAACAATTTTCAGCTTTGCTTACTTCGTTTAATTCTGAACTTGAATTAGCTTCGATTATTGGGCTAGAACGACTCGATTCGATTGATTTTGAATCGTTTGGAAGACTTAAATTTGTAATACATTTATTTTGTGTGTCACCATCTTGCATTTTGTTTGGTTTGTTTTCTACGTAGTCGTCAGTAGTAACCTCGTCACTTTCGTCTCTTGTTGAATTCAGTAAATTTGTTGAGAATTGATTTTGTTTGTTTTCTTCGAGACAGTTCCTTGGAATTTCGTCGTCGATACGAACGTCACTTTCGTTTAGCTCAATATCCAGACTAGTTCCCCATTTTATTTCATTAACTAATTCAACGTTCATTATGTTTCTAATGTGGGGCTTAGTTTCTAACGAATTTACTTCCTCGATGTTTATTGCATTGTCTTCTATATTTTTATTGCTAGTTGAGACGTAGAGTTGAATGTCTGGTAGGGAAGTATCTTCAACCTGTCTTGTTTCTAACAGATTTGATTCTGTTGCACTTCCTCGAATGTCGTTTGTATCATAGTCTTTTTTATTCTCGTCGATTGGGACATATTCGAGAGAATTTAAAGCTAGTGAATTTTCTAGTTTTGCGCCGAACTCATTTCCTTTATTATGAATGACAACGTCAAACGGCCCCTCGTCCTTCAAATCGCCGATTTCTTCGTCAGTGCTCTCCATCTTGTTGTCTTTGATATCGTCGCTCGTCATCAAATTAGACCGATCGGAATCGAACGAGGCGTTGCACGAAGCGTCTTCGTTATCTTCTGGGAAATTCCTCGATCGCGACGTCTCGTACATTTTACTAAAATCAAAATGCTCTTCTTCTTCGTCGTCGAGTTTCTCCAACGAAGCGCTGTTTTCCGGCGTGTTCAGCCCGCTGTCCTTGTCGATGACGGTCACCGTTAGGTTGTGTTTCGAGTCGTCCGTTTTTAACTTAACCTCGTTCGCCTGGTTGGACATTATGTAGCCGGAGAGCTCGACGTTCGACTGGATGATCTGCGAGAGCTTGGGAACGTCGGCGGGGATGAGATTCTTTTCGTTTTCTTCCTGCGACCATTTCTTGTACGAATCGGTCGTCTGCTGATTGCAATTTTGCGAAGACTCGACGACGAAATTTTGCACGTCGTTACTCATTTTTTCGTTTCCGACGACTAATTCCACGTCGTTCAATTGTCGATTTTCTCTCGGACTTGCGTTCGTCAGCGGAGACGTGTTTTCGTCTTGGTCTTCGAGATAATCGAACCCGTGCCTGACGTCGGTAAAAAAACGCGCGTCCTCGAACGTTTTACCATCGCCGTCCGTTTTTGGTATATCACTGTTTATTACGCTACTTACATTTAAATTAAATCCATTTTGATTTTCGTTTGATACAGTTTTGAGATTATCACTTATACTTTTGCCGGTTTTAGACTCGTTTGCGATCGTCCGGATGGGGTACTTTTGATTCACCGACACATTAAAAACGTTGTAGACCTGCTGCGGGGGGATCATCTCCGACGGATGATTCAGTTCGTCGATCAGCTTCTTCACCGGCGATCTATCCGCGTAGTTCGCGTCACTAAAGCTACTTTGACTAAATTTATCAGGTACGAAAAGTAGACTGTCTCGCCGCTCCTCTTGCAATTTTTTCAACTCGTCCTGGAACGTCCCTTTCACGCTGAGGAGATTCCCTTCACTGCCAAACTTGAAATTATCGTGCCGTAACTTCCCATTACAATTAACTTTATAATCCAAGCTGGGCATCGTTTCTGAATCCGACTCCGAACAATCAATGTGCGTCAGGACCATCAAATCGGCGACGGATCGCGATTTCTGCCTCACTTTCTCCGTATAAACGCCCCGTTCAATCTTCTTCTTCCAGGTTTCATCCTCAGTTTCGCTTTCACTGCTCGTCCGGTGCATGTAAAGTATGCTGTCTTCGTCGTGCTCCAAATCAGTATACTTTGGCTTGAACACCCTCCCCAGCTGTCCCAATTTGAACTGTAGCTTGTTTTGCTTCGCCGGGTCGGGGACGGGGCTCGGCTGATGGCTCGAATCGCTGCTGACGTTCTCCAGCGCTATTGCATTGTCCAAGTCTTTGATCGCTTGCGAAAGGCCGTGGACGTACGACATGTCGCCGGTATCGCTGGCGACGTTTTCCAGCCACGATTCCATCGGATCCGGCCGCCGCTCGAGGAGGTTATCGAGCGATCCGTGTAAATTATTGAGGCTCGCCGAAAATTTGCGGTCGATCGTTTCGGGGGCGTCGAGGTAATCGTTGTCGGGTTTGTTGAAGGCGTTGGGTTTCAGCGACTCCCAGCGTTTGTCGAAGTCTTGGATGGACGCGGTCGCGTCGATTCGGTCGGTGTGCTTCACGTTTTGGAGCACCTGCGTCAGGTCGGCCAGTATCAAGTCTACGTGGGAGATGATCGGGCGCGATTCGGACGTCGACCAACAGGACTGCATCAATCGGTATCTGAAATAATTCAATTTGTAAAACTTTTTATTCTAAATTTATTTATAGTTGTTGTTCATAATCAAAGTTTTTGTTTGGTTTCTTAGTTGTTGAGACGTAATGTTTATGAAATTGAGATTTCAGCCACTGATACAGTTGATCATTAAATGAGCGAGTTAAAAATAACATCGTATAAATATTTAACGACCTAACAACACAATAACGTAGGTGACTATTGTATATATTTTTACTGTTGAGTAGAATTGTGTACAATAAAAATATTGTCTTTTATTAATTTATTAAAATTAATCCTCACCAATTTTAATATTTAATTTTTTCGCGTACATTTTTAAAAATTATGTCGTTTATATTGCATCAAAATTATAAAAACTCCATGACTTTGAAGATAACGTACTTTGTCTGCCAACGTGAATAACATATGTCAACATTCATACTCACATATAATCTGTATAAATTAAATTGTATGTAGGCCTCGGCAGTCGGACTTTGGGGGATCCCAGAACGTGCGAGATGACTTCGTCGTCGGTGAGCCACGAGTATGGTTGCTCGCCGCAGTCGAAAATCTCCCACATGGTGACGCCCAGAGACCAAACGTTTGCCTCCATCGTCATCTACGGGACAAAACATAAATCATAAAACGTGGATTTGTTTCACAACGTTACCTTCTTGGATTGGATCGTTGTGCTCGTGTAGGAAATGGTTTCCGGGGCGCACCACCTAAGTGGGACGCCTGGGGATCCCTGGTAGTAGTCCTCGGGGTAGAACGTCGCGCTTAGGCCGTAGTCCCCGAGCTTCAAGCTCAGGTCGTTCGTTAATTGGCAATTTCTGGCAGCCAGATCGCTACGAAAAAAAAAAAAAAAACAACGATCACCCATGCTTATAATTCAGCTCGATGAGTTTACTTACGGATGTGTCACTTTCCTGTCGTGTAGAAACTTAACGGCCGTGGTGAGTTGACAGCACCACAGGAGGGGAAGATCGCTCGATAGGAATTTTTCGCTTTCCGCGTCGCGGTCTCGCAGGTAACGTTTCATGTCACCCTTTTGAAAAAGAATCGTTAGTTTTGCGACCGTTCAGTGGCCGGTGCTTTCGACCTACTTGAAAGCAGTATTCTTGCAGTAGAAGCAACGGCACGGTGTCTAAACTTCGCCCGAAGATTTGGAGGATGTTCGCGTGGCGACCGCATCTGTAGATGGTGGCGTCGTGCAGGAAGAGCACCCTGTCCCGACTGGTGGCGCTCGCCTCCAAAATTCGAACCACCACCGGCGTCCATTCAGATTCGTTTGACTCGTCGGTTAGGCCCTGCGCTGTTCCTTCGACCACCTGGCCGTGTTAAAAAAAACGTTGAATTTTGATTTTTTTTACATTTTTCGGTGACTCACCCGTCCGAACCAACCCTTGCCCAACTCCCTGATGTATTTCAGTCTTGTCCGTGGAAAATCGGTCTCGGTTCCGTCTAGAAATATGAAATGTGGTTAAATAAATTTATTTAGATTCAGATTAGGAGAACAGTTCACTTAATAATTAATTAGTAGCATTTTGGCACATTGTGTACAAGTCGTGAAAGAGCACTGAAATCGAACCGGAGCATAAGGACTATGCTAGACTTTTGAAAAATGATGTGGCTAGAGAAATGAAACAAAATTAAAAACTTAGCACTACAGGAAATCAGACGAAAAGAAAATAATTGATAACAAAGGTAATACATGGGAGATTATAGATCAGAGTACAAAATAGGTCAAAATAACAATAATCAATGCATACGCACCCGCTGAAGAAACTGTCAACGAAGGAAAAGCTCTACGAAAAATTGGAAAAGATGTGAACATATTACAAGAAACGACTTATTTATGCTGGCAGGTCATTTTAACATAAAAATTTGAAGAATATAATGAAACTGTAGAAAGGAAAGAAAAGCAACATATCACCACACCAACGAGAATGCAACCCATCATCAAGGGCAAGGTGCCAACATAAAAAAGAACATAAAATAGCAATTGCTAGAAATGGGAGAGGATAATTAATGTCGTCAGATCGTGCAGAGAGAAAGAATTGTGATGGTTTTGGCACATAGTGTGCAATGGAGAAGACAGAGCAGTACTAAGTTTACAAATGGGAGGATAAGAAAATGGAAATTAGGCTAAGAAGATGCAAATCAATGGAGATGGCAAGAGGCAGAGAAGAATGGAGGTCATGGGTGAAAACACAAAAACTGACGTCGTAAATGGCAATGAAGAAAAGAAGAAAGTAAGTAAGTAGATCACACAGAGGAGCCAACCGTTGAGTTGGGTTGGATTAGATACTATTAGATACTTAGTTCGTTACTAATAACAAACTAATTAAAAAAATGAACATACAAAATTCTAATGACTCAAACCTACCTACAATCCCTTGATGACACCGATGTAATTTTATCGGAGTACGATTATTTATTTTTATTTAATATTTATTAGGTGCAACTGAGTCATTCTCCGATAAAATATAAAACCAGAGTCACCAATTGTCGTCAAACCTACCGAACCACGACGTGACGTCGATGTCCCCGTACTTGTAGTCCTCCTGGGCGCGACTCTGCAAGAAAGACGAAAACGCGAAGCGCATTAAACGGGCGATCGGGCGACCTGGCTCAAAATGTAAATAAACTACTGCTTACTACTATCCGCTGGTTGGCGAGGAACACGTTATTATTGTGGTGCGGGGGAGAGATCGGGGTGAATATTGTGAATTCGCCGCCGGAGATGGGGTTGACGTGGCCGTGGTCCAAGTTGCTGGCGACTGACGCAACCACCGGACTGTCGCGAAACTCCTTCGGAAAATACACAAGACAGGTTAGGGGGGCGTGCGAAAGCCGCACCGCTGATTCGGTTGTTAGTTCTCCAAAACCCAAAACCTCCTGTTGTTAGAAAACGGCGCGACGAACGACTCGATCGTTTTTTCTTTTTTATAATGGAAATTTTCACCTAGTTTAAATTTAAGATCGACGTCGTCGTTCGTCCCGCTTCGTCGCACGTTACGTAAACCAAAAAAAAAAAAAAAGGACGAAAACGCAAAACCCACGCATTTCGTGTTTCCTTCCCGAGGTGAAAATAGTGGCACGCACACAAACAGGCCCGTTTATAAATAGGGCAGCGTCTCGGCAATGGACTGGCCGGCCGGTCGTAACGATCGGGTTGACGGCTTGCCAGAGGAGAACGCGTAATTTCGTCTGCGTGCCGAAATTCCCGAGACGTTTTATTCGGGCGGAAAGCGCGCTGCGGGCGCCTTCTCCGTCGGCGCGGCTGGTGATTCATTGTGCGCGTCACGAATCGTGAAAGTACGGATCATGTCCGTGACATTTTCGTTCGGTTCGATCTGGTGGATCAAAATCGTTGTATGTCGATGCCAAACCTGACGACGCAGTATTTTTATTGCAGGGGTGACGACGAACAAGTAGAACAAGTTAAATCGTTACAAATTGTCAAAAATATCAAAATTGCGGCGTGAAAATTATTACAACAAATTGTGTAAGCGAAAATGTTTAAAGAATCTGAAATCGACGAAAATATCAACGTCAAAAAAAGTCAAAATTGCTGCAACGTGAAAATTGTTAAAAATAAATGGCCAGTGCTGACATATTAAAATTTAAAAAAAAATAACAAAAATTCTGAAATCAAATGACCAAAATTTAATTGTCTGGATTTCACGATCACACGAAACTGAAATTAAACCAAAATTGAAGGCAGGTTGTGATAGAGGTTACGACCTCTCCACTATGGTAGAAAGCTGTTAAAATTTTAGGAAATTAGATTTCTTTTTTCTATAATTATGACGTTTGTAAAAATTTAATCGTGTGGTAATTTGTCATTGTCATTGTCTATGTTGCATAAAAATGCTAACAATTTTTTTCGTTTAAGTCTGTTTTGATATTTTTAAAAATCTTGTTTTGTGGTAATTTGCAATATTCTTTGCATTTCAGACAATTTTGATTTATGCCAACTTTTTAACAAGTTCAGAAAACCCGACGTTTATTTGCAGCTTTTTACCCCGTTCAGTCTTTGAATTTTTATAACTTGGATTGGGTTGGGTTGAGTTGGATTGCAACCTAATCCAACCAAATAGAAACAAATTGAAACAGATTACTATCAAAAGGTACGCAATGCAAATTTTCGAGTCCAAGACACGTGCGACGTCACCGAACTCTTAACCGTAAACGTCAAACTACTGTTAATTAAATCTGGACGTCGATTACATCTGTTACGCCAGTTAGATTGTTCGATCGATGTTTCGTTGGGGATCAAGTGAATATTTTTTTACAATATTTCAAAAAGGAATCTCGGTCGATTTGTCTAAAGCGGCAGCAGCTGGCGAATTTCGCTGGCAACAATCCCGACTGTGTTTCTCAGAGTTATGAGGGATAAAAATATGACATGTTTGCATTTATTATCACATTACACGTTTATTATATAACGAAAGTGGTGAAATTTTCGGCCAATAATAAAACTTGGTCATGTTTTATTGTATTTTACGTTGATGAGTTTTTGAAAACGTAACTCAAGTTGAGGTGATTCAACGTCGACAACAAAGTTCAACATTAAAATAGTTGACCATTCGTCGACCGCCATTGGCAACGAACATTTCGTGCATTATACACATAAACATATTTGTTGTATTTATAGTTGCAGTTTATTTAAATCCTGTAATATTTGTAACTATTTCGATTATCGTTGCATTTAAATTAAATTATAAAAATATTTGTGTATTGACGTCATTGCGAATCCATAATTTTCAATACACATTTATTAAATGAAAATCGCGGAAATTCCTCATTCGTTACCGACGTAGTTACCGTCGTCAACGTCGCGCCGAGCGGAGAAAACTCGCGCTTTTGCCACCACCTGTTGCGCGAGAAACCAGAAGCGCCTCGAATAAAACGTCGAAAGAAACGAAACCGTGCCGACACCAACCGATACGTCACGGTGAACGAACCGGGCGTTGCTGTTAGTTACCTTTTTTTCCTCCTGCGAAGTGAACGCATGAAAAGAAAGCATGCAGATTGTTATTATTAGTTTGGGAGCAACGATCTACGGGGTGTTTTCGAACTCGGCAGGAAAACTTTCGGCGATTGTTCGAAGGGGGTGGGAGCGAAACGTCCGGAATAAAAACAGCCCCTATTAGCATTGATGAGGTGATTAACACCCAATCGGCCGCAACGTCAATAATGGATCTGGTTTGTTCCGTGCGATGGTGTAAATAAATCTCCAGCTGTCATAAGTTTTAATAGAGCCTACGTTTTGGAAAACAGTAACAAATTATTTCATAAATTGTATAAATATCAAAAATTAATAAATATATAAAATGACGAAAATGATGAAATGTCAAAGTTAATTGAACGTTAAAATTTATGATATTGTCGAGGATGCAAAAAAATATAAAATTTTGTAGAAACTACAAAAATGTCAAAGTTTAGTAGTAAATGTAGGCATTCGATTGCCTCAAACAAACGTTTTCGTGATCCTGCATCGATTGAAAGAAAAAATCGAACTTCTTCGTTTCGTAATTTCCTGTCATCGATAACAAACTTTAAAAATGACCAACCTTAAAAACCGACAGAAACGTGAAAAAATCGTTAGTCACAAATGTTTGTAGTCGTCTTAGTAAGGAACGTGTTTACTGAAAACGCCAATGACTAGGTTCGTCTAATGCAAACGTTGCGCAATTTTGACAACGGTTGTAAGAGTTTGGACCGTCAAGCCAATCAAACGCACACGTCGACTTAACAGTTGGATTTCGCTGAACACGACACAACATGTCTTGACATTTGCCACTAATGACAAACATAAAAGAATGTTAACAAAAACCAAAGAAACGTCAAACTGATTAAACACAATTCATGGCCGTAATTGAATGATGGGGCCAATCAATTTTTTTGTTTACGAAGCAATATTAACCAACCATCGCCACTTTGTAAGCGTTGACAGCAAACGTAACTGTTGCGGATTTTCGGCAACGGTTGTAATGTTAGGTTAATCAAACGCATCGATTTATTAAGCAACTCAACAGTTGTCGTTCGTGAAATAAAGAAAATAACATCAAAAACAAATAAACGTCAAAATTGGTAAAATTGATAAAAAATACCAAATTGCGAAAGAAACGATTTTACAAAGACGTTGCAATGTAAATCATAAACGAAAACGAAATATTGAATTACTAACAATTACAGAAATCGATGAATTAAAAGTTTTGACCAATTTTTAAAAAAGAAACACTAAAGTGCCTACTTGTAAGCAAATACAATTAAAAGTTTTCGTCTAGTAAGCAAAGCTAAGCAAAAATCTTGTAACTAGCATATCCAATGAAAAGTCTCCGTTTGGGTGTTAAGTAAAGTTCTTCACTTAGTAACAACGGAAGTGGCCATTTTCGCAGATGACTTATACACCTCCTCCAGATATGAAAGATATGCCATCAGAGTCCAGAAAGCAATGGAAGGAGTTGAAGAATGGTGCAGTTTTTTCCAATTTTTTCGGGTCGTGACATTTTCAGTTAAAATTTTATCATTAACACGTTGTACGTAATGGAACAATTGCGTTATCTTTTTCCATTGAACTTTGATCTTCGTAAGCCCTGAAACGCGGCCATTTATCGCCAACGTCATTCGATATCTCGACTGCGTTGCGCGATAACCGGACAGGTCCTCCAGCTTGCTGCAGGTCTAATTGCGAACTGCTGTAATGCCTCTAATGTTCACACATTTATAATTTTTTGATTGCCAGCCATTAAAGCGACCGCACGACGAACAATCGTAATGTAAAACCGGCAATGACGTCCAGTTGGCACGACCGACCGTCGACGACAATCGCCGTCAGATACCGCTATCGTCCCGCATGTCGGCCTCCGGTTTCATTGAAAAGGAAATTATCTTCGGTGCCAGCATTTCCTGTTATCGATTCAATTCGCCGCACAGGAGTGTCGTTGTATAAACGAGCGCGCGTTTTCAATGGTCTTTCGGGCTATTTATAGAGCGCGCCCTCGACGGTCCTCGATCCATTGTCGGTTTTTTTTCGCACGGGGCATCCGTCGCGCGATCAATCACCGCCGCATCGCCGTTGGATTTAAATAACGTAAAATTCGATTTATTTCGATTTCGGGGGGGGGGGTCAGAATCCCGCCACTCCCACTTTAATCATCGGGCGGCGGAGGATTTACGAAGAAAAAAAGCGGGTACAGGACTGCGCTAATTCCGCGATTGGTTTTCCGTTATCGCAGCGTCAGAGGGAATGGATCGACGATGGGGCGCGTTAAGTCGCCGCCTTTCGAACGCACCGTGATTTAATCTCGTCGGAGAGGCCCACGTCTCGCGTGATCTTGATCGATCGCCTTTTTAAGCTCGAAATCCTGGCGCGCCGATAAACCTTAGACCTAATGGAATGTGCGAGTAGCTGCAGGATAATTCTTTCGTTGAATAGGGCGAGAAAAGTTACCGGAGTTACTGTGAAGTTTGCTAAGTTGGCGAAGATTTGTTTCTTTTATGTTGGGTGCGATGTGAGGGTGAAATCGAATCGAGAAGCTGTTCACAACATTACTTTTTAATGGAACATTACACATTTTTACAAAATAAAAAAATGTACGTTGGAAATGAATAATTATTATTATGAAAATGTGTTGAATTATTATGATTTAGGATTTTAAATATCACTAATTAAAAAACTACAAAATAATATAAAAAAGTCAAAGTTCGCGAACGCAACTGTTGTGTAATTTTTGCAACGGTTGTAAGTTGTACATGGGACAATCAAACGTCACCGTTTGCTAAGCAACTCAAAGGGCGCAGTGCAGCAAGTGACAGAAATGTTGGCCACGTTAAGTGATTGGGCAATTTCAATTTTGGGTTAATGACAATCGAACAGCTCAGTCAGCAACGAGTTTACCAAATCACGTCAACGGTTGTGATTTTAAACCGACGGGCGCTTCAATTAGCAAAAATTTTTTTTTTGCTACAGATGACGTAATAACCGAAATGTGAATGCGCAAATATATGACACACTACGTCAAACGGCAGAGTGACAAATGTCAAAAACGTCGGCTGCAAAGAGAACTTGATTCAAAAATTACAGACAAATGTCAAATATGACACATGTCAAAAATGACATGTAAATCAAATATCAAAAATAAATGACACCGCGTATGAAGTCAAACGCCATTGAAAATTTAAAGATGACTAATGTTAAAATGCCCAAAATTAAATGAATAATCAAAAATGGTCGAAAGTGACAAATGTTAAAAGTTGGGTCAATATTTAAAATGACAGCAATGTTAAATATTATAAGTGACGATTGTTCGAAAATGTCAAAAATTACAAAACTGTCAAAAATGACGTTAACAATAACTACGCGACAAATCGTCTTTAGCGACGAAATTGAAAAAAAAATCGCGCCCGTCCATCGCAACAGGAAACAATTTCAAACCAGTTCCAACGACGTGACGTCCCGTTATTAACGTCCGGTGCGCGCGAGTGCGTGGTCGACGCGCTCGGAATGACTAAGGCCCCCCGATTCAGATGCCAACGCACGACAACGCGATGGACCGATCTCCGCAAGATGAGCGGATTGCGTCTAATCGCCCGGGCGGAAGCGGACTTCCCTTCGGGCCGCGGCCGACGATTCGTGAAAAACGAGGAGAGAAAAAAAACGTCGACACCGCGCAAAGTGCCCGTCGATTAGGGGGGCGACCCATCACCCATCATTCGGGTAAGTGCCCGTGCCGGAGAGGAAATAGGAAATTGCGGGGAAACTCACCTTAAATCCGTTCTTTCGCTGGCAGCACAGACATCCTACGAGGAGGACCACCGAGCAGACGGCCAGGAGGACGGCGACGAGACCGGTCAAGAATTGCGCTTGGGAATCTGCAAATTGATAATAATTGCAAAATATTGTCAATTATTTAATTGCAATTTTTATAATAATTACGCAAATAAATCTTTTGTCTGATTACATAATTTTAAAAAATTATTGTTATTATTAATTGAGACTTTTCGACTTGATTTAAATTTAATTTGCTCTAATGGCAACGCATAAACAAGAACTGTTGAGTTCAGCGTATGCAACCGTTGCGAAATAACGACAACTGTTGTAAGTTTGGACCGATCGAACGTCTTCGTTTACTAAGCAAATCAACGACTGAAATTCACCACACGTTGTCTAATTAATATACATAGACAATTCAAAAAATCGAAAGTCGAAAATGCAAAATGACATAAATATTAGAAACGATAGCAATGTGGATGACAAATGACAACTGTAAGTTTGACATTTGTCATTTTAAAATGACATAAATGCCAAAACCGACTAAAACGTCAAATATGTTCAGAGACGTAAATGCTAAATTGGTTCCAATGGCAACGAATAAACAAGAACTGTTGGGTTCCGCGTGCGTAACCGTTGCGAATTAACGGCAATTGTTGTAAGTTTGGACCGGTTGGAGTTGTCACGTTGTCAAATGGCCAAAAAAACTCAAATGACAGAAAAAAACATGAACATTCTTTAAAAAGTCAAAGACTTGAAATTATCGAAACTGTTAAAAAAATCGATCGTCAATATAAAAAAAAAACAGTCAATTGTCAATAAATTCGAAGTTATCAACGACGTCAATCTGTGACACAAATGTACATAGAATACAATTAAACAGCTGCGCCCATAAATCATAAGTGACACCTCCTTGGCAGTCCACACATTTTGTTTACGGCGCACGTATGAAATTCGCACCTATGCCAATGGAAAATTTCAGCTTAATCGGCGCACCCGTTTACGATGTATCAGGCCAACATTTTATTTCAATCAAATCTTTTTTTATCAATCGATATGTCAATCAAACGCACCGCGTTATTTTTTTTTTAACATGGCGACATCGTCCTGTGCGTGTAGTCGGTGTCCCAGCTATGCCAACGTATCCATTTAATCAATTTAAAAATTTTGATAAAATTACAATTTCAATTTACTGGCATATTAGACGCTTAAAAATTAAATCAATCGTCTGACTTAAAAACATTGGTTATGTCACGCTTGAATATCGAAAGTAATTACGAATTAAGTACCACAACAAAGTGAAAATTAATTAAAATTAACTTAAACATTCATCGCTTGGTAATTAATAATAATTACTTTATAATCACTAATATCCTTTCATTATAAAAAAATATTATACGTGCATACATAAATATTTTTAATATAATTTTATTTTCCAACAAATCACCTTCATGACCATAATTAGTACAAAAAGATGATTTCATAAGTTTCGTGCGACGTGACCTTTTAAATTACACCCGACGCCCACCCATATTGAGAAATACGATGCAAGTCGTATCACACAAAATTTTTATTTGATTTCTTATTCATCAAGTTGCTTATTAAGGAAAAAAATCCCCCCGGATTATTTGACATTAACACGTGTGACTAATATTGAACGTAGGCACCCAAAATTAATCCAAATTTAATTTTCGCCGCATAATTCACCAATTAAAAAAAAACAAACAACGAAGAGGAGTCGCCGGGCGGACAGGGGCGCACGTGGCTGTATTATCGATTTCGGCGGTGACGCGGCGGTTCCCTGCGAACGTTCCCGCGACGTCGGAGATTAGGCGGCGGGAATCGCAGCGCTGCGTTGGCGGCGCGCTCCGAATCGTCCCCCGCCCGCCGCGCGGAAAAATACCCGCGAGCGTCGCTGCCAGCGGAATTCCTGCGGGAACGCCGCCGTCGTTATTAACGACCGGCTTCGTCGTTTGCGTGCGGCTAATGCGACGCACGTGCCGCCCCCATCGTACCCGTAATTTCGGTTCCTCCGTGCGTGAGCACGAGGCGGAAAATCACGGCGTGCGTTGTTCGGTGCCGGGCACGCGATCGAAAATCAAACGTGAAACGTAATAAATACGTTCGTGGTGACGGCGGAATTTCTACGTCCGAGCCACCTTATTTATTCATTTGTGCACAACTTGCTCGAACGTCATCGATTATTGTCACAATCAAAAATCCCCGTCGTGCAACTTTGATTGTTATATTTCCTAAATAAAATTACTTAATCATTTATTTCTTTGTACTGCGTTAAATAATTGCAACAAATTTGATATTTTGCGAACTATACGCCGCATAATTTACACGACTCGTCCAATTTATTAATCGGGGGCAGAATACAATTTAACCAAATGCATTAATTGACAACTTCAGTGTGGTGAGGTTACGTCAGTTGCGTTTGATGTATGTTATGATGCATGTGTCAGTTTTTACATTTATTGATTACCTGTCAATTCGTCTCTGAAAATATTGTCAATTATTTTTGTGGCAATTACGGCGTTTTGCATTTTTTGATTTTTTGTTAAACATTCATGGGACCAACTAATTGAAATTCAATTGAAATCACAAAACTCCACAACTGCGCTGGGTTGGGTTGCGTTATAAAGATTCTAATAATTTAAACATCCTGTCATTTAAATCAACAAAAAAAAAAATTAAAAAGGTAAATATACTCAACCCAACCTAACTACATTCAAGATCATTTGAACGAGTCACCTTCAGTTGAATTCGATTGTGATTTACGCAACTTGTTCAATTAAATGGAACGTAAATATAAATAAAACTTTTTCCTAGTATTTAAAACACAACTGGATTACGAAAACGAAAACGCCAGCTCGACGCAGAAACGATCAACTAAATTTCGCATTAAGTCCAAACCGATCAAGTCGACGCAAAGTGCTCGATAATTACGCACGTCCATCGGCTGTCACCTGTCAAACGTAACTGTCAAAAAGCTCTCCCCAGCAAATTTTCCGCCCGCGCGAATTATCCCCGAAAATTTCTCACCGCGGAGTAAAAGCGACACGCGTTTCGCCCAATTACCAACGCGACCAATTAAGGCGCAAAAAGCGCCGTCTAATTGCCGAAACAGCGAGACTTTCGCTTTCGTTTTTTCCCGAATTCCGCAAAACTCGGTTTTTGCGCGGCGATAAATCGTCGCATCGGGCCGGCCGATAATGCGGAAGTGACGTCGCCGATTATTTATAACGGTCGCAATTTGCACCGAAGACACCGACCGAACGAACGAACGTAGCGCACGCAATGTCGTTGATACGGACGCACGGCGGTCAAACGCCTGGATATATTAAAAATTACGATACGAGCGATTTATCGTAAAAAGTTTGCACAAATTTTAATGGTTTAAGAAAATCTGAAATCACAACTGTCAAAAAAATTCGGGAGCCCAATCTAAATATAAACAGTTCCGTTGATCGGTTTCAAGTTGGCCGTTACTTCTTGCGACCGACGCGACGTCGTTTAATTGCCGAATGACGTACGCGCCGCGATTAAGAAAAATCGCCAACGTTCGCGAAAACAATTTTGCCGAAGCGATAGCCCGATCTAATTTTAAATGCGCCCGACGTTTCGATTGGACAATTTCGGATAGCAATAATAACAACGTTCAGTTGTTGGCAATATGGGATATGATCGGATCGAGTTAACGCATTAAAAGTCGACCGCAGCGGGCGATGCAAACGAATGAATAATACCAACCAGCGAGCCAGTGATGTCAGTTTATTTGCATAAACTATTTGCGAAACGACCGATACAACGCAGTTTCATTCGTCATCGATACTTCCTTCTAAGTTTAAAACACTTTACATAACAGTAGTTTCTATTCGACGACGTTTGTTTTGTTGACGGCGACTTTTTTCGATTCGACGAAACGGTCGGGTTGCGGTAACGGCGGCGAGATAAACACGCCGCGAGAGACGCACGGCGTACGGTATATCGATAATTGATCTAAAAGGTCCGTGAAAGTGACAGTAGGCGAACGATGACTCACCTGGTCCGGAGTTCTCCAAATTAATCGGGAATCCGTTGCATAACTCCAAGAACAGGAGGCTCGTCGTCAAACCCAGCACTTTCCATGGCGTTTCCATAATTTTTCTCAATCGCACTGCACCGTCGACGAAAACAATATTTTCAACACCAACATCGTCCACTTCTGTGCGATCACGATCGAAGGAAACATCTGACGGGCATCGCGCAGAATGCAGACGTCACTTCACACGCGTCGTATCGATGGGGAGACTCTTGCGATGCTCGATTGCAGCCGTTCGAATATTATCGCCACAGATGTTTGCGTTGCACTGCGAAACTTTGCACGGACGAGTATCAGTCGACCATTTTTACCTTTAAAAATGACAGGAGTGGATTTTTTATCAAATGTCAATGCCAAAGCGACATCTTGTGTTAAAACAGTTAACGGTTGTACCGACCCAAACGACTTTCTACGTTATCAACATTGTTTAAATAAAGTCGTAATGAACGTTTAAAATTGAAAATTTTATAAATATTAATACACATTAACGACAATTGAACTTTTTCAATTAACAAAATAACTCGTTTATATTACAGTTAAGTTTTACCGGAGGCGACGTAACCCACTTGCGCCAAACACAAAATTCTAAATCGACTGTCAAAGGAGGTTAAACGATGGCGACGATTACCGTAACGAAAAATTCGAATACCAGAGACGTCGAGAAAGATTTCAAAGAAGCGACGACGCACGAAGATCTGGACACGGTATTGAAAAAAGTTAAAAAGCTGGACAACACCTGCGCCTTCAAAAAATGCAAGACGAAAACGACAGACTTCGCCATAAACTGTCAGTACTGCTCGTTACGATTTTGCACGTCGCACGGCCTGCCCGAAATACACGGTTGCGGGGAAGCCGTCCGTCGAGACGAAAAACGCAAGTATTTGCACCCACAACCGAAATTAACCGAACACAAGCACGAGCAAGCGTCCACGAAGCTCTCGATGAAACTCAAGCAGATGCAATCGGAGAGGAAATCGAAGCAGGGCTTCTCGACCAAAGGAAAGAAAAAATAAATACGTTATAAATTGATTGAATAAATTATCGTTACAAATTTTATGCGAATTTTTTTTAACAATTGACATTTAATAAGCGATTAAGTCACAATGAGTACAAATTAAAGATCTTCGTCGTCGGAGTCCAGCGCGGCACGTCTGCGATCGAACTTGACCGACGTTTTATTCTGCGGCATCTGCGAGTTTACGTTTTCGAGCAGATCGATCAGCTCCTTCTCGCCTATTTTTCCGCGTAATCGCCCCGATTGCGCCATCTGTATGAGCATGGATTCGATCATTTTCCCCTTTTCCGGCTTGCCGAACATCAACGTGTTTACTACAAAAAATGCGTTGTGTGAACCGGCAGTCGTGGGTCGTTTAACTTACGTCTGGTTCGCGCCGATTGGTCCAGAATTTGCGTCAGGATCGAGTTCTTGGCGTCTTCTTGTGCTCGCGCTTTCTCCTCCTGCGCTTTCGGATTCGAGGCGTCGCCGGCCTGAAATTCATTTTGCGGTGAACTTTTGACACATAACCTAAATTTAGGCGGGGCTTACGTTATATTGCGATTGAAGCTGGGCCAGGCGTTGTTTTCTTAGCTCTTCCAGCTCGGGATCTTCCATCTTTGCGGTTTAATTTTGTTTCAATTACCATACGATCAGGTGTAAACAATAAGTTCAACAGACTAGGAAAATTTTTATTTAGTTTTTTATGTTGGTCACGTTGGTAGAGAGAAAGATCTGGGTTTGGGGATATATACAGTGTTGCCAAGTTTAATTATGTATGATGTATCTTGACATAGAAACATTGAACATAGAAATACATGAAGATGTTTAATCCAACGGTAAAAATACGAGTGCGAAAATTAAGTTGTTGGTTAAATGGTGCGCAAAATGGCATGTAGTAGTTATGCTTCGTTTCCTCAATCCATGATCGGTGCTCACAATCGAACTTTGCAGATTGATTTTAGCATTCATTTCAAAATAAATTATAAAAGGAAGCCCATAATGTTGATAATTTAAAATGAATTGACCCAGATTTTAGCACATTCAAAATTGAAAATTTGTGCGCTTAAATCTAGTGGAAATTATTTGTAACTATTGGCAACACGTCCAAAATTTCATGACACTCCAGTGGCATCAAGTATGACAGGTGCCAAAATTTTTAATATAAACACAAAGACAGACACCATTTCTACGTAACGCATTTTTAATAATCATGTAGAAAAATACGTAGTAACGTATTAAATTAAAATGCCTAGTGCGGACGCGGGACAGGACGCATACTCATCATGGGTAACGATATTTCACCCCCAATTTTATCAAATATCAACCAATTTTGATTTTTTTAGGTTGGGTTGATTTACGTATTCAATTTGATCGTCGGCACAGGAGCGTTGACGTTACCAGCGGCTTTTTCCAAAGCCGGTTGGCTCCTGAGTCTAATTTTATTGGTCATTTTAGCCCTGGTCGGTTTCATCACGGTAACTTTCATCATCGAAAGCATCGCGTGCGCCAATGCCACGGTGCAGTGGACGCGGATACAGTCTCATAAGATCGATGGGGTGGGAAACGTTGTACGTTATACGTTGCAGGAATATAATCAAATTTGTGTTTTTAGGAAAGCGAGGCGATTGTCGAATCCGACTCGGACAACGCCGACGAATCCACCGAGCAGACGGCCATCATCCAAGGCACTAACTACACCCGCTACTACACGTTGAACGACAAAATCGAACTCGGACAAATGACGGCGCTTTTCTTCAATAAATGGGGACGGTTGTTTTTCTACGTTTCGCTCTGTGTCTATTTGTACGGCGACTTGGCGATTTACGCGGCGGCCATCGGGAAGTCAATGTCGGATCTGGTGTGCGCCAACTCGACGGGGGACGACTTCGGCGGGGAGTGCTGGCAAAACTCGCGTCTGCGCAAAATCGATTTTTACCGCGTCTTTGTCGGATTGTTCGCGTTGCTGGTCGGCCCGTTCACGTATTTTAATCTGCAGAAAACCAAGTATTTTCAAATGGTGACGTCGACGATGCGGTGGTGCGCGTTCACCGTCATGATCACGTTGGCTATCGTGAGGCTGTACGAAAAGGGGCAAGAGGGGCACCCGAAAATGTTTGAGTTTAACGGTGTGCCGGCGCTTTTGGGTGCCAGCGTTTATAGTTTTATGTGTCACCATTCGTTGCCGGGGCTGGTGGCGCCGTTTGCCGATAAACAGCACGTCGTGCGACTCCTGGGGTTGGATTACGCGTTGATATGTTCTTTTTATATACTTCTGGCGATAACCGGGACGTTTGCGTTCGCCGAATTGAACGATTTGTACACTTTGAATTTTTTACCGAGTTCGGGCGACTATGACAGCATTTTCATGCAAATTATTTTGTATTTTTTAAGTCTGTTTCCGGTATTTACTCTATCGACGAGTTTCCCAATCATATCGATTACTCTACAGAATAATTTGAAAGCGCTGTTCTTAGACGTGAACTCAATCGATCGATATAGCTTTGTTCTAAGGAGATTGACGTTTCCCACAGTGGCCGTCGTGCCACCGATATTGATAGCGTTAGGCACGCACAACTTACATTCTTTAGTCAAGTTCACCGGGGCTTATGCAGGTGCGTGCATACAATATTTCATACCGGCACTGCTGGTTTGGGCTGCCAGGAAAAATTGCAAGAGGGATCTGGGGACTGGGTCGAAGAACAAGTACGGCAGTGTTTTCAAGGGGAACTTGTGGATCGTACTGGTGATCTGTTGGGCCATGGCCTGCGTAATCTTAGTTACCGTTAATTTTACCTCCTGAAAATGTGATAGCTCTACGACATGCCAATGACCCAATTTAAATGGGAATTTTAACGTAAACGTGTCAAATATCTGCGACTGAAAACCTCCTTATATTTTTATACCGGATGTATTAGTGATAGTATATTTTACTAATGTGTTTAAACCAAATGTGTTTTATCAAAGAGATGTTTATATAAATGATATACGTACATGAAATAAACGTAACCAACGTACTCTGCTTGTTTTAATCGATTAATAAATTCCAATTTAATTTTCAATCAAGATTAGTCATTCAGTTAATTTGTACCACGATTAGGTGGTACAGATTAAGAAAGCTATGATTGAAACAGCCAGCATTCATCCTTTTTCATCATTTTTTCGGCACTTTTACAAAAATGCAAAATTTTCATAATAAAAAACCACCTGTCCCTGAATATAGGTGTTTCCAGCAATGGATCAGTTCTTCGATTCTTGACCATGAATGATGGCTCAAATTGCCAGTGGGATTTCGATTTTATAGAAGAGACAGGTGAACTAGCGGGGACTCTTGCAGTGGATACAGGAGAATTAATAGAGTGCGGAAAAGTAGAAATTTTGGGAGAAAAAGAACAACATGGACCTAAGGAAATTATCAAAAGACAGGACCATGGAAGAAGTTCAAACAGGCATAAATAAATAGAACAAAACCCACACAACCAATAAAATAACAGGGTTGATTGATCATAAAACTTGATATTACTAAAATAAACAACGGTTGTTTCAAAATTTTTTAACGTATATACAAAGCATTTTATACAATTGCACAACACATCGATTTCTTTTCAAGTAAACAACGTAAAGTCAAATCTAAGCTACGGAATGACCCGTTTCGTTCGGAGATACAATCTCGACTAGATCCTTCACTCCTTCTTCTCGTGGAGTAATTCTGCAAAGCGAACGAGTCAAATCAACACAAAGACGTGGTTTTAAAACCAAACTTTCAGACATACTTTCTAATGTCCACAAACACATTAGAATCCAAGTCTAAGGAAACGATGTAAATACAAAACAACGTCAAGTAAAAAACTAAAGAAACAAAAAAATAGACGGACATGGTTTTAAAAGTAAACTTGTGATCAATATAGTACTTTCTGGTGTCCATGAACACATTAGAATCATAGAAGTTATACTAAAGTCGAAGGAAAAGATGCAAATACAAAATTGCATGAAGTAAAAAAATGAAAGAAACAAAAAAATTAATCATACATATTAAGACTAATGGACAATACCTCAATAATGGCAAAGAAATAGCTAAGAGAGAAATAGATCAGCATTGGTGAACGCTACTAACAGTCTTTCTGCCCTGCATCGAGACAATTATTTACCTTATATTAAGATAACATAATTTAGTATAAGTTTGTCAAAAAATCATGTGCTATCTAATTGATTTTTGAAGACAAAGTTGTGCTTAACCAACGTTGCAAAACCCATTGCTTGTTAAACAATCATATCTACAAAAATGTTATGCAAAAAAATTTTTCCTTTTTTTTTTCTCATACTCAGGAAGGGCCTTTAACATTTTTTACTTTCGCAGCATAAAGTTTATATAAAAAAAAATAATAATAATGAAAAGTATTATAACTTAAGCGACCTTGTTGTTACCGTTTCAACCCAATTCATAAAAAATTTGTTTACCACCACCAAAATTTTACAATTAAACTTACCTTCTTCTTCTTCGTCGTCCGCATCCAAGATGTCCGAACAGCAGATCGAATACAAAATCAACGACAAAAATCCCAGCGGCAAGCCGAAAAGAACCGTCGTCAGCACTGGGTTCCCCAGCCACATGTCCGCCAAAGACGTGCGCGTTTCGAAGTACGCCCGGTACAATTTAACACCTAAACTGTTACCACCATACACGGGAACGCTCTGGTTGTGAATCCGCTCCAGGAACACATCCAAAGCCTCTTCCGTCAAATGCCTGGGTTCGTCCTCGGGAATGTGATGGTGATTCGTCGTCGAGTTCAACACCAACAGATACGGCAGTGGCAACACCGTCATCGCGATGCTGTTCGCCAGCTCGGGACTTCCGATCCAACCAAACTGAAAGTACCTGTGGTATTTGTCGCGTTTCTTGCGAATGACCGCCTCCACCATGTCGCGAAACTCGGTCATTTCCGACGAGACTTCTTGCAACTTATTTTCTTCGACGACGACTAAAACGAGGTATTTTTTCGTTTGGAGTATCTCGTTGATGTTGCCGCGCGTTATTTTCGGGAAGGTTTCGAACCGCTCCTCGTTGATCCAGTTGTACATGGACTCGTTGAGATGATGGACGTCTACATCTGCGCGTTCGGTGTCGATGGGGTAAAAATAATGGAGGCTTTCTTTGTAGACGAACACGGCTGGTAAATCGTCGATGTCGACGTGTTCTCGTGCTATTTCAGTCCGCGCTGCATAAAAGAACCCGTGCGGTTGGAACGTAAGCGATAAGGAGTTGTATGCGTCCCATAAGGGACCGTCTTGGGGTCCCACGTACATGAAAAACAGCTGGTGTTGAGATTTGATCATCGTTAGGCTGTCAGGGCGCGTTAGCTCTTGCACTGAGGGCGCGGACATCCGCAGGGCGAAGTTTACTATCTCGTCTTTGGAGCGGTCGCCGTGGAATGTGTAATCTTCGTCGCCTTTGATGCTGAAAATTTGAATAGGGATGATAATAATGTAATATAATTGGAAGAAGTTTGGTTGCCCATTCTTTCAATCCCTCATTACCACAAATTATGAAATAAAAATAATGAAGTACCCAAGTAATAAATAACTAATATTACGTCAACAAGTTTCTCTGATTGAACGGCAAGTGACTTGGATACATCAGATTCCCAGTACTTATGATTAAAAATACGAATATGACAGGTTTTTGAATTAAACTCCGTGCACCCACACCATGGTAAAAAATTAACTGACCGACAGCTTAAAATCTCAAGGTAATTTCAGTGTCAGAGTGTTACAATTAAATTTTCTGTTACTTACAATTTTATGGTTGGAAATCCACTGATGGAAAACTCCGACGCCAACGACGTAAATCGAGTGCAATCCACTCTACCGACCCTGATATTCGTCTTGTAGAGCGCTTGGGCAACATGGGCCCAAACCGGCTCCAGTCGTTTGCAGTGCCCGCACCACGGCGCGTAAAACATGAGCAACCAGTGTCCCCCGTCTCTCCTGACCTGCGAGAACTTGTCGCTCAATTCCAAAACTCTCGACGAGCTCGCCACCATCAACAAGCCTGCAAAGTTAATCATAAGGACGATGATGTAAAAAAATTAGTACTTACTCGTTGAGATTACTAAAATTATTAAATTATTCATCGTCGTTGCTTTTCGGTGCTGGGGCTTAGACGCATCGTTTGTGTCGCGTGGTTACCATCATTAATCGAGTTACGAATTCGTCGGCGTAAATATCGAACGGACGATTTATTATCGCGTTTAGTTGCGACGAAAATCGGTAGGGGTCGACGGCGTTACGCATTGCCAATCGTCGAAAAATTTGTACTCAATGGACGAGATTATTAAATTATTCATTGTTGGGGTTTATACGAAAAGTTGTTGTTGTAGTTACCATTATTAATCGACTTATGAAACGGCTTAAATGTCGAATGGGCGATTTATTATTGTGTTTAGTTGCGCTGAAAACCGACAGGGGGCGACGGAGTTGCGCTGAAAACCGACAGGGGGCGACGGAGTTGCGCTGAAATCATGGAAATTTTTTTTACGTAATGAGTGAGATTATTAAAACTATTAAATTATTCTTTGTTGGGGCTTATACGAATAGTTTGTATCGCGTAATTACAATTATTAATTGACATGAATTCGTCGGAGTAATATCGGACGATTTATTATTGCGTTTAGTTGCGCTGAAAGCCGGCAGGGGTCGACTGCGTTGCGCATTGCCAACGTAAAATCGTCGAAAAATAATTACAATTAGTTAAATTATTCATTGTTGTGACTTAAACGCATGGTTTGTGTTGCGCGGTTACCATTATTAATCGCATTAAGAATCATCGGCGTAAATATTGAACGGAAGATTTATTATCGCATTTAGTTGCGACGAAATTCGGTAGAGGTCGATGTAAACTCACACAGAAGAGGTCGAAAATCCTTACAAAATAAAAAACCCCAGATTCGAATTATTTTCGTCATTTTCACGAAAAATATGGACAACTGAGTATTAATAATCATATCTGTAACATTGCGTTATACGGCCTCGTAAATAGACATGGGGTTTATTACATATTTTATTAAAATAAAATTTATTTTAATAATTTTTATATGTTGGCAGTACAGCACAGCACAGTTAAAAATTAAAAATTAAAAGAAAATAATATTACACGTATGTCAAGGTATTTCTTTTTATGTAAATATCTAGGTCTAACTGTCATTGATGTGTCAATGACTCAAATCTTTCTAGTATCTTTCAATCTAAGGAATGTTTCCAAAATTTGACAACACTGCTTGGTTCTTGAACACATTTTCGTTTGCTCTAATTTTTTCCATTAATATAAAAAAAAAACAGTCGGCTGTGCACAAATCTACGATCGTACGTACTTACTTCGAATCTTTTTAAATGTAGTCGGCGTCCTTTACATTTCGCAAGCGTCACCAAATGTCAACACTGGCATGTCAAGTTACACTTCATGCGAGTTTTACCCCTCTTGCTACTATGCACAATTCTAACGAAAAGTAAAGTAATTATACAGGTAAGCCCGACATTCCGATACTTTCTAAACCGACCGCTCTAGCCGAACAATTCCAGGATGCGAATATTGCGTCAATCAGTCGCGATGATATAGGCATGATTTTTTGTAAGTATTTCCTTCCATTCGAATAACAGTTGCGCGCTAAACTTTTCGCGCAGATCTAGCGTTACGTAACAACGACGAGTGCGACTACACCATCACCACGCGGATGGTCAAGTGCGTGGAAGAGGTGGACGTCAACGACAAGGACTGCGAAACCATCCAACTGATCGGGGGCCACATGGGCATGCTGAAGAAGAAGTGTTCGAAAAATATAACGTTAATTTATCCAAATTTGGTGAGTGCTGTTGGCGACACGATACGTAACGCGATTTCAGGAACGAAAGGCGTGGTAAATCATCAATTCTATTGTGTTTCACCGGATGAAATTCGTGAAAGTTATCGAGACGATCGTAAATCGTTTATTCTGTTGTATTTGATCGGGTCTGGTTGTAAATCGTCGAAGTCGAGCTGCTTGTTTCATTTTCATGTACGTGACAGGCGAAATGATCATTGTGTTTTATCGGACGAGCCATTTATTTTATTTTATTTTGGGTACTTACGAAAATTAATTTGCAAGGTTTGCAAACATTGAAGTCAACATTCATAATGCCCCACTTACCATCTTGTATTGTCTTGTCTCTTGAAAATCGAATTGAAATGATGAAATGATAACAAAACAATCGAAATCCGCACAGCCGTTTAAATCAACGGCAATGAATCCGATAAACGAACGATGTAAATAAAAAAACTTTAGTTAATGTTCGTTTTGTTTCGTTCTTCGTGATGTTGGATTATTTCGTTTTTATCTTATTCCTTCGCCATACTTTTCGAACCCAACCCAACCCGACCCAACCCAACCAAACCTAACCCAACCGAACTCAATTCAACGCAACCCAACCCAACACTTACGATATTTACGAATAGAGACGAACGATTTCCGGTTAAAACAGAAGTGAAAAGGTCGTTGCAAGTAGAATTTTGACTTCTACTTGCAACGACCTTTTCACTTCTGTTTTAACCGGAAATCGTTCGTCTCTATTCGTAAATATCGTAAGTGTTGGGTTGGGTTGCGTTGAATTGAGTTCGGTTGGGTTAGGTTTGGTTGGGTTGGGTCGGGTTGGGTTGGGTTCGAAAATTATGACAGCCGCATCCGGTTAAAGCGGAAGTCGTCGTAAACATTTGATGTTAGATGTGAAATGTTTGTCTTTGCTATTTTTTTTACTTTGTATCTACCTTTATCGCGAATTTCTGTTACAAAAGTTATTTCGAAAAGATTTCATTTAAAACGTGTTGTTTATTGAATGTTATCGTGGTTGTTGATGCAATATTTTCAGGATAAAAAAGGGCAATGGCGTCCTTTTTCAGGTATCGTTTACCTTTTCTGTGATTCGATGAATTTACGCGTTGTCGTAATTTTTGTTGGCGCTTCGACGACTTTGTCTAATTAATTATGACCTGAACTGTCATAGAATCGTTTATTCCTGCTTTGCAGTAAATGGCTGTACGTCATAGTTCTTTCCCCATTTTATCGCCATTTTCGATATTCATGCTTCGCTCGGTTAGATTCGCTTTGAATGTCATGAAATACGATATTAGTGAACGAGCAGTAATGGTGGCCTTTACTCACGAGTCATCTTCTTGGTCTCACTGACTTTGAAGAACCGTGCTTCTAAGTCAGTGCGACAACACGGTTCGCAACTCGAGAACCACGAAAACACAGTCTTCTTTTAGTATCTGCACAATAGAAAGGGTTACTGCATAGTCGAAATGAGATTCACCAGCGAGGACAACCAAATTTTAGAGAAGAAAAGCAACATTACGTTCAACACGCTGGTGACCAAGGGCCACAGCGTCCCGGGGGTTCTAACCGGTGAGGCGGTCGCGCTTAATTCCCGGGCGCCGCACGATTGATTCGCTTGTTCCTTGCGCAGGTTACTACACCAGAAGTCAGGTGTCGACGTGCAGCACCGTCGACCAGGACCCGTTGAGAAACTGCGACCCGGTGGACTGCCACATCAAGTACGTCGGCACCAGGAGCTACTACAACAAGGTGTGGAGGCGGTGCCAGAAAGTGCCGCAGTGCGTCTACGATTGGCAGAAGGAGCTGCCGGACGTCGTACGGTCCTGGACCTCGCCGTCGCCGATCGTTTTAATCCTATATTTTTCAGGGGTACACGCCGGTGACGAACAGGTGCGTGGACTTGGAGCGATCCATCCGCAAGTCGGAGCTGGGGCCGTTGGAGAATAAATTTTCGGAGATGGGTTCCGAGAGCAATAAGTACTCGACTTTGATGGTGAGTGACGTCGTGGTGGTAAACGAGGCTTAATTAAAAAAAAAATGATCGTAGACGAACATCAACTGCCATTTTGGTAAGTTGGACAACACGACCGGAACGTGCATCTGCCACGAGGGATGGACCTCATCGCATTTCGAAAAGGAGCCCAGTTTGTTCGCGTTTCACATGTGCAACATCGAAAAGCCCAGTTGGTACGACACCAATAGGTCGAAGGTCACATTCGTTGCGTTTTTTATGTCGGTGAGTTGGTGGTTACTGTTAAAGGGGGATCCAGGGCTCGAGTTTGTGATTTTCAGCTCGCGGCGGTGGCGGTGACGATGATCGTCGTTCTGATGTCGTTCATTCTGTACCACCTGTTCAAGTGTTTGAAGTCGCTGGAAGGCAAGAAGACCACCTGCGAGTGTTCGGACGTCGAGCAGGGAAAAGACAAGAAGGGCAAACTGCAACCGCCGCCGCCGGCGCCGCCGGCCAAGCAGACATCCGGGAAAGGGAGCTCCACATCGAAGGCGGATACTTCTAAGGAATCGCTTCCGAAGGGAAAAAGTGCTACGAAGGGCGCATCGCCGAAACCCTCACCAGACACGTCTATTAGTTCGGTTAAGTCGAAATGAACTAGATGGGTTTATGTATAGAAATTTCTACTTCTACGATATTAGTTGTAATATATATGTATTTTAGTTTTAATTTTTTATTAAAATATACATTTTGATTTTTTGTGGTTGGTGTTTTTGACTCAGCGTGGTGACGCGGATATAATCCAACCCAATCGCGAGCAACTCTGACAATATTTGCATCGAATCGACGATGGTGAGAGATGTCGATAACAATTATTTACTGTTAGTTGAATACTTGGAATGGAGTATTACTAATCCATTAAGTGCACGGATTAAAAAAGCCGATCAAGGAAATCTCGTCGCCGTTGATAAAGTCAGTGTTTGCTAGGTGAGTGAGATTTTTTTACGTCGTAGCTTATTGAAATGCTAGTTACGACACTGTGCGAATTCTCAACTCCTTATACTCTAGTGTTTCAGTCCTTAGTCTCAGAACTGCTATTCTATCTATCTTTTGTTTAATATTTAATGAAAAATTATTAAAATTTAATTTTCATAATCGTACAGGTACACAAGGCCAAGTAAACTAACACCATATATTTATTTATTACAAATCACAACCTACTGATTGACCTAATAGAGGGTGAACCGGAGCGTACTGACCCACCCCTCTCTTGATGACGTGCGGGATGGTTTTCGGAACCATTCTGAAACAAACGGAGTAAAACGAGGTCGAGAATGCACGTACGTGAAAAGGACTCACGTTATGCAATCGATGATCGGGCAGACTGACAGACACAGCGTGCAACCGGTGCAGTCGTCGTTCACCTTCGGTATGTGCGTTTCCGGATCGAAGTGGATCGCCTGGTAGCCGGAATCGTTGCATGCCATGTAACACTTGCCGCAGTTTATGCACATGTCCTGCGAATTCGCGAACGAAGCAACGTTTTATAGAGAGAAACATGGAATGAAATGTGTCGGAGGAAATCAATTGATGTCCAAACTTATTCGGCGTCAAGGTAACAGTAACAATCGTTGACTCGAATGGAATTCCGGGAAAATGGCTAGGAAGGTGGTTTCGTTTGAAGATACAAATGGTTATGAAGGATTTTTAGGATGGAAGGAATGTATCGGAAAAAATGTGGAGGCGGAGAGAATTGCCCAAAATTTTCAGTACCAACGCAAAATTTTAAAATTCTTAAAAATACTATCTACTTACGTCGTCTATCAATGCGACCACTTGCTTCGTGTTGTCCAGCTGTTTGTATGACCCGATCTTCGGCAGGGACATTCCTATGACGTCCTTGATTCGCAGAATCGTGGGGCGAACGCCGCCGCCGCAGGGGGGCGGGGATTCCTCCTCGCCGAGTAAATCGCGTCCGCGCGCCGCCAAGTGGAGTTCGTACGTTTGTCGCTGGCGTTCTTTGCGGTACGGCCCGAAGTGCGGCAATTTCTGAAACGCGACGATTTTTTTAACACGTAATAATTGGGGAAATGAACTTTCGTTAAACTATTCAACGTCGTATCAATGTTACCTTTCCATTGCTGTCGTACAGATTTCTGACCGGCTTTCCGAGTTGGTGCTTCGGAGTGGGCGGGCTCTGGCCGTTCCAATGAGGAAGTCGATTTTTCAGATAAAGCAGGGCTTTGAGACCGGTGCAGTAGTCTTCGATGAGGGTGAAGTCTTGGTTCTGAACGGCGCTACAGACTTGAATCACGCTGGCGCCGCAATACAAGAATTGCAAGGCCGAGTGCGCCGAATCGATGCCACCGATACCTGAGTAATATTAAAAAATATTGCTGTGTGACCAGAGATTACTTTTGCAAGTCGATACGCGAGCACTCCGACTGATTTGAGTGCAATTGCCCTGCGATTATTATAAGCTTTGTTGGCGCCCTCTTTGGCATCTAATTGAAAAAGAAACGCACCAAGGGTTAAACGACACTTTCGTTGGTTACAGAATGTTTTCAAATGTGACGAGCGTCGTCCGGTTTACACAACAGAATAAATGATTTACCTTCTCGCGTATCACTGTGCAGTTGAAATTCCATGAAAAATGTTTCTAAACTTCGCGCCGTAACCAAGTGGCTTGTGGTGTAACAAGTTTCTCACAAAGTCGTGACCGGATATGGGATATGGGGATATGGGATGGCATATCGTCTGTTTTGTACATAAATAAATTTTAATTTCCAGCTAAATATTTCGAAATTCAAGTTTACTGGAAATTCATTAGAAATGCAACCCCGTATTTTTTTTAATGCCTGTAAATTGTGCATTTGCGCATATCACCGTTGTTGCAATTTACCCACAAACTGAATTTTCAAAATATTTTTTTTAAATATCAAATTTTAACATAATAAAGACTGAAGCTACGGTCTTCTGTGTACTCAGACCAATCAGGGAAGTTGGACGTAATTATTGTAGGTGTTAAGACGATAAGTTTTATGGGCGCCACAAAGTTTAATTAATCCGGAAGTCAAAGCGCTCCTCAATCCAGAGAAGCAGAGAAAAAGGTCTATACTAACCTAAAATTGGAAAGTCAGGTAAAGCATTGGCGACAGCTGACACTGCCCGTAATCCCACCGGTCTCGTAGCGTTCCCACTCACTCCTCCGTATGTCGATCTCTTCTCCAAACCCACCGCTGGCCATGGACTTTCGTCGCCTCGAACGCTCATCAAACCGGAAATCGTGTTAATCGCCGCGACGCCCGTCGCACCACCTATAACAATTCAAAGACTGAAAAACGACGTCCTATAGAATGTTAAAAAATTACCTTCTTTGGCGGCTCGTGCTATATCCACTATGTCCGTAATGTTGGGCGTCAGTTTGATGAAAAACGGAATTTTCACAGTTGCCCTCACCCATTCAGATATCCCTTTCACCAACTCGGGTTTCTGCGAAAATTTCTTACGTGTAGAGCCCCACGACAAAATTAAATCCTCACCTGTCCGCAGGCCAATCCCATCCCGGATTCTCCCATTCCGTGGGGGCACGACAAATTCAGCTCTAAGGCGTCAGCGCCCGATTTTTCCGCCTTGGACGCCAGCTCGCACCAATCGTCTTTGTTGTACGAACACATGATGCTCGCTATAATAATCTAAAGGAAACATTTACGAATCACCTCATTGACAAACCGACCTTTTCGGGAAAATCCCGTTTTAGCTCCGTGATGCTGTGCAACCAGTAGTCGTCCACCTTCTCGGAGATCAGCTCGATGTTCAGAAACGCGCCCTGCTGTGGCCCGAAGCTTTCGCCGGAGGTGACGCCGCGCACGATCCTCGGCGACACGTTCGTCACCAAATCCTTGACCAGCGAGAAGGTTTTGGTGACGGCGAAGCCCCAGCCTTGTTCGAACGATCGCCGTATCATGGGGGCGCTGGTGGTGGGCGGAGCCGACGCCAACCCGAACGGATTCTCGAATTTCAAACCGCACATCTCTACAGATAAGTCGACTTCGTCGATGTCGGTGTGAAACAGCGGAAGCTTCGGTGGCGTATCCGGCGACAAACCCTAAAATCAACCGACGATTTTTTTTGTTTTGCTCATTGAGTTGGCTCACTTCTAAATGGCAGTGCATGTACCACGCGGCGGTTTTTCCATCGTTAACGGACTCCACGGTCGTCCCTGCCACCCCGGCCATATCTCCACCGCACCAAACGTTCGGGTGAGAAGTCTGCATGGTGTGGACGTCGACGACGGGAAGATTTCCGTCGCGTAATTGCAGCGGAGCCAAAGCCTGTATAACTGAGGAGGATTTGATGAATATTTCAAATAAATTAAAGTTGTTTACCGTCAGGTTCTTGGAGGCCTGATCCGAACGCCGAAATCAAAAACGAAGCCTTTATGGTCGCCAGCTGATCGGGATCTTCGATCAATCGACCCTCGTCGTCCAGCTCAGTTCGCTTGAAGGTCACCGAGACGATTTTCCCGTTTTTTACGTCGACGCTATGCGGCGACAAAAACACCATCATCTCGCATTTTTCTTCGATGGCCAACGACACCTGCAAGGTCATTTTTGTAGACGGTTTGGGCGGAAATTAATAAAAGTTACCTCTTCGGGGACGGCCCTGATGTTGCTGAAGCCTCTCCTGGAAGCGACGAAGACTTTTTTCGCGCCGCACCGAAGCGCCGACGTGGCGCAGTCGAAGGCGGTGTCGCCGGCGCCCAATACGACGACGGAGCCGTGTAGTTTCGGCAGGGTGGGGGACTTGCAGGCGCACATCCCCGGTTTGCTGGCGTTGGCTACCTTCGGGAGGAAATCCTTGGACGTGTAGAAGCCCATTTCGGGGGTCAGGCCGTCGAACAGGGGACTACGGGTCGCTTGCGGCAGGCCGATGCCGACGAAGACTGCGTCGGCTTCTTTGGTGAGGACGTCCAGGGTCAGGTCTTTGACCGACAGGGAGCGGCCGGTTACGATTTTGACGCCCAGGTCGCGGACGAGCTGGATTTCGAAGTTGATGACAGACATCGGAAGTCGGTACTGAGGGATTTCGGACGTGCTGGGTGGGAAGCGAATGAAAATTAGTGTACTGAAGTCATCAAAATTTATGTCGAAATAGTAAAGGTTAGGAAATGCGATTGTCGAACATCATAATGTTAATAAAGTTCAATTTAATAATTTGGAGTTGTCATCGTTATTATACGATGCCATAGGCGACGTCATTTTTATCAACCTGTCCCTTTCACCCATTGATCGGCCAGTGTGGATGGTAGTAATGGTAGAATGAATTTCTCCAATCAATCTTACTATAAATAGTTAACGAGACAACTTAAAAACGTTAACATTTAATTTAGGCAACCCAAGTAATAATGAAACGAAAAATTATTACAACCGTTATTTGCAAATAATGTACCTTTAGAGGTGTCGAAATCATATGCATTACAACCACGATCAAAATTATTGTATGACATCGATGTGAAATTTAAAAATAAAATACAAGAATTAATTAATGACCAAGAAAACTATTTGTCTATATATGCATTTATTTCCAATCATACTAATGTTTATTGCCTGATATACATCTTCGGAAGCCCATTGTTGCAAAAATAGCAATGTGCAATAAATGTCTAGTTATTTACTTATCGATTGATTGAAATCACGATAAGAGATCATTTTATTTTACTTTGTTTATCGTCGAGAATTTCCATATAAATGCATTCAATTATTTTAAAAGCAAAACAACATCGCTGTTATTGACGGCTGATTATTTTGAAGTAGCGGTGATATCAATACAACGCGTTTAACTGCAACTACGTAAATGTAAATAGAACGGGACGGAAATGCGTTCGACGTTGGCATCTAACGGTGCGTTCGGAGATAAATACACAGCTCGTAAGTCTATTGTCAATAATGTCGACTATAGAAAAGATATTTCTAACGTCAACCCAACCAACGTCCCGACAATCTCAAGTTTAGACACGAAATTGAGTTAATTTTTTAAAATTATTGGTAACGATGTAATTCAATGTATGTGATTACCAACAAGGAAGAAAATAATGTTGATTGGGTTCGGTTGGATTGCGTCGAGTTGGCATCTAAACTGCCACCTTGTTACACAAACCATTGCCTTGAAAGTAGCACATGAAGACGTACATTACATTGAAATCGGTGACATACTTAATTGTCATAGCGTCAGCAGAGTTTGGCATAAATACCGAATATGGGGAACCAAGAAGAACAGTAAGACCATACCCATTGACAGTCACCCAGATAGCTATGCAGACTTGCAGATGTGTACGTAACGATTTGAGCAGCAAGCGAGGTGGCTCGATGGCTCCACCTAACGAGCTGTCAATTGTCCAAGTCAGTTCTTTTCGCAAAACCCAACCCAACCGGACATTATTATGATGATTACGATGACTCACAATGAGTAAATTTTAGTCTGGCTCTTGAGCTTGGGTGAGTTGTCAAGTGTTGTCCTTGCATACGCTTTTATTTGTGTTGGGTAGCATATAAGGCAGGTATGGACTCCATATAATTTTTCACGCACACGTTGGGTTGGGTTTGGTTTGGTTGGGTTGAGCTGGGCTGGAGAGCATGTGAACGTGGTACCAATTCCAAGCCATTTCTGGCGCCCAACCTTGGCTACTACGTTGGGTTGGGTTGGGTTGTAACAAATCCGGTTTGAGTTTTTATTTTTGGCGCCCAACCGTGAGTAGCATAAATTGGTCGTAGCCGTTGTAACAGCTCGCGTTCAAAACGATGTCATTCATTTAGCTGACTTAATGGGTGAAGAACCTAATATACCTTAAACCACCCAAGTAGTCATGTTTCTCATATATGGTGATGTCGTCGTAGCCGAGCCGGCCTAAAAACGTCGCACACGACAGCGAAGCGGGCCCAGCCCCCAGCAGGACGATCTTGCTGTCGGATTTTTTCGGCCTGGGAGTCCTCGGGTCGCGCGTCTGCTTCACCCCCATCTGGCTGAAGATCTACAACGAAAATCACAAATGTAATCGGCGACCGGTGCAATGGCATCACTTTGCTAATTCACGAATGACGGAAGTGTATGTAAATAAATGTGATAAGTAGGTGGTGATGGACCATTTCGTCCTTATGTACTCATCTGACCGTCGAAGATATTTTTGCTGACGGTGCACGTATCATGCAACATGCGTTATAAATAGTTTGCGTACGACATCTAGACGTCAATACGAGATTTCACGGAAGCAGGAAATGAATAAATGACGTTTTAATGATTTTTCGTAGAAATTGCACTTGAATTTGACTGAAACGGTTGTAAAAATTTGACTGGCGAGATTAAATCAATTAATTAGTAGTTGTGTAACTAACCTCGGTGGCGAATTGTTGCAATCCGCCGATGTTGATGGCGCCCTCTTCGCTAGCATGCAGATTGCACCCGCCCACGCACAAATCGCTAGTGGGACAAACCATCCCGCAGGTGATTCCCAAAGGGTTATCCGAAAATATCGCCTTGGCCGCTCCATAATAATTCTGAAAATCGAAATTACTGCACTTCAGCTTCAAATTTGTGATGCATTTCAAGTTCACTTGTGATATCTCAAGGAAAGGAAAAGGGAATTTCGAAAACGCTACAAACTTTATTGGCGATGCTGGTTATGAAGGACTTGACGTCGAGCTGCGTCGGGCAGGATTTCTGACAAGGGGCGTCCGCGCATTTCAGGCACCTGGCCGCCTCCCTCAGCGCCCCCCGCTCGGACAAGGTGGTCGGCTTGATGTCGTCGAAGTCGTTTTCCAAACCGGGGCAGCTCTGCAAAGTCGAAAGTTACGGTTTGATGAGCGCGAAACGCGGCGGTTACCGTGCATTTCCTGTCGGCGTTGCGCTTCCAGTGCTCCTTGTTCTTCTTGGTCACGATCGACGGCTGGAGGGTCGAGTGGGTGTGCACTTTCGGATTTAGAGCGAGCAAATTCTGTGAAAAGACACGATTATGTGAAGTAGAATTTTTGACATAGCACTTGTATTTATTTTGCAATAATTATGTTTTGCGATTCCGCACGTGAAACGACTACAATTCTAAGAAAATTGGCGAAACGCAAATGTATATTTCAAGACAAAACCGTTGCATAAATTGCTAGTTAAGGTTAAGTGTGATTGTCTCATTGGAGACATTTCACAATTTAACGTTGACAGATCTGTCATTATTATTTATATTTACTTTCCCGAACATAACCGTGTCGTCAGACAAGGTTCAGACAGAACAGCGCAGTGCATCTAAAAGAAATTAAACTTCGTGGCGCCCAAACCGACAATGATCTCAATGATTGTTACTTCGTAAGCAACACAACTAAATCGTCCACCAACATTAATAGTTTTAAATCCTGCATACAAAAATAATTAGTCGTTTTGGGGGCTTTATAACCTCGCACCCATTTCGAACATTTCGGTTGGGGAAATAAACTTTCGTTAATGCATTAAAAGTTCACAAATGCAAATAATGAACAACCAAAGGTTTTAAAAATAATATAATATGAAATGTAATATAATAAAATTAATTTCACTAGCTGTGCAAAATATGAACTTTCGAAAAACAATACTTTTTGATAATATTGTGATAGCTGCGAATATGATGATAACCAATCGACACGTGAGCTTATTTTCAATAGGTTTCTTCGAATGCGAGTTCGATTGTAAACAAACTTGAACTTCAAACTCGAACTTCAAATCGCCCAATTTTCGTAAGCGATGTAGGTTTTGTGTCGTGAATTGAAATAAATTTCTGCAATTGTTTTTGAAGACAAATAAACGAAAAACATTGGCAATAATAATAATAATAATTAACTATAATTTTATTAATTTTTTTTCTTAATGAAAAATAAATAAATAAATCGGTACCCTTGTTGTGGAAATTTATTGAAATAAAAGTATTTAATTTAAATAATTAATTAAAGTGCAAGTCACAAATTTTAGAAAATTTAAAATTTAACAACACAGCTTTGTGGGTGCAAATTATAAACCAGTTTTGAAGTTTCGTACAATTCCTCCTTAAATTCCAGTTGTCAACGAAAAATTCCTCAAAGTCCGTTTCTGAATGGACTGGAAATTCGCCAAAAACTCAACTGAACCCAATAATTAAAAAAAAAAACACACACGTGTCGATTAATTATCATTTTCGTAGTAATCGCGATGTTATCAAAACTTTCGAAACGTCTAGCGAAAATAATTTTAACGACGGTTTAAGTGCCTTCTTACGTAAAACCTATAATACTAATAATAATAACCTTGTGACGTATCTGCGTTGACAAACAAAAAAATCGCATTGTCGTTCGCATCTTCTCCTTGGTTCAGGGGGCGCGCCCGCTGCATCCCCGACGGTTACGCCATTGCATATCAAATATTTACACAAATCAAATAGCAAACAAAATCGTCGTTTCTAATTTTTGTGCGATGACGACGTTTACTGTCGCGATCTAAATGACAGTTTTAGTTACCTAACAATTTTAAAGAGCCGTCGACGAGGCAACGCGATCTCAGTTTGATTTGAGAAGTGAAAGGTAAATCGGGATGGTTTGGTATGAAATAATAATTGCGCGTTGCTTACCTCTATGTCCGGTAAATCGTCGCTAATTCTCGCCATGGTAAAACGCACTGGCTTTGAACCACACACTTACGATACTAGAAAACAGAAACTAAGACTTGGATTATCTTCGACGATATGACAAGGTCGCCGATCCATTGGCTCTAGATTAGACAAATAGGTAATCATCGGTCGCGTTGTTATTACTGATTGCATTACTCGGAATAGCGATAAATAAAATTAAGTTTATGGTTTATTTGTTTGGCGTAATTTTAAGTTGACGTCACGAATGCCAACGTACTATTTTTGCTCAGAACTTGTTGATTGATTTTTAAGGACTGCATGTAATACGAGGGGAGATCAATACTTACGGTCACGAACATAGAAGGAAAAAAAATTGGTCCAACGATCCCCCTCGTATGTACCTATCTTGTTATTCATCTTCTTTTCTATTCTGCCATAGATGGTCTGGTAGCTTCTTTGGTCTTGGGGTTGAAGGACTGAAATACACGATCAACAATACAGGCGTTTACATCAGAGTTGTAACAATTATTATCGATAACTGAAACAACTTTATATTTCAATATATTCAGTTTATTTTTTTTTTGTATAAACAATATTGCACCATCGTAATCTATATATTTATAATACAATAAGCCAATCTGTGATACAATAACATCTTTTGAAGCTGGTAGGGAGACAGGCGAGTACAGAGCTTAAGCGAGAGGAAAGGCCGGTGACACTACAATTAATTAAGATACTTCGCTACACTAAGAGGGGGGGATTCACTAGACGGGCAATATTCGAAAAAAGAACTAAGGAAACCGGGGACACGTAGGTATATAGAGTCGGATCTGTTTGTTACTGCTTCGCGTCAGCGTGAACGGCTGCGTTAACAACGAGAGTGTTGGGAGGGTGTTTCGTTTTTTTTGCCACCAGTGACGACGAAATTATCGATATTATTTTTTTTTTTATAAAACTTCTTAGTTATCACAAGACTACATTCAAATACTTAAACAACATTATTTATTAAAATACATCAGTTCCAATTTGAAAAGGACGGCCGTCAACGGATCGACGATGCGTTGGCGACGACCTTTTTTTATTTAAACCTATCTACAACTTGTTTATACCGACGCGGTTTGTTTTGGAGAAATGTACACGGTTTGCTCGCGCGTACGTCCAGATGGGTTGATTATGGGGGGGGGGGGGTTAATTTTAAATTTGAGCCAATCACATGGATGCTATTGGAGTAAATGTGGTCTACGATGTGATTTTTGTGAGCGAGTCCAGACGTACGGGCAACGTCTGTGCGACGTCCCATTGGTAACGCGATTTTTTTTTAATTATACTATTTTTAAAATTTGTCCGTAAGTATGATATCTCGGGACGCTTACGACCTGCTTAACAAAAAAGCCCATACAAAATACAAACATTTGTTTTACCATATTATTAAATATTGAACGATTTGATATTTTTTTTGTTTATTATTTTTTTTTTTTTGGTTGGTTGGCTAGTCTAGTGAAATTTCAGTGTGGTCCAGACGATGGCGCTCGGGTGCGTCAGGGCGCCGATCTCGCAGTTTACCGTCCGCGAGCGGCCGTTGACGACGAAGAGGGCTTCGCTGGCAGGCGTCACCATGTATTGGCCAAATAGACCTATACATGAAACAAAAATAAAAAAAAAATCAGTAAAAATTGCAGCGTTAATTATTTTGCAACTAGAGACTTTTAATTAGTCCAACGTCACAATAACTAGTGTTGTTAACTTCACTGAACGGGGCCATTGTTTTTATTGTATTTGTTTTCGGTTGTCAAAAATGCAAAATTCCATGAAAAATGACATTTGTGTAAACGTCAAATTTATCAAATTGCCATTTGTCTAAATGACAGTACTGTCACTTTTGACAGTTATTACGATTTTATCAACTTTGACATTGTTTCGTTTGTTTGACATTTTTCGGTTGTAAAAAATGCAAAATTCCATAAAAAATAACATTTGTGTAATTGTCAAATTTATCAAATTGACATTTGTCTAAATGACAGTTCTGTCACTTTTGACAGTTATTACGATTTTATCAACGTTGACATTGTTTTGACGTATTGACGATTTGACAATTTTTTGATTGATTCGTTTGTAATTTAACTTTTCTTAAAATTCCAATTGTTGCGATTTTAATCTTTAAATTTTTGTCCATTTATGATAATGTTATTGGGCATTTTTTGCGTTTCATATAACAGACCAACATAATTTTTGCAGTCAATATTGACGATTTTTTTGACAATTACGTAAATTTTGACATTTTTGGAAATGTAATTTTGTAATTTTGGAAATGTAATTTTTGTGAATTTTGACAGTTTACGGATTTTGACGTTTGATTTTTTTGCGAAATTCAAATTTTTGTTATCAATTGATCTTTTTTTGACAATTTTGGATTTTTGATCAATTTGAATTTTTATTTCACCTGATCCACTTATCGGCCGATTCGGATTTCCCCACTTCGTCAGCTTGGGCGACACCGCCTTCCCGACGCCAGTTATAATTTCCACCTTGCCTGCAAACCAAAACCACCTTAAAATCGCCATCGCGCGCTCAAAAATAACGTCACCTGTGAGCAGATTCAAGAAGAGTATGTCCTCTTTATCTTGGGCCGAGGCGTAGATGTCGTAACTGTGCGTGGTCTGGCTGGGGTAGAACGTCACGTCGGATATATTGAGGGTGGTTTTCACGTCGAAGGAGAATAACAACCCATTCGCTGTACGAAAAAAATGTTTTTTTATAATTTTTTTTAGATTTGTTGCCATCCTGCGACTTACGCGTTATTTCCTGGACGATGAGGGTGGCCCCGCTCTCCGTACGATCCAGCGTCACCAATTTCCGCGAATCCGGCGAAATGTAGGGGACCCCGGGCAGCGTGGGCTTCGTCGCTATAACCGTGTCCGTCAGATAGTCGAGCAGTAATTGCCCGGTGGGTCGGTTCGTTACCGGCTCCAGACATTCCATTATCACGAGGCCATCTAATCAAGAGGACGGAGACCGGTATTAATATGCAAATTCGGGCAACCTGGGAACCGGCTTAATAAGGAAATTGCATGCGAACGCCCAACTGACGTTATTACAGTCGAAAGCCACGTCACGAGGGTCGGCGAAAATTAAGACACTTACACAGCGCGGAAAATTGCACCTGTTCCGGGACGCAGTTGTAGGGCGTCAGGTCCACCGATCTGGTGTAGCGCAGGTTGACTAGGTCCAATTTGTAGAGCCCCCTTTGGTTGGTGTGCGTCACGTAGCCGTACTTGAAGCTGTAGTGGGACAATTCCTGAAATGAAAGACTCGTCAGTGTCAACTGTTGGTAATTTTAAGTAAATAATAAAAAAAAAAAGAACCTGATTGGGCGTTGGTATGAAAAGCCCTCTGACTAGATCGAATTGACCATCGATGGGCTCTGGGTGTACTGTGTGGTGTTTGCGTTTTTGGCCAGCGTCTCGAATTACCTGAAAATAAGTCATAGAAGACAGAAAAGTATTTAATTTTGGTTTAGGCTTGAAGACGGTATTGAATTTAATTTCTTCAAGTAGGCAGTTATTGAGACTTGAAGAAGGTCTTACACAACAGGCGCTGATCAGAGTTGCGGAAGAATCGCAAATTTATCGCGAACGCGGTCGATTACCGCGGAAACAACGACCGCAAAAACCGTCGAAATTAACGACGACGACGACGGAAACCGCCGCGACGCTATCTCTCCTCCACCGAGGAAACAAAACGTAATTTACACAACGCGCAACAAATTACATCGACAATGGTTGAAAAATGGGCGCCGCTATCGGCGCGTTCGCGTCCGTTAAACTTAAAAGCGGGCGGCGATAAATCGCGACGACAATCCGCGTCGGCGATTTGTGCGGCGGACAACAACAATGGACGAACGGCGGTTTTGTTTCGGGGCCGCGGGTCTCCGATTGCGCGTCAAAGGATCGAGAGATGTTTAACATTTGCGTTTTTGTGGGTCGTAAATCGCGCATTAATTCTCCCGCTCTCGTTGTTTCCGCGAAACGTGAAAAGCGACCGGTTTGGAAAATCGGGAAAATGTGCGAAAAGTTCGATCAATTATAAAATAAATACGATTGAGGACCGACGCGACGTTTTAATCAACGAATTCTGCGAATGCGAAAATTCGAATAATTCTTCAGAGTCCATCAACGAAGTTAAAAAAACGACTGTGTTATTTAACACGAGCTATATGTTAACTTGGACGACAGTTATTTTTTTAAAAGCGATTTCAAGTAAATGGCAATTTTTTCGAAACAAATTTCAAATAAAAGTTTAAAAATGTCATGATTGCTGTACTAAATAAATGACAAATTATAGTAATTTATTTTTTAAAAATAATAATCGAATTGTATTTAATATCGAATTTTTTTAAAAAAATAATTAAGAAGTTATTCAATTGCACCTCTCACCCTTATCCTGTTTTTAAAAGTCAAGTTTCAGAAATTCTTACTCCCATAGTACAAGTTTATTAATCGATTTAACTTGTGAAGCCTTTACGTACAAAAGAATGGATGCAAACCTTCAAACTAGTTATAAAAATAAAATAAAATATCTGGCGTCACCGTACCATATATTTTAAATAATTAACTTCGACTCTACATTTTATTAAATCAATTATTATTCTAATTTACTTAAAATTACTACTAGGCATTCGAGGTTTGTCAATTCGTATCACCGTGGGATATAAATCAATTAAAATATATCGCGCGGGCTAGAAAATCAGATATGGACTTTTCTGTTGTAATACACAATTAAGTCGTAAAAGTCAAGATGCATCTATTGTCAATTTGAGTAACATTTTTGGAATTTTCTTGACCATCCTGTAGACTGGAGGAAACAGTCACAGGAAGATCGAATACACTCACGTATCGGAAATCATGTAATTTATTCTTTACTTAGTTAATTCGAAAAGAGAACGAATTACTGCAACAAAAAACCGAGTGCCGAAGTGAACTAAACAAAAGTGCACTATAAACGTAATTGAGATCGGGCTTTAAATAACATGTGCAATGTGACTGTTACTGAACGATAAAACATTGCTTTAGGACGCCATTCCCCCAATGGATAAAACATCGTAATAAAAAATCCAACACTGGATAAAACCTTTTAAAGTAACGCCGGGAAATTAATCGATGCTTGAACACTTAATAAGTTACTGATCCAGTGGGGGAAATAAACTTTCGTTCATGTTTGTTTATTTTTGGTAACAAATGTAATAGTGAAATTGTTTTCAAATAATTCTTGGAATTTTTTTACAACACTTACTTGTATTGTCTTCACGCCAGTGTTGTTCAAAGATCTCCAGTTCAGGACCCAGACCTGATCGAGGTGTTGCACGTAGTGCAAATCCACAGGAAACTTATCCGTGGCGACGACCTGCAACAAATATCGTTGAAAACGTGTCGTTTTGACCCGACTGGGAGTCTTACGTCGACCACGACCATTTGGACTTTGGACACGATCAGTATCCTGTCTCGATCTGGTTGGGTGGCGTAGACGTAACGATTGGCCACGTTCACTGCCTTTCCCCACGAGCATCTGATCCCCTTGTCGCCGCAAACGTATTCCTGGAAAAGAATTACAATTAAAAACAAAATCAATGAGAACTGCATACCCTTAACACCCAGCACTTTATTTGTCGCAACGTGTTGTCTTACATCTCGTTACGTACACAACTTTAATCAAACTCGATGTAATTAAACTGTATTTATGTGAAGCCTAAGCCATGGATTCATCGAAAAAATTGATGGGCCCCACGTTGGGCGCCAAATTCCCACAAAATTGTACTAACGGAATAAACTTACATTACTTTAAATAATTCACAATATCGATGACAAAGCGTTACTGTTTGTAATTAAAATGAAATGGCTTCAAGATTGACGTCGGACTAGTCGCGGAGCTCCACATAATTCCAAAAACGCAAACGACGCGCGTCGTCGCGAAACCCATCGCCGTTGCTTACGAAATTGAATTAAATTTTAATTTCGCAACGGCCCCTTTCGAGGCACATCCGTCACGCTCGCGTTACGAAAATAAACGACCGACCGACATCTGTAGTGCTGAGCCGCGCGGTTTTCTTCCGGCGAACTTTCGATGACGGAGCACTCGACTTTATTAGTTCGACGCCTCGCGATAATGTCGCGGTTATTTTTTATCGCGTCGCGTTAACCGCGTCGTTTGGATATCTCCAGTTGTTCAGTTGAGTTGAGTTTTATTTTAATTTTCGCCGAGTTGACGACGTCGAGTGGTTTTATTGTAATTTACTTTTGTATCATTGTGATGTGAAATTTGTGATTAAGTACCTAGCAGATTCAAAAACGAATCGAGTAACATTTGTTCGAATACCAAAAAAAAAGGAAGAATACAAAAAGAAAGAAAATAGGAAACGACCGATAAATTAATTCAAACAGTTAATAGGACAAGAAAAATGTGGCGCCCCTTCGGCCATTTGCCTTAATCGGCCGCAAATTGAACCTACCATCGCATTCGAGCTCAACTCGATTAACTCAGAAAAAATCTCACCTGCGTTCCTGGTATGATGTCAGTGGACTGTATCTGGTGGTACAGCCGGCACGTGGACGGCTCGTACACGGACACCCCCCACTCGTGGAACGCGAAGAATCGCCGCTCTTCATTAGGCGAAGCTGCAACAACAAAGACGGCTACGTTCGGTGGTAATCCGACCCCCGAAACGGGGGCGGCGGACGCGCCCTTTCGGATCCGTCCGCCTGATTACACTTACTGGGGGTCGGCTGCTCCTGAACCACCAGCGAACTTATGTCTCTCGTTAATCCACCTGTAACGGAACAAATGAATTATGGAGAATCCCGAATCCGTTCGCGAAGACGCCGGTGATTAATGGCCCTTATGAAATTAATGGTGGAGGGAAATTAATGGGCGCGGATGCATCGGAGGGCGACGCTGCGTATGCGGGCAGTTCGAAAATTCTTCGCATTGATCGCCGACGAAATGCTTTGCGTTGATTGGTTTTGAGTTTTATGCACGTAATCTATGTTAATGATGTATAAAAAATTTTAATTTATATGAATTTAATTACCAATTATATTATCGGTAATATAAAAAAAATAAAGGAGCTAGAACAATGTATTATTTCATAGTTTTAGAGCGAATTTATGCCACAAAATTGAAAATACACGACCTTTACGTACTACGTCAAATGCACGTTATAACAGTGTATTAATTTTATACCTCATGACTAAGAACTATGGAGGTTATGTGAAGGTCGTGCATTGTAAAATCCATTTAATCTAAATAAAAATGGGATCAGGCATAGTTTGATAAAATATATATAAATTAAACAATTTTTTTTTTATTTAAGGTTTTAGGTGATTTAATTGTAAAAATGTGTATTTTTAAAGTGTCTTTTGGTTAGCTTCATTAAAAATCTTGTAGTCTTGAAAAAGGTCTCGCTTTTTTTCATTTTGACGCCATCGGAGATCAAATGGCGAGAGACACCTGCGATTGTATCGCGAGCCCGGGCAGAACTAATTTCAACGTACGTCCTTAACGAACGCCTCTAATTTACAGCGGCGAGGTTTAGCGCAAGTTTCATTAGGTAACCGGTTAACCGCTGGCGATTGCCCGAATTTAGTTATACACGAGCAGCACTTGATACGTCCTGACCGCTACGTCATGCATCCTCATCAGGTATGACGGGGTTCGGTTGCGAAACTAATCAAGTACCAGTCGCTCGTAACTCAAATAAATTAATGAAAGCATTTAAAAAATGTAAATTTAAATTGATTATGTAACTTGCCGACGTTTGTCGCCTGGCACATGTAAGCTCCGGTGTCGGCGAACGCTATCTTCCGGATCTTCAGGGCCGTTCCGTTGCCGACGATCTGATACTTGTGTGGACTCTCGACTCTGAGGGGCTCGTCGTTCTTGAGCCACTCCACCTGACGCGGAGAAAGAATGAAAATAAAGATTAGTCACTGGTTGTAATAGTTCAACACCACCAACTAATAATTCACTAATAATTGTTTTATCTGAGATAAAATCTGTTGGAGTTGAAAACGTTAATTGGAATGGAAATGTCGTAGACACCCCACCTCCAGGTCAGTCAATGTTTCAAAGTTTTTGACATCCATTTCGAAGTTTTTGGTGAGTCCAACGAAATTCTTTGATGGTTTGGAAAATATAGACATTTCAACTTTTCTAGTGAGCTTTGAGATTCAATGTGGATCAAATTTAATAGAATTCGCATCAAAGCTTAACCCTCTTACCTATCTTCTTGAATTTTCTTATATTCGACAGTTTCTGAGCTTTCCGATATCATATATCATGATTTATTCTTAAAATCTGACGACAAAGTTATCCCCTTTTCCACTGCCTTAAAGCTTCTCTGTATCTTCTTTAAGTCATCTTGAAATTTTATAATAAAACTTTCTCTTTTACACTTTCCTTAAACTTCCCGATATTAACCCAACCCATCGAAACCACTCCAAACCAATACAACCCAACCCAACCCAATCCAAGTCAACCCAACCAATCAAAACCTGATAAATTCCTTACCATAAATTACCTTCCGAATCTCTTCAGAAATTGCTTTCCTTTGTCTAGAGAAATTGTCAGAGAAATATTTTTTAAAGATTGAAAACTTTTTTGCATTATGTCCCTTCAAACCTTTACGACAATTAACACATATATCAAAATCATGAAAGCTTTATCCATTGGGTACTGAGGAGCTTTCCTGTACTTTGCCTCCAATTTTGGATTGGTCTTTGATTATCGAGTTTGGTGATAAAACGTTCTAATTTTCATGGAGGGATCCTTTTCCATAATCTGATAACAAGCAAGACTTTGTAGGCTCACGCAATCTGTTTTCAATTTGCATTTTATTTTAAATCCATCAATGTAACGATCGTCCATTTTAGAGATTTGTGATTGGACTTTTTTTGTATTTATTTCTGAGTGATCAGTTATGAAAATGTCCAATCACCCGCCCCCCCCTTATTTTAAATAATTTAGCCTTTCTCACGCTCACTTTTTTTCGAATAACTCGAATAACAGTCCTTGCAAGTCAAACACCCTGTAAACGACAAACGCGTCTATATGGAGATTTTACTTTTACTACGGTTCCTTTACGTTCATACGTTTTACGTAAAATCCCTTGTACGTTGAAATTTCGGCCGATCGGAAAACCACTCAATCACAGTCGTAATCAAGGTGCGCTGATTCGGCGAAAAAATTCCGCAGCGCGCGCCCGATCGCCCCGTCGTTCTCCGCGCTCCCGGAGTAATCCCGTCGAATGGGAGTCGCAAAGGAGGCCGGCGCGGCGTCGGGTTAGCCGGGGCAACTTTAAACGGATCATTTTCTGATGAGATTCCCGAACGGCGGGCGGCTGGAAACCAACCCCCGTCGCCCCACTACCGCCCCGGTAATGAACTATAAAGTGTTGTGTTTACTCCGCACGTAACTCCCGCCAAAGTCCCGATCTCATCAAAAGTTACGTCGTAAATCCGCAAGCGGGAAAATGGGATCGGCGTTCAAGGAAACACAGGCGTGCATAGGTTGAGTGCAAGGAGGTTTCATGTTAACAAAAAACATGGAGATTGCGATTATTCTCAATGTATATAAATTATCGATGTTATTCATGGAATAAACGCTGAGAAATTTAATTAAATAGGTTAGACGAAAAAGGCGAAAATTAAGGAAGAAAATTTCGAATTTTCTCTTCGATAATTGTCGCCATTTTGCATAATAAAAATTTCCAATATTTTAACGTAAAAATGTCAAAACTGTCAAAATCGAAAATGTCATGGTAGCAAGAAAGCAAAAAAAGCGAAAATTTATACAATTGATGAAACGCAATAAGCACCAATGATTATTGCATTTTTGTAAGTTTCTTACCAAAACTTGAACATAATTAGTAATATTTATTGAAAATATGCTACCCAAGTCGTATACGGTTGGTTCGTTTCAATAAACGAATCAGACGAAATGTGCTAGAAATTGTTAATTAATACAAAAAAATAGTGTAATGTAATGTAATTTTATTGGCAAATTCTTTCCTGATAAAAAAAGGATTAAGTAACCAGGATATGGCAAGGAAGGCCAGGAAGGATGATGAGAAAATGGTAAATATCACAAAGTCACACACACACACACATAGAGGACTATTGTTAATGAACTCTGCATAAGAACTTGGAAAAAAATGAGAATTGTGGCAAATAAGATCTGTTACATTAAAAAAAAAAAAACAAGTAAAATGGCGGAATTGGATCTGGGAGGCGGTTTGTGATACAGTGAGTACGCATGTAGGTACGTTGCAGACATCATGGAGAGGATAAAAAATTAACGCAAGCGCAAACTTTCAGACGGATGATTTTTTTTTATTACGGACGTAATTGAAAATTGATGGATAAATGAGAGAAAAAGTTATGTCGTATGGCTGGGGCAGGGACGTAATAGGATCCAACGATTTTACGGGCAGAATACCCAACCCAACTTAAAATAATAATTACCACAAATAAATAAATAAATCGAATTGTCAAAATTGTATAGTCACAATTTCAAAAATTGCCTAAAATATTTAAAATGAAAACAATGTAAATTATTTTAAAATTGTATAGATTGGGTTGGGTTGAGTTCAATTGGATTGGGTTGTATTGGGTTGGATTTGGTTGGCTTAGGTTGGGTTGTGTTGGGTTGGAGTGGGTTTGGTTGGATTGGGTTGGTTAGCAATTAAGAAAGGGGAAAAGCAAAATATTTTCAAAATTGTTGAATATAAATATGTTGAAAATATTTAAAAAATATTCACACAATCAGAAAATTTATAAAAGTAAAAATGTTAATAAATTGTACAAAAACAAAAATTAATAAATTCACAAATTGCAAAATTGTCTAAGTTGAAAAATAAAAATAAATTCCACCAAACAGCCACCATTTGAAGTTAATTGTGGGCATTATTATTATTATTATTTTTGTTGGCTTTTGAGTGAATTCTTAAAAATCTCAACTACACATACATCGCATCTAGAGTTGTCGCCCAAATTAGTTTTCATTTTAATTGCAATTAGACATGCTGGTCTAAGCTAGGATTAGTAGTAGTTATTGGGGGGATTTTGGTACGATTTATGTGATGTATTTTTTCGTAGATAATCAAAACCTCGTGAACAAAACAACAAAATGTAATCTACAACATCCACATCATCCTTTGAGATCCTATTTATAATTGCATCATGTTTTATATCAACCCAAGACGACAATAACTGCAACTAACTGAACATTTTGATCCCAGTAACATTTTTTAAGTTTTAGTAATTAATCCTAATATAATAATCTAGTGCAACAGTAACTAGCGAGACCATTTAAGGACCCTCCTCCTGAGTTGGTTCGCAATAGCCAATGCATTAAAACGTATACGTATACTATTGTGTATGTAGGGTTGCGGGCTGTACGACGGATCTACGACGTAGTGATCAGAGTAGAGTAGGATCAACCCAACCCAAACCAACTCAACCCAACCCAATTCAAATCAAGCGAACCCGATCCAACATAACCCAAACCAACTCATCTCAATCCATACGAATAATTTACTGAGTGGTTTCTGTCATTTTTCAATTGTCTTCAAATTTCAATTAACGGATTTAATTGTTGTAAATCGTAAATGTTTATCGAAATTAGTCAGTGTTAAAACAGTTGTCTGTTCGCTCTTCGATAAAATAAAATTTAATAATTTATTATCAAACTCATAAATAACTCATAAATAATAGCCTTTTCGTTGAAAACATTTACACAACACAAATTTCTGATTTTTCAGTTTATATACGCTTGTCAACTTTGTCATATTTAATTTTAAAAATGAATTGTGTGTTTTGTGTAAAAAAATGTTTAAAAGCACTTCTGTGTAACAATTTACGTACAAATAAGTTGGTGTATAACTCTTGTTAAACAATAGATTACTAAGAAACTAAAAAAAAAATAAATTGTACCTATTGTAAATGCACTGGGACTCACCTAACATATAGATGCATATTTCACATCCACGATTATATCAAAATTCTGTGTTGTCTTCAATAAAATCTTATACGTTTTCAGAATAAATTAATAATTTGGCGTTGCAACAAATCGATAAGAAACTCGATGTGACGAGATTTTTATTCGAGCTAGAAACTGAAATAAATTTGACAAAGTTCGCACTGGAAATTTCAAATCGATAAAGAAGATCGTTAAATTCAAACTGGCTGATGACAAGATTTCTAATCAACAAGAAACAAATTCGCCAGAGCCAGATACGTAACTGACTGAGAAATTTCCAAGCAATGATAAGGAATTTCGTCGAAGCCTGAAACGAACTGATGAATATTTCTATGGATGTTCAACTATAATAATATTATTTATGTATTTAATCGGATTGACTTTTGATCTTTCATAAATTCCATTATTGGACATAAGAGTTATCATAAATTAAATTTGTAAATATCATACATCACTGTTAAGATTTCCTTCTAAGCAAATTTTAAATTTCTCGCTTTGAAATTATATTAAAATTTGGCAGTAATTGTAAATGTCATGAAAAAAAAAAACAAGAAAAAAACATAGTGGACATTCTCACCTTAGGAAACGGCTCCCCCGCCACGTGACAGTACATGGTGGCGTCCTCTGCCGGCCTCTTGGACTGGATCCGCGGCGTGACGTGGACCTCGGGCACGGCTGAAAATATGAATTTTTTTATTTTTTATTTTATTTTACGTACGTGCGCGGGGCCGCGGCCTCCGCGATGATAAATAACCGGCGGAGCCAGCGCGCCGCCCGGCGTCGTTACGCGCGACCGGGGCGGTTATTTACGGGCGGCAATTTTTTCCCCGTCGAAACGCAAGCGTCGGAATTTTTAACGAAATGAACAGCGAGTATTTATTACGCTGTAATTTACTCGTTTCGGTGTAGTTCGACTGACGGACGTTCGCCGTTATTGTTCGTCGTCGATCACGTGCTCGTATGTACGTTATTCAATTATCAAAATTGTAAAAAGGGTGAAAACTAGGACAAACGATTATTTATTTTTTTTCCTTAAGATGTACGTCGTGCATTTTTTTGCATTTTTTAATTGTAATTTTATTTGGTGACCCGTCTAATATATACAGCGTTGTCGAAAAGTCTTTAGAATCCACTTTTTAATCGACCCAATTAATTAAAATCAAGAGAACAAAGTCAAAGGGTGACAACTCTGTCGATTAGAATGCATATTACAGGAAAAGTAACTTTGAGAAAAATTGGTACACTTTTGTGTAATGTAAGATGCGCCATCTTGTTGAAAGTTGATATTTACGCCTGTCCTAATATACATGCAAGATATTTATGGCTCCCAAGTGGTTCTTTTAAATAGACACTCCGTATATTATTCATTGTTTCACTTACTATGTACGGTGAGGATGTGGGTCTGCACGACGTCCTTGTTGCGCTGGGCGTGGCACGTGTAGTTCCCGGCGTGCTGCAGCTGAATCCTGGTCAGGTACAGACTACCGTCGCTGAACACCCGCACCTCCTCCTCGTTCAGCTTCGACAGGTCCAGTCGATTTCTGCTCCAGACGATCGGCGGGACCGGGGACCCCGTGACGTCGCACTTGATCTCGACGTTGTCGCCGACGCGCGCCGTCAGGTGGTTCGTCTCCAGCGCCTTGTCCAGCGACACAACTGAAACACCTAAGGAATAACATCGATCACATAACAAACTTTGTGTGTGTTGGGGCGCAAGACGCTAGTAAACCATGGCGCCTCTTAGTTGACGATAATATCAAAAAGCGTTAAGAAAGCATTGATGTATGTTGGGTTGCTGCCCGGATTGGTACAGAAAATCGACGGTGGGCACGAACAATCTGTGACGGTGGCGTTCAACGTGTCAAGATTAAATCGATTGATTCCTACGTTTTATGTAATCAGCGAGTCGATAAGTCTCACTCCATTAGATTAACTTGATTTATAATTTATGAACTAATGATTTTTATCTCAAAATTTTATGCATCAATTATATATTTTATGTGCGATGTGTGTCTACGTCAATTAACTCTAAATCTGAAATTTCCGCTTCGATCAATAATACTTAACTCCGGCTATGAATTTATTATCGCTTAAGACCGCGATTCGCTCCAATAGCCGCACCGGTCTTTAAGCGCGCATACCTCCGATCCATCCCGACTTGAAACAACAAGTTTAACCGACATAATGGATTTTTAAAGAGCCGCGGATTTGCGCGAGACTTCGCTCGTCGACGAACCGCGATTTCCATGCATGCATAACGACGCGCCCGTTTGTCTCCCGTTTCGCCTCTCTAATCGAAAACCACCCGACCGTTCAAATCGTAAAATTTCCGGAGACGGGGATCAGCGACGTCTTCCGGCGGTGTCCAAATCTGGAGAGGCTGTCGACCCTCGCGACTTCAAACGGGCGGGATTGTTTTTCGACAGAGGCCACTTTCACGCTCCGACGACGCGCCCGGATCCGTCCTGTGTCCCCGTCCGGTGGGACGAAAACGATCCGGAATCGACTCCGCCTAACGCGCTGAATTATTGAAAACGCGCCGCTTTGTAGTTCCAGCCGGCGCAAACGGGGCTGAATATTTCAGTTGTTGCAGAGGACTGACTGCGGGCGATCGATACGAATCGACGTGTGCGTCGAACTTGCGTCGTCGGATTGAAATTCGATGTAAGCAAAGACGGACTTACTGTAGAGCTTGCTGAAGGCCACGTAGAACTCGTTGATGTTCAATTTCCCGTCGTGGTCGCTGTCCTCGTAGTGGATCATGTTGGCCAACGTGCATCCGTTGCTGAGGGTGTCCAAGTGCTCTTGGGACGTTATCTGCCAACAGAGGGTTTGTGTGATTTACGCGGTTCATTTAGGGGCGCGGATTTACCTCGTTCAGTTCGGTGGCTTCGAGATTTCCGTTGTTGTTTCGATCGTAGTGCGAGAACATGATCGAAACGAGGTAGTCCTTATTGTGGTTATCCTGCGACATTAATCGCGCGTGGTTGTACAATAAAAGATTGTCCTGGGGAAAAACATAAAAACCACTAATTAAACATTCTTGAGTTAGTAGTTCCACGTGACTCACCTTCATGATCTCGTACTCCTGCATCAGACACTCGCCCTTCTCGTAGTACGGATTGTCCTTGTCCAGGTCGTCCGTCTCGATCTCGTTTTCGGCGTCGCCCGACGTCTCTTGGGGTTCCAACGAAGCCGATGGAAGCGGCGGCGCGGGCGTCGTCGTCGTCGTCGTTGCCGTCGGCGACGCAGAGACCGGAGGCGAAGGCGATCCTTGCTCCTGCGGGAAAAACAAAACGAAACTTACGAATTTTCGCTGCGGGTCGTTTATCATCTTTTTTGAGAGGGCGAAAAAGTACGTTTGGGCTGCAAGCGGAGCTGAAAATTCAATGAATCGATCGGACGGGGTCGGCGTTTTTCCAGCTGGCGGCGTTGCAGGCGAATTGGAATTGAAAAATCTTTGTTTAATCGCTCGGATTTAACGTCAGTTAAAAAAAAAAAAAACTGACGTTATTTCCTCTTGCTGATGGAACCAAATAGTTAGCGAAGCCATGCAACCATCGAACACGATGAGTCTACAATAGATGCCTGCAATATCGACGTACTTATAGGCACCCGACTACTCACATTGAAAACCCTGCCTGTTACGAATACAAATACAGATCATTGAAAATTTTTCGTTGATACTCGTACGTAGTGAAAACGAAATAAATTTCTACGACAACGAAAGAATTGTAGAATTGTAATAACATATTTATTGCGCAAAATTGCGTCGTAACCGTTCAAATGGCGACAAGTGCAATGCTTTGGTTAGAAATTGGTTCACATGACCGATTAAAAATATCAGAAAAAGAACATATCGGGATCAATGGAGAAGAAGAAGACGACGGAAAGAGTTCGAGGAATTAAATAAATGGCGCGTAAGATAACGATGAAGAAGAGGAAGAAAGAGAAAGAGAAGGAGATGATGGCGAAGAATAAGAAGAAGATGAAGACGTCTCAATATGGAGGACTTGACGAAGAATAATCCGAAACCTAACGGTAAAATGATATTTAGTTTAAATAAATAAATTTCGATTGCAGCCTGCATCATCATTGACATGTACGTCGGAACTCTATAGATGTGATCTATCGCCCATGAATATCGTATAAATTAGTGATCGTCGAGAAATCTTTGTCGCGACAAATTTCATCCAAGAAGGATATTTTTCTCCTAATAAATCTACGCAATGACTGTGCCACTGGTCTTCTTCCCATTTCCAAACTTTAAATTTTTTAATGCATCGTGAAATTTTCAGATTTCAACGCTTCAACTTACCATTGAACCCCACCTCGTTCAAACTAACATCTCTTTTAGCTTTTTCTAGTTAAATTTAATCGTTACGGTGGACGTGGTCGACACGACACAAATTTACGACTTCATGCACATCCAACGACGGCATCGAATAATGCTTACAAGACGCACCGTTACCAACCACTGAACATTAACGAAACAAAAACCCTACTTGTCAACCGCATCCACGAAATAAATTCGCCGACATCGAGAAAAACGGCGCCGACGCCACTGAAAGCAGTCCCGTCAGGTTCGCCGAATAAACTCACCGACTCGGTCGTTCCGACTTCCTCCGGCTGAGCCCTTGCGGTCGACTCGACCTCGCTGCCGTTGAGCGGACGCTCGGGCGTCGTCGCCGCATCCGCCGCCGTCGCCGCGGTGCTCGTGATCGCCCCGCCGAAAAGCGGGTTAGTGGGCTGGTACTGCTGCTGTTGAATTCGTTCGTTTTGCTGGGGCGGCGGCGCCCACCCTTTCCCTGTAAAACGTCAACTCCGTTAGACTTAATCTGCATGGGCCGCGTCGACCCGAATTAAATTGTGCAAAGGACGCCGATTGAACGTCTTCGCAGTGCGCCATTTCATTTATTTGTGTGCGGTTAATAATCTACGATATAAATTTTTATAATTTTTTAAATTTCTAAGTGATCGCTAAGTGATAATTTGCCCAAGGAGCGATCAGGTTATTGCAAGGATTTCTATTGTGAGGTCCAAGTAAGTCGTAAACGTCAAATATTTAGAGTGAGACTCGGTCATGAAGACAGCACACGTGATAATAAAAATTATAAACTGAATTAAAACAGCAGTTAGCAGGAAAAAACTATTTTTCCAAGATCAGTCATATCAAATCAGTTTGTGACTAACCGATTAAAATGTTTCCTTACCGTGCTTGATGCAATTAACTCCCCTCTCCACCGAGATGGCCATGCTGGTCATGCAAGCGGTCCGGTGGAGTTCGCAGTGGTTGGGATAGATGTGGCCGTCGGAGCCGCACACCAACTTCCGATGCACGTTGCACTGACGTTGGCAGATGCACGACGCCTCTCCGGAATCCGTGAGGACGCATTCGTGCCCCTTCATGCAATAGTGGACCAAGCAGGGATCTGTAAGTACCGACAGATCGAAGACCGAAGACTATTAGCCCTCGACGAATCAAATTCGAGCGATAAACGTACGTTATTTGACAAGGTCGAACGACTACATGCACCAGTTTTAAACAAAGCCGATTTGCGCCCGCGTTAAATTTCTTACGGTCACGTCGCAAAGCAAACAAAATCCACTCACTCGTCTCCAACAGGGTGATATGTGTAGTTTCCGGAGTGGGCGTCGTGAAGGAATCCCTGTGATGCCTGGATCTCTGCAACGGACGAAACAAAAGGACGGTTAGATCGTCTGATCCAAAGCGAACCCTATCAGTGACGTTACGCGTCGTCGACTAAATAAATCCGAACTACCCCGTCCACGTCCCCGCGACCCCCGCTGTTGACCGTTTCGTTTGCCAAACAGATTGAACGGGACGCTGGAAGGAAGCTGATACGTGCATCGAATTCTTATCGAGTGCGGGAACCTCGCGCGTAAACCGAGCTTTACGTTAAATTGCGATCGAAGTCTTGCATTTCTAGAATTTTCGGTTAATAAATGTGCTAAATGAGCCCAACCCGGCGTTGTAAATGCGAACGGGGAACTTTGTCAGTTAATAGTTGCGGAAATTAAACGGGCAAATGAACTTGCGGGGCGCCGACAGAGACACCTGTGCACCTGCGTTTCGTCGGCGGAATTTCACTGCACGCCGCGCTTTAATGTGTAATTAGAGCAGGAATTCGTGAGGTATAGCGAAGCTCGCAGTCGGCAAGGATTTCAAGTCGTCGCAATTTAAACGCAACGCTGCATTTGTGATATTAGTTTCTTGGTCGATGAGGTCGCAGTGAGGGCGAAACGACCGTCCAAGAATCTAAATTGACTGATTTCTTGCATTTTATGTATGAGCAGCAACGGTGTAGTTGTAGATTTGCATGCATTGTAGCTTTCTGTCAATCATCGACAGCCACTTTATGATGAATTAAACGAATGCAAAGCAACTGAAAATCAAATAAATCATATGCGAGTGCTGTTTTCCCTTCTACACATGCGCCAACCTACACCATTGGCTATTACGGGTTCTGTAGGTTAACATAGAATCCTTCTATTACATCTACTAAAATGACAAAACGCAAATACGAATGCAATAAATAAAAATTCTACGACTGCACAATAATGAAACAAATTTAATTTAAACAATTAAAAGGGTAAATTCTTTGAATGATTCAGCGTACTGGGAGTTGCAAAAAATCTCGGTAGTACCACAGTCTGTCGTTATTTCTTCCGTGTACCATGCGTATTGTTCTGTATAACCTCAAATTACAAAGTCAGTGACATTCGGTGAATTATAAAGAACAGCTAAAAACGCCAGCTGTGATGCAAGCAGTCATAATAATAACTGATGCAGTCTTCTTTAGTTTTTTGCTATGAATACTTTTATTTTTATTGTAAATCGTGAATCCACGTCCACATTTTTTACGACTTGTTGTAATAAATATAAAAGCATAATGTAAATTAACACTATCGGATGGTAATAGTAAATATTTTGCAGTTTAATGAACGATTTATTTTAGTTATTTTAGTTAACCAACCCAACTGTACCCAACCCAACCTAATCCCACCCAACCCAACCTAATTATGTTCCACGTTTGATTGAGTTGGGTTCGGTTGCACTGGATTGAAATATGTTTTGCAAACTCGACAAATATGTGTAGCTTGGTCGAATCGTAATTTGCTTTAATTTAAGTAAAGAAATCGATTTATGTTTAGTTGAAGGAAAATCAAAAATGTATAAAAAACCAAACCCCATTGTTTTCAATACAATTCGATTGGGAGTTGTTGGGTTCAGGCGAATTTGGTTGGATTAGGTTGAGCTGGAGTTGATTGATAATTCACCTCGACTTTTATTTCCGCACCTTTTTCGAGCAAAACTGTAAACGTTAAGGGAAAGGTAAGATCTAAGTAAAACTCGGTTCGTTTTGGTTTTGATGTTGGTGTTTGTTTTGGTTTCGATCTTGTCGCAGACACCAAAATCAAAACCGATGGCAGACGCTAATGGTTGGGTTGGGGTAGGTTGAGATGCGACAAAAAAATAAAAAATAAATTTGTCAGAAGTCAGTAGAAGCAAAAACTTAACACGGCCCAATCCATTATCGTCCGCTGTTTGATTTAGTTAGGGTGGGTAGCATTGGATTGGTCTCTGCTTTACAACCGCAACAAAATTTAAGGAAAGAATTTTTAGATGTTGAGCATTTTGGAATTTTTACTTTTATTTTTGACAATCTTGACATTATTTCGAATCTGTAAAATTTTTACTCTTCATCACTTTTTGGGTAAGGACATTTTCGCGTTTTAGACAAATTTGGTATTTGGCAATTCTGGATTTTATTTAAATTTAAATTTAAGTTACTAATAATTTTAATAATTTTCGAGCAAATAAAGTGTAACTAAACGATAAGTTATGTGCTTAAAATAAATAAAACGTTTTGCGTGAGTCCGGATTTTTAATCAATGCACTTGGTACGAGTTCCTGCGGCAAACGAAACCCGAACAATTACTAAATATCAAATGATAAAATTGCGATTAAAACATACGATTAATTAGCATTGTCTGTTTGTTATTGTCAAACGAACAAATAAGATTGTGAACTAAAAAAAAAAAAAAAACGTTTGATAAAAAAAGTAAAGAAGAATCAATAACTAAGTTCGCCGACGTCGTCCCTAATAACAACCGGAAAGAAATACGAGGTCAACCCCGCGTACGCGAACCGCGGCGGCGTTTTCGAATTAACCCCGGAGCCGGTGCCAGGTCGGCCATATCGATGTCCGCATTTGCATAGTCGCCGGGCGCCCGTCGACGCAAAAACTTTTAATTGCGACATGACCGCCGTCGCTCTCCTCTTAAATATTAATGCGACGACGTTTGCTATATTAATTTCACCCCGGTAATTTTTTCCGGCCGCATATAAATGAATTTATTACGGCGGCCGTCGCTTCGCCGACGTCGAGGGCACTCTATATTTAAATAAACACACGTCGACGGCGCAGCAGCGCGTACGCGAACGTTACGTGCACGTCGGCGGCGTCCGACACAGACCGATGCGTCGGCCGCGCAAAGTTTCCGTGTCAACGAAACGCGCGCGCACTTTGCTGCGCTTTTAATTGCGATTAGTGCCGAGTCGCGGGTCGCGTGACGCTCTCCACGCGCATAATTGCGGTTCGACCTCGCAACAGAACACAATCGTGAAACACTTCAATTGGAGCAGCATACGGGCAACGAAGCCACACAATTAGTCAAATGCATCAAAACAGTGCCAACCATGAAGTCTGAAAGGTTGAACGAAAAGCAAAACTCGATTTGAAAACAACCAACAGTCGACCTTTTGACTAAAGTGGAAATTGAAAATAAATTTCAGCGAATTTCAATGTTAGTCGTAAATTTGCTTTCTAAGGGAAATCAAAACGTTTTGCGTCCGGAGTGAATTTAATTGCACTTAATTTAATTTATTAAAAAAGTGCAAGTTGCGACAGGTAAAGACATAATCTAGTTACATAAAGACATGACCCTAAAGTCGATGTATGAACGTCTAAATCGGTAGTTCACAAATTAATTAATAATATCGGGGGGCGGGGTGGGGTGGGTCTGGCCCACTCCGGGAATCTAAACAAAGAGACATATTTGCAATGAAAGAAATAATAATAATAATTATATTAATCTGATTGCACTCTTGCATGAACTCGGTTTAATTTCTTTTAAATTCCTGGCAAATTTCTCCGCTCTCATCAACAGAATTCTTTGTTCTGCAAAAGATCAATATTTCTCCATGTGTAATTGATTGTTTGTCATCCATAGTTTACTTTATTCAGTCTTATCGCAATACTTGCATCGACAAGATTCTTACTCGCAGCCGACTCTGCCTGTACTTGAGTTGTGTTCTAGCTACACTTAAAGAATGCAATGCGCGAATGCAAACAATCAAACAAAACTAATGCAAGCTTCGATTATGATCTCCAACAGTGGCCAGCACCGTAAACGTGACGTATCACCAATTCCCAGACAACTCAAACCACAGCTGCGACTTAAACCTAACTTTGTTTATTTCCATCCGAACATCGATAAATTAATTTATTTCCGTTGGTGCTGATCGCAATCAAACCGTCGCGATCGTCCGGGCACTAATCTTCTAAAATTGGCGAACTTCAATCGGGGGTTTGCAGTTCCGCCGTTAACGACTGGCCGCGCGAAAGTTTCGCGTCCCGGAACGGAGGAAAAACCCCGACGCGAATTTCGTTACCACGAAGTGAGTGAAAGTTTGAAGCCGCCTAACAGGGGGCTTTTGTCTCTGGGTGCAGTCGTTCGTTAACGCAACCGAAACCGTATTTAATTGGAGCGACCCGAGCGCGAGTGCATCTGCCGGGTAATTTATCGAAAACCGCACGCAAATTAGTTTTAAAATTTCTTTTATTGAGGAAGCAATGCTGCGGACGAAACGAAAGAATTGAAACGGAAACCGCAACGGGGGAGAATTTACCTTGTGGGTTCTTTCCCAAGAAGTGCTTCACTATTCCAAGAAAGTATTGTTTAAGGTGCATGGCGTTTAAGTAAATTTTTTAATTATTTTTGCTCAAGGCGTGAAAATGGTGAGGATATCTGTTTAAGAAATAATATTGTTTAAGACGTATAACGCTCATTGATAATTATTGATGAAAACGTGCAAATGTTGGGGTAATTGTTTAAAACATGATTTTAATTTAAATTAATTATAAAATTATTATTGTCCAAGACGTTCAAACGTCTGGTGTATTGGTAAAATATTTTGAAAAGATGCTGTACTTATTGAGTACTATTACCAGTTTGACTTAACGCTCTCATTTCGCTTACATCCTGTGCATGTTTCGTATTTAGTTCCTCGGCTTGCTGAACAATATATATATATATATATATATATATATATATATATATATATATATATATATATATAATACAAATAAATCACGAATTGGCAAAAATACAGATTCTATTGTATTGTGTTTAAATGGGTTGGGCGATTAACAACAAATTTCAGCGAATGTAACAGGTGATGACAGCTGTTTCACCTTCCGTGGGCTCATCAGACCACCACACATACATTCGCTGGAAGTGCATCGAGTCACGAGTTATCCGTAGTTTGTATGCAAGTATTAACTCCATCTAAACGTCAACACATGTTATTACAGAATCGACTTAGCTGGTCGAAGCAGGCCTTTGTAATTGCGGAGCACCGCGACATTTGACATTGACATTGACTCACGCAAATTTCTTGTTTACAATTCCAGATAAATTCTTAACTAATTCTGCTCAACTTTGTTATAAAATGTGTAGCAATCTTAAATTAAAACTGCCACCAACTGTCGAAATCAAATGAAACCATCATCACGTCATCAATGAGTTGTAAAGCAATTACTGGTACTCCTTAATAAATTAATTTGTTTTAATTTGAAAAAATGACTATTTCGAAATTTCATCAATCCACGTTTAATTATTCATAATCGTGTCAATGGTTTCCATGGGGGAATTTTAAGTCAATTTTACCTTACCGTTTCACAAGATTTGAACAATTTTTCCACAGATACGTCTTTTTAACAGAGTTTATAAATAATTGATATTGGCTCTCGCCCACGATGTGAAACAATATAGAAATATTTCAAGTGGATTACTAGACCACGGTATGAATATCGATTACCTGACCGTTTCACACGATTTGGACAATCTCCTTGCGATTCGCCGTTTTAACAGTTTGCACAGGTTTGAAACTTGAAAAATCTATGACTTTGGCTCGTGTTCCACGCCCCAATTTTAAACTACCAGACGTTATCTCGAAAGTTGGCGAAACGTAAAATGTCAACGCTATTTTCTTACATATAATAAACCGTCGCCGAAAAACCGAACGACGTTAAATCAAAACCCTCCGCATTTTCATATCAAACGAACGCCCGACACAATGGCAGCGCGAGGGGATCACGTCGGCGAGAGGGCGCGCAAAGGACGAATTTGCAACGTCGTGAGTTCACGATCGCGCGCGCAAAGCCATTACCTTTGATACTGTGAATGTTTCGGTGCGAAATTACCGCCGACAAATGGAAGATGTAAATCGGGACCTAGCCTCCGCCGCCGCCGCCGCCATCTCCGGGTTTCCTTTTTTCCCTTTGTGTTCTCCGCGCGCAGGAGATTTGATTTTTAACGGCGACTTCGCGCTTTCTTTCGTCTGCGTCGCAATTACCGGCGACGAATGAAACGAAAACGCGATCCGCGAAACTAAAACGGACGGGAACGCGACGTCGCGGCCGGGACACCTGTGTACGCCGCGCGAAAAAATTATTCCCCGCTTTTAATTAACCCAGCCGCCGTTCGCCGCGAACTGCGACGGGCGAACCCTTCCGCTCGACTTTGCGCCCGGCGGGCTTGAAAAATGGGGGCGAGGCGAATAAATCCCGGCGATAAATTTGCATTTGTACCGAGAAATACCCAGCTAAGCGTATAAAGATCATTTATAACGGTTTTTAACGTCGACGGACGAGTCTACGTCGCAGCAGGCTGGAAGCCAAGTTGCGCTATTCGGCGAGGATGTCGACTTAACATCGTCTCGACTGCACCTTATAATATTTCGTAATTCTGCAAAATATGAGAATGTACGCTCTATTATATTTTTGTATGTATTTTAAAGTGATCAATTATTTTTAATTTACTTTCGTCAGATAACTTAGAACGCGTTGTCCGACGTGCGCAGTGCAAACAAAGGAAATTGAGCTTTGTGGCGCCCAAACCCACGATAATCGGCGGCGTTATAAATACGTCTGTCACAATGAGCGTATAAATCAATTCGAAAGAACCACGAGAACATTTTAATCGTCATGAAGTAAAATGTAAGAAAGGTGGAGCGAAGTAAGTCAAAAAATTGTGATGTGTTAATAAATCTGCGAGGACTTGTTACCAGAATATAAAACTCACATCAGTGCAATATAATTTTATTCATCGTTATCAATGCACATAGACAGAGTTATTTTATAAAATTTTACTTTTTCGATGATTTTTCATCCGCGTCTGGTTGATCAGCTAGATGACAATGGACACGTAAAAGTTGAATATTTTATAATCGTATATCATGTCGTACCCAACCCAACCCAATCCAACATGGCCTAACCTAATCCAACCCAACCCAACCCGACTCAACCGAAACAAACGCAACCCGGAGAATGGGACAAGACGGAAGTGATCCCTTGTAATAAAATCAGCTCTCGACCCGAAACATTATTACATAAGTCACCCAACCCAACCCAACCTAACCCTGGCCCGAAATCACAGTAAATATAGTCAAAAAATAAAATTATAAAACACTGACCAATGACGAACCAGTGAATAACAGGACATAATGAAACCTAAGCTAACTCAATCCAATACAACTCGACCGAAACTAATTCAATCCAACCAAACCCGACCTAACCTGGCCCAATTCAACCCAACCAAGCGCAACCCGGGGTTGGCAACGACTAAATCAAATCGGAAGTGACTTTTAAAGCGTAAACTGTTGCAAGTGTTTGAAACGTGAATTCGAAATTTTAGCAATTGCACATTTCTGAAATTTGTGGTAGTTTTTTTACAACGATTTCATTTGTTAAGCCCATGTCGCATCTATGTCAATATAAATTTCGTCTAATTCCCGAGATAGAATGTCGCCATTTTATTTCAAGATCGCGAACATTTTTGGTGCCTCTCTGATATAGAATGCTGTCATTTTCTTGGGCTAAGTTAATGCGTAGTTCGGTTTGATCAATGATAATATTTTTTTGCAATTAAAAAACTAAAATTTTATCATTTTGTGGTGCCATATAGCGCGCTGTCCCACGTTATTCGAAAAAAGCAGAAGTACAACTTTGAACGATTGCCATTTCTAAACTATTATAGATAAACATATCACGTATTTGGAAATTTCTATTTTTGTTTTTTTTTTAATTGTTGTACAGTTTTTTTAATTTCTTTCTTTTACGTTTTATGAATAGGAACTATCGGTACACAGTGCATTTATTATTAAATTTATAGATTTTTTATTTATAACTTATTTTTTAAACTTTAACGTTTTTTTCGACATGTTTTTTGTGAGCAACCTAAACGGTTTTTGCATCGTGTCTTCGAATGCAACTGCACCCCGCAACCACCGTTGGATCGTTTGGTCAATCTAAACTCATCCACGTACATCAAAAGTAACGTAACGAGTTGCATATAATTATTTTCTAAAATACGATACGCAGGACGTTCTAAAAAATCACCCGCCGGGGTCAACCGACTTCGCTCGTAATTGACTTCCTCGCAATCGACGTTCCATTGTTCCTACGTAATGAACACATTCCGCCAGGGCGATAATAATCCGGGATTATAATTTTGAGGGTTCAATTAATGCAGTAACCCCGTCTCGAGCCCCGCGCTGACCCCCCGGCCCATAAATCTCGCGCTATCTATAAACGTAAGGCGGCCGCCGAGATCCCCGCGCGTCTGTTCCGTGCGGATCGCGAAGGGTCCGGGGCTTATTGGATCTAATGCAAATCTAAAACGTCTTTTAACTGCTAATGTTCGATCGGAGCGATATTAATGGAACGCGTAGGTCCGGGAGATAAGGGAGAATTTGTCTTTTTTTCTTCCGCCGGCGCGCCTTCGGAGCGAGCGAAATGGAAACGGCGCGCCGGCTTAATGTTATTAATTATGTCTCGCTACGTTGGAGCTTCTTGGACGCGAGGTGATATCGGGGGCAGTAATCTCGCGCGGAATTGTCGATAGTGTGAGATGCGACGACGGAGAAACGTTAATGGAGATTGTATTTGTGAGAGCTTCGTACGAGCTTTTTCACTACAGAGGTGCTGGTTAACGTGTCAACTCGTCAAGTCTTCATCGACTCAACTATTCGAGTATTAAACTCTTCAAATATTATTCAACGTCTTCCCTAATCAATACTTCAAGTGTCCCATTAAGTTTTTAAATCAATTTTTTAAAAACGTATACAACTTCGTTAATTAAGTACATTTACGCCGATGGGAAGGTTCGCAAAAAATTAATTTGAATCGTCCAAATTTCTCAACAAAATCTCAGCGGCTTTTGCTTGGAACACGAAAGGAAATTAAGACTAGAATACTTGTGTTTTGCTTTACGTGCGTACTTCCAATTGGCTAGGGGATGAACAATTCAAATATTTAACGAAAATTCAATCTTGGAAAACGAATCATGAAAGTAAAAAGATTAGAATTAGAATTTATGCCTGGAATCCAACCCCAAGAATACAAAATTGTCATCGAGTAAACTTCGCCAGACTCCGACTAAAATCAAGCAACCAAGACGTCCCCCATTAATCACGCCGAAGACGTTTTAAAAGCATTCCGATTTTTTGCGCCGGTTTCCGCACGAAACTTCGACTTTGGGCGTTCATTAGCGCGGGGCCTGCACGTTAAGCGGCCGAATCACCGACGGACTAGTTTCGCGAGTCGAGCGCGGGCGTCCGCGAAATCGGGCGAACCGTCGATAAACAAGCGCCGCGTTCGGATCGGGGGGATAATTAGCGTCGGGAAGTCGAAGTCGGCGCGCGGAGATCACCTAATTGACTTTTAATTACTTTTTCGGGGCGGGCGCTAATTATTGTCGTCGGACGCTCCGGGGATCTCGAGGACTGGGGGGTCCGCCCCCTCCGCGGCAGGGAAATTAAATTTTAAAACGCCACTTCGAGTGGCGTTAAAGTACGCGATCCGCAATTAATTGGCGGACCGGCGGCGGCTCCGGCCTCTCAATCGTTAGTTCGACGGTGCGGTCTTATTGGGCGATGCGAACTGCCGTCGTTGTGACCTTTCGTAATGAAACTCGAGCAAATACGGCGGTATTAAAAACGTATCCTGTGTGGAGTAAATTCGTTGCGCGACGAAGCACAATAATGGAGCGAATAGGGGTCGAAATGCACTGCGTCGCAAATTATCCACGAATTTGGGAATTTGTGATTGGCTCACAAAATTAAGATCGACGACGATGAGTTACAAATTTCCGAAATGCAACACACTTTTCATATCGATCGGTAAGATGGACGACAAAGACATAGAAACTGGAGAATAACAAAAACACCACAAATCTGGTAACCTCTAATACTATCTACGATAGATTATGATTACAGATGATAAGCAAAGAGCAACCAAACCATTTAAAAATCTAATCGAATCAAATGTTAATTGGATGAAAATCCAAATTTATTTCGAGGGAGATCTTTGTCAACAATTATTAAAAAAACAACTTAGAAAAAATCGCAAACTCAACGAAAATATTTGGGCGACGCTGTCATTACTTTTTCGCAGAAATGTCGTGAATCGTTGACGTTGAATCAACCGGCGGTTGTCGACAAATTTAATAGAAAACAAGGGCTCGTTCTATTAATTCAACTGATCAACGCAAAACTTTCAATAATGAAAATCAACCCAACCCAACCCAACCTAACCCAACCCAACCCAACCCAACCCACCCAACCAAAGTTGCAGATGAGTTGAACGAGTTGAAACAGTTGAGTTACCTAGACATGCCCGAACTATGAATTGAAGAATTTAGGGATAAATTAATCGACGAATTGACTAATTAAAGACTTGAAGAATTAACGTCAAGCATCGACACAATATATGCGAAATTTGCAAGGGCTCCATAACGAACTATGAAGAGTTGACAACATTCGAATACTTCCGGATAGACAGGAGCTTCGGAAATTTTACATTCGTTCGTGAAATATTTCTGCGGTATTACGAGAACCGTAAGACGGATGTATAATCGCATCAAAAACGCGTCGTTATTGAAATTCTGTGTTTGCTAGGCGAATCACTTAGGTTAAACTGTTAATTTATTCGCAATATCCGCTTTAACCTCATCATTTGCGAGACGTAACGTTGCATTGTTGCTTCATTTGAAATTTTGCTAAAACTTGTTGCGCATGCCACCATTCGAATCTTGAAACTTAGGCGCGAACAAAAATCAACTATCACCTCCTTAAGACATAGCGAACCATAGAATTCCAAACCTCATCTAACGACCTACACCGAACGTCACTTCCAATATAGGATTCGGTGATGTATTTCTGGCCTTGATTGTGATACCATTTTTATTTTTCTGGTTTTAATTTATCACCCGGTCGTCGGTTTGAGTTGGGTTGGTGAAAAGTCGGGCCGACTTTAACATGAAAACGGTTTATGGTTTATGGTTCGGTGAGTTTTAAAAGCCCACGCCTTGAATTTACGTGGCGACAAAATGTTATTTAATAAAATTATTCAAATTGCTCGACGGTAAACAAGAAAAATTCGTTCAAACTAAAACCTATTCGTGACGTGTGTGGTATTTAAAAACGTCATGACAACATTTTCGTCGAATTTGGAACCAATATCGAGTAGATAAAATAACTATTCTGAATTTCTGAAATAGTTTTCCATTATTGGTTATCGCTGTTGCCAGTTAGTCTGTATGAACATAATCACTTCATCGACTTTCAGCGTACTGGGTACTTGAATTCAGTGACAGCATTAAAAGTTTAATACACGTCCAGATAGATTTTTGTTAGTTCTTCCATCCACATCTATGAAATTCGTGATCCTATGCACTTGATCTATGCCATTTTCGGCAGGAGATGTACGAAGTATGATTCGGAGATTGCGGAGATTAGAAATAAACATCACTGTGCGTACAGGTCGAATAGGATATTTTTGGCATCTGGAGTTCCGCAAGTGTCCATCCTCATCCCCCTTTTGTTTGTCGTCTTTGTCGACTTTACCGAACAGACTGGCACTGTTGAGTATATTACATTACGTGATTGTTTGCTGACGATAACTGTGCATACAGGTCGAATAGGATATTTTTGGCATCTGGAGTTCCGCAAGTGTCCATCCTCATCCCCCTTTTGTTTGTCGTCTTTGTCGACTTTACCGAACAGACTGGCACTGTTGAGTATATTACATTACGTGATTGTTTGCTGACGATAACTGTGCATACAGGTCGAATAGGATATTTTTGGCATCTGGAGTTCCGCAAGTGTCCATCCTCATCCCACTTTTGTTCGTCGTCTTTGTCGACTTTACCGAACAGACTGGCACTGTTGAGTATATTGCAGTACGTGATTGTTTGCTGACGGTACCTCGCCCATTTCATTTGGTCAATGTGCAGATGCGATTTCTTCTAATTTGACTTTATCGTTTTTAAAAATAACAAGCTGGCGTGAAAGGAATCAAGTTATAATCAATAAGTCAAAAAACTAATCTTCTTGCGTTCAAAAGTACACACAGGCTACCTGAAAGTAGTTTGCTGGTAAGATTGAATAACAAACCAATACACCAAGCTAACGAGATCCATCCGTCCTGAACCCAGATTGATATCCCCCAGTTGCTATACATGGTTTCAACTTATTCCATATATTTTAGGTACTACATCTAACGGCAATTCCCCTGTAATTGTCGCATATAGCTCTGGCTAACTATAATTGCCTTTGTCCATCCTCTGGCATCTCTTCTTTTTTCCATATATCTATTATCAAGTCGCATATCCTTCTCTGCAATCACCTCCTTCCTATTTAATGAATGCAACTATGTTGTTTCCTCCTGAGCTTTTATGATTCTTAAGATTTTTATAACAACAAGTCCCTTCCCTATTGGTGGATGTATTTCCACTTCTTCCATCTCATTCCCTAGTGTTTTTATTTGGTTAAGTTACTCCGAGTTCTTTCCATCTCTTTGTTACCATCCTCTCCTCTCCTATTAATTACCTTCTTTATCTTTGCAATATATTTGCAATATATCTTCTTTTGATTTTCTGACTTTCATATTTCTTCATTCTTAATTTTTTCTTCCATGTTCTTTATTTTATAGTAAGTTTGTTTTTCTTCTTCTACTTGTCAACACCAGCAGCATTCGATTCCGCGAATTTAACAGTGTCCTAAGTATTTGGTCTAATCGTCTTCGTAGTTCAAGTTCCCTTTTTCCATTGGGTTGGGTTGGGTTTGACTGGCTCTGCTGCAATTTTTCCTGGCTGTTGTTTCCAGACATTTTCTTATTTTTTTTTTACTTGCGTTGGTGTTGTATCAATACAAGTGGTGTTGTCTTTAAATTATTCGTTGATTCGCTGTTTAACCCAACAATGTGTATCAACACTTCAATAAGATGGAACGAAATTGAAGCAAAATACTGATGACTCATCGATGAGCCATAGACATAGAAAAAAATGCAATTTAAAATAATTCATCAAAGTCAGAAAACGAAATGCTGGAAAACTAAATTGGCCCGAAAAACGAAATAACTATAACGGAATAAAATTAAATTTAAAGCCAAGCAAATGAAACGAAAGAGTAAAAAATAGATCAAGGCAAACAATCAAAAGCGAAAGCTCAAGCAATCATTGGACCGCGAGCAAACTTACGGACGAAATCGAAAACAACTTCCAACTAATTTCACTACAAATTGAATGTAACCAATCGACTTAGTGCGAGCTGATTGACTGGAACTAATTGCAACGTTTACCCAGCTAATTGGACGCAATTAGAGCGGTAAATACGCGACCGTCCGCTATGAATCTGTGCGTGCGAGGGGCGGTCGGTTAAAGTCGGGCGCATCGATCCGTTCCGCTCGGAGTAAATTTTTCCGCATTATGCACGCGAACGTCTTGTGTGTTTTGAGCGCATTACGAATTTAGGGCGGATAATGCACCGTATTTCCCCCGATACACTGCGCGCGCGATGTAAGTAACGCGGAGCCCGTCTTTCCCGTTTTGACAGTTCGCTCACGTACGATACGTCGCTTTTTGCGCGACGTGTTAAGAACGTAACGCGGCGACGTTTGATTTACGGTAATTTTATTCACGAGGACGGAAGCGCGCGGCGTCTCGGCGATGAGAAATTGCGTTCGGCGGTGTATCGACGCGCCGGTCGAGCTTCGAGAACGGGCGAAAAGTCGACTCGTTATTTACGTTTCGCGTCGGGATCGTCGTCGGCGCAAACAAAGCCGGCGTTTAATTAACGACGACTTCGGGCGGCGACCGCGGCGCAATCTCGTTCTTACTGGCGCGGCGTTACGTCTGCAGCGATGATTCATTCCGCGCGACCGCCGCGCAGTTGGGTTATTAATTCCGCTCGCAGGAATTAATTAAACGTTCTTGCTGGAGAGCTCCGCGAAACGGCACATTCGCCGCAGACCGAGATTATCGGCGGGATTGCGAAACACAAGGTCGGAAGCGGACCTAACGACTCCGACTGCTCCAATGCAATTAAAACACCAGTCCTAAAGAGAAAATCACTTGAATAGACCACAGGATTCTGCGTCCGACGAAATCCGAGTCGCCTAATTACCGCTCGTCATAAATTCCCCTCCGCCGATAAAACTTCCAGCGCGAGAGCGAGAAAAACCCCGACGCGATTTCGGAAAAACTCCGGTCACATCGGCTCGCCCAATTTTACGGTTATTAACTCGGCGATTCGTTCGACGGAATTAAAAGTTTTTCACTTGCGGACGCCTTTATTGAAAAGTTTCCGTTCGGGCGTCGGGCGGCGCCTTTGATTAAAAACGAGAGAGGAAGGAGACCGGCACACCCGGACCCGCCAATTACGGCCCGTCTGAATAAAATTCGAATTTGCAGTGGCGTCGGGTTCGCCCGACTCGAGTTCGTGAAACAAATATATTCCTCGACGAATTAAAATCTAATCTAGTCAATTTCGGCTATTGCGGGGACACGCCGGACGTAAATTAGTTTTTGAATTTCGCGACGGGGGCGCGAGCGCGTGCGCGCGGTGTTCGGACGGGACGCCGGCCGCGCGAATTTCTACATTAAATCCGAAACGCAAACGAATATAAATTGTGCATAAATAACAAATTTGTCATGCATTTGCATGTATATGCGATTTCGCCGCGTCCCGCGGCCCGTGACACCTAATTCGTACATGCACGTTCGAAACGGGTCTTTTTAATCGCGCGCATTTGTAATTCAAATTGGATGTTTTACGTCACGGCGGGGAGGTGGCCCCCAATCGCAAACGGTGTCAATTTCGTTGTACGTACTCAACGATCACTAAACGGATTAAGATGATATTTTGGAATGACATAGCTGGGATGCAAACTTCTCACATTAATGACCACATAAAATATATTAATAGATCTTGAAACTAAATTACATCAAAATATCACAGAACACATGGACACGAATAATCCGCATCTGTACCGAAAACAGCTTACGATAAAGAAAAATACCATAAAGGTCCATTGATTAAGAAATATTGTCGACTCCATTGCTGATAATAAGATACAATTGCCTCCTTGTTGCTACAATTTTATATTATTTAATTAGGCGATAAAGACGTTTAAAACTTTCGATTTATGAGATAAGAAAATAATTTAAGAAAACACAAACCTTTATATAGTCTTAAAAAAGTATAAATAAAATTATTTTGAAATAACACGAATTCCATGAATCGCTCAACAACGCCAAGTGAACTATAACAACTAGGTTAAAGTATAATCATTGTGGATTAGTACTATATAAATATATGTTGCTTCAAACTGCTTTTAAGTTAACAACGAATTTTATTTTCGATGTATGATTTTTTTTTAGAACAATAACTAAGTTATTTATTTCTAATTTAATAGTACGTACTTGAATTTAATATCATAGACGCGCGTGTATTTAATGAAAATTTTAACGCTAATTATAACAATGATAAAATTATAAATAAATTATAATTGTTTTAGAACCACTGGGTTGTGGACCAGTTGAAGAAATAAAAGTCGAGGTTTCCACGAATTGTTTTATTGGTTCCGGGAATTTCGACGGCCTTGTCTCAATGTCGAGATTTACAGTAAATAATTTAGCTCGTACCTTGCGTCGGACGAAGGCCGAGGTATTTCGCGGAATTGGCGAGATCGCAGACAAAAACATTTCAAGCGGCGAACCTCAAACGTTTACGCGTTGCGGAGCCAGTTTATATTTACATCTTGCGTTTTTTTTTATTCATATAATTTATTTCAAATTTAATAAAAATTACTTGAATTTAATATCGAAAACGCGTGTGTATTTAATAAAAATTCGAACGCTAATTATAATAATTACGGACTGCGAAGAATAAAACGATAGTTTTAGAATCGCTGGGTTGTGGACCCGACGAAGACATGCGAACGAAAACGAGGTTTCCACGAATTGTTTTATTGGTTTCGAGAATTTCAACGACCTTGTTCGGACGTCGAGGTTTATAGTAAAGGATTATTTATGAATGAGAATGTGAGTTTAAGATTTGCTTTTTTTTGCAAGATGAATGAAATATTTTCGATTTTTGATTAACGCAATATTTCCCATCAATCATTAACATCGACCACATTTAATTACACTTAATTAAAACTGTTACAAAAATAGTGTTTTTCCAATAATTACAAACATTTGCTTAGGAAATTATTGCCTCCTTGTTGCTACAATTTTATTTTATTTAATTAGGCGATAAAGACGTTTAAAACTTTCGATTTACCAGATAAGAAAATAATTAAAAAAAAAACACTAATCTTTATATAGTCCTAAAAAAGTATAAATAAAATTATTTTGAAGTAACATGAATCGCTCAACAACGCCAAGTGAACTATAACAACTAGGTTAAAATACAATCATTGTGGATTAGTACTACATAAATATATGTTGCTTCAAACTGCTTTTAAGGTAACAACGAATTTTATTTTCGATGTATAATTTTTTTTACAACAATAACTAAGTTATTTATTTCTAATTTAATAGTACGTACTTGAATTAAATATCATAGACGCGCGTGTATTTAATGAAAATTTTAACGCTAATTATAACAATGATAAAATTATAAATAAATTATAATTGTTTTAGAACCACTGGGTTGTAGACGAGTTCAAGAAAGAAAAGTCGAGGTTTCCACGAATTGTTTTATTGGTTCCGGGAATTTCGACGGCCTTGTCTCAATGTCGAGATTTACAGTAAATAATTTAGCTCGTACCGTGCGTCGGACGAAGGCCGAGGTATTTCGCGGAATTGGCGAGACCGCAGGCAAAAAAAATTTCAAGCGGCGAACCTCAAACGTTTACGCGTTGCGGAGCCAGTTTATATTTACATGTTGCGTTTTTTTTTATTCATATAATTTATTTCAAATTTAATAAAAATTGCTTGAATTTAATATCGAAAACGCGTGTGTATTTAATAAAAATTCGAACGCTAATTATAATAATTACGGACTGCGAAAAATAAAACGATAGTTTTAGAATCGCTGGGTTGTAGACGCGTGGAAGACATGCGAACGAAAACGAGGTTTCCACGAATTGTTTTATTGGTTTCGAGAATTTCGACGGCCTTGTTCGGACGTCGAGATTTATAGTAAAGGATTATTTATGAATGAGAATGTGAGTTTAAGATTTGCTTTTTTTTTGCAAGATGAATGAAATATTTTCGGTTTTTGATTAACGCAATATTTCCCATCAATCATTAACATCGAACACATTTAATTACACTTAATTAAAGCTATTACAAAAATAGTGTTTTTCCAATAATTACAAACATTTGCTTAGGAAATTATTGCCTCCTTGTTGCTACAATTTTATTTTATTTAATTAGGCGATAAAGACGTTTAAAACTTTCGATTTACCAGATAAGAAAATAATTAAAAAAAAGACACTAATCTTTATATAGTCCTAAAAAAGTATAAATAAAATTATTTTGAAGTAACATGAATTCCATGAATCGCTCAACAACGCCAAGTGAACTATAACAACTAGGTTAAAATATAATCATTGTGGATTAGTACTACATAAATATATGTTGCTTCAAACTGCTTTTAAGGTAACAACGAATTTTATTTTCGATGTATGATTTTTTTTTAGAACAATAACTAAGTTATTTATTTCTAATTTAATAGTACGTACTTGAATTTAATATCATAGACGCGTGTGTATTTAATGAAAATTTTAACGCTAATTATAATAATGATAAAATCATAAATAAATTATAATTGTTTTAGAACCACTGGGTTGTAGACGAGTTGAAGAAATAAAAGTCGAGGTTTCCACGAATTGTTTTATTGGTTCCGGGAATTTCGACGGCCTTGTCTCAATGTCGAGATTTACAGTAAATAATTTAGCTCGTACCGTGCGTCGGACCAAGGCCGAGGTATTTCGCGGAATTGGCGACACCGCCGACAAAAAAAAAATTCAAGCGGCGAACCTCAAACGTTCACGCGTTGCGGAGCCAGTTTATATTTACATCTTGCGTTTTTTTTATTCATATAATTTATTTCAAATTTAATAAAAATTACTTGAATTTAATGTCGAAAACGCGTGTGCATTTAATAAAAATTCGAACGCTAATTATAATAATTACGGACTGCGAAGAATAAAACGATAGTTTTAGAATCGCTGGGTTGTGAACGCGTCGAAGACATGCGAACGAAAACGAGGTTTCCACGAATTGTTTTATTGGTTTCGAGAATTTCAACGGCCTTGTTCGGACGTCGAGATTTATAGTAAAGGATTATTTATGAATGAGAATGTGAGTTTAAGATTTGCTTCTTTTTTTGCAAGATGAATGAAATATTTTCGGTTTTTGATTAACGCAATATTTCTCCATCAATCATTAACATCGACCACATTTAATTACACTTAATTAAAACTATTACAAAAATAGTGTTTTTCCAATAATTACAAACGTTTGCTTAGGAAATTATTGCCTCCTTGTTGCTACAATTTTATTTTATTTAATTAGGCGATAAAGACGTTTAAAACTTTCGATTTATGAGATAAGAAAACACAAATCTTTATATAGTCTTAAAAAAGTATAAATAAAATTATTTTGAAATAACACGAATTCCATGAATCGCTCAACAACGCCAAGTGAACTATAACAACTAGGTTAAAATATAATCATTGTGGATTAGTACAATATAAATATGTGGTGCTTCAAACTGCTTTTAAGGTAACAACGAATTTTATTTTCGTTGTATGATTTTTTTTAGAACAATAACTAAGTTATTTATTTCTAATTTAATAGTACGTACTTGAATTTAATATCATAGACGCGTGTGTATTTAATGAACATTTTAAAGCTAATTATAATAATGATAAAATTATAAATAAATTATAATTGTTTTAGAACCACTGGGTTGTAGACGAGTTGAAGAAACAAAAGTCGAGGTTTCCACGAATTGTTCTATTGGTTCCGGGAATTTCGACGGCCTTGTCTCAATGTCGAGATTTATAGTAAATAATTTAGCTCGTACCTTGCGTCGGACGAAGGCCGAGGTATTTCGCGGAATTGGCGAGACCGCATACAAAAAAAATTTCAAGCGGCGAACCTCAAACGTTTACGCGTTGCGGAGCCAGTTTATATTTACATCTTGCGTTTTTTTTTATTCATATAATTTATTTCAAATTTAATAAAAATTACTTGAATTTAATATCGAAAACGCGTGTGTATTTAATAAAAATTCGAACGCTAATTATAATAATTACGGACTGCGAAGAATAAAACGATAGTTTTAGAATCGCTGGGTTGTAGACGCGTCGAAGACATGCGAACGAAAACGAGGTTTCCACGAATTGTTTTATTGGTTACGAGAATTTCAACGGCCTTGTTCGGACGTCGAGATTTATAGTAAAGGATTATTTATGAATGAAAATGTGAGTTTAAGATTTGCTTTTTTTTTTGCAAGATGAATGAAATATTTTCGGTTTTTGATTAACGCAATATTTCCCCTCAATCATTAACATCGACCACATTTAATTACACTTAATTAAAACTATTACAAGAATAGTGTTTTTCCAATAATTACAAACATTTGCTTAGGAAATTATTGCCTCCTTGTTGCTACAATTTTATTTTATTTAATTAGGCGCTAAAAACGTTTAAAACTTTCGATTTATGAGGTAAGAAAATAATTTAAGAAAACACAAATCTTTATATAGTCTTAAAAAAGTACAAATAAAATTATTTTGAAGTAACATGAATTCCATGAATCGCTCAACAACGCCAAGCGAACTATAACAACTAGGTTAAAATATAATCATTGTGGATTAGTACTATATAAATATGTGGTGCTTCAAACTGCTTTTAAGGTAACAACGAATTTTATTTGCGATGTATGATTTTTTTTTAGAACAATAACTAAGTTATTTATTTCTAATTTAATAGTACGTACTTGAATTTAATATCATAGACGCGTGTGTATTTAATGAAAATTTTAACGCTAATTATAACAATGATAAAATTATAAATAAATTATAATTGTTTTAGAACCACTGGGTTGTGGACGAGTTGAAGAAATAAAAGTCGAGGTTTCCACGAATTGTTTTATTGGTTCCGGGAATTTCGACGGCCTTGTCTCAATGTCGAGATTTACAGTAAATAATTTAGCTCGTACCTTGCGTCGGACCAAGGCCGAGGTATTTCGCGGAATTGGCGAGACCGCAGACAAAAAAAATTTCAAGCGGCGAACCTCAAACGTTCACGCGTTGCGGAGCCAGTTTATATTTACATCTTGCGTTTTTTTTTTATTCATATAATTTATTTCAAATTTAATAAAAATTACTCGAATTTAATATCGAAAACGCGTGTGTGTTTAATAAAAATTTGAACGCTAATTATAATAATTACGGACTGCGAAGAATAAAACGATAGTTTTAGAATCGCTGGGTTGTGGACGCGACGAAGACATGCGAACGAAAACGAGGTTTCCACGAATTGTTTTATTGGTTTCGAGAATTTCAACGACCTTGCTCGGACGTCGAGATTTATAGTAAAGGATTATTTATGAATGAGAATGTGAGTTTAAGATTTGCTTTTTTTTTGCAAGATGAATGAAATATTTTCGGTTTTTGATTAACGCAATATTTCTCCATCAATCATTAACATCGACCACATTTAATTACGCTTAATTAAAACTATTACAAAAATAGTGTTTTTCCAATAATTACAAACATTTGCTTAGGAAATTATTGCCTCCTTGTTGCTACAATTTTTATTTTATTTAATTAGGCGATAAAGACGTTTAAAACTTTTGATTTATGAGATAAGAAAATAATTTAAAAAAAAACACAAATTTTTATATAGTCTTAAAAAAGTACAAATAAAATTATTTTGAAATAACATGAATTCCATGAACCGCTCAACAACGCCAAGTGAACTATAACAACTAGGTTAAAATACAATCATTGTGGATTAGTACTATATAAATATGTGGTGCTTCAAACTGCTTTTAAGGTAACAACGAATTTTATTTTCGATGTATGATTTTTTTTTTAGAACAATAACTAAGTTATTTATTTCTAATTTAATAGTACGTACTCGAATTTAATATCATAGACGCGCGTGTATTTAATGAAAATTTTAACGCTAATTATAACAATGATAAAATTATAAATAAATTATAATTGTTTTAGAACCACTGGGTTGTAGACGAGTTCAAGAAATAAAAGTCGAGGTTTCCACGAATTGTTTTATTGGTTCCGGGAATTTCGACGGCCTTGTCTCAATGTCGAGATTTACAGTAAATAATTTAGCTCGTACCTTGCGTCGGACGAAGGCCGAGTTATTTCGCGGAATTGGCGAGACCGCAGACAAAAAAAATTTCAAGCGGCGAACCTCAAACTTTTACGCGTTGCGGAGCCAGTTTATATTTACATGTTGCGTTTTTTTTTATTCATATAATTTATTTCAAATTTAATAAAAATTACTCGAATTTAATATCGAAAACGCGTGTGCATTTAATAAAAATTCGAACGCTAATTATAATAATTACGGACTGCGAAGAATAAAACGATAGTTTTAGAATCGCTGGGTTGTAGACGCGTCCAAGACATGCGAACGAAAACGAGGTTTCCACGAATTGTTTTATTGGTTTCGAGAATTTCAACGGCCTTGTTCGGACGTCGAGATTTATAGTAAAGGATTATTTATGAATGAAAATGTGAGTTTAAGATTTGCTTTTTTTTGCAAGATGAACGAAATATTTTCGGTTTTTGATTAACGCAATATTTCCCATCAATCATTAACATCGACCACATTTAATTCCACTTAATTAAAACTATTACAAAAATAGTGTTTTTCCAATAATTACAAACATTTGCTTAGGAAATTATTGCCTCCTTGTTGCTACAATTTTATTTTATTTAATTAGGCGCTAAAGACGTTTAAAACTTTCGATTTATAAGATAAGAAAATAATTTAAGAAAACACAAATCTTTATATAGTCTTAAAAAACTACTTTTAACTAATATTTTTCACTAATACGTCTAGCATAGATAATAATACACCCAGTTACATCATGCGTTAAATACATACGAATATTTTGGTAGGCTCATTGTAATCGTGGTATTTCCCAAAAAAGCGCCTTAAGGTTCATCGGTTAGTTATTTGACAATTTCCAGGTACGTTTTTAAATAAAATAAAATTGATATGTACCAAGTTTTGCTAGTTTAACTAACCGGTCACGATGACGATCACACTGACGATGCCATTAAAGTGTACCGAGCCGCGGCCTCCCCGATCCCGGTCGCAAACTCCCCGCCGCACCCGCAACGAATATAAAGTGCCCAAAAGCGCCGTTAAACTACCGCACGATGGCGACCGCCCGGAAATATTTTTACTGCGCCGCCGTCCGGATGATAAAGCGGGCCCGGTCTCATTCCGACGGATGCGTTCCACGGACGTATAAAAATATGGCGTGCCGTAAGATTTTACCGCCCGTCTCGTAAACAACGGACGTAATCCCGCCGCCCGTCCGCGGAGCGCGTTTCGGAATTTCAATTCCGCGGACGGCGACGACGTGAGCGTCGATCGGAGAAGTTGCGTCGTAAAACGGGAGACGCGACGTGCATGCGGCGTAACGGGCGATTTCGTCAGTTGAAACGCAAAATTGGAACGCACGTACCGGAGCTGAGATGTACAGGTTGGGTATGATCGGTCGTACCGAAGCATAAATCTGTCGTTTCATTAACGTACGCACCGAAGCTAAAATTGGAACACTGGTGGTGGATGGGTGATTTTTTTTTTGAGCACGTATTCCGATGTTTTATTAAACAACGATATAAAAATATAAGAATAAAAATTATATCGAAATCACGAAGTCGCGCCCGTACAAAATTCGGCGTTTGGTGACAACGGTTGTAAAACTCAAATCGATCAAAAATATCTGGAACAATAATGAGAAACATTTAATTGAGTAAATATTAGTCGGTAATCTCAGTCCAAATTAATTAACTACAATAAGTCAGTTACTCCAAACTAACTTTTCGTGCCAGGCAATCGAGATCCAACGTTAACAGTCGGGATCGCTTCGCCGAATTGGAATTCAGCGAGCGTCCCCCCGACGCGATGCACCAGAAATCCCAACAAAGTCTCCATTAACTGCGTCCCTACGCAAACACAAGCGGGGTTTAAAATGGCCAAACCATAAACAATCGACGATCGCGTTGTTCGACGCCATTAGCGAATCGAACCGCGTCGCGGCGTCTCATTTATATTATAATTCGCCCTTGTCGTCGAGAAATGGGATTAAACTCGTTTAATTATTAGAATATGCAATGAGAAGTTAGAGTACAATCGCACGTAGCTAAGTTTAAACTCGCTTCGTAAAGATTTAATTGTTTTCGTACCAACAATGACTCGGCGTATTGAAAACTGAAGCTGTATCGATCGCTGTTGCGGCGGCTAGTGCTTAGGATTGATTGACGTCGCGAACGAAAAGCGACTAAACATGTATTAGACATTATTTTTTTTTTAGAAATCAAAATAATATCAATAAAAAGGTTGAATAAAGTAGCACGTACCGAAATTTAAACTCATTTAATTATTAAAACACTCGCAATTACAATCTCGAGCAAAACCGAAGCTTAAACTCCCTGTTTAATAAAAACGTCCGTACGGAAGAAGCGAAAATGTGTTGTTAGGTAGGCCTGTGCTTTCGTAATGATAGCACCCAGGGCCAAAAATCGACAATAACAAGGTGATTATTTACGTCACTAACGACGCAGCGTTTTCGGTTATAAAAGGCACCGTGAAAATGTAATAATTTGATCTTTTATTCGTCTCCACGTCATCGTCTGTATTATTCGTTTGGGGTAATCGTTGCCGGTCGCGGTTTCATTAATTTTAACAGTTTTGTGCCTTTATTGTTACATAAGCGGAGGGATATCGGTTATTTCTGGAAATCTCCTTATATTTCTAAGATTTTTAATGAGAGTTAGTTTAGAATGTTATCACTGGCGTTATCAGTTTTCAAATAGGTCACAGAAATGTTAAAGTTACGTTGGTGTGATTTCGGTGCACACTTTCGAGGTTTTTGAACTCAAAGATTAAGGAAAATACCGGAACAACCTTGTTCAATAATCGATGTCTTTAAACTTGTTCGATAGTCCCCTCGTCGTTAAAATATTCGCCACAACCACGTTGTCCTGCCACTCAATTACCGAAGCAATCCAATAAATTGATTTTTGAAAATCAATTAAATTTTGCGCCTTATTGTTGAATTTTTTTTTAGGTGAATTTTGTCAAGTTTACTTGCATTGGGTAGAGTTGGGTTTGGGTATTTTCGATTGGGTTGCGTTGGAAACAAGAAACGAGAACGGAACATAAGTTAAACCATTTCATGATTGATGGTGAAGGCAAATCCAATCATACAGAATAATGCAGTAATAATGGATAACGTACATCAACTTAAGTCGAGAGAAATCAGAATCAGAAGAAAAATCTAATGGAATAACATTCTTGGGTTGAATTGGTTCAATGAGTTAAATCTGACAAATTAAACCAATTAGTGGAAGCAACGCCCAACGAAATGTTCTCTTGGGGCTTCTACTGGGGGGGGGGGGGGGAGTTTGCTGAAAAGCTTCGCTGCATCCTCTGAATCGTCTACTTTTGCAAAAATTGCAGCTTGGATTCTTGGACGCACGTTTCGCTCTTACTACAACTTGCTCAGCATGCCACCATTAATGTGCAAAGCATTTTAATAGGCGATCAACATCAATGTTGTCATTTTCATGCGTTTGATTTTTTGTGATGTGTAACGTGATTTTGTTTTACACGCAATTGCTTGATTTTTTTGTAAAACTCATTTATCGTTGTCTTAAAAATAGTTAATATGCCATTTTCCGATGTTAAATTTTCTCGTTTGAGGCGCACTGTGCAAATGGCGAGTCTATGATTAATTTTGAACAAAATTTCTTTAATAACGATCGCCAAGAACTCAAATTTTGTTATTTTTGCAACTTGATTAATCCACATGTTTATTCATATTTAACGCGAGCAAAAACCAGGATAGTGGGGTTGGGTTGGGTTGGATTAATATCTTAGATTAATAGAGTAAAACGATTCAAATGTTGGTATTTGGTATTGGCATATTAACACCATTTACTGAAGGACCAGGATGGTTGGGTTGGGTTAATCATTTCTCTATGATTTTCTAACGATATTTAGGAAAAATGATGAAATAATGGAAAATAAAATAAAACAAAACGGAAGTGACATTGCAAAAGCAAAGCCATGAAAATTCTTCGCCATTGTGTTCCATGTAGTCAAGTTATATTCTGGTAATTATTACCTTTTTGGCTGTGGTTATAATTGGCGATGCCATTGCAACGCCACAATCGGATCCAATTATTTGTATACGTCCACTTAGTTGGGAATTCTCGACTCTGATTGGCCTAAATTGAAATACGACATAATTGACGACGTACGACAGTTTAAATAAGATGTTCATACGTCAAACACGAAAAAGAATGATCGAAATAATCATTTCCGATTGTTTTTATGACGCCCTTTATTACACAAATTGAACCATTTCACACATTTTTTCATTTTAAATAGCTCGACTGTCCAGACAATTATCGCATCATCTACTTGGTCTACTTGGCACACTATTGGCCATGTTTTCGTCTTGTTCTTGTTCCCTGTATTTTGCAATTAACATTTACGGTTTAGGAAGTACAGCAAAAAAACTTATGGCAAGAGTAACCGTTTCCAATTTGGGTTCATCTGTCAAACATGTCCCTGACAAACCCAACCCATCTCATCTGAACCGTGTAGGTGCAAAAATAGTTTAGTTACTATACGAGGCAAAAATGCAAGTATCTCATTAATATGTAGTATTATAAAAAAAAAATTTCGAATATAATCGTCGTTTTAATTATTCAGACGTTAAAAAATTCCTCAACAAACCATAGTTTATGACGTTAAACTAATACAAGTGGTACACACGATTCCCGACATGGACAGCGAACAAGTGGTTAACAAATAATCGGTTAACCAACGCTAACAACTACCATTGTTTATTCAAACAGGCTTAAACTGCCAGATTGATGCCCTACACAGTCGAAACGACTATATTCATTACGTAACATCCGCGAGCTCTATATATATATATATATATATATATATATATATATATATATATATATATATGTGTATATATATATATATATATATATAAAATGGAATTAGCTAATCCCACTCGACGATTCTGAGAGAAAATCATAAACTACTCCCGGTAACATAATCCATAAAGTTTTGAATTTAGACAACGAGATTCAACCGGGATACGAACAATACGAGACAACTGTGAGGGTCAGAAAATTCAATCGATTCTCGACGCACAGAGTCGACATCGACCGACTCGTCCACCGACACAACTCAGTCAGTATCACATCTCCATTGTCTACACCTACAGCGAATGATACCCACAAATGTTTAGTTTCTGCAAACGACGATACATAGCAACAACACCAACACAGAAGATACGCCATAGTCTTAGATTATTGGACTCGAATAACAATAATCCTCGGCAACGACACACGGGCACGAACCGAGGCTAAAACCCGCAATTTCTCGCCGCAGTCGCCTCCTGGTCGCCGGAACGTCAGACAAAGGGACGCTTTAACCTCCAATACTCCAATTACACGAAACAGATTCTAATTCGCTCGACGGGGGCGGCGAAAGATCGCCGCAAGCGACGCAAATTAATTAAACTAGATGACACCGTTGATAACTTTCGAGAATGTGTCTCTCGTCGCGACTAATTACATTAAAAGCCGCATGGATAAGACAAATGTTCCATCGGACGTACGACTCGGCAGTGTCACTGATTCAATTGGAGACGTTGAGAATATTACGGTCGCATATTTGACTATGTTACATTGCTGTCTCATAATTGTTTCGAATGAAATTTGCCCCATCGTTAATTAATCATTTATTTATAAAATTTCGACCTTTAAAGGACTCACAATAGACGACAAGCAGCAATGACCCTGCTGCCGATTTTCCCCCGCACACGTAGCTGTGCGCCGCGGGCGTGAAACCACTATCGCCAAATTGCATTCGCGTCGTCCCATTTAGAACTCCCCTTCGGAGTTCGCCCCTCGTGCATTTTAAATACCGCTCTCTCGCGCTCGAAACAACAACACCGGAGATCATAATTCGCGTCCGGGAAGGAAATAATAGGTAATGCCCCTCGCATGTGTTCACCGGCACACACAAACACGTCGACAGAGCGAGACGGCGGCGCAATTCGCGTTTTACGTGCTCCTTCGCTCCCCCCGTTCAATTAACCCCGTCAGATAACGCGAGATATCGCCGGGGGGCGCGGCGCTCCCCATCTATGAAACGTTCAGACCGCCGCTGTTGTCGCCGCCGCGATGCGCATCTCCGTTAATTCCGCATTCTACACCGCATCTCTGAGTTAACCGCCGCAATTAAGAGAGAGACTCTCGATGTCGTCGGTGGAGGCGGTGGGGAAAAGGGGGGGTCGAGTAACCTCGCGTATCCGTTGTTGAATTAATTCAGCAGTGATCCCGTTCGGTTGAATTTGACGCGGGGAGGACACACGTTGGGCGCCATACGCTCGATGTAACTCGAACGGCTGAACTGTACGTGGAAAATGAGATTTGGATTCCGACGACGGCGGCCGTAAACACGCGCGCGGCGTAACGACGTCCGCATCATCGCAGATACGGCCCGACGTGCCCCATAAAAAGAAAACGAGAAACTCCACGACGGTCGACGGGTGCGCATTTCGCGGGGGAACCGCCCCCACAACATGTAAATGTCGCCCGCTGTGTCCGCGCACGACTGACCTCGTAAAACGCGGGTTCGTCGCGAATTCTCTCGCCGTCGAGAGCGCCGCGGGCGCGCACATAAATGTAACAATAAATGGCCGTCGTTGTGGTGAGATTTGTACGCGAAGTCGTCGTTATTGTGTCCGAATGGACGTAAAAATGTGGACATTTTGCTGTAAAATAAATAGCGGCACCATTGTCGTTGTATTTTTCTTAAACGTTATTTAAATTTTCGAATTAAATAATTTGGGTTAAGAGAACTATCTAAATGGGAACAAATGTTCGAAAAGGTAGGATGATCAGTAGGAGAAGCAGAAAGGAGAAGAAGAGATGGGAAAGAAGTGGAAGATATAGTGGAGAGGTGGAAGCTGGTAGAAGCACAGGAAAGGGGAAACAAATTAGGAACGCAAGGTACAACGCAAAAGACTAAAAGTAGTAGGGAGGATACCAAAATCGGTAGAAGACGAAAAACACTAGCAACGTTCACGTGCAAAAGCCAAGGGAAACCCAACAAGTACTGGTTGGAAGGGACCGGGGACGAATGGAAACATTGGAGAATACAAGTAAATAAAACTGAAAGAAGACGAAACGAAGAAACGATTAGGGAAGGAATTTGGGAGAATACGGAGGGGATTTTGAAATATTAGATAAAATAAAAAGGAAGGAGAGCAGGAAAATAAGGAAAATGGAAAAAAAAGAAACGGATGGAGACGAACAGAGTTTTAAATGAGATGTAGATTATGGACATGCCAATAAAGAATTTTCTTACTTGGGTCAGGTATCCAATCTAAAATTGTGGAGGAATTCTGGTTTTGGTTTGTAATTGGGGTCGAAGCAAATTTCTTCAGTGGGTCAGTCTTGATTTGTGATGGCGTTCACGGTCCTGATGTTACTTTCGTAACCAATAATAATTCCTAATAATTTGGACTTTAGTCATGTTGAATTTTCGAGATCTCAAAACAAACGAGCGAATTGAGACGAAAGATTACGATTACGATAAAATTTGTACAAATATACAAAAATATATACGTATTAAGACAAATAGCTCTAACCCAACCCAACGCCATCAAAATCAACCGAACCCAACCCAACTTAATTATACCCAACCCAACCTGATCCAACTATACCCAACCCGACCCGTAAGCTCGAAGCGGCCAAGAACGACTCGGTTGCATCGTTCACCTAATTGTTTTACGTTTTAATACAAATTTATTTGTAAACAACGTAACATCGCTGTACTGATAACGAAAAACTCACCCACTTCCACTGGAATTCCCGAAGATATAACTAAATGAGTTTAGTTTTATTCAGGCGTGGCCAAAATGTATTATTTCCGTTGCATCGAGGCCCGACCGGGGTCTCGCAGGACGAGCATGCGGCTCTTACGCAGTCGCAGCTTATTCCGAACCCGTGACTGATTAAGTAAACATATTCGCAAGTATCTAAGTAACGGTAATTCCTACAAGTGACGTTGTGTTTAAACCATGTATCTAATTCAAAACTGCGACAACGTAATGTGCGCGATCTCAAGTTTTCCCAAGGGATAAAGAACATTACTTAGACTCGATAGACGCCATATATATTCCTCCTGCTGGTTGGATACGAGGACAATTAAATATGCTAATAGTTATCTCAGTATATTTTGACTAACTAAAATGGCAATTGATTATGCAATTTGGCACCGCCGTCCAAGAAGCGCGTTTTCCACTTGTTCGCAATATCTAAGCATCCGACTCCTTCTCCGACGTCAAAAGCAAATTAAATCGGACTTAATAAAGCCCAGTTTTCCGCTTTGTAGTTACGATCGGTTTAACTGCGCCGACAATAAATCGACGTTTCGTCGCATTTCATTATTTCCTCATCCGTCGGCGGACGCAATTGAAACCGACTCGGTTTCGCCCATTCGCGTCTTCAATCGCACACGACGACGATCATCGATTTTTTACGCGGAGCGTCGCTGACGCGCGCTATCAAACCGGGCTCCGGTGAATTGCACGTTCCGCTTGAATTTATTAAGAATTTATCATACTTGGCGTCGAATCTTGCGCGGATAAGTGGATTATCGCGGTTTGAGAGCGTCTCGAGGAAAAAAAGTAAATCGCGTTATTTACGTGACTCGACGGGATCGCGTTGCGTTCGTGACGTTCATTTTTAAAGAGATTTTAATTTGGCGCCCAACTGTGGGTATTGCAGTCACCGATTTTCATATTAATTGCAAAAAGTGTAGTGCATTGTCCAGAATGTATAAAGTGTTAGAATTGATTAATAATCATAGAGAATTTGACAAATTTGCAAAATTTTCGGATTATAAATTGCCCATCAATTTATTTTCATTTTCCATAAGTTCCTGTCTTGTGCCACGCTCTTTGTCTCACACCAAGGATAAATTCGATATATTCTTTTCATCCCCGAATGACACTACTTATTAATTAAAATTAACAATAGCGTATCGCTTACACGCAGCGACGTCAACTCGTAACAACGCAACGCCCGATTTTCCTTTAAATTAAATCCGCCGCCCAACCGTGGGTATTGTGCGTCCACCGCGTTAAAACACCGTTCATCGTCGAAACGTCACCGCTATGTATTTTGATACGCGGATCGATCGCGTGCCTCAACTTTATCCGCGTTACGTCGGGTAAACACGGCGCTTTTTACCTAATTATTCGCGGAGCGGATCGATGGCGGCGATAACGTTACATTTGTTTACGTGTCGACCGCCGCCGCGTAACGGGAATTCGTTTTATTATTTTGTTTGTCGGCGGGCACGCGAACGACCGCCGCCGCCCAACCCCGGCACCGCATCGACCGGCGCGGCGGACGCAGCATAAAATGTAAATAACCTCTCTCGCGTGTAAAACGTGTGCGTTTGTGTGCGAAGTAAATCCAAATCGAGCGGACGGTATTTACGGACGTGAAATATTCACGAGTGTGCCATGCGCCGAAAGTCATAGTTGTTTCGAACATGCGTTGAGTTAATTGTTGATAAAATGGATACTGTTAACTTCTAGTTGCATTATATGAGTACATGAAAATCAAATACCAACAAGTTTAGTATGGAATCTTTATTCTGCTTGTTTATAATAAATTAATTCATCATCATTAGGCTGATTAGAGTTCTCTGTGAATCAATTAATCGATAATTATTCATCGTTGGGTTAATAAATTTTCAAAATTTGCTCTCTATTAGAAACAATGAAAAATGAAACCGAAACTGAAGTACGAGGTTGATTATTATTTGTTACAATACCACCTATAACGAGAAGATCGTCAACGCCATCGCCAATTAAGGCTGACCCACTGAAGGGATTTGCTTTAACCCCAGTTACAACCCAAAACCTGAATCCAAACCAAAACCAGATATTCGTGCAGTTATAAAATACTCGCAAAAGAAATGGTAGTCGCCAAAAGAAATGTATGAAGACATGGTAGGTGTATTAGGTGAGGATGCTGTTTCTTACCAAGTGGTGGGAAGACAAACTTGTGAACATGGGAAAGATTCTAGACGACCAGTCACTACCCAAGAAACCCAACCTGGCCCGGTATCCTCAAACCTTGTGACTTTTGTAAATTTTGTTGGCAATTTTCAAATGTTTGCATTTAGGCACAATTGGCTACTTGTCAAATTTGATATTTGATTTTTTTTAATATTTTTTAGTAATTGCTAAATATTTTTGCACTTAAGCATTTTTGGCATTTTGTCACATTGGACATTGGTTTTCCATTTTCGATACTAAATCTAATTAAGTAAATGAAAAATTTTACGCTTTTGGGGCAATTTTTCCAATGTTCAAATTAGCGAGAGCGCTTCTCGCTATTTAAAACACTTTGGGCTTTGCGTTAAGCCCAAATTAATCTTAAGAAATATAAAAATAAAAAATACGAATGCTAAAAATGTAAAATTCCTCCTAAATGTAAAAAAAACCAACAAAGTTGTCAAAAAATTTAAAAATTGGGTTGCGTTGGGTTGGGTTGGGTTGGGATTCTTGCGCAAGTCAATTTAGGATAAACTATCCATAATGTAGGTAAATCAATTCAAATGAATCAAAATTAAGTAAAATTAATAATTTTACGTTCAATAAAAAATCAGGATTTTCAAGGATGTGGTGGGATGTGATGCTCTGGTATGCACGGACGCAACGCTAACTTATTCAATACTATTGGTTTACAGTTACTACAACATTCTACAAATGCGAACCAATCAAGTAAAATGGAGTAAATCAATAAAAAATAAATGATATTAAAATAAATGAATCGTAAATAATTATTAAGGCTTATTATTAATCATCTAAGGAATAAAAAAATTAAAGAACGCGTCTAAACAAAAAAAGAAAAATAAAAGTTTCAAAAACTATGACGTTTCTAAAAATGGTTAATCAACACGAAATCTGAAATACTGAAAATTTAAAATCCATGCCTGCCGGAACTTTTGACAGTTTGGTTGTAGAAATTTTTTCGGTCGTTTGAATTCAGATTTGGGTTAAGGTTGGTTTGGGTTGGGTTGGGTTGGGTTGGGTTGGGTTGGGTTGGGTTGGGTTGGGTTGGGTTGGGTCGGGTCGGGTTGGGTCGGGTTGGATTGGGTTGTTTTAGTATTTTTGCAATTTTTATCATCTTTAGAATTTAAAATTTTTACATGTTGCGTTTTGGACAAAATAAAAACAATGTCTAAATTGCAAACAACGCACAAAATTTTTTTAAATTGAGGCCCTCAAATCCAAATGTGAAGCTGCAAATGGCTAGTGAGTGTATTTTTGACACTTCTCGGTATTACAGAAAATGTCGATTTTTGGATTAGGCTGGGTTGGGTTGATTTTTTATAATTTTTTTTGGAATCGTAATTTTTTAACGAGTCATGGCCGAAAATGGAAAAATGAGAAAAATACATTAATTACAAAATGGAATCGTGCAGATCCCCACGTAATGAGTGTACCATTCTATCGATTGTAGAGTAGAGGCACTGCTTACGGCGACTTTTCCGCAAATTTTGACGTTAACAACGATACGTCGAAGAAAACATGACGACCAACAAATTGCTGTCGCAAAATTTAATTTAATTTAATTTAATTAATTTATTGTTTTTCCAATAATCCAACTTGCATCGTAGTTCGCATTTAGTGAAATTATGCTCGGATGACCAACAAGAAAGGATTGCATGGGTCCAGAAGATAATTGACTTAAGGAATAAAGATGCTGATGCAAGAGATCTATCTGTTCGACCTAGGATAACACTTACAGTAAATTTAAATGCAACTTTAGAACTAGACTGGTCAGATAAAGTAAAAGTATATGAACCTCCAGTTACGCGTAAACTCAAAATATCGGAAATAAGAAAGTTCGTTGAAGAGCCAATGTAAGTTCCAAAGTGGTCATGGACAGTCCATAGAGAGTGTGAAACAAGTAACAGGGGCTTCTAGCAAAGTGCAGAAGAGGCAAGAAGATGATTTAATTTCAGAATATCAGCAGAAAAAGAAGGAAGAATTAACATTACAAACAAGTGAATTTTTTTCCTCCGACGATGATGAACAGCCAACTGGAGCTTGGCTTGAAGAATCCGAAGAACCTTTGCAGAGTCCATGTATCATGGACAGTCCATAGAGAGTGTGAAACAAGTAACAGGGGCTTCTGGCAAAGTGTACACTCATGAGAAACGTAACAGATTAATTAGGGTTCAGGACGCAAACACCATTGTTCGTGTCTAGGAATGAATCGAAGCAAGATTTGAAGAATATTGTTGGTGGAAGCTTTTTAAATTTTTTTTTCAATGTTTGTTAATAAAGAAAAAATATAAATAAAATGGTTCAAATTTTTTGGCGTTTATAACAAATTATCACTTTTTTAAGAAATTTCAATATAAATTTTTATCAAATTTGATCCCCCAGATTCTCGCAGATTAGAAAATTTTTAGAAACTCCTTCAATAGTTCGGCGGCGTCGTATGAAGCCACGGCCTCAAGGTAGTTGCTGAATCTGTTGGAAAACCTATTTTGCATTCGTCGCAATATTAGACTCTTGAGCTGTGATCAGCACAATTTACGAGTGCAAGGTTACTGAATTTCTTCCTTAACCTATTTTCTACATTACACCGATCAAAATCACAAAATATTTTCTAAACATATAGAGCTGGAAATTCACCGCCACGGCCGTCGCCAACATAAGCAGCAACGCACACGGAGTAAATTACTTCGTTGCCTCGACCTCGACCAAATATATTAGACTTCGGGGAATCCGACGGCCCCGGCCGTAAATCATGCGACGATCAGGGGCGAAAGAGCGCCCCGTTTCCGAACTCGCCCGGCCTACTGCGACGCGATTATTATTCTCGGTCACGAAGAGGCGACGTGAAACGGCATAATGCGATCCGCTTTCCGACGAATTCTCGCATAAAACTTCCCATTAATTTCCGCACCTTCTCGCGACGATCTTCGGTCTCGTTCGCCGGCTGAGTAACGGCGCCGTAAAAAATGATTCAATTTCGAACGATCAACACCAAAAAAAAAACCCATGACAATTAAGTTTGAAAATCCTGGGCAATTAATGAAAAAAAAACGCAAAGGTAATTTCCCCTAACAAACTTACAGCTGGCGCAAATTGCGCCCCGTTTTCTGCAGATCTTTCACTAAACGCGAGCATTTACAATTCAAATTGTTGCATATTCGCGCATATTCCGGAGACGAGACGCCGCCGCCGTCATTGAATTTTCAGCTCGGAGGCGCGTGGATAACTCGATTTGAAACACAGATACGTCAGCTCAATATCTGATTCGCCGCCGACAAAAAACACCGACGATGCAAATTCACCAATTCGAGGCTGATGTGATTATGTTGAGCGGGATATCGGGGACGAGGAACGATCGAGTGGTTGGTTAATTTCAGTCCTTTGTATTTGCGCAGGAATCCGGTCTTGCGGACGTTTGTGGGTTTACGTACGCGTCGTGGGCGTAGGACGTCGATCCCTTTGAGCCTCAAAGTGGCCTTTGGCGACGCAACACATCCTCCACGCTAAATTACCATCGACACGTTGGAAATCAAACGCCGCGTGTCTCGTTTCTGGACGGAGCCACTACGACGTTGAAACGCTACGGTCGATGATCACGTCGCAGTAATTGAAAATTTCAGGAATTGAGGAACAATAACTTCGCTCAATTTTCTAATCTCGCTGTCGCATATGAACGACGCCATAACTTTATTTCTAATTATTGGATAAATTCATTTATATTCGCATGTGCGTCCTGGCCAAGTAATTTCAAATACTTCTTTCTATTTCTTTATTCGGGTTAAAATATTTTATTTTAATTCATGACTGCAAAATCTTACATTGAAAGTTTCTTGACGACGCAAATTGCATCCGTCGTTAATTTTCCTCGTCGTATATTTATACAATGCAACTATGCAGCGTAATCTTAAATGTCAACAATTCTGAAATTCAAACAGATTTAGTCATAAGTCGCCAGTGACATATTTCCTACAGCGTCATTTCTTGAAACAAAGCGAATATTTTCGACGACGTGGCTTCCCATCCGAGCTGGGGTGTGGCTCCAACCGCGAAATTGCAATCCAGGCACCGGAGGCCCTCCCGTCCGAAATACGAACGCACTGGGATTTTTGATAGGACGTTCGGCGATAATCGAACAGGGAGGGCCATTAATTCCCCAGACGGTCGCTTTCCCTCTCCTTCTCCGTCCTCGGACCTGGCGGACGCCGCCTTACATCCATCATCGCCTTCGTTATTTCGGGACGTGACATCGGGATATATCATCGCGGGCGCTTATCTCGCGTCATTGTTAATGACCCCGCTCTCGCCATTGTGACAAGCTTCGCGGGGCTGAAAGAATGGCCGAATGAACTGCGATTTAGAATCGTTTAGGACGCGTCCATTGTCTGGGGGATTTTTTGCGCGGGCGATTCTCGCGCGCCATCGGATCCGTGACAAATAGCCTGTCACGAATGATCGCTGTGTTCGCTGGAAATGATTGCTTTATTGCTTTTATGAATGTGTGGGCGCGAAATGACGGGGAGGAAGCTGCAAACTGGAGTTGGAGATATGAAACGTGAAAACATTAAACAAAGTAGAATGAAAAAAAATTACCAAAGAAAATCCAATAATCCACTACTTACGAAATACAAGCATTAAGACTATGATGCGTCAAACAACCACATAAACAACGCCCTTGCTTTCATTACTCCGCATAATTACAATACTTAAATACGCGACTGCGGAAGTATATGTAGTGAAAATATAGATATGATAACACTTCATTACAATTAACAATAGTCGTTGAATTTTGGTAACAGTGACACAGTAGTTGATCTCTGGAATGAGACGAACATGGTGATTTCATCTAACACTATTTCCGTAGACTTCGCCAGACGCTTTTGATTCAGATTTATAAAATTGTTCATTATCCAAGAAAGTAAAATTGAGTAATTATATTCATGTTCCGGTTGTGCACGAAGTATATCCTTGCCCAAAAATTTACGCTACCGTAACTGAGCATAGAATTAACTCTATGTATTGCATTCGTTGAAGAAAACAATATTAGTTTGATTTTAATTTATTTTCAGCGTTGCTATGAATAAATGTTGGGTTGGGCTCAGTTGGGTGATAGAGTTGCATTTTGCACTGACTTTAATAACATAACGCAACCCAACCAAACCTAATCAAACCCAGCCCAACCTGACTAAACTTAACCTAACCCAACACAACCAAACCTGACCAAACAAAACCAAACCTGACTAGACTCAACCAAACCCAACTATACCCAACCAAACCTGACCAAACCCGACCAAACCTAACCCAATCCAACTAAACCCAACTGAACTTAAGCAAACTCAACCCAATCAAACTCTACATAACCCAACCAAATACAACCAATCACAACCCAACCTAACCGAACCCAATTCAACCCATCGACAAGTCAGACTAATAGCTTACGATGAAATTGAACAAGAGATAAATTCAGCCGCACTATTTTAGTGAACAATTATGCCACCGAAGCGAAGTTACGAAACAAGATTTATCGCGATTACAATTATTTATGCCTACGTTTCAGATCAAGACGATTACTGAGCGATCTACACACACAACAAAGCATAAAGTAATAATTTCCGATGGGTCTGAAATATTCTACCCAGTCTAAAAATTGATATATAATTATTTTGCAAAAATATTGTACAGTTGAGGAATTTTTTTTTAGCAATGTTAATGGCTAATTACGTACATTCAGAGGTTTAATCTTTCGACAGATTTGAAATTTTTATCTAAATGCGGAATCATATTTCATATCGGCTTGCTTACTTACTTTATCATTATCGGCCACGTGCGTAAATACGATTACAGCAGCAAAATTTATACTGCAAGGTGATTTAAACAATTTTTTTTAATGATACTTGTGATGTGAATTTTAGATGTAATTTTAATAGCGAATTGTCAATGTACGCATGATGGATATTTTAATTATTTATGTCGTTGCAAAGTGGATGTTTTAAACATGTGCGATAATTAAGTAATATACCTAAAGATATTTAAAAAAATAATCGGAATTAATTAAATTCCATTTACTAACAATACGGAAATACTTATCTATTTTTGTAGTTACACCTGTATTAGTCAGTTTAATGACTGTAGTCTACCATAAACCATATGACAATATTTCAAAAAATAGGTTGCGCTAATTTATTTTGCGGCTGCATTAATGATTATGTTACAAATCACAAGAACAACTCTTTAATTCAACTAATTTTTCACTCAAACGTTACCTCAACTATTCATTAGTTTTGCACCTAAAATAAGTCAAACAGTGCAAAAGTAATTATTGCAGTATATGTTTGTCCAATATGTGGTACATGCGATGAAAAAATTAAGTTAGTTTAGAAATAAATAGCACACTAATTGAAATTCAATTTGATCGGAACAACGACATTTTCATTATTAGGTTTTATTAAAAATTGCATTTTATAAAATTCAAAGAACTTTCACGAAATTACGTTAAATAACTCACTACCTAACCGAACCCAACCCAACCTAATCGAACCTAACCCAACCCAACCTGATCGAACCCAACCAAACCCAACCAAATACAACCGATCACAACCAAACCTAACCAAACTCAACCCAACCCCATCAAACTCTGACTATCCCAACCCAAATGGCGACTGCTTGTGTCATTTTACCGAAGTTCGACTGGACAAGACAATATATGGGGTGGGTCCCAGTCGAAATAATTGACTTAAATGGGTCATCCAAATCAAAAATGGAGCCAAGTTATGCCGAGGATAAGTCCATCAACATTATTTTGAACAACGTAAATTAGAATAGTTAAATATGAAATCAAAATATTTATTGTGGCAAATAAATTAAACATAATTTCCAGTTGAACATTTAAAACGCTAAATATATTCCGCCGTGAAATTAAATTCGAATGCATATTAAATAAATAAATTAAAACTTAAATAAAACTAAAACTTGTAAACTTGTAAATATCACTACTCGTTTGAAAAGTAAGGTGGCTTCGTGGTGTTTGCAAACATTCCGATTACAAGAAATATGCCCAAGTACAATATGCACACGCAAATGTATAAACAATTAAACGATAAAAGATACGTTACGACCACCATGGTCTACATTTTAACCTACTTGTAACTTAAACGAATTATAGGACTATAGGATTGATACCCAGTTAAAAATTATAACGCATTAATTAACCATCTGATTTCAACAACCAAACATAGGCGATAAAACACTGTACCAGCTTCCTGCGTTACAAATTAGACCAATCAATTGCCCCATAATTGAGATATGGTGCATAAAACCGTTCCTAGTCTATTCCCGTGCAATTCTTGTCACCGTACGAATTCGTCCGTATCGTCGCCATTAATATCTATGATTGTTTAACGATGTTCTTCAAAAAGTGCATTTTTATTTAATTTTTGATCAATTTTTGTAGCAGAGTTGCGCTTGTTCGATTGAATTAATACAGAAAGTAGAGTAGGCAACACTGGTTGTGACAATATGGTCTTTTTTATGAGATTGTGATTAAATAAAATGTCATATTTATATATTTTCAAGAAAGTATGCACAATTAATCAACAAACAAAAATATTTGTCCTAAATACCAAAGTAACATGATATTTAATAGTTATTTACATAAAAGTCAGGAAAATCTCACATTACCAAAGAGGATCTAAATTGAAATACTAGGCCCTTTGTGCCGAGTATTTCAAAGCTCCGACTCAAGTAAGAGATTTTACTGACGTGTTTTGTATTAAATTTTTCCGGAAATCGCAACAAAGACGAAATTTACAAATTTTAGCAATTGTTTTTACAAATTCCACAAAAATCAAGTTTGTCAATTTTGTTGGCAACTATAGTTACAACGTATTTGCGTCTTGTAAAGTCTTTACAGTTCCAGTCCGGAAAATTCAATTTTACTGCCCGTAAATTAGCAGGAAATTGTTGTTTTCGAGGCGATTTCCGGAAAAATAGTTTATACCAAAAAAAAACTATAAAAAAAACTCTTTAAATAGTAGTTGTGGGGGGTGAGAGTTTTCATTAAATGTACATTCATAAAAAATTATTGATTAACGCTCAAAGATTAAACGATTAATTCTCAACGATGTCTCGTTTAATTCTCAACGATTACTCGTTTACTTCTCAACGACTACTCGTTAAGTATTTAACGAGATTTCGTTTAACTCTTAACGAGAAGTCGTTAAATATTTTACGAACATTCATTTAATTCTTAACGAGAGGTCTTCTCTCTAATTCTGAACGATTTCTCGTTTAATCCTCAACGATTAGTGGTTGAATTCTTAACGAGTAGTCGTTTGTAATGTAAACGTTATTAAAAGCTATAATTCAATCGGAAAGTATGTAAACGAGTTACGTTGATGCTCCAACCCAGGTAATACAACTTGCTGTTCAATCCAGCGGTTTATGACCTGTCGCAGTGCATTTCCGCTCACCGTAAGAATTCGCCAATTCTGGATCGAGTTGTGGTCGCCACGAATGATCGTAAATATTCTTTAGCGCAACAATCGACTTAAGAAAAATGGGGATCGAGCCAATCTGTTTTTATAGCAAATTTAATTTATATTACGTGTAAGACTAAATATTATTCGGAAATCCACTACAATGTAATTTATGAATAAATTTGTGCATTTCCATGAGAGAAGACCAGGAGGTTAGGTTGGGTTGGGGTTGTGACCGTCGTTGAGAGGTGAATATTATCTCAACGTGTTCACCGCATCCCTTTGTCCGACGACAATGAAGCAACAATCGATACACCCATCGAGAAAATTTCACAACTCGTAAAATCGCTTACGGCCTTAATCGAAACTTCGCGTAAACTTTTATAATCCGCACGCGCTCCGCCCGACGACAACGCGCCCAACTCGGAGCGCCGCTCAACGTTATAATAAAGTCCGAAAATTGACGGTTCGGTTGTTAACGACGTGCCGACGAACGCGCCTATATAGAAGTCAACGTCACGATGAAGCGATCGACGCGGCTCGAGATTGATCGGCCGTCCTTTTTGGGCAAGAGAGAAACAGCGAAGAGGGCGGAAGACGCATTCGCGGCATCTGTCCGCGCGGAGGAAATCCAAATTACATCGCGAAACCCGATTAAGCGCTTCCCCGAGACGCGTAACATCCACGACGAAAAAACGCGTTTCGTACGCGGTCCGTGCCGAAATATCTCGGATTTTCATTTATTTCGTTGCAATCCTGGGTCTCGACGAAAGGGTGTCGCAGACTCAGCGAACCTCGAGAAAAATCGAGTTCCATACGCAGTTCGTGTCGAAATAACTCGAATTTTTTTTACTTCGTCTCAATCTGATCGAATCACGTCAAAGAAGCAAAATCGTGGGTGTCGCTCCGCGATACATTTACTTGCTTCGTCTGTTTCCGGCCATAAACTGGGATGTATGTGTGCGTCGCTGTAGCGTTCACCGGATGTTATAACCAGGACAACCACCGGGGAATACTCCGCCCCCCGTAAAACATCCAGCGGGGCGTTAAACTAAGCACACGGTTTGTCTCCCGTGCATATAAAAGCGCCACAAAAGCAAGGTTTTATGAAGACGCGAAGCGTTGGTGGTTATTTCCCCTTTGCGCCGCCGCCGCAGCCCCGTTTACGACCGAACATACATTAAGGCGGCGGTGAATTATTCACGCGCGGGGGACTCGTCTCCACGTCCGCGGGAATCGAGTTAGGACGGAACGAGCGCTGCGTTGAAGAGTCGACTAGCATGTGTGTTCAGGTTACGTCGCGATGTGCGCTCGAAAAACGGCCGGGTTTGATTACCGAAAGCTTTTTCGCCGCCTCGCCGAGATTGGTGGGGTCGGGGTTGGAAACATGAAAGCGAAAATTTCGAGCTAAATTTATATCTAAATAAGTTTACGATTCATGTGGTTCTTTATTGGGAGTTCCAGATTAAAGGAATCGAAAAACGAATATCTACAAACGAAGCCAATAAAATAAATAAATAAAATCGTAAGGTACAGGATAATGAAACACGAAGTTGGAAGAATACGACGGCAATATGGTTGGCCGTGAATTCCAGATCTAAACTATATTATGGAAGTACAAAAGGTTGATTCGATTCGACTCATAGTCGTCTCTAGACTCAACAAAGTAACGACGTAACATCCACGCATCAAGACGACGAGTTTTGTTTAATTAACTTAACACGACGATTCAGATGTACCAACCGCAATAATTCATTAAAATATCAATTGATGTAGCCGACTGTGCTAAGATAAATCCGTTACTGGTACAATGCGCGCTTCACAAACATTGTAACAATGAACGAGTTTTCGTTTGATGTAAGCTACGACGCATTCGTTATAACTACATATGTTTATTTTGCCCCATGCGAGTTGCAACAGATTTTCGTATAGTTTCCAGTAGATACGGCAACAGTGCCAATTTACGTAGTCACGAGCCGGCGGTAAATCCGTTCGTTTCGTTTGATAACGGCGGGAGTCGTTAGAATAACGCCGCTTTACATAATTTGGCTTAGTGCCCGCCGGATTATCAATGGTAATCTTCCGCGCCGTGTTCGGACGGATCGTGATACCGGAATGGCTCCAGATGGTCCCCGGTCGCGTTTATCTGCTCGGTCGTTAAATTCTTCGCTTGCAGGCGTCGGGCGCCCGAGCCACGTGAACGACGACGCAATGCACGTGTCCCTTTAATTGGGGGACCTCCATTGTAAGACTACATTTGCCACGGGCTGCGCTTTTCGACCCAAAGTGAATATAAGAGGTGGTGAATAGCGAAGGCCATTATCGAAGTCGACGGAACGGGCACAATGGAAACGTGTCAGTAGTTGTGTCGCAATCGAGCTGCGACGTATTGTTATCGACGTAGTTAATGTGCAGGTCTTGAATCAAAATAGTTCAAAGCGACGTGGTTGACTGATTTTTGTCCCATTTCTAGTTCCTAACGTTGGGAAACGGGCAGCTCGTAGGTAGGAAAGAAACACTTCACGAGTCTGTGTGGTCATATCGTTTCGACGAGGATCGTACTCAACAAATTTCATTACGTGCATTAATTCTATAAGTTGATGACAAATAACTTAAGCTTAACTTCTTTAATCAGATTGCCTTTTCTGTACATCATTACATCACTTGTGATTAATTGGGTAACAGGTCGCTTTAGTCTTTTGTTATTCGTATAAAATTATTGCTTGCCTATTCAAAAATATCTATAAATAATTGAATGATATGGTAATAAATAAATAAATAAAGATTAAAAAAAATTATATCGCAGAAAACATTTGAGTACGAGTTATTTACTGAAAGACAGTTGGCCAATGGGTTTATAATAGATTGGGTTTGGTTCAGTTGGGTTAGATTGTGTTGGTTTAGGTTGAGTTGATTTGGGTTGGATCCGGTTGGGTTTCGAAAAACAGGTCTTTCAATTTTCATTTGACGTATCACAAAATTTTTACGTTAACTTTTAATTGTCAGATTTCACACCGTTGACAACGTTGTTTTTATTTTAACAATTTTGACATTTTTCAGTCAACCAACCCAACCCCAACCCATCGATAGTTTATTTTTTAAGTTTATTTCTGTTTTTCTTAGTCCGTAGAACAGGATTTAACCCCGTCCATAAAAACGTCCCCCAAATTTATAACATTCCCATACTTCGATCAATAAATCACTACTACTATTTTTTTTGTTTATTATGACTTTCTTTACTTAGTCATTGTTCCTATTATGTGCATCTGCTTCGTTCTTTTTATTTGTGCTTTCATTTTTGCTTTCGATTCTTTGCAACTCAAGTCAACCCAACACAACACAACCCAACTTAACACAACACAATCCAACCCATCTTATCCGTTTGTTTTTCCGCTCGTCTTTTCTAAGCCAACCAAGCCGGTAAAACAGAGTCTAACCCAATCGATGAAACAGTGCCCAACCTAACTTATACAACATAGTGATACGTCGTGTCAATAAAATATTGTTTAACCCCATATTGATAGACCAATATCGACCAACCCAACCCAACCCTAGCACTTGTTAGTCGTTATGGTCAAAACAATTGTGAGTTGACATTTTGACATTTTCATTTCTTGTGTACTTAATTTTAATGCTTTTTGCATTTTTTTACGAGCACTTGATCGATGGTTCTGCATAAGCGGCACGATTGGCACTGACTGACCTCGCTTCGCTCTACGAACCAACGAAATCGAACGGATTCATCGAATTCAACTCCTTCCCCTTTGCATTCGATATTATTCAATCATAATTCTGATGCAAGGATTTTGTGTTGTACCACATCTAACGAATTATATGGCCTTATTCTATTGACACATTTTGGTTGCGTTTGTAATATGTGACAATATGACCTACATACGGTGAACTAGTTTATGCGCCTTAGTTGACGATATGTAATGTTGTCTCCTATTACTACAGAGATACTAGATTGGGTAGCCCAACCCGATTAATTTTCTTATGCAGAGAGTTAAAAGCTTTTCTTGCAATTAGATAAATAATCGATTGTTGTTCATAACATGTAAGAGCAAAACATACTTTGTATTATGGATGTTCAATCTTTTAAAGAATGTACAAAATGCAAAAATTTTAATACTTTAAAAATACAAAAAATCAAAAATTACCAAAAACACAATCGTCAATTTTTTCAATAATGTCGAAGTTATCAACATCAACCTTTTCAAATATAAAAAAAATACAATGGAAAAAAAGATCGATGGTGCGCTATGGGTTGGGTTTGGTTGGGTTGGATTGGCTTTAATTATTTTTTTTATTATCCTGCCTCACTAAACTATGTTGCCTACACCATCACTGCGCTAGGGACACAGTTTACTTGAGAAAACTTAAAATATTTTCAAACTGTCCTGTAACAAACTCAGAGCATGCTATTTTATTATTGCCCACTATGCGTTGACACCAAAACCAACCGTAAAAACATCCCCGTTCATAGAACCGTCCACTATGCCGATGATATTTTATCATTTTCACGTAAAATTATTTTATACATTTAACCTGCCAATAAATATCATTATTACTCCATATTAGCGGATCGTAACTAGCTTTGATCAGATTAACATCGCTCATTTGTCATACACATAAATAAATCAAATTATTCCGCAAAATAATAATTCCACATTAAAACAACACAGCAACGATTTTCCAACTGACTCATCGAAGTTGCCTGCGTACCGGTTTGAATAATGTTAGTCATGCAGGTGTGGGGCTTCCACCCATTCGTTCTTATCTACATGGCCCGCTCGCAGTTTACGATTTTAATATAAATGAAAGATTACACGTCGAGATTGCGAACCGGAGACGATAAAAGGCACCTCGCAGCGCACAATAAGAGCCGAGGCAAAGTGCCGAACGCGTCGCTTTACGACCGGCGAATTGTCGCCGTCGACTGTCCCCGCACGAACGTTGCATTTCGCTAACGGACGCGCGACGCTTTGGCCCGTCGTGTTTATTAATAAAGCGGTGAAAAATGCGCGAGCGTGACGGGCACGTCGTTTCGTGTCGAAAATTCGCGCAATTAGTTAGTTAGCTAGTTGGTCGGTCTTAGTGCGCTAGTTTGTGGTATCGTTAAACGGAAATGGTTATTTCTTTGTAATAATATGCCGGAGAATTGTCGCTTGAGCGATGGCGCTTCTGAAATTAACTTTGACGAATCGTTGTTTGCAAACTCGGATGTCTGAAATATTCAAACTTTGTTAAATTATGCAAATGAAGATTGGAGGCGAAGTTCAAAGCGGGAAGCTTAAAATAACTCGCGTAATTTCGAAGAAATGATAATAAATTGTTTGCGATGCGAAATTGATAAGCAGTCGATGGTTCATCGGTTCTTAAAAGTTGGAATAAACATTCCAAACTATCATTTTGTTATGGATTGGTTTCCATCTGTTGTTCGATCGTCCTGCGGGACTCGGTATCACAATAAAAGGCTACGTAATTTGCGTCGCACAGACTTTTCTCAGCCCTGCCGCAATGCGTGCTTGCAACGACAAGGCTGTCAACTCTGCTTGTACTTCTTGCTTAAGATGCATATTTATACGAATAGAATAAAAACACTCAATGTACTTTCGCTGTTTGCATTGTGAATTGAATGAATTAGCTACTTTATAACGATAACTTTTTTCATAATTACGTTCTGTTCTATATGTTGTACATTGTATCGCTATAATTTAAGGAAGAGTGCACTTCACTTTTGATCTACAGTCGATGCGCTTATCCTATCCACCGTAAACCTCTTCGTCAGGCTCATTCGGCGAGTTTGCAAACGCCACGATTACATAAACATACCCAAATAAAATACGCATGGTGCCGAGCGATATGAAAAATTCGTTATCAATTTCTCTGAATTTCAATATAATTTTATTTAAATTTTAATTGTTTGATTTTTAAGAAAAGTTTAAATTAATTAATTGCTCACTCACATATAACTTATTAATTGAAAAGTACTTGCAATAAAATATTTTTTACGATGTTAAACGATTTCTGCGATTTTTAATTAATTTAAAGTTTAATTTTTCTAGTTGTCTAATTTAAACGTTTTTGGTGATGTTTTTGACTACGATTTTAGACAATTCTTGACGATTTTTTTTTAAATTTCTATGATTTTTAAAATTATCAATTTTTTTGACGATTTTATGGTGACTTTAATGAGTTTTTGATAAGGTTTAACGATTTCAAACAATTTTAATGTTTACTTTGACGATTTTTGCCGGATTTCGAAAAATTTCACGATTTTTCGCCACTTTGGCGGCTGTCGATTTTTAATAAATTTTTGAAAATTTTCTGATAATTTTGTTCGATTTCCAACAGTTTTCACAATTTTTACGATTTTTAACGATTTGTGATAATTTTTGACGATTTTTTCTAATTTCTACGATTTTTCAATTATCATATTATTTTTGACGGTTTTATTGTGATAGATTTTTTGATTTTGATGTTTATCACTTTGAATAAATTTATACTAGTTTTACGAAATTTTGACAACTTTTAACAATTGCTGACCATTAGATTTCTAACAGTTTTGACCAATTGTTTGACAATTTTTACGAATGTTGACGATTTTGTAAGTTTTTTGAAATATTTTTGCTGGCGATCTTTAAGATTTTTTGACCATTTTTGACGATTTTTAAAACTTTCAAATTTATTGCAAATTTAAAGATTTTAAAGATTTCTTGATAACTGTTATCGATGTTTTGCGATTTTTATGTTTTTAAACAATTTCTTTATTTTGAATTAATTAATTATTTTTTGCGATTTTTGACCATTTCCACGAATTTTGATTATCTTTACGATTAATTGAAGATTTTTTCATAATTTTTTGACCATTTTTACGATCCTGGTGATTTTAAACAATTTCTATGTTTTGAAATATATTTTTACTGTTTTTGATAATGTTTACGATATTTCTGTGATTATTGCGAATTTTTGATAACCTTTGACAATTGTTCACCACTTTGGTCGTTTTCTAAAGATTTTTGCGATTTTTTATGATTTTTTACCATCGTTGGCATTTTAAACGATTTCTACATTTTGAAATATTTTCTTTTTTTTGAAGATCAATTTTCTCGAACTTTCTAACGATTTTTTTATAACATTTAACGATTTTTGATAATTTCTACGACAATCTACAATTATCAAATTATTTTCGACAACTGATTTTCAATAATTTTAATATTTATTTTTAAGTTTTGAAAATTTCCACAATTTTTGTTCTTTTGGCGACTTTAACAATTGTCGATAATTTTGTTCGATTTATAACTGTTTTGAGCATTTTTGCTATTGTTTTACTATTGTTGCGATTTTAAACAATTTTTGAATTTTTTTTACTTTTATCATTGACGAGTTTTTGATGACGCTTTTCAAAATTTGTAACCACTTTTGACGATTTTTAAAGTTTCCTGCCTTTTATTGCAATTTTTACGATTTTTAAGATTTTTTGATAATTATAGACGATATAATTTTTGTTTTTAAAATTTTCAATGATTAATTGAAGATTTTTAATAATTACTACGAGTTTGAAGAATTTTGAAACAACTTTTGAAAATTTTGTTTGACGATTTGATGTTTCCTTCATAATTTTTGGACGATTTTTGGACAATTTCTTTATGTTGAAATATATTTTTAACGTTTTTGATAACGTTCACGATTATCCTGTGATTCCTAAGATTTTTGCGAAATTTTCCAACGAATTTGACAGTTTTGTCTTACGATTTTTAATAATTTTTTGCGATATATTTGAAATATTTTTTTTTCTATTTTTGAATATCTTTTGATGATGCCTACGATATTCCTCCCCCTTTTTTAAATTTTCTACCGATTTTGACGATTCATTGTAATTTTTTGGTATTTTTTTTAATGATACTTGATCATTTCTACTATTCTCGCAATTCGCAAATTATTTTTAAAGATTTTATTGCGACCATAATTTTTTTTTTTTAATATTTATCGTCGATGTTTGACGATTTCAAATAATTAAATTGTTTATTTTTGCCACTTTTGACAGATTTTTAAATTTCCTCGATTTTTGATAATTTTAACCACTGATTGCCGATTTTGAATAATTTCCACGCGATCTACGAATTCTTGGCAACTTTTGACAATTGCCGACAATTTTGTCCTATTCTGACGGTTTTCACTATACTTTGGATAATTTTTACGATTGTTGACAATTTTAAACGATGTGTACGTTTTGAAATATGTTTTACTATTTTTTACAATTTTTTGATGATGTTAACGGAATTTAATTTGACTATTTTTTACAATTTTTAGAATTTTATGATTTTACTTCAATTTTACAGGCTTTATATAATAATATAATTTCATGACTCGACTGACTCGTGCGGGTGGTATCGATTTATCCAATCGAGTCGTTCAATTTCGATTGGATATTTCGTTACTCACGATACGCGAGCATTAATCATCGATGCGCCTCACAGACTAATTGCTGCTCGGATCACATGACAAACTGACCCTCGACCTTTACTAACATCAACAGGCCACGCCGGACGTATCTACGTCACGCACATTTACTCGCGAGGATCATACGCAACCCCGTCGTAAAGATCGCGATGGCAGTAACTCGCCCTTTGCGCCTCCGTACGCGAAAACCGCAATCTTTCCCGAGTGCTCGTTAATATGCAAAGTAATATTTCTTTCGCGCGGGGGTGGGGGGAGGGCGCGCGGCTCTCGTCTGATTGAGAATGTCACGCTCCATTTACCGGGTGAAATTCATCAGGCGCTCCGTAATTGGATTGGCTGTGTTCTTGCACCTGCAACCGCTACTCACTTAGTGCCTTAATATCAATATTGAATTATACACGTGCGCTGCTACCGTTCCGCCGCCGCGCCCACTCGCTAATAGGTTTTCCGCCGTCTCGCAAATTAATGTACATACGCCGCCGTCGCCGCCGCGACCGCCGCTTCTACCGCCTCAGACCGTGTACTTTGCGTCGGTGAAAGCGCAACCACCCGGTTAATTGCGATTTTTAGTTTTAAACGGCGCGGAAATTTCTGCAAATCATAACAAAATCATTGCAAATGAACAAAATAGTTTAAATCATTCCTGTAAACAACGCCTAAAGCAAAAATGTACAAGATCTCAGTAGATCTTCGTTCCGTTTTACAATTTGTATCCCGTTTACATAATAGAATCATTGATTTGTCAGCATCGCACGTCATACTTAAGTTTCGTATTTAAGTTTTTAATCCACACGTTGTGTTCATATTTAAGTCTCGAGGTAAAATTGGAACCTTCATAGCAAATAAATGAAAAAGATTCGAAAAATTCTTTTTTTAATTGTTCGCAGGTTAAAATAACAAAGCAAAAACATGCCTTGCGAAATCAGCAGGCATGTTTGTTTACTTTTACAGTGTATCCGGTTTACACAACACAATCATTGATTTCCTAATGTTGCACGTCACATCAAGTGCTTATTCCACACTTCATCAGCAACGTCCTAATCAATCTTTTAAGGCAAAAATTGGAAGAATCGTTACAAAGGAAAAAAGAATTTTAAAATATCTTTTTTAAAATTGTTCGTTGTTTAGCAAATACCCTATAAAATATGCTTCACATGCGTAAGAACCAACAGGAAGTCAGTGATAGATTATGCGATCTCAAGTAAAGAAAGGTTGAAGGTGGGGAAGCGGAGGACAGAATAGAATCCGAGTATATGCAGCTAGAGATAAAATTACAGGAAGAAGGGTAGAAAAAGAAGAGGGAAGAAATGAAGGAAGTGAACATTTTGAATAAAGAAACGAGAACAAAATACAATGACAGGCCAAGTATAGAGGACTGGGGACACATATAAACAACGTAGAAGAGACAAGGATTATGAATATTGCAATAACAACAAGCACCAAAGGGAGGGGAAAGAGGGATAAAAGGACATGGTTCAACGAGGAATGTAGGAGATGGAAAAGAGCGATGAAGGAGATGTTGAGGGAGGCTATAAAAGAGGAGAAGACGCGGGAAGAGTACTTGGAAGAAAGGGGTAGACAGCAAGAGCTGCGGGAGAGGAAGAAAGAAGAATTCAGAAAAGGGAGGAGGAGGAAGTGCAGGGGTTAAGAAGCGAAAAAAAATTGGGACTATCGCAGGCAAAGAAGGAAAGGAAGAGAAAAATCGAATCAAATAGGGATAGACGAATGAAGAGAGTACGTCAAGAAACTATTTGGAAGAGATAGAGGCGGAAGAAAGAAGATGAGGAGAAAAGAGAAGAAAATGAGGATAAGGGCGATTAACGAAAATCTGCTTGTTACAGGTTGTTGGGACTAGGAGAGAAGTGCTCGGAGAGAAAGCTGAATGATAGAGAACGAGACAAGAAAGAGAAACGTAGAATAAGGGAAAGAAAAGGGAAAGTAAATGAGTTTACATATTTGGTTTTGTTATGTATGGAAATGCCAATAAAAGTTTTTTTAGTTCCCTTTCCATTTCTTCGCTACAACGAGATGTCATCTCCAATAACAAACGATTGCCTCAAATTAAAATATTGCTAAATTAACACAGAACTTATTTATCTAACTTGACGGTAAATAATAAATTTCGTCGCAGCTCGGAAACATCTCTAAGAAATCTCACAGAATAGATAGACCTGGAACGGATTGACTTTGGACTTGGGTTGGGTTGGATTGGAATATTTAATTTTTAGTTACTTGCGTGAAACGGATTGACTTTTTACTTGGACTCAGTTAGGTTGGGTTTAGGTGAGTTGACTTGCATATTTGCAACTTTTATTTAATTGACTTTTGACTTAGATTATTGTAAATTATTTTGGAAATGTTTTTTTTATAGATAAACTTATAAAGTGAAATAAATAATAAAAATGTTTATTCTGTTCCATTTGTGTGGCATAGATTAAATCTGGGACCGATTTATTTCACCACAAGTCAAGAAGAACTTGTACAGTGGTATAATTTCAGGAAAAAGAAAAACGTTCGGACTAAAACACTCGTTCGTTTGTCCTAGTCGTTCAGAAAAAAATAAACGCAGCCATAATTTATTACCCATCCCCCAACTTCAAAACCAAACTTCCAACTTACGACCGGCCACTTACACGATTTCCAATTAACGTCTCGCCCAAAAGTTCGCGTCAAGTTGAAACATCGGCCGCGAGACGAGGCGCGCGAAAAATCGGCGCCCAAAAAAAAACCGACCCCGTTGGCGCGCCGCCCGCGCCCGCCGCTCCCAATTATAACTCACGCGCGGAAAATTTCGACCCAAATACACGTGCAAACGTCGTAGATCACGCGGAGCAGCGCGGCGTTATTAGCGGACGGGGTGGCGCGCCGGGGACGGGACCCCGAACGTGGGAATTATTTTTCGCCATTAGCGCGCGATCCGCAAGCGCAAATATTAAAACGTAAATCAAGGAATTGCGCGTTTCGCGGGGCTTATGTAGGAAAAAAACAACGACGACAATTAGTTGGAATGATAAACAGCAATTAATTTAATTGGGAGTCGTCGGGTTTGCTCGTTTCGACGCGGAGTCCTTTTGGGACGGGTTGATTTTAATGAGTAATTAGCGGGTTGTCGATTTTTATTAATTAAGGGGCACGGCGCGAACGGTCGGTTCAGCTGGCGCCGGTGCACGGGCCGCAAATTAAACGCTGCGAAAATATCGCGTTTAACATCAACGGTTGTAAATGCTGAACATTACCAGAACACAACAAAAGAAAAAATTTCATTTTATTTCGCCAGTCATGTTAAAAATATGTTTGAGCAAAAAAAAAGATTTATGTTCTAATAACAATTACAAAAAATAAAAGCTACTCATGATAAAAGGGACAGAAAATGGGACAGAATATCGAAATGTACGTCAGCACATTGTCGACAGTTATCGACAACGTATTGCATTATAAAAATAATTTTAATTACATCGAGTTTCATTGAAGTGACCCACACGTACTCTTTCGAAAAGTCAAACGCCGCGTAAATAAAGCACAACGTATCCATTACATGGCGAACTTATGAGATCCATTACTGGTTGGTGGCAAAACCTGAACGATGGGTAGTAATCTATTTATGAGTAATCACAATTTTATAATAATATTATTAAACAACTAACGGATGATAAAGCAATCGCAGCCACACACTTACATAGAACAAATTGGGAATCGGAAAAACAAGAATGAGTTGCACAATAAATCAATACGTCCGGTCCCCTCATTAAAACGAAAAGAGAGGGGCTAGCGCTTAAACAAATGCGAAAATCAATCTTCTATCGAAAACAGGCATCATATCGAAATCGAATTCAAAACCATCGATAAAATTATGTTAATATAAATGCGATTTTTCTCGCGTCGGTCGCGTCGACGACGTAAGGTCAGTGTCAATCGCGCCGACGATGCACTGCCAATGTATCGCGTGTTGATACCGCACAATAACATAACAACGGCCTTGCTGGACAAGCAAGTTAATTATTTAGTAGATCACAATAAGGAATCAGATATTTTAACGTAAAATTGTATTATTCGGCCTCACCAAGTTCTTTTGTCTACATTTTCTCTTGCGTTTTGTATTTAATTTTCATTGACATTAGAGGTGTTCATGATTACACAAATTATTTATTCTAGTTTGATGATTCTTTTCAAAGAAACTGGATATTTTTCTTATTAAATTTCCGATTTTTTCAGATTAATATTACTTATGCATTTCATTATGGCACGATACGTAATACTTTTTCATTTTGTCGTTTAACTAAATTCGTCGCCATGTCTTACCCATCAGAATGTACATTGCCTGTCACGTTTAGAGTTATATGTTATACTTCCTGCCACAAATTAACGTGCTTTCCCTTACCGAGCATAATTAAGATTAAAAAGCAACAAAATCGGCCCAATTGCCTGTCTTCACGCGATATTATTCTCTAGTGATAATCTTCGGCTGCAGAAGTAAATGAAGAAGATGACAAAGATTGGAAAATTTTTTTTAAAAATTAAAGGAATTGAGGCAGGAGAACGGAGAAAATTCGAGGAAAAGAAACGACGACTGAAGTCTTATTTATTCTTCAGAGGAACAAAACATAGATAAATAAGAAGAAAGTGAGAACAACGTAATAATTAAAGGAACAAGTGCTGAAAAAACTGAAGGAGTTCAAATCGAAGGAACTAAAAGTGGAGACCAAAATAAAAACGCGCAACTAGTACATGAAAATAAACAAATCGAACTACTTACGAAGAGTAAACTAAAAAAATCACTCGTACATAATCGCTAAGAAATGAGGAGGAGAATCAATGGAAATACCAGTCACTAGGAAAAAATTTCCCCAAATATTCAAACCTTGTTATCAATACTAAAACTCATGTATCTTCCCCCCCCCCACAAATAAAAATCTTAATTATCAACGATTAGTAGACGAAAATGGATCCAATGGGCAACGATGTTTTCACGACAATAATTTTACGTTGTTATAATTTTATTAAAATATGTCAACATCACATCAATAGAATTCCAACGGTCGCGTCGATATTGACCTATACGACGACATTACTGGTTCAACAGCAGACCTACAAAATTCTATACCAATAATGTTTCTAATTCGATCGCCTACGACTTCATTTGTTGATGATGTTGACGATGTGATTTTATTTCACAATTAAGAATTCGTCTAAAATTATCAAAGTTAAGTTAAGAAAAAATATCAAAAAGGTAAATCAAAAATTGCTAAAAATTGTAAAATAAACGGGACAGTGTGCAAATTTCGTCTGGTAATCAAAATTCTGATTTCAAATAAGCTCGCGGTTACCATCTTCTTTAATTTCATTGTGATGATTGACATGGCGATTCTTATAATAATTTTCTTAATTTGAATAAAAAAAATTATGCACAATTATGTATATTATTGCACATTAATTAAATGGATCTGCAATCGTATGCGCGGCAGAACTATGTCATCGTAATTATTAAACGAAACATCAGCAGTAGTAAGATCTATTTAATCACATGAAATCAATACGAAAAAGAGATAAATGCTTGTGATTGACGAGTTGGTCAGCTGTAAATTCAACTAACAAAGTGAAAAAAACAACATTCTGTGCATGAATCATTTTTAACATCGATCCACTCAAAACGACAGAGCACGTACATATATACCGAAAACAAAACCCCGCACGACAAATAACAAATTCAATTGGAATTCTTTCAATTTCGATTCCGCGCCCGGGCTCGCGCGCACGAAAACAAAACGGAACGCAAAATCCCGTTCGCCATCGAGTTTATTGTCTGAGTTACAAATTGTGTTTGCGGTTCGCTCCGGGTCTTCACCGCGTCACCGGACGTTCCGGGACCCGACGTCGGTCAACGGGGGGGGGGGGGGAGATTGGAAAGGGTCGTAGCATGCGTCATTACCTTGATATGCGAGCACTGCGCGACGTGGGCGGGCACCAGAGAGTACAGCGCCACGCTGACCAGCAGCGACACCACCTCGACCTTCCTGCCGGATCCCATCTGAAACAAACGCAACTTTACGAAAACGTCAAACTGGCGAAAGTTCGCCCCGTTGTTTTTAGTTCGCGTAACACGTGCGGCTTCCCGGGTGATTTACACGCCGGACTCCGCGCACCACATCCGCGAATAATTTAATAAATTTATTATTTTTTTTTATAACGGGTGGTCATAAACTCTCCAATTGCTTCAACTACCGACGCAACTAACCCAGCTGTCGGCGTCGCATCCGGCTTTCATTAAACGTATCGGTCGACGTCAGCGCCATCGCCGGACGCGGCGCGATTATTAATTAGCCGGGTCCGGATTTCGTGCAGCATATCCAACGGACAAAGGCCTGTACATGTGTCGCCCGCACGGGCGATTAGCCGACGTTTACATACCGGCCATCTGCGACGTTCGCACGCGATTGTAAATTACCGAGAGGGAGTAATCCCCCGGCGGTAAAAAGTGCATTAGGTTAAATGTGCTCCGGAAGCGCATTTTCGCCCCCCAGATGAAAGAGACGTTACGTACCCGCGTCGCAATAAAAAGTTTCCCCCTGCGAGCGGATCTGAAATTAACGACGACGACGGGTCGGAGAATCCGATGGAAAATTCCGGGAAGAGTTACTTTAAAATTTGTATCGGTGGCTTTTTCTGAAATTTCGTTGAATGTTGTGAGGTCGAGTTTCAAGTAACTAGAGGGAGAAAAGACGGGTTGGGGATGTTCATCAAGTTAACTTAACTACTTATTCATAAAAAAAAACATTATAATCTTTATCTATAATCTAAATTGTTGTTCGTGATTGATAAATGATAGGTTTTGTTTAACTACAAAACATAATATTGAATTTAAAATGAAAGCCAAATGGATATAAAAGAACCAAAGACGTGAAAAATATAACAAAGTAAACTAAAGAGTTACAAAGTTATAAAAATGAGAGGACTAATAGTATATAAAATTAAACTTGCTATAGTACTTATTTTTAAACCAGAAATCAACTCTTTCTACTGTCGAACCCTATGTGTTGTTTGCTTAATAAAATTATTAAGCAAACAGCGAACGTTGAATGCAATGCAAATCTCTAAAATTGAAAAATGCAAAGATGAGTGAATTTGACTTGGAAAGCTCAATGTGATCCAACATTCTATAGGACAGTTCTATCAAAATCAAAATATCGACATATGAGGCGTGAAACACGTATAAATGAATTAAACCCCGTGTACCTTTTAGAGTCCTTTGCCGTCGATAAACCAAACGTTCTTTTTTGAAAAGTTTTTCTAACTTTATGTCGCTGTAAAAATTACGTGGCCAGTCATCGAGAATAGAAAAGATGCCATTTTAAGTTTTGTTGCTTTGAGAAATTCAAAGTTTTCGGTCGATGTGCAGATCGAACGATCGCACAAGACCACGTCAACAATTACAGAGCTCGCATTTTTTTCTTTGGAATGGTTGCAGAAATCGCAATAAAAAACCCAACCCAACTTCAGCGAATGTAAGTGTTGGTGGTGTGATGAGCCTATAGAGGGCGAAATAGCTGCCATCCTGCTACGTGCGGCTCTTGGTGTAGAAATACCCAACTTACAGAACCCAAATGTTACGAACTTAAAAAATAATTAAGAAATTAATCAAGTCTAAGAAGCTTCCATGTTCATAGTTTAGAACTATAAATTAATACCACTACTCCAACTACAAGCAACTACAACCCAACCCAACCCAACCCAATCCATTTCACATAGTCGCTAATATAATGAGTTGGTTTTGTAATCAAATGTACAGTTTTGCATTTGCTTTTATTATTTGTGTTGCTACATTGGAAGCGCGATTCAGGTTGTCACAGAGTGTTATGTGTCCATAACAATTAACCCTCAGTGGGTACGCTGAAAATCTACCGAGACACCTAGACACACTTCCGTATTGTTCTAATTCCCAAGATCGACTTAATCTCATCGCTCGGTAATATTTTTTAATTGCACAATCTCACGCGTTGTCGTGATCAGCAATTGTATTAACGGTCCTGTCTTGCGTGTGAACCCAAATACAAATATTTTAATTCGTAAAACGTACTTAGGATAATATTTATAGCCAAGTACTGGATACACACACTTATTCTGACGCACTATAACTTTTATTTAATTTACGCATCAGCGTAACTGCATCGAGGATTATTACGACTCGAAGTTTTCTTTGATCACTCTTACGTCAATCGTCGACCACCCCGATCCACCCCCGATCCGATCGATTGACATTTATCACTCGGGATCCGCGGCGCGGCCCCCGACAGCCCGATTGACGCGAGCAATTCCGAAAATGACGTGCGGTATTTTATTTACAACGGCCGAAACAAATGGAGTTCCGATTGTTCGGTTTTGCCGTCGTTCGCTTCTCCGCGGCGCAATAAATCACGAACGGCGGCGGCTATTGTTGCCGCCGCCGTTGCTGTCGTCCGCCTGTCTGTCCGCGGAAACCGCCGACTGCCGAACGAACCCGGCAAACGCCGCGACGAGCGTGTCTCTGGTTCCGCCGACAGCCGAAATAAACACAGCGGACGGATTGGGCGAATTGGACGACTGTCATTGTCGGACAGTCGATGGGTCCGCTGATTTATTTCCGCCTGTCGCGCGTCACTGTTCATCAACGGCGACGCCAATTATCCGAGTTTGTTAGCATTCGTGGAGATCGTTCATCGGTGACGATTTACATCTGTCAGTCATTGGGTCAATTTTTATAATTTATTTTATTTAAAAAAATATTTTCAAATCTCAAAGTCTTAAAAAGCTCCAATAAGCACTAATTATCATTTCAAGCACCAAAATCCTTTTAAATAAATCGTCGAGAACCAAACTTAGTTCCATCCACTCATAAAAATGCTTTAATTCCACGCCCTAGTTGTATGCAAACGACGTCGGTGCCGCTTCCACCACCGTTTTTTATCATAACCATCTAGTCCATTGCGGAGCAACATAATTTAAAACGTGACCGCGCCCTCGACCCGAATAAAGCTCAAATCGCCCGGACTAATGATATCTCGACTGGGAACTTTGAGGGGTCGGGTGCGGTGCACCATTCTCCTGGCGAGACGACGCTTCAAGCTCAAAAACGAGGATCACGTCGACCGACGAATCTGGTTCGAAGGGCCAAGATCACTACCGCGGCCGACAGATTATATTCCATTGTAGAGCGTACGTATTCGATTTATTAGCGACGGACCCGACACAAAGACTTGAATTTTTTTTTTTTGAATAGTTGATGTGCGAGCAATCGTCGACGCTCATAATTTGAAATTAAACATTCCTGTTGTATTCTAATTAATGTAATTTCAATTCTGTAGGTTTTCGTTTCGTAGACGTTTCAGAGTCGATCTACATCTTTTTCAATACATAATTAATTTAATATATTTACACAGTAGCCGACATAGTAAATATATAAAATTTCGATTCGATCATCCCCGACAATCTTTGTAAATCATCCTTCCCGGCGAAATAACGAGCACGGCTCAAGACACGTCGACGTCGGCGTCGTTTTCTCATCCAACGTAAAATATTCAATCGATCCGCGCAATTTTCCACGCCGGAAACTTTCCGAGACGCGAAGCTACGAAGGCGATTATTGTCGCGGCGCCGGATGACAATTAAGTCGAGCTTAATTCTGCAAGTGCAACGATAAACGGATTCCGCGACGACATCGCGTAAAATACGAGCGAAGTTGTCGGTTTCGCGATTTTCCCGTCGAGATTCCGCCGAATCGTCCCGAAAACAAAAGGCGGTTTGAGCGCGACACGCCGACCCGCGGGAGCGTCGTTTAATATTAATAAGAGCGTGCATAATAGATGGCGAGGCGTCGGCCCATCGACGACGTATCCGATACTTCCATTCATGTAAGTCGCTCGTTCGGAAGAAACGGGGACAGCTTGTGTTATTGAGATTTCTAGTGCTCGTGAATAACGTGACTGTAGAAAAACAAGGGGGTACTATAAGTCGCAATAATGACAAACATTTAACTTTCATTAATTAATCGATTGTTCTCAACGTGCACTTAAACTAACTTATCCAACGTCGACGTTTGCGAAAACTTCGTGCCACGATCACGATCACTCGCGAAGTGACACGAAATTCTCAATGGTCTCATCATTCTAAACTTGTCGTATGTAATGTTCATTTAGGGGAGCACCGTGTCGCCCTTTGTTTAAAACTCGCGTAAAATGTGCTTGGATGACGACGATATTTCATTAGTTGGGCCAACGTCTCAAGTCCCACAATGTAATTCGTACGAATAGTTTCTTAATTGCCTGGTGGTTATGTTGGCAACACCGCGAGTTCGTGGACTATTAAAGTAGGAATGAAAGCACCCTTACGTTCAAATACTTTGAAGTAACCTCGTTGCCAGTCGCAAGCGACACGCTTCTAATCTATTTTCTGCATTGATTCATATGATTAAATAGTTCTTACTACTGCTGATGACCTAATCTAGTTCCGACGAGGATAACGTACGAGGGGAGATCAATATTTACGGTCCATAACATACAAGGAAATAAATTGTAAAAATATCAAACGTTTTTTTTCCTACATAATCTTGAAGAACTGGTTTATGTTGAGTGTAAACCAGGTCTTCTCCTCTAGCCAGACCATTAGTACCCTACCTTCTCCATTAATCAACTCGTACCTTGACCCCCTTTCTTCCCTTTCCGATAACCCTCTCCACCCTCCCAGAACCGTTATTTTACACATCCAGGCATATCTGCCCCTACCATTATCTCGTCTTCTACCACCTCTGATGCCTAGTTTATTTCTCCTAATACCTCTCTTGTCGTCTAATTACTGTACACCGTGTAAATACTACAAAAGTTTCCGTCTTTCTTGATCTTTCTTTCTTGGATATTCTCAGTATGTATCTAACCTACTTTTTCTTATTTCATTCAAACTCTCGCTAACTCCTGTTATAATTCCCCTCTTCCCCTTCCCGTTCTTTTTTCTCGCACTGCCCCTCGGCATACCCATCTGAACATACATTTCTGTCTTTGATTGATCGTTTTCAATTTTTGACAACTGTCATTTTGTATTTTTCGCATTTTATCAATACTTCAGTTTTTGGAAATTATCGTTTTTTTTTTTGAAATGTGGATGCTTGCGTTTACAATTCCAATCCCAACCCAACCCGATCCTTCGCCAACGGATGTATCAGAATAACAGCCGTTTCGCTCTCTGAGCTTATCAGACCACCACACATACATCCGCTGAAGACTCATCAAGTCACGAAAGCATGAAATCATTGACGTCTAGGTGACGCTAACATTCTCCCTCTCTCTCTCTCATTCACATTGTACTACTTCCTGCTGTCATTTTTTGTTTTATAAATATATCTCTGTCTTCAATGATAATGTAATTATAAGCAAATACACGTCTTGGAACATCGTGTATATGATTTTTAAGAAATGTTATTTAATATTTAGTTCCAATGAATGTTGAAAGTTATAGGGAGCAATACGAGTCTGAGGGACAAGGGGTGTTACCAATGATGATGACCCAGAAATAGTGTGGCCAATTAAATGTGAAGCCGTATAAAGATTTTATATCAGTCGTATGCAAAAGTGGTCTGTCATGCTACCTATACATGTATATCAGTTAAAAGCAAGTCAGAGACATTTGTTTTGTATCACCTGCAGCGATTTATGATTGGTCGACGCAACACTATGCCAAACAGGTGCTGCGTCAATAATTGTTTGCTTGAATACTCTATCGTGGAGTGAAAACTTGTTTGTTAGTAACCCAGTCTCCTATTTTTGTTTCACCACATTCATCATTAGAGCTTCCCATCCAACTCCTCAACGATACGATTTAAATCCAACCAATCAATCGATTTCTCAATAAAAATTTAATCGACGTTCCGCCACCCTATCCACCGCTTCATCAACTCACGTTACCAATCCGAGCTGAAAACAACCTCTTGACCCGAAAAACGCAAATCGATGAAACCATACGATGCAACTTGCCGGCTTTATTCGATGCCTGCATATTAAAACGTTGCGCTCGGTTAAACCGCACACAAAAACCGACCGAATCGAGCCAGTCGACCTCGACGCTTGCCTCCATGTTAATTAAACCGGAAGTGCCGTCCGCCCCGCCCTCGTCGCAGACGAAACGTAAACATCGCTCGGCCGCTGCGGCCGCGGCCGCCCTCGATAAACCGGACCGGCTGTTGTAAATAACCGCGCGCGCGACGTCCAGAGGGCGCCCGGATCGCCGTAATTGTTTCGCCCGGTCGTTCGCGGTCAGATGAAAACTCGCGTGGAATTTCACAAGTCTCGAAATCAAAAATGGAAATATTAACAAATTAACTCCATAAAATGTATCTTGAAGATTTTGTACCCGCGATTCTTGCATGCGAAGCTTTCGCACCCGGTAGTTTGTTTATCGTGGACTTAATTTTGCAAAAATTAAAAAGCGTCAACATTGATTTTAGATCGCGCGCGTTTGCAAAATAATTGCTCTCGGTTGCGGATTCCAGGAGCTCGGTTACGCCCGTCGGAGGCAAATTGTTGTAATTGTATCTTGAAGATTTTGTACCCGCGTTTCTTGCATGCGAAGCTTTCGCACCCGGTAGTTTGTTTATCGTGGACTTAATTTTGCAAAAATTAAAAATCGTCAACATCGATTTTAGATCGCGCGCGTTTGCAAAGTAATTGCTCTCGGTTGCGGATTCCAGGAGCTCGGTTACGCCCGTCGGCGGCAAATTGTTCCGATTGTTGTTCGATTCCGACCGGAAACGAAACTGTCGAACGCTCCGAATAGCGAAGCGCGCGCCGCGGCGGCGTCGTCCACGTCGACGGTGGGAATGCGGCCGCACGCGTTACGACCGGGACATATTAAATTCATGGATCGGATCGAATGGATCGCGCGCGCCATTGCGGAGAGATATGGCCGCTATTTGTTGCGAGGATCGCGTGAAATATAAACGGGGAACGTCGATGCACACGGACAATGCGACGAGTACGTGGTGTCGATGGCCCGACCGGTCGTAACTTTGAGCGTTACCGCCGGAAGCACGGTGATAATTTAAAATGTCACGTATTGACGTCTCTGTCTTTCTCGATCTGTACTCATATATGATATTTTTATGAACATTGTAAGTGACTATTCATTAAGTAAATTATAATTTCCTCGACATTTTGACACCGCTAACGCTGAGATTGGCATTTTTTTAAACCGGAAATCCAGCATTGTTCGATGTAATCAATTCAAGGCATTTTAACACATTTTTACACGACACAACGATTTAATAAGTTACTTCATTTGTTGTCAGACCACTAAGTTGTGTTTACTGATTAGTAAGATAAATAAGTAATTTTTAAATAGTCCGATAACATTCAAGTTGTCACTGAATTAAACATTATCTCGCTGACTTCTTCAGTAGTCGAGTTCACACAAACGGTCAGTTCCTACCATCGTTCAAGAATTCCGAGTTCTTTTACTGATTCAATTAATGTCCACGGCATTCCATGCAATTAACATTGCATTAATATTTCATGTCGTTCGCGTCGAGACCACACGTTGGACGCTGAATGTGCTCCAAATAGTTTAACGATCGCGGTTTTCGTCGAGTCGTGAATCAGCGCAGCCTTTACAACCAGACGCGGAAGACCCTGCGAGCGACTTCAAAGGACCGTCCATCTGGCGGGTAAATTAACAAATGACGGGGCGTTTCGTCCGTCGGGATGGATTTCGGGCGCTTTGAGCTTCGAGCAGCGCTAATTTAATCTAATCCTTGCGCGCGTACGGCGGCGTTCTCCGAATATTAATAAATGATGCGCGATTGCTCCACTGTTTTTCGCAAAATCGGACAATTTCTGCAAGTTCCCCCACCCCCACTTTACGTTTTAATTAAAATGCCTCGAATAATTCAGGAGCCGCCGCCGCCGACGTAATCGGCGAAAAATGAACTCCGGAAAAATCGCACGTGCCGCGCGGTCTGACTACCGTAATTTTCCGGGATGGTGGTCCGCGATCGGCGGAGAGGTGGGGGGTGGTTTTACCGGAATTCGAGCAACGCAAATGTTTTAACTAAATCATATATTTAACGAAAACGAAATTAAACAATTTTCCTTTTAAAACTTACAACAAATACGATGAAAAAAAATTTTACCGGTGTGAAATAACAAACGTCAAAAATCGGCGGGCAATCCGCTATCAACAATTAAACAAAAAATATCACAATTATCAAACACGTCGACACTAATTGCATTTTATTCTGTATATCCTCAATTTACTTTATTTGTCCGCCTCCATTTTGTTATTCACTGGATAATGTTTTAAATTATTGGGACTATAACGCGCCACCTCATTTCCCTCATTGATTTTCTTCGACATTTTCCTACTCTACTTTTCCTTAAATGCAATTTCAACGAAACGTCCTTTCTTCCGGATTAATCCAACTCTGATACATAGTTTCAATGTCCCTTTCGGTTCATTTCTATCAGCGTTTTTCTTCCTCTTTCAAGAGCCCGATTTGAAGGTAAGTGGAAAATTCAATTTGGCGAGTAACGCGCGTTCGATTCGATTCGCGCCCCGCGCAGCCGGTCAGAAAGTCAACATCGCTGCAGCGCCAGCCGGCACGCAGAGCGTTTTCGAACCAATCAATTTGAGTGTTACGTCGCGCATTTACGGCCGGCAGTCCGGGACCTTTGTGCGCGTCGGCGGGCTCTTAACCGTACGTACGAGCCGGGCGAACAGGCAAAGTGCAGCGTTTTCGAAATTGCTCGGTCTTGCCCAACGATCCCGGCGGCAATTTTGATGCGAGCGCACGTCCGTCGATACAAATCACAGATAAAGAATGACGCAGTTTTTGTTGGTTCGAAAGTCGTATGTTCAACGAGAACTTGATGAAAATTAAAAACTGTAAATATGAAATTTATTCATTCGTCTGGATCGTCGTGGTTGCTATTTGAATCGAAGTCATGTAATCGGTGACTACCTCGGCGTTACGTCGTTGAGTGACGAAGACACTGACATTCTGCGCGACGAGGCATAATTACGTCTAACATTACATGCTTGTCGGCTATTTATTTAAATGGAAATTATGCGTTAAATGGGTTCATAATTGCGTCCTAATTTGCACGGCCTTTTTTTTGAAATTCAATTACATTTTATTATCTTCGTCAATTTGTGGTTTGATGGCTACCTTTTAATACAATTCTGACAGTTTTCAAATTGTTAGCAGACGTTTTCACAGATTTTGTCTCTTCCCAATTTGCAGTTTAAAATAATCATCTCAAATTACAATTTTGAGATGATAATTTTTTTATTTAATTTTCACACCTGTTTATAACCCAACCCAATTATGTTTAAATTTCCATATTTAATTTTGTCAATTTTCACAATTTTGACAAATTACAACCCAACCCAACTCATTAGATTTAATCAAAGTTATAATATTTTTGACAATTTTTCTTTTTATAAATTCAATGACATTTTATTATTTTTTACATGTGCTTGATGACAGTTTCTAGGCAAATGTAACAATTTTGCGTACAATTTTGACAGTTATCAAATTTCTAGCAGACATTCCCAAAGATGTTGTGTTCACAATTTGCTTCTTCTTCACATTTTTTACGTACAATTTTGACAGTTATCAAATTTCTAGCAGACATTCACAAATATTTTGTATCTTTACAATTTTGACAGTTGTCAAATTTCTAGCTGACATTCACGAATATTGTGTATCTTTACAATTTACAATTTTTCATTGTGTCTTATTACAATTTTGAGATGATTTAGAGAAGTGTCATTTTCTTACAATTTGATCACGTTCAATAATTTCACTGTTTATAACCCAACTCGAATATGTCAAAATTTCCATTTTAATTTTGACAAATCCAAACCCAACACACGCGAATTTTATCAACGCTAACATTTTTGACAATTTGACAAAAAAAATCGGAAAAATTAAATTTGTGACAATTCTGAGCATTTTATTATTAAATTTTGGGCAATTTTTGCAATTTATACATTTCTATGACATTTTTTAAGTTTCTCTGTTGACAATTTGACAATTTATTCCTATTTTCGAATTAAAATGTTGGCAAGGGTAATTTTTACGATTTTAGCATTTAGAGAATAATCAACTTTTGACGTATTTAATTTCACAACCGAACCTAATTTTCTTAAAATTGTCATTTATAATTTTTACTAGTGATGGGAATAATCGAGATGCGATACACGAATTAGTCGATTATTAAAATCTCTCGAGATAATCGACTATGCACTCTGAAAATTAGTAGTACTAAATTAGTAGTCGTACGTCGATCACGGAACGTGTGGCAGCGGACCGAGAAGGCTCATATCTCGATATATTTTAACCCCACCACTAAATATTAATAGTAGTTCCAGGTTCGAGATATTTTATTTTAACATTGGACTCGTTCGATTGTGGCAACTAATTAGTCGTATCGCTAAGCGAAGCTTCTCTTTCAATTATTTTTTGTAGTCTCGACCGATCGTCATTGTCGGATTGAAGAATACAATAATTTAAATAAGTACAATCGTGTGATGATATTGCGTTAGTAAATAAAACGCATCAAAATTTACAATAATATTTATAAACTGCCACAATAATATATAAAAAATATGAGCAAATAACAACAAAAGTATAATTCTCAATAAAAACAAAGGTGCCTATATAATAAATTAATAACTCTAGATTAAACAATAATAATAAAAATTAATAAAAACAAATTTATAAGAATGTGGTATTAAGGAATATAATTTGATCTAAATTTTTAGACGATAGTTTGTTTCGATGTAAATTTGTAAGTTGCACGGCTTTAGAAAACACACTGTTAGTGGTATTAGAACGTTTATGTTGTACGTTGCATTAATTAGTATTAGTACAACTACTACTAATTTTAGCTACTAATATTAGTCGATTATTAAATTATATCGATTACTAATAATCGATTATTGAAATATCTCGATTATGCCCATCACTAATTTTTACCATTCTTGCAATTTTGAAAATTTAGCCAAAGCAAACACAAGCAATTTTGCAACAGTTAACATTTTTGACAATTTTATATTTTGGGACTAGACTGACATTTTAGTATTTTTGACGCGTTTGACCTGACATCCATTTTTCATAATTTTGATAGATTTTCATTTTGGCAATTTTGACGTTTATGCAATTCTGACATTTTTCGCATATGTTCCATTCCATTTTTCGAATTGAACATTTAGATAGGCATTTTTAATTATTGACACACTCAACAATTTCACATACTGGTTACTATTTTTGTTAAAATCGCCTTCCTAATTTTTTTCCATTTTTACGACTTTGACATTTAACCAAACCCAACTCAAATCAATTTAGTCAAAGTTGAGATTTTCGACAACTTTCGAATTAAATGGCGTTTTCGTATTTTTGTTTGCAACTTTTCACACTTGTTTTATTTTTTCGGCTATTCTTGCAAATTTGAACTTTGCAATTTTGAGGTTTAAACAATTCTGTTAATTTTTACATTTTAGACAATGGTTGTTGCATTTTTCGACAATTCTGAACACCACACAATTTTAACGACTAATTTGTGTTGTGCTGTTGGCAATTTCCATTTTCTATACTTTTGACATTTCTACAACTGTCAGCCAAACCTAATTTTGTCAAAGTTGACATTTTATGTTTTTGCAATTTTGATAATTATAGTCAAAACATTTTTTTTTAAAAATTTTAAAAATTAGAAAAATTTGTCACTTGAAAATGTCAAATAACAATAATGAGTTAGGTTGGGTTGGGTTGGGTTGGGTGCGTTAGATTTGACACGTTAATAGTCCATTAACTAGTTGAACTAAGTTCAAATCAGTAGTACTTTTAAAAAATATAATTAAAAATCGTCCATAATTATAACAACGTTTGACGACATCATACGATGTGCGCAAAGAGATCAACGCGCCATAAACCACGAACGATACTCAAATACGAAAAAAGGCATATAAACAAACTTGCAGACAATTGCATTGGCAAAGCTAATTGAATGGACGCGTATATATCTATCTTCACCTGCTTTGAAGCTGGAGACGAAGCACAGTGTTGTGACTTTGAGGTCGTCCCGTTTCTAAACTAAAAAAGATATACACCGCGATTCCGTTAGCAAATGTGATTCTCTACAATTTCGTTTATGTGCAATCTTGTCGTTTCGAAAAAAACGTAGCGTCGCGCTTGTTGGCGTTTAGGCCCCTCCTGAACCAAAGAAATGGCCAAGTGGGAAAGACGTTATCGTTATATATATATGACAGCTTGACAGGAAACAATTACAAATACTTAATTTTTACATTACTTTTATGACTTTCTTAAAGAATCGACATTTATGGATTTTGACAATTTGCTATTTCTTCGAATGTAAATATTTTCGCAATTGTTTTAATTTAATTTTCTTGCATTTTAACAATTGTTTTAAAACCCACCCTAATTTTTGCATCGACACTATGAACGATGAAGAATAATTGTGCATTACTCACGTCAGCTATTCATATACGGCAATTATGCCCAATAATGAGTTCTTAATTCGAACTGGGTCGTTGTTGCGTCCTAGTTCACATCCGCTAATTAAAACGTCCCACTTATTACCATAGAATCGCCTGCATTTCTATGACATCCCCGTCGGGGGTAATCGCCAATTTAGTAACGCGCATCAATTTAAAATCACCCCCGTCCACCCCCCGGCCCTTTTCATCGACGCTTCAGCGCCCTTTGTGTTCGGAATAAATCATCGCGCGACGTGACGGCTTCGAGAGGACGCCCTCGACATCGACACCGATGTTTTAAAATCGCGCCTGTCGCCGACACGATCGCGACGTCAATGGGCAATTTGAAAACTCCCGTCGACGGAGGCGGCCACTCGAATCCGACCGAGTGCCAGAAGTGACCGGGAACCGATCGATCGGAACTAATTCATTATCGCCGCATCATCGCCCGATATTAATGACCGGGAAACGTCGACATCGACGCCGCGCGGTCACCCGACGCCCGAACGCCATGATTGACGTATCCGAGTGGCTCCTGGCCGCCCGACGACAATCGCGCAGCTTCAATCCGGATCGGCCGAATTAAAACGGCCGAGCCACTCCGTACGACGCGGACGCGGTAATTTGATTGTCGAGTGGACGTCGAAACGTTCGCGGTGCGTCGTTGCGCGAAATTCTGGGTCGGGCGCACCACCCCAGGCCTGACTGATAATTTTTGGTAATTTTTGGAAATATAATCATTAAAAATTTTCGTATTTGTTTTGTTGACTTTGGTTGGTTTCGTAATTTATAAAAAATTATTTTCCACATTTTTGAAAATTTTTTTTTAAATAGTTATTCACGCTGCTGTGATCTGTTTACTGTAATTGCTGCTAAATAGAGATAGTAAAAAAAAACTACCCCCTATTACACGATACACAACGAAACTTAAAATTCCACAAAAAGCCAACCCAAAATCCCACCCGGTTCAATTTCTCGACGATAATCCGCAACCTGTCCCGGTCGCCCCTCAATTACACCGACTTCCTCGACGCGGCCACTTTAAAATTCGCATCGTAAACGCCCGCCGAACGAATTAAGTTCGCGGGCGGCACGAGATTAAATAATGAACGTCACTCGCAGCGCTCGGCGCGAATGTTTAATTCATTAATCGCGACGAGCGGAAGACACCGTGAGACGTGCGGCTTATTGCCGCCGTCGGTGCTGCCGTCTCCCGCTCGGATCCGAAAGGGCGCGCACCGACCGCCGCGACCAGCTCGCGCGGAACGCATCGACCGAACGAACCGGATCCATATTCGGGATTCGGGCATTGTTCGCGGCGACTGCACATCGCGCCGTGCGGATTCACATGCACGTCCTTATCTCGTCGTTGGTTAGCAGACCGAGCGGAATTATACCGACGCCATCGATGCTCCCGACGCGCGTCACACGCCTCGTCCTGACCGAATAATTGAAGAGATTCGCGAAAATTGACGTTCAGAATCGAATTTAATCGAACGAACCATAATCGCGTCCGAGTGTTTTACGTCGCGTTTGATTCCGCGATGCAAATTGCGCGGGGAGCTTTGCGGGGTACATCGTGTGCACGTTGCACCGGGCGTTCACCGCACACTCAATCAAGTCGGCGGGTTGGCGTTGATTGACGGAGCGATTTACGGCCGTGTAGGCGATGCGAGCGACTTTTTCGGGACTTCCGTGGCCGCAGCGTCACGGGACATATTTCACGTGGCGGGCGCGCGCGGTTGTGTGAGTGCGCCCGTAAATCCCGCGCGAGTCTGCCGCTGCATCCGCGTATGTTAATGGACGTGTTATTTATCGTCCTGAGAGCGCACCGGCTACCGGTTCCGTTTTTTGGACGGGCTTGGCGGAAGGTGGACTTTTGACGTGCAACCTCAAGACGGTATCAAGTAAACTCCAGAGAAATTAGTCGATCAAATTCGAAATAATCTACAAGCTCACGAAATGTTTTTTTTAAGCGTAATCGAGTTTCTCCAAAATCATTACGGATCAGTTTGGTCATTCAACACCTTCGTGTTCTATCTCCCATACTAATTTTCCAAGCTCATATATTCTTTCAATTAGATGAACTCCTTCCACTCTAATTTCTCCTGATATTTTTTCCCCTAAACTTTTATTATTTTTTAGGTCCTTGATTAATTTGTTTCTTCATCTATCGTTGGTACTTCCACATCTTCGTATTTCCCTATGGCGTTGTAATCTGTTTCTTCTTGTTTTTGCTTTTGAGCTTCTTCTTTTCCTAAACCGTAATTTATGAGCCTTCCCATCTCCAAGTTATCCTTATTCTTTGTCTGGAATTTTGCGAGTATTGGTAAATTTGCAGGCTCCTCTGCCTCTTATATTATCCTATCGTTCGGTCTTTCAATGGATCTTCCATGGGTAGTGCGATCGTCATATTTTTATGTTAATAGCCTTGTCGATAGTCCTGATATTTATTTCCTTGGCATGCTCCTGGACACTCCTTAGCCCAAGGTCCTCTGTCATTTGTTGGTTTCGAACGAATCAGGGAGCGTTCAGGATCCGCCGTGTGTTTTAGCGTCGAGAGCAGAGCCTCAAGAAGGCACGTCTGTCGACCAAACTACTGAAGGGTAGTTCCGGCGTTAAAGTTGCGTTTGTTATTTATTTTATGTGTCTCCCCAGGTCATTTTGTTATCGAGCGTGGCAACTAAGTACTTTGGCTCGGAACTTCAGTTCCCTGTGTTCTCGGAAAATCTGCCACGAAGATGAGGAAGAGCTCTGGGCCCAGGATCGATCCTTGAGGGGCTCCTGCCTCCGCCTGCCTTGATTTTGAGAGCTCCATTTCTACCCACACCCGGAAACGTCTTCCGGCCAGGTTTGATAAGTTGCGACAAGTTTTCATGTTCGCATTCATGTTAAACCCCATCATTTTCCGCATTAATCCTTTGCGCCCTAGTGAATCAAACGCTTTCCTGATGTCGAGGATTACGACCGCAGTTACTTCCTTGTTATTGAAATCACCCAAGATCGCCTCGGTCAAACGGAGCACTTGCAGGTCGGTTGAGTGTACCTCCTTGAAACCGTATGGAGCGTCCTGGATGATCTGATTTTCATCCAGATTCGTTCGCAGTCTTCGGAGGACGACCTTTTCTGCAACCTTTCCGAAACAGGACAGTAGGCTTGGATTTTTCTAAAGTATCCGCGAAAACCTACGTTTGACCCATGAATGGGACTAACGATTGCGAAAATATTACGTTCTAATGCCCACCCCCCACCACCACCACCACCACCTATTTAAAACGATTACGTAGCCCTGAAAACTAATAAACCACCAATGCTAATACTTTTTAAAACTCAAGTAATTCACAGCAGTCCTAGATAAGTGTTTATATATTTTGTCTTCGACCTTGTCCCCAAGGATTAACGTCCAATAAAACTCAATCGGGATAACGTGCTAACCAACCCAAAGGTACGATCGCACGCATTTCATGCTCCATTGCAACATAATAATAATAATAATAATAATGATAATAATAATAATAATAATAATAATAATAAAGTTCAACATCTGTTGCATTTACGTTGTGGAAGTCTCGCGATCAATAAGTGAAACGTGCAGAAAATATTTATATGTTGACGTTACAATTTCAAAAGAATTGTCAACTATGTCAAACGTCATAATCAATTTTTTTTTTTCATCCCAATAAACCACCAAACATATTTTTCCACACAAATATTGCCACCAGATATTTTTACACGATATTTAGTATCAAACATCTCGGTACTCCGACACCCCCTCGATTTAATTTTATTCCGTTCTTTTTATTAACAATTTTTCGTTAGTCGTCGATACCTTTGATCGCCCGCCCAAACTGCTCACCCGGAGCCGATTGAATCAAACTGCGCAATCGAAATCGATACCGAACACGACGACGGATTTCAATGTTTGTTCGGCTGCATTTGTGACGTCGCACGTTATAATCGCGTTGTGGATCGCAGTTGACGGTCATCGCGTGATGGTCGCGCGAAGATATTAATCCGGCTTATTTCCAACCCGAGCGGAACCGAACCGCCTCTAGGTCAGCTTTTATCGGTACGAATGCACGCCCGCACCGCGTTGCGTCGATTGTGCAATCGAAAGAAAAACAATCGACACGATTGGGGATTTCACGTTTTTTTTTTTTTATTAATCTAATCTGCGACGAATACGTTGGTATTTTTATAACTGGGCGATTTTGAAAACCACGTCACCTTGACAACCGAAGTATAAATTTCGTTTAACAGTGCTCGCGAAGTGAATCACCGTTTTCAACATTTTTCAACATAATTGTGTGCTTGATAACCACACTTGGCGATTACATTAATCACATTGTAACATAATATATAACAATAAACCTACGCAATCAAAGCACATCGGTTAGTTTCGCGGTTGAGAGTAACGGTTAGATTATCATACAAGTCCACCGCGATTCCTTTGTCTTCACCAACGCCCGAGGCACATGGTGTTCGTGCGCGCAAACAATTTAATTTTTCGCAAAGCGAAAAACGGGAGCATCCGCGCGTCGAGTGCTCAAAGTGGAGAGTTGTCACTGTGACTGCAGCTAAACGAGATAATTGCGGGTCGAGTGCGCGTTTTTGAAAGCGAATAATGAATGAACCGCGACGAGGACGCCCCCCCCCCCCCGGTCCTCGTCGTCGTCGCCGTGCAGTTGGCGTTACTTTGAAATGCGAGTGCGAGTCAAACGAATTTTCATATTAGCGTTTAAGTGCAGTCGTGAAGCTGTTTGTTTTGAAAGTGTTTTCTTTTCATTCGTCCAACAATTTAGATAACGTTTTGTTTTTTACGCTTCGTTTAACCAACATTTCAATAGTCTGAAAAAGTAAACGTTTTCATAATTAGCAATTGTCTAAATATTAAAGTCGAAAAAACATATAATTTTGTTAAAACTCATCTGTAATTCAAATTTCAGCCAACGTTCAAATAAACTTCGTCGTTCAATACAATCAATTTGTCGTAAAAAACGACACCCACTTGTTCGCGACTTTTATTACTTATCTAATCTATTGGATAGTTGAACGACGACAACATTTAATTCCCGGTCGAAAACGCACCACATTCGCTCAATTACCGAGATTATGGGGGAGGGCCCCCCGAAAGTTTCGCCGGAGGCGGGGGCGACTCGGCGTCGTAGACGGCGCCCGTTCCGAAACGGCGCGGACGTGCGCAAACTTTGCTTATTAAATAACCGACGACTGCGACACGAACGAGACGTTTCGATTATCGCGGGCGGGACGTCCGCGTCGCCGGGACGTGCGTTCGTCCGGCGGCTGGGCGAAGTCGACCGTCAATTCGATTCGGGCGAGGGCGAGCGGTGTACGCCGGGCGGCCCCCGATAACGAAATTATTGCGCCAAAGTTCGCCGACTGATCGAGCGAGTTGGGATCGTCGGACGCGTCGACGTCTCGCCCGATTGTGTGCAGCTGCATCGAACTTTGACGAATAAAAAAAATCAAACTGAAACTGAAAAATTGTAAAAACGGTCTCGAGAATTTCGAAATTCGAAATTTTTCTTAGTTAATGTGTCAACATTTTTAAACAATTTTTGAATTTATGATAATTTTTTTATTATTTGGCGGACGCCAAAAATAATTATGAATCACTAAAAATGATTTTACTTAAAAATGATATAATCACTAAACACATTTTCTTTGATTTTTTCAACCGTTGACATTTAATAAGTGTCAACAGCAAATAAAAATTCAAAAAACCAAAAAATTAGTTCCCAAAAATTAAAAAAATGAACCTGTATTAAAAATATTAAAATGTATAATAATAATAACCATAATTATACTTTATTTGAATCTTTGAAAATGCTGGTGCATTGTTGAAATTTTTAGGTGTTTTTAAAAATTCCCACAATTTTTGAATTATAGCAAATAAAAAATTTTAAAATTCTTAAAAAATCGAAAACAATAACAATGATTTTTTTTTAATTAACAGACGTGTTGGGACTAATTTTAAAAAATCGCAAAGAGCCGCATAGTACAAAATTTAAAAAGTTTTTCGAATTTTCGTTGGTTTGGGTTGGGTTGGTTTGAATCTTCAAAATTGCTAAAAGTTTGCGAATCTGTTAGTGAATGTTTCCTTATTTTATGAATTATTGAAAATTTTATAATTTTTATCATTCGCAAAAAAACCAAATATTCAATATTGGCCAAACTATTATGAATTACACAAAAAATATTATAATTTTCCGAAAATTAATTTAAAAATTCAAGAAATTATTTTTTAAATATTTGGGGTTCATTTATATAAACGCCGGCAAAAAAAGTTAAAAAATGCAAAACAAAAAATTTACAAAAAATCTAAAAAATCAAAAATTCGTAACATTGACAAATTTTCGTTAATACAAAACGTACCAAAAATAATTACAATAAAAAATAATACCTTTTTAATTATTTTTAAGCAAATGCCAAACTCAGAATTCCAAGTTTCGAATTTTCAAAGAATACTAAAAAACCGAATTTAAATATACAAAAAAAATTACAAATTGTAAAAATACGAAAATCAAAAAATATTCATAATGTTATAATATTTGCCGTTCACGAAAAACACGAAAATTCAAAATTATCCAAATTATCAAATTACACGAAAAATAATACATACATTTCCAAAAAAAGCAATAATAAAATTCATTCTCATTCTCAGGAATCATATTGAAGAAGTAGTTACATTAAAACAAAATATTTCTAATTATTTTTAAGCAAATGCCAAAATCTCGAAGTCCCAAACTAGCAAAATTTTCAAATATTTAAAAAGCAAAAAAAAATAAAAATATTGTAAAAATACTAGAATTTCGTATTAAAAAAAAAATAAAAAATACAAATTTCTTAGGATTAATTTTAAGCAAATGCCACAAAAAGCAATAATAAAAATTCGAAAAATGCGAATATTAAAAAAAATTGTAAAAATTCTAAAAATTTGCAATTTTTAAAAATGGGAACCGTTGACTTTTTCAAAACGTTGATATTCTCAGGGATCATTTTGAAGAAATACTGAAATTGAAGTATTGTTCAAAATTAAAAAAAAATGGGCATCGGGGGGCGTCAATGTTTGAATTTTTTTCAAAAATTGACTAAGATTGAAAACAAAAAATGTTTAAATGTTTAAGTCACATAATTATAAAAAAATCAACGTCGAAATTCCAAAAATATCCAATAAATTATCAACTGGACACCATTTTCTTTAACTTCATTCAACCTTTTTTTTTTTTTTCAGTAAACAGAAAATTCCACAAAATTTAAACTAAAGTAAATCAATCAAAAAATTCAATTTGCAGAAACAAACAAAAATTTTAATAAAAATCGATCAAATCTCTATTGACTTTTTCGCATTTTCTAATAATTTTCGTTTCACGTCGCCTTTTGTTCATTTACTCTAATTCCATGAGATATTTTTTATAAACGACAATCGGCACAATTTAAATTGGGTCATTTTAAGGACAGATTTTACAAATTTCACTCAACAGTCAAATCTAGGGACAAAACAATGCGCCCAACGTTACAAACAAAAACCCGGTCACTCGAACGAGCCGAGTGATTCATCTTCCACGGACATGAAACAATTCGTCGACCTTTGTATTTATTTACACACCCTCGACGCCAGACATCAACAAACCCCATCACAACAACAACAACAACGACGACGACGACGACGACGACAAAAAAGAACGCTACAAACAAACCCAACGTGCACGTACGTTCCGACGGAAAGATGTCGCGGCCGGCCGCTTTCGCCCGCGCGGTTCCCCAAATCGACAGCAACCCGACGCCTACTTACTTTTGCTGTCGTTCTTATTTCTGGCCGATCTGGGAGCGCGTCGAAAACTAAGGCAGTAGCATGTTCTGTGGCAACTGAACGACGCGAAACTGTCGACGCGAAACGGGGCTGACGTCGCGACGCGGGCTTCGACGTGACTACGGGGGCAGCAGAGCGTCCTGACAACCCTCGTGTTTGCGCACGCGCACCCCGAATATCAATAATGGGACGTACGTGTGTGCGGAGATCCGATCCGCCGAGTACGAAAACATGCAGGACTTTTTTCGGGGCACGAGCGAAACCACGATCCGGTACTCGATGGCGTATTGTTGTCATTTAAGCTCGCGAATTTCAAGTTCGTGTATATATTTCTTGGGCATTTACAAGCACGGGACGGGTCTAGATTTCGACGCATACGGAAACCGACATATTGACCATTTCACTCAGTTTTCGATCGAGTTAGATTATGATTGATTGCGACGCATTGACATCAATTAAACGGACAGCCTACTGAAAATTCAGGCAGTTACGTATACGTCAAATGAAATGCTATTTTTATTTCAACGATGTTTCATTTTGTGTGATCGAGTGACACATCGGCATAAAATAACGTTGCAATACACCGCGGATTTATTTTACAAATTCAAACGTTTATTTACGTGTCAGTGCACTCTAATGTTGGCAGTAGCAAGGAAATTAATTGAATAAATTTCACATTCAAAAGTTGGTATGAATTTTTATCGCGGTGACAGTTACTGGAAGTTGTCAAATTAGTCAAAATTGTACGAAGGAACCCAACCCAACCCAACCCAACATAACCCAACCCAACCCACATTAATAATTATTGAGATGGGAACTAGCATTTTTCATCTTTACTTGGATTTGTTTATGCTTGACATGTATGGTTGGTTTCTTCTCCCCTTTTTCAGCGTCCTCGTCCAATCCACCGAACCAAAGAGCCCAACCCAATGGGAGATATAACTTTGGATTGGTTTAATTTTTTAGTTCAGTTTATCTTGTTGATTATTTTGTTAGTTCTTTTAGTTTAAAGTACATTTGGTTTCATATTTAACTCGTGTTTTGCTTTAGGATTTCACATTTAATAATTTTGACATTTTGGCACCTTCGCTTTTCAATGACTTTACAATTTTGATGACTTTTAACAATTTTTCATGATTCGATTTTTAACGATTTATATTCGACATTTTTAATTTTTAATTTTACAATTTATGACTTTTTTACTAATTTTAACGACGATTTTGCTTTAAATTGTAACAAATCGAATTTTATTCGATTTTAAATCAATTGCCAATTTGTCACTTGACAAGTTTGACAGTCTTGACAATCAATTTAACATTTTTTTAATTTGAAACAACCGTTTCAAAGTCCTTTTGGCCTTTTGTTAGCACTCTAGGCAACTTTTTTCTTTCTTTTTTTAATTTTGATTTGATTTTTTGAATATTTTACAATTGGTTAACTAAAACTAATCTAATAAACCCAAATAAAACTAACCCGGTAAACCCAACACAAACGAAATCAAAATAGCTGCCAAGTAGAAATATAAGCCCAAACTGTGCCAGTTGGGAATCGAAGTTGTATATGACGAGTTTGCAATTTTAAAATATTTGTACGTTTTTTACGAACTTCGACAAGTCGACAAATTTGACATTTGACTTATTTCCACCAAATTTCAAAATGTCATTAACATAACACGTTCGTCAAAGGAAATGCGTTATACGTAACCAAAGCTCTCAAACTTGAAGAGACGTAAACAAACACAACCAAAAATAATAGCACCAACGCCGAACTTTTCACGCCGAGACAATTCTAATACAATTTTCTACACGAGATCGCGCAAACGACTTAGTAAATTTCACGTGCACACGTTGGCATGGATTTTAACCATCGCGACAATTTCTCGAACTGTCAAATTAAAACTGCGAAGAAAACCGTTCGAATGCCAACGAAATTTATTCATAAATAAGTAAGTAATTCCTATTTACTGCTTGCTCCATTGTAATACGTGACAATCAATTTGCAACGATAAATTAATCTGACGCCAATGCAATAATTCAACAGCCAATCTGGAACGAAATAAATATCGACCACAACATTAAGTGTGACGTCTGCATGAAACTGAGATTATAATTATAATTCAATTGTGTTTGTTTGCATATTCAAAATTTAGTATTGTTGAACTGTCAATCGAAAATAAAACTTGTCGGCGTTGAAACTGACATCTGTCAAGTTAATAAATCACCGCCATCATAAATAACCATTTCGTTAAAAGTAACTATGAAAACTAGTTGCAAAACGTAATACTTTTTGTCACAAGATGTCAGCATTAGCTATAATCGTAGTATTGACATCGATGTCAATTTGAACGATACAAATGTCATCTACCCAAATGAAAATTTAAACGACTTCCATTTTTTAAATAGTTTGTGATCCTGCAAGGAAATACTAGATTTTAAATGCACCGGCTCGGCAAATAAACACCACGTTTAATCGAGTTTGCAGTTAGTGCGCAGGACAGGTGATAATTGCATCGCGCCAGCACTCGCCCAACTTCCTCACAACTACAAACGCGATTTCCGTGTAACATGTGAGTGGCCCGTCGGTTGATAATTGCGACCATTTCTCTCCACTTTAATAACGCAAGTGCACAACGGTGGCTCGAAATTGACTACGACGTGCGATCGTAAGCAAGCACAAGTTGGAAAAATTAAATTGCGTTTACGTTTACGTCACAAAAAACTTCGTATCTGTAAGTTAATGTAAATTTTATTACCCTACCGGTTTTGGTGTAAATAACGACGATTAAATTAGATATACGTCGATGTATTTTTCACGTCGTCTTTAATTTAAATAACGAGTTTACGTTAAAGCTCGTGGCTTTCGACGCGCGATCCGGCCCTGCATTTCACCGACTCGCGCGAACTAATTGGATTTACAGCGCGAACGCAAATTCGTTTTTTTTTTCTTGTTTTTTATTATTATTATCCGAATGCGCGCCGCTAATATGTGTTGCAATTACAACGATAACCGACAATCCACTTTACGCGCTCCATTGTGCTCCGCCGTGCGCTCGTTTAATTATATTTTTAATTAAAGCAAGTCAACCGGGGCGGACGCCACCGCCGTCGCCTCCCCCCCTACCCTTTCGAACGTTTTATTGCAGCGAAAATGCAAAAATTTGCGAAAATCGAAACGACTCACCCTTACGGTAATTTTTATGTTTCGTCCTCCGGCGGCGCCGCCGGTTCCGGTTCTGGTTCCGGCGGCGGTGGTGAGTCTTCTTTACCGCCGCCGCCCTCGTTTTGACCACTCACCCACTTTATGAGGAGGACCATGTACCACAGGGTGAACATGAAGGGCGGGTGACGCAAACAGTGATCGAAACTCGTCATGGTTGGCGGTTTTTTTGTGTTTTTGATGCACTGGGAATTTTGTTGGGCGACGTCGAATTGTTAAATGAGTGATGAAGTGACAGTTCGGATATTTTTATTTTCTAGTAACCATGGTGATGACACTTGTCGATGGCTGATTTTACAGTGACTTAATAAAAGACACGAAGCTTATGAAATGGATAAATCCAACTATAACAAAAGCTTTGAAACTAAAATGTAGCTTTGGAAATAATGGTCACGACAAATTTTTGAAGCAAGGCCTACCTTTACCTTCAATACGGACCTTACAGAGAAGATTACAGAATCTCAAATTTGATTGTGGCATTTTAAATGAAGTTTTTCAATTTTAAAATAAAAGTTCAGTTTGTTTATTTTTTCGAGTTCCTTAACTGTCGTCGTTTTTGTCCTGTCATTGTGTCGTCTCTGAGGCACTGTCTCCTATAAATCACTGTAACTGATTTGTATTTTGCGCCCGCTCTAGCGCCAAATTAGGAAATGTATCTTAACACGAAGAAATTTAGCATAAGAACCAATACAAAAAATAACCATAATCATAATCTAGCCACCCGATCGAATCGACGAATTTGCACACAAAAAACAACGCATGACGTCATCATAAGTATTAACTAAGATCTTCGAGTTGCAAATCACAGCACGCATTAAATTAACGGAAAATTGCGCCGTATTTTTTGTACAAATGACACAATTACAAGATGTCCGATGCGCCTTTCGCCAGCAAAATTATCGTCACGATGAACTCATAAATCGTCGCAAGAACCACGTGAAATGATAAAATCTACTTACGATTTTTTCTGCATGGTACCAGGAACCATCGACCAGCCCTTATCGCCATCCGAAAGTCAAACACTACCGACGCGTTCAAATTTAATCGCGAAAGGACACCTCCGTCGCCTCCATTTGCCGGCAGCAACAATCGGCGCGGTTTTCGGATGTTCGTGAACCGCGCGACTCACAGCCACCGTTATTTAACACTTCGATCGAAATTACACCTTGGCGTTGAAACGATCACCGCCGCCTTTATTATTTATTCACTTCGCGCGTATTTATTCACAACTTAGCGTTAAAACAGTCGCCAGTTCGCGTTTCAACTAAATTTAATAAGTCTAAATGCAGAAAAAGGATAAAATTGACCTAAAAAATCACATAAAAAATTATTAGGTCTCGCGTATAGATGTTCGAGCGCGTTAATGTGGAATTTAATTTTTCGAAGTTGGCAGTACAGCAAATGCCAAATCGGTTTGAACGATGTGTCAATAATTTAGTTTAATTTTCTTGGAAACTCGCTGCGTTGGATGTAATAGCATAATTCATGAAACTCCAGGTGAGTTGGCAATAATTTGATTACAATTTTTATTTCAACGTTCGTTTTTAAAATAAATTTTTGACGTTTCGCGACCGCAACAGTTAACCTAACCTCGATCGACCATTTCGCGCGCCCGTGATCATCCAAAAAGTGCTACCCTTTTGAGCATTTTAGAAATAATTTCACTTGATTGATAATAATAAAATTTGGTTGACAAAACGCCGTTTCTTCAAATTGAATGTTAAAAATACATTTCAAATAATTCGATTGACAGCAAGCGCCATCTAAATTTTTTCAAACGAACATCTTGTTTAATTAAAAATTGGAAACGTGTTGGGTAATAAATAACTTGCGCGAAGACGTATTGGGCAACCATTCTTGCATATTAGATAATACACCCATTAGTTCAAAAGGCGAGAACCATCTCGCCTAAGTCATTAAGTCATAACCTCGAAACTCTTAAAAATGACATTTCTGGACATACTAGAAGGTAGAGAAGAAATCAAATCCGAAAATAAACCGGAAGCAGCCGAAACCACCAAGAAAGACGGTTCCAAAAAGCCCCAAGAATCGAGCCACGACGAACCCGAAGGCGGCAAGCAATGGGGCTACGACTTGTACCCGGAACGACGAAGCAAGAAAGAAGGCGGGTTGAAAGAATTCATGAAAGGCAGAGACAACATCGATAAGATCAAATGCGAACGCAACGTCTACAAGTGCATCCAAACGAGCCCACTAGTCAAGCTGATGATGGGCGCGTTGAAAAGCTCCGGATGTGAAATCGACATCAGACGCCACATCGCATGCGAAGTGTGCAGCACGACCGTGAGCGGAGGCTACGATCCAGTTTTGAACCAAGTGGTCGTCTGCCAGAACGTCGCGACGTCCACCGGCCTCGTCCAGGGCGTCCTGACGCACGAAATGATCCACATGTTCGATTACTGCCGCAACGATCTCGATTTTAAGAACGTCGACCATTTGGCGTGCACGGAAATACGGGCCGCGAACCTGACTCACTGCAGTTTTATGTCGTCGTGGTTCCAGGGCGACGCGTCGCTGTTCAACATCAAGGAATCGCATCGGAATTGTGTGAAGTCGAAGGCGTTGAGCTCGGTGTTGGCCGTTCGAGACGTGTCGAAAGTTGAAGCTGTCGAAGCAATCGAGCGGGTTTTTGAAAAGTGTTATGGAGATTTGGAGCCGATTGGGAGACGATTGAGGCGGAATTCCACTGACATGTACAAAGCTTACGCAGAAGGGTATTTGTACGGTTACACTGGTTGATGATGTTAGTTAGGCTCTTTTAGATATTTATTGTTGATTTGTTAATAAATTTTTATGATTGGTTGGGTGTTGAATTGAGTTCTATACATCGACTTAAAAACAAATTATCATCCGGACATCAAGTTCCTAGTTTCTTAATTAAAGACTGTAGCAATGTTCTTGCTCCGCCCTTGGTAAAACTATTTAATCTGGCTCTTAAAACATCTACTTTTCCTGATTCATTTAAGTTGGTGAAAATTACTCCTATTTAATTTTTCTCTTCTTCGTTCACGGTTGGAATATACAGCGCTGATCTGGTATCATGTCATGTCATGCGTTGTCTTTTTAAAAAGTGTTGACTTTATCGAAACTCTCCGTCATGTTTTAGGACTTATTTATTATCTCGATAGTGTCGTAAATGTCTTAGCACAAATTTGGCCATGTCATCAAAAAAATTAAGATAATTAAAACACATTAGTGCCTATTCTGTAAGCGATACGTTAAATTTTAGCGGGCGTTAAAATTTCTGTTTTTAACCAGTATCTTTATTCTGTATATCGGAATTAACGCTACCTTTAAATGAAAATTTTTAACGCTGGTGTTAAAATGATCGCAAATCTTCGGTTCAAGTCGGTCGAATGCGTCAATTTTAGGCGTAATGTACCATTTGTCCGACATGGCCCGGCTAGAAAACCTCGAATATTGAATTTATTTTGCCGCTCTTGCAAAAAAAATCGATCGTTTAATTATTTTTTTTGTTATTTTCTATGTTATATTGTGAATTGTTATCATTTGATTGTTGCATCAACGGGGAAAGAGTGATAATTAATCGCTGAGCACACAGTCTAATCGGAATAATTAAAAAAGTATAGCATCGGGAAGTGTGAAACGATTGCTTGCATCCCTTAATTCTCTTTGAAGTATTCTAACCTGTCTTCTAAAATATGTATGTATATACTTACTGTTGTCGTCCACTTTCAGCTTGGTCAGCTATTATTAGGTGTATTAATCCATCGAAAGCCATACTGTCAATTTTAACATGTACTAGGAGAGCAGCCGCTAAAAATTACGAATTAGCGGTTCGATTTAAAGGTAGCGTTAAAAATTTAACGTGGCAGCCATGTTACAGAATGCCAGTATTATATTAACCTACCGCTAAAATTTAACACCCGTTAAAATTTAACGATTCGCTTACAGAATAGACACTAATTGTGAGTTGGTGACGTTTATTTAATGAATCAACATTACATCCTACACATGCACGCAAATGTTGCTCCTCTCCAAGCCTCCAAATTTAAATGCAATCATTTACCCCGCATTAGAACTTAACTAAATGGAACCACTTCTCGTACTCGCATACTCCAAAGCCGAATTCCTTAAACTATTTACAATTTTACAGCACGTTTATAACAAGATTAGCTTTAAAATTAATACTGCGCCACCGATCTAATCGGTGAATCTACGGTTGACGTTGCGTCCGAACAACGCTGTGCGAATCTCCGGCACCAACTGCATCGCGATCAGCTCCAGACGGGCCTCCAACGTGTTGTTGATCTTTATCTTGCCCTTCTGCGACAGCAGATCGACTCCGCCCGTCGTGTCCACCGGCAAGTTGTTTTCAAGGTCGATCTTCAGCATTATGTCTTTGCCTGTGGCGGTCTTGTATTTCGACGCGATTTCGGGGAACGCCGACTCGATTAGCCCGCGATCTTGGGCCCGGCATCTTATTGTGACCGCCGTTTCGAACAGCTGCAATAATAAATGTCTTTAAAGTTTTCATTTGATACTAACATAAAGGTTGATTTAAAACATTTTATTTAATCGAATTCAGATAATGAATTTATAGCAATTAACTCAAGTATTGATCAGCTGACAAGACATGTGACCAAAAAAATTATAATTCTCACTCACCTGATATAAACCTTGCAAAATCAGCGTAGCTAAAACTTCCTTGTATTTCGGCGTGTCCGACGTGACTGCTCCTAGTCGCTTGCGCGCCTCGTCCAAAACACTGCGCACGTGGTCCTCGCGAACCTTCAACACCTTCAAACGCGCCTGGTTCAGCATGTTCGACGACTGACTGAAACGTTCATCAAATTTTACTTTGACGCAAATACAACGAGACCAAAACACTCACATTTTCTTCTGCAGCTCGACCTGCTTCTCCTTCTTCTCGTAGTACTCCATGATCTTGAGACGCTGCTGCTGGACGAGCCGGCCCTTTTCGATGTTGAACTCTTCCTCGGCCTTGGCGTCGATCTCTTCGGCTTTCTCGTTGGCCTCTTGCTCGATGAAAGCCATCATGTGCTTGATCTGAACGGAAAATTGGGTGGTAAACGGGGTTCGTTCGTTTCGACGTTTCATTTACCTGTTTTTGGACGTCCGCGTCGCTTAGAGCCATGGTTGATGGTTGGTTTGGAGTACGGGCGGTGAAAGTGGTTCGAACTGATCGAAATTTGCGATTCTGCAGTACACGACAACGCCTAGACGATACGACCGCAAGATGTGGGACACAAACTTCGATGTTGATTGATCATATGATCGCGCAGCGTATGACAGTTCAAGTTAACGTCCGTTTGCGAGTACATCGGGGATTGTTAACGTAAATGGGGAAAAAGGGCCCGCGATAAATGTTGATGTTAAATACGTAAATATTTGAAAAACGATATCTTAATAAATTAGGGCGATTTATTAAATTGTTACTGAAATAAATATAATTTGACTAATGTGGAAAACTGTATTACCCACACCGTATTGCCTATCGTGCTCAATGGGCGTCATTTTGCAACGGTTGATTTAATTAAACCCAATAGCACATTCAGTGGACGGCAACCGTTGAGTTGCTTAGACGTTTGATTGGCCCAAATTAAACTGATAGTTACATTTAGCGTTCTTCTAAATGTTAAATTGGCAATACTGATATATATCCCCGAGTTGTCAAACATTGTGGGTTATGTCGAATTTTACGCGATTTCACCGCGACCGCAATGGAATTTTGGAAAGAAACCCTCGGCGGCCCCGTAAACATCGTCGCCCCCATGGTGGAGGCCAGCGAACTACCCTGGCGATTATTAAGCAGGCGATACGGAGCGCAATTGTGTTACACGCCGATGTTGCACAGTGCCATGTTTTGCAAAGATTCGAAATACCGAAAGGAAGCATTGGCGTCGTGCGATGAAGACAAACCATTGATAGTGCAAGTAAATTATTTTGTTAAATTCCGTCGAGCAAATTACCACAAAACATCTTTTGTGCAATTGATAAATTTACGTTTTCTCTTTTAGTTTTGCGGCAACGACGCACAAACGATGTTGGAAGCTGCGCTCCTAGCCGAAGACCACTGTGCGGCGATCGACATAAACTTGGGGTGTCCGCAAGCGATCGCCAAACGAGGACACTACGGCGCTTTCTTGCAAGACGAATGGACCTTACTTGCAGAAATAGTGACAACCTTGACTAAAAACGTTAAAGTTCCCATCACGTGTAAAATTAGGGTTTTCGACGACATGGACAAGACGGTGAAATACGCGAAAATGTTGGAAGACGCCGGTTGTAAAATACTTACGGTTCACGGCCGAACGAGAGAGCAGAAGGGTCCCTTGACGGGGCTAGCGAATTGGGAATACGTCAGTGCCGTAAGGTGGGTACGCAATCGATCAATGACATGGACTTTAGATTCGTATTTCGTACAGGAAAGCCGTAAAAATCCCAGTTTTTTCGAATGGTAACATCCAGTGCATGCAAGACGTATATCGATGTTTGGAGATGACAGGCGCAAATGGAGTTATGACGGCCGAAGGAAATTTGTACAACCCAGCGCTGTTTGAATCAAGAAACCCGCCGATTTGGGAACCGGCTTTGGAATACCTGGATCTTGTTGAGAAATATCCATGTCCGCTTTCGCACGTGCGCGGACATTTGTTCAAATTGTTTCAACATGTGTAAGTATTGTTGGTAGATGGTCCAACGTATGAACGACGTGTCTTTCACATTTGTATCTTGAGTTTTTGATGAGGAACTAAAAAATTTCTAGTGCCATCTTTACAAGAGCTATGTATGTTTATTTGAAATCAGGTAAGGGTGTAAGTTGTACAGACATAATTCACCAACAAAATTAATTCACTTGTTGGTCGTTCTGTTGATTATGCTTCAAATTAAAATAGACATTGTCTCTTGTGAATTGCCGTAGAACTTTTCTCTCAATTTGAAACAACATCTCAAAGACTAGTCGTATACATAACTCAAACAAATGTCTTTCATGATGAAGACCTGTCTTACAAATAATATTGATGACAGGTTGTCGATACCTGTGAACAACGAGGTGAGGATCAATTTGGGCGCCGCGAACACGTTGGAGCGATTCCGCGAAATCACGAACCAGCTAAAAGATGAGTACATGCCTTATCACGAAGGTAAAAGGCCGTGGAACGAAAGCTGTGATGAGGAATCGCAGAATTTAATCTTGCCGCCTTGGTTGTGTCAGTCGTACGTTCGCATTCCTCCTGAGGAACACCTGAAGAAGGTCGAAGAGAAGCAAAAAGAAGCCAGCGATAGGACGGTATGTTGAACGTTTCATCATAAATTTGATTGAATTGCATCCTTATTTTTCATTGGCTTTAACAAAGCAAGATCAGAAATTCATTTAAGCCACAATAACATTTTGTTATCAATAGGCAAATGAAAATAAACGACGGTACGAAGACGCCGAAGGCAATAAAATATCGCGCAAGCACATGAAAAAGCTCCGAAGGATCGGCCGAAGGCCGGAAAAATCAGAAAGTTGCAGTCGGAAAATTTTCAACATGTGCTGTTGTTGTGCAAATCCTCTGGTGAGCATTGAACTCTTTTCGAATTTTTAATCAATGTTATCATCTTTGTGTTAGGGTTCAAAATGTGCGTACAAGTTGTGCAAGAAATGCTGCAAAGACAAATGCTTTTTCCAAAATTTGGACTGCAAGGGTCACAGGATTTTGGTGAAGACGAGGAGAGAAACGGCCGCGTTTCACGCCGACCACAAAAAAATATAAATTTATGTATAAATAAATATATTTTAATCGAGACTTGGCTTTTTTTAATATTTTCGACGTTGACGCGTTACATTTTTATGTATCTAAGCGGTAAAACGATTTAAACTCTCCCATTGATACACAAATCACTTGCGATGCGAGTCTAATACGATTGGTGTAAATGTCATTCGGACGGCGATATATTCTGCGCCGCTGCGACCAAAGTGTCGTGGATTTCTTTGGTGTACGCCACTTGGGCGTTGGCTGTAGCCAAAAATTGCGGATACGTCAAAGTGTTATCAGGGATCCCTATGTTCTCGCTTCTGGTTGGAACGACGTGCAACGGCAAGTATCGTTGGGAGCTTTCCTGCTGTGTTAGACATTTCACCGAAGTTTTCTGCAAACAAACGATATTACAAAATTTACTTGACTGGTAGATTTACTGACCAAGTGCAGTTCGATTTGATCGCACAGCGAGTAAAACTCCTCCAAATTCTTGTCGAAACGGGGAATTTGTTGATCGACGCCTTTCCTGAAAGTCAACAGTTAAAATCGCAGTAACGATCGAACGCATACTAACTGTGAGCCGATGTCGACCTGGCTGTTCTGGTTTAGGGTTTGAGCGGCTGTTTTTATCGTATTCTAAAGGAAGCAATATGTAAATGTAGGTTAGCTTCATGAAATTGTACTTACGGAAAGCGATTCTCGCAAAGGTCCGATCAGTGTTTTTATTTTCGATATGTTGTCTAGGGCTTGCGGCGGGGCCGATTGCTGTTGTTGCGGGTTTTGTTGCGGTGGTAAAGCCAAACCAACGACGTTCATTTTTACGAAGTTGTTGTCGTCGGTGTTTACTATTTGATCGATGAAAACGGTTCCTGTAATGCGAAATAAATGCGGGAAATTTAAAATTTACAGCGGTTACGTTACTTGCATTTCGAAATCAATTCCAATAAGCTGTGTCATATACATAATACATACATATTAGTGAGCTGCGCGTAGCCAACAATTATTGTCGTTTCATATATTTTCATCAAAATTGCGTTTGTTCATTTCGTATATGTCGTGTAGAGTACATTCAGAAAATGACATTCAGTTGGTTAATATGGAAAATTGTCATCATTATCCTTCCTACACACAGCTACTGTGTGTAGGAAGGATAGTAATGACAGTAGTAATGATAGTAATGTCAATCCAATTATTAGCGCATTACAATTTCGTAACAAATCTGAATGTAGCAAATCTTCAAATCATAATGAATATATTTAACTTCACTAGCAATTTGACAGTAGCGCCCGTGAGAAATAGCGGCAATAAATCGAAGTAAATGTCCCGCCAAATTGTCGACGTCGCTCCAAAGCGATTGCTGTCAATTAAAATCGTTCAAATTTAATCAAGGGTTGTTTATTGACTTACAATGTCATTGCCTATTCACAACAAAGGTCGTAGAAAAAAATGAAATCAACTTTGCACTCAAATCAATGAAATCAAGAGATAAATGACAAGCGTTAATATCGTTATTTGATCAATTTATCACAGTGAGCGTCGTCTATATTAACAAATAAGGTCATATTCAAGTTGAAAATACCGATCTCGAGATTATTTCCTCGACATGGCGATTGTGATCGAGATTGTCCTGGTAAATAAACGCGGAACGTTTTAATCAAAATGTTGACATATTAAACAGACGGTTGACATCGTTATATAAAGCCACATATAGGTTAACGTCGTCGTTTCTTGCATTAAAAAAAATAAACAAGGAACTATAATTAAAAGATGTCGTGGTCACGCTCGACGGAATTAGGTTGATCGTGCGGGAATGCGAGCAACGCGACCGATCCAACACAGCCTTTATTATGAATGGGCATTGTTCGCGAGCGCCGTCAGCGAATGCTATTACCGCAAGGTTTCGCTATTTGGCTAAACGGCATGCGTCCGACGGCGAAAGTGGGCCATATTTTGCCGAACGGTTCTATTTATAAAACAACCGCCGATGAAAAAATCAAATCCCAAAAAATAACAACTTTATTCAAACGGACGTATTAAAGTGAAGCACATTCAACAACAATAGATATTCCATACAGTGTTAATAATATCGACAATATCAAAGACATCTCGGTAGGTAAATTCGACCCGCGTAAGTGTAAACGGCGGGCCGAAAATTCAAAATGGACGCGCGCACGACGTGGCGACGGTGCAGTTTTGGCGGGACGGAGACGCGGGGTTCGAGAGGCCGCTCTCTCTGATCGGCGACAGGGCCGGGGTCTTCGGACGGTGGGGGTTGCTGCGTCTCCTGCGGCGGTACTGCGGCAGGGGACGGCGGCTGCCGGCGCGCTGCTGCTGCTGCTGGAGGATGGTCAGGGCGTTCGCCAGCTCGATGTCGCTGATGACGCGCCTCCGTTGCGGCGGAGGAAGCGACGGCAGCGTCACCGTTCTTCTCATGCCGACGGTGTTGGTCGCGGAATCGGGCGGCGCGGACTGGGCGGGGACGAGGTTGCTGATGGTCTGCACGGGCGATTCCGACGGCGTTTCGGAGGGTAGAGGCACCACTTGGTTGTTCCTTGGGGCGTTCGACTGACTGTGACGACGGCGGTTGTGACCCAAGTTGCCTAAACAACAATAAAATAATTTTTCACCAACGTTATCCAAGTGATATATTTATTTTACTTCACGGAAACCGTATTCTTAATTACATTGCAAAATAAATTTTAACAATGGCATTAGAAGGAAGAGCAAGAGAATATGGAGTAATAATTAACGAACAAAAACAAAGTATATGGTGATGAGAGACCAAAGCCAGAGGGGGGAAATGGAACGGGACGGAGAACAGAAAGTATGCAATAGAAAAAGTGGAACAAGTAGAATATCTGGGAGCCACTCTAGCAAGTAAAGGCGAAGAAGATAAAGAAATAGAAAAACATTATCAAGGGCTGCAAGGTTGTTAGCGAAGATTTCGAGATCGGCAAAAATAATTTGTACCAAACATTAACAAGACACCGAACAAGAAGAATGAAAGCAAACTTGAAGGAAATGAACAGAAGAATCTACGGAGAATTTAAACGAAGAACCAGTAAAGAAATTGAAGATCAATTCGGAAAAAACATGGGTATTGTTCAATTAGTAAAAAAGGCAAAGTTGACCCAGAAAGAGGTAGCTAGAAGAAGTAAAAAAAGATATGAAAGAAGTACAAGTCTCGAAAATTGCAAAGGGCCAAGGGTTGGGTTGGGTTGGGTTGGGTTGGGTTGGGTTGGGTTGGGTTGGGTTGGGTTGGGTTGGGTTGGGTTGGGTTGGGTTGGGTTGGGTTGGGTTGGGTTGGGTTGGGTTGGGTTGGGTTGTACCCAAAAGATTGGAATAGGACAATAATATTCAAAACTTCAAAAATGCAAAAATTGAAAAACGCATACGCAAAAGTAATGTAGATGTAAACAAAAAAATAATTACCAAAATTGTAGAGAATATAATTCGAAATGATTGGAAATTATAAAAAAAATCAACATCGAAAATTGAAAATAAATTTCAGCTAATTTATTAAGACCATGACAGTTGCTTCAATCTCTATGTGCTCGTCAAACCACCACACATATATCCTCGTGCAATTCAGAGATTCGCCAAATTAGTGCAATTTGTCTACAAAACATTGCGGCGTTTCATTAATTAGATTAAATTATCAAAACTAATGCAAAATGAATTGAAAAATGTTGAAATTAACTGAAATAAAAAATAAAAATAATGAAAATTGCAATAAGATCATTGAAAACACACCTCTCCATAAAAGGAAGAAGAAATTGTCAAAAATAGTGCCAGAGTGCAGGAAAATAATAGAATATGAAGACCTAGAATGAGATGGGAAGAACAAGTATGACGAGCAGCACGAAAACTAGAAATACAGTGGTATGAGACAAGGAGCTTATCAAAAGACAGGAACTTATGGAAAATTAAAATAAACGAAGTGTAATTTATAATCAGATACCTAACGGTTATTTTAAATAATAATAGATACTTAAATTGCAAATAGGCATAAATCGAAAATAAGTTTTGATATCTCGGTGAAACTGCCGTAGTCTGTACACTCATTATTAGAATATTGTGGATTATTGATGTTTGTGTGTTCGCAACCCACAACCGTTGTTTACTTTGTTTACATTGATCTAATCTAATGTTTGCATGGACGCGGTGAACCGTGTGCGCTAGAAGCGTCACTAAGGAGGGGGGTGTTTATAATCACAAAAGCCTCTACTCCACCTTCTCTAAAAGTTGATCTACAGGGTGTTAGGTAATCATGTGGCAAAAATTCAAGGGGTTATTATTATAATATTTTGTCCTAAGATGATTTCTGAAAAAAACCCTTTGTTTCGAAGATACAGAGTGAACAAAATTTGCCAAATGAACCCAACCCAATGCCCAATGCACAATGAACCCAACCCAACCCAACCCAACTATATTCGATATTTGTTGAAATGATTAATGTAAATAAATGCATTGCATTAAGTTTATCTTCGAAAATGGATAACCAGGAAGATTACTGACAGTAAGAACGGTACAACTGGAAAGGAATATGCTGGACGTGATAGAGGAACATCCAAGTACTTCTACGCGACAAATTGCCAATACTTTGAATTAAGTCATTGGACAGTTTGGAAAAATCTTAATGGCAATTTGTTGTATCCACACCACAGTTAATGTGTTCAAGTACTGCTACTTGCTGATTATCGTCCACGTATTACGTTATTCCAACGGCTTTTGCAAACATTCTAAAGACTTAGAAACTTTCTGAAGAAGCTTACAGCATGATCAGCGAAACGTCAAATTTGTTTCAAGAATCTGAGCAACATTATTGCAGAGGTAAACAATTGCTCGTTTTGCAATTAGGTCATTAATGTTAAACAGTGGTTGTTATAATTACCTAAGACGCGAAATAGCACTCTAAGTTTGGCACTCGACCAGTGGCCGTGTGTTCTATTATGCGGAAGGTTTTCCATCGAAGGGAAGCCGGTTTTCGTGCGCACCTTGTGCTTGCAGAGCGAAACCAGGCACCTGGGTTCGACCGGACTGTCGGGGCTGTCGGGCACCGAAAGGCAACAGTTCCACTTCTGCTTCACCTTGCGCACCCGCACCTGTTGCTGCTCGGGAGCGACAGCGTTGTTCGCGACCACGCACACTTGACAGTCCTGCGGCGTCGACGGCGGCGTCGGCGTCGGTTCCGCACAAGTCACGGTCTCCTCCACGACGGTGCAGGTGAAAACGGTGGTCCGCAAACGTTCCTCGCAATGCAGGTTGACTGGTCGGTGTCGAAAAGTCGAACACCGCTCCTGCACCTGGACAGGAGTTTCGTTCGTGGACGGCTGGGTCTGGCGCTGCTGACGGATGTACTCGTACGTGGTGAGGCCCAAGAAAGAAATGTAAATGTGGAAGAAGCACAAATGAAGGAGGAGACCGGCGGTGACGGCCGCCAGGAGACCGAGCGCCGCCACTATCGCCAAGAAGGCGGCGTCGCTCGAAGGCAGGGACGACTGCTGCACCGGCACCGTGACGTTCCGTTCGGAGTTCGCCGACCAGCTCGGATTGGTGTGGTGAAGGACGAGTTCGGCGATGGCCAGGATGGCCACGAAAGCGGCGGCGGCGACCGCCGTCGAGACGCACATAAGAAAAGGGGGATAGTTGCGGGCGCCCACGCAGTGGTTGAGCCACTTGCAGTGGTGGTCGAAGCGGGCCACGCACTTGTTGCAGGCGCTGCAGTGTTTCGTGCGCGGGCCCGACGTCAACACGCGACACAGATGGCACTGGCCCTCTTCGATGGCGTGCGCGTGCTTGGTGCGGTCCAACTCGGGCAGAGGTTGGGGCACCGTCCGGCGGAGCGCAGGCTCGGCCGGGTCGACGATCGCGGCACTCAGATGCGCGACGAAATGCAGCAGGATCAGAGTCGATAGGGTGGCGAGGACGGCCGGTTGCCAGTTGGGCGGCAACGCGGGCACCAGCAGGAGGAACGAACCTGCTGTGAGCACGGCCAGGGCCAGCCAGCCGGTCACCTGCAGCGGGTGCAGGGGCAGCTGGAAGCCGTGCTCGCGACGCAGACGACGCACCGGGTCACCGGCGCTCAACATTGCCGGACGCCATGGCGTCACGTACCGCACCGAGAAGTTGCCACGTGCGCACTGGGGCACCACACGGGGACATAAGTATCGATTCTACGCGTGCATGCGCCTGTTGCCAATGCGTAGCCTTGGTACGGACATTCGATCGATGGGTGGCTCCGAAACAGCTCCACCTATTATCCAACGGAAAAACTCGACACGGAAACCTTTTCAAATCTCACGCACCTTAATCAATAACGACGATAAGAACATGTAACATTGTTATCAGCTGCAAAAGCCCAAAGGCGTTTACGATTACGAAATAATTTTACGACCCTGCCTTCTCCACTCTTATTGGTCTTTAATTCTTTATTTGTTACCTCTTGATAAAAAACTGTGTTTTTATTTTTCTTATCTAAATCTTCTTTCTTTACTCCCATTTTATCATTTTTCGTCTTTTACCATTTTTTTAAATTTTTTCTTTCACCAACTCATCATCAAAGGTCCTTGTCCTTTTTTTTCCTTTATCAGATTATCAATATTAATCATTTTTGCCTCAATTTTTTCTTGACGTTAGTTCCAATTATTATTTCTTGCAAATTTTAACGAAAAAATTGTTTCATGTACCAAACCTAAATCGATGTAAATCAAACATAAAATGTATGTAAAATATTTATTTAAAACTCAACTTATTGTCCCAACGCGGTGGCGTACGATTTCAGAATTTCACCTTTGGCTTCGGCGATTTCAGCCGTATCGGCCGAAAACACCAACGGCACGCTCGGATGCAAGACATTGGCGATGGCAGCGAGGAACTCCTGGTTTGAAAGGGGAACTTCTTCAGTCTCGTCGACGGTCCCATCCTCTTTTAACTTCGGCAATAAGCTCTTGAGAGTCTCAACGATGGCCAAGTGTTGGTTACGTGCCTGGATCACTTCGGGCGTGTCTTCAACTGGGGCGTTGGTATCAACGGGCAACGTGGTACCGGTCGCAATGAAACCATCAACACCGGACACATAATCAACGGTTTGCTTGACGCCGTCGGTATCGACGTACGAAAACGAACCGACCGTTGAACCGTCGTGCTGTCTCTCCTCGTACCTGCTGATCTCCTCGGTCTTGAACTGGAACTTGTAGTAACCTTTGTTGTCTTGGACGACGTCGACGACCTGTTCCGGAACGGGGAAGGCCAAGACTCCGGCCAAAACCGTGGCAAAGACGATCTGTCCAAAAATCGAAATTCAAAACCAAAAAAATTTGACAATTTCAGGATACTTACGAATGTGTTCATTTTGGTTGTTGTCGGTGGTGCTTCTGCTCGAACGTCAAACTAACTGATGATTTCGTAGACGAAAGCGACGATTTTTATAGTCGAAGGCAAGAATGTCGTTACCGATATCTGCCGGTGGATCGGTAATTAGTAATTGCATGGTAATTACTAATTGCACCGAGGGCCGACCGAAATTGTGGAATTTACGTTCTCTCGAAGTGTCTCGTTTCTAAAACCGCCGAATTTTATTGACTTTTAATCGTTAAGTTGTTCGATTTCTTTACTATAACAAATATTTCTCAGCATGACATAAATAAAAAATTATTAAAACAATTTTGTTTTATTTGAGTGGTTCGTGTTTTGTATGTTGATGACAAATCGTAAAAATCGTTTTAAATATATAAAAAAATTGAATTATTTTATTTAAATTGGAAAAAATGTAAGAAAGATCACAAAGATCAAAAGCCTAGAAAGTTTCCCAAAAGAAAACATAAACATGTCAAAAATCGTTAAAATTTGTGAAAACTGCGTTCGGAGAAAATTGCATGAAATAAAGTTTTCAAAAATAAAATTGTAAATCGTTAAAAATCGAAAAAAATCACTATAAATTGTAAAAAGTGGGAAATAAATCAATAAAAATCGAAACGTCAAAAAAACGTATTATATTCGGGGACACAGAATTGACAAAATCGCCGCGATGATAATATTAAGTCGCAATGAATCGTACGAATTGTTAAAAATCGTGTATGAAGTAATAAAATTGAAAACAAATTGTTAAAAATCGAGCAAGTCAATAGAATCGTTAGAAATTATAAAAAAAGAAAATAAATTGATAAAAAAGAAATCGTAAAAAAATCTAAATATTATGTATTTGGGGACAAAGAATCGACAAAATCGTTGAAATGATAATACATGTCGTTAAAAATTGTTAAAAATAATTGTAAAAATTTGAGAAAATTCTAAAAGCCGTCGAAATTGCGAGATGTCGTAGAAATTGTTGATTCGTTTTTTGATAAATTAAAAAGTCTTTTAAAATGACCAAAAATGACGAAAACTAATCAAAAGATTAGATAAAATCGTTAAAAAATCGCGTACGTTGTTTAATTATTGAATTTTGTAAAAAAAAATTATTGAGATGGTACAAATCGTGACTAACAGATTTCGTAAAATCAATCGAACTTTGTCAGAATAGTTGCAGACATCGCATAAGGTGAGAAACATTGTAAAAGTCGAACTTTCAGCGAACTGTTTCGCCCTTTCTGGGCTCAGCAGACCACCACACATACATTTGCCGAAAGTGCGACAATTCACGCAAGCATGAGCGGCAAATACAAATTACAGACGATTCTTTACGATTTTTTGCACAATATTTTTTTAACAAAATTCCGTTATATTTTTAATATTTATAAAGATTTACAACGTTTTTTACTCATTTTAACGTTTTTAATTAAAAAAAAAAATTAAATTCGCATTTTCGATTTGTTTTGACACTTTTTCAATTCAATCTGAGGCAACGCGCCCTCATTTTATTTCAAAATGCGGACAAATTCCCACAGTCTGCTTGCACGTCTCAACTATGTCCGACACCATTTTCTTTTGACACAGCAGACGCCAGCTATGTTAAAGCAAAATTACATCTTAATCGGTACATCCGTTTCCGCGCCACAGTACCGCAATTTCTTTCAAGATGGCCAAGTCAATTTCACAGGCTACGCAAAAAGTTCCTATTCCAACTATGTCTATGCAATCTCTTAACCTTAACGGAAAACAAACCTCTTGCAAATCGCCATGTAAAACGAATCCGTACAAGTGAACCTACGTATCAACAACAACTAATCCCCAGGATTATTATTGAAGACGCATCGTCTATTTTCGCAACTTCAATTGTTCGTAACAATTAAGACGGGGGAGGCGCTATTTTCGACGGTCCCAGTCTCCCGCATTTGAACAGTCCTCGTTATGCAACTGTCGAATGCGTCTCGAACTCCATTTCGCTTCGAAAATTGGCTTCGAAGCGGTGTTTACCGATTCGCTATCGTTTCGATTACGTCGCACACCTTACAATTTTTTCAGAAACAATAATATCTAGAACGTTCGACTTTATTAACCCGTTGTTGGCACAAACAGCGTGTCTGTGTGTCGTTAAAACGAAACGCAAATATTCACGGCTTTGATTTTTAACCCAAATAAAAAATTAAATTTGTTTTTTGATAAATTGTCGTTTCACACGTTGAAATGTTAAAATTGAAACGTCATGTCGTACGACTGACGTATACAAATATGTAAAAGCGCAATGAAATGCATCGAACATTAAATGAAAAGTTCGATAAGACGTGAGTTCTGAACGCGTTTGACTTGTTAAGGTTGCGTTAATGTGACATTATCTAAAATACTAAAACTTGTACACCTCGGCGGATGTATCGTTGGTGATCTGATGAGTCCAGTAGGACGAAGTTGACATAAATATTATTATGACCGTACTTGGGCAAAAAATATCAAAAATGCAAAAACTTAAAAAAATAATATACGCAATGAACTATGAACATTGACAAAAAATAATGACCAAGGTAACGAGCGAAACCTGCACCGAATACTTAAACCTAAAACAGACCGCAATTGTGCAACATCTTTATCAGCGAATGAAAAAAAATACCGACCTAAAAATTGGTATTCGTTAAAACATGCGACGAGCGCATCCCAATTCGTCGCCAAAATTTATTACGTCAATTATTTACGATCGCGTCGCCACGTTTGCATTTTTAACGCCCAATTTGCCGCACAACCCGATCGAATATTCCTATAAATACGAAGATAAACAACCGCTAAATTTACGCGCTAATGGCCGTCGGGCGAGTTATTGCCGCCCGATAAGAACAACTTCCAAATTCCGGCGGTCGGCCGGTGCCAATAACAGGAAATTTTGAGTTTCCAGTGCCAAGTATGCGCGCTTAAAACTCGAGAGATTTGCATGGTGGCGTTCCCAAAAATAATTTTTGGATGAAATAATCGACGAAAATCGATCGTTTGTGGCGGCGAATGGTAATGGACGCGACACACATCCTTGAGGAATGCCGAGCTGCAAACATCATACTGGCCGACGATTTGTGCAATTGTCGCGTCGCGTCTCCAATTTATATCATTCAAACTTCTCCGTTGATATTGGTCGCTTCAGTTTATGTTGCATTCATAGTTTACATCACGATACTGTCGACCAATTTCGGTTCCTCTGGGTTGGGGTTTAAAAAGGGAGAAGATGTGGGGTTGCCTGAGAATGAGAAAGAGGAAGATAATAAAGAGGAGTACGGGGAGTATCGGAACTGAGGAGCGGAGGCGATATTTCATGGAGTTATTAGGAGGGAAGGAAGGTAAGCTGGAAGGAGGCGAAGAGAGAAAGAGAGGGCGGGGGTGGAATGAATGGCAGAATTCACATGGAAAGAAATAATGAAGATAAAGGGCAGGATGAAGAAGGGGATGATGGAGTAGATACGGAATGATGGATAAATGCGCCAGAGAGTGACACCTAGATAGATAAATGATATATGGATGGAAAGGAAAGAAATGCCAGGAAGGTAGAGGAGGCGATTATGGTACCGATATGAAAGAAAGGAGGAAGAGAACAAGTGGAGAACTACAGAGGGATATCGGTATTGAATGTGAGGTATAAAATACACACGGGGATGATAGGGGCACTGGAAGAGGAGCTGGAAGACAAGAAAATACTACCGGAAGGACAGGTAGGATTTAGAGAGGGATTGCACAAGGGACAATTTATGTAAACTGACCTACATTGTGGAGACGGAATTGGCAAGAAAGGGAGGGAAGGTTTGTGCCAATGTTCGTAGACCTCAAAGCGGCGTTCGATAGAGTGGGCAGAAGAACTTTGGAGAAGACACTCGAAAAACCAGGGACATCAGAATAAGGCAGATATACGAGGAAACGTGGTGCAGGGAGAGAGTGGGAAAGGAACTTACGGAAGGATTTATAACAACAAGAGGATTGCGACAGGGGTGCCCGCAACGATGTAACTTGTACATTGCGCAACTGGAGGAGGTAATGGAGAAAGGACAAGATGGGGGAGTGCAGCTATGTACGGAGAAGATCTGGTCACATGCCTTTGCGAATGACGTCGCCATCCTGGCGGAGACGGATAAAGATCTACAATTGAATACGAAGAAGATTAAGGTGATAACTCTGTCGATAATGGTTCAAGATAAAGGTGTTTATTCTGAGAGAAGAAGAAAAAATAAACTTTGTGTGTTTGAAAACTAGCCACATATTAAGAATAACAACGTTGTTGATTTTTTTAACTAAGCAACGCAGTGCTGGCAACCGCTAGTGCGAAAAAGACTAGCATTATGGCTGTTGGGCATACGACGTCCCCCTTTGTTTACCCGATGGTATGGTATGAGAAGCGTAGCATGTGGAAGAGGAAGAGACGAATGGAAGCACTGGTGGGAGGAATGCGAGGAAATGGGGCGGAGCAATGCGGAAAAGGAAATGGATAGAGATCGGAAAAGAATATTAGGAGATGCCTGAGTTGATAGAGAAGTTAAAGAAGAGGACATGAGAATGATGGAGGTAGAAAGTTGGGTGATAGATGGGAGAGGACAGGAAAGACCATACACGAGAAGGAGCCGAAGGATACCAGGAAGGAGAAGGAGGGGACAATAGTGTACATAGAGACACTGAAATTGTAGATCTGTGTGTTCACAGGTCCAGACTATTCCTGACTTTTTTGCAATTTGTTGAGTTGGGTTGGTTTCAATCTGCAGGAAAAAAATTTCAACCCATCATATCCTCTGTTACTTCATATGACTGTCATTACATTTACTTTATTTTGTCGTTTTGGGTTGAATACAAACGCGTGCTTCATCTCCATTCCCACCCAGCCAATTTTAATTTTTTTAATCTGCAAGATTGGTTTTACTCAATGTGATTGTCATTACATTTGCTACGTTTAAATGGATTGGGTGGGTGAAGTACACTCGCGTACTTCACCCACGCCGTTCTCACCCAAAGCAACCAAGTAAAAAATATATGAAAACATCCGTAACCACAATTATTTTTTTTTAATATTTCTCTCGTTGTAAAAATACTTTTTTTTAATTAAATTGCCCCACTTGTTAGATACCCGAATGCTATTTACAACGAAGCCAGGTCTTTGAAACGCACACATGAAGTGGGGGCGAAAAGGTAGTTCCACCCTTGGAAATAATTACCTAGTGAGCACGACATATTCATCGAATTAAATTAATTTGAAAACGAAGTTAATTCTCGAACACGTTATATAAGAGTCGACCTAATTACGGCGTACACCAAAATACACCGAACGTGGCGATACCACGTGGCCACGTGTGAGACGAAAATTAAAATACGTCACAAAACACATCAAAAATCAAACATTGTTACGCCCACCTCATTTTTTCATTTGTAAAAATGTTAACAATTTAAAAAAGTTTGATTGCAAGAATAGTTGACGTTCACAAAAATTGCACGAGTTGTAGTATTGTACAGAACCCATTTATGGATTCGTGAAAATGTCGTCATCTTCCTTAAGTTTGTAGATAATTGTGACAGTTTCTTTTAAATGTGAAGTATTTTAAAAAATTTGATTGCAAAATTACATTTCTGAGTTTGAAGCTTTTCATTCGCAAATCCGTATAAGGAAGTAAACATCAAAATGTGCGCCGATGATGCACACGCTACAAAAATTAATTAACTTCGTCGAGAGACTTACCGGTTACGAAACCAGGGAAAAGCGTTTCGTCAAAAATGCACGCGACGATGTCATCGACTGCGCTTTTAATCGCGACATCAAACGGATCCGCTCCTCGAAAGCGGCTTTCCGGTGCCGTTCGACGAGCGTACCTGCAGCACCCCGCCGCAGATGAAGCCAATTAGCGGGCGAAACAATAATCTTCGGGCAACGTGATTCGATTCATTTGGCGCGTTAAGTGCGCGCTGGTGGGGGCGGCACCTGTGGAGCGGCCGGGGGGAGGGTGCGATCGCACTCGCGCGTGTATATAATCGAAGCCCTCGGCGCAAAAATCTTCCAGCGGACGGCCACCGCCACCGACTCCGAAAAATCGCGCGCGCGATGCTCGACGTGTGCGTCTCGAGGCGGGCGAACGGACCGCGACCGGCGGCTGGGCCGCCGACGGGCGTCGTCGTCAAAGTGATTCTTGTGCTGCTGCTGGTCTGCGAGGTTCGCCACTGCAGGGTGGTTTCGAGCGGGTTCGTCCGGCGCGGTGATTTGAGCGGCGGCGGCGACGAGCCCTGTCTTTCGGCATCCGTAAGTACATTTTTTTTCAAATCGCCAATTCGTTTCCGCAAAATTCTTAATGCGAGCGAAAAATTTCTCTTGCTAAATAATTCGTTTTGCATTGAACACCAATCTTGTATTTTTTGTCATTTTTTTGTATTCCATCATTTTTTTTTTTATTTCGACAAACTTGCAAATTTTTGCTTTTTAACAATTTACTCGATAGTTAATTTTTACGATTTTTAACATGTCCGCTTTTTTGGAACCTTTCCAATTATTTCTTGTCTAATTTTGAGTTTTTTTTTTTTTATTTTGATATTTTTATCTACAGTTTCGTACATGTCCTTACTTTATTTTTGCATTTCTTGCATTTTTATCGTTTTCTGCGTTTCATCAATTTTATAAATTTCGACCAATTTGCCATTTTCTTTCATCATTAAATCAGTAACTTGGAGACTGTGGTTGGCAAATAAATTGAAACAAACTTACCCTTACCACAGTTTGTTTCAATTCATTTTCTTTCACTTAATTCTTTTTTTAATGATTTACACGATTAATTTTCACGTTTTCTTAACAAGACTGCTTTTTTAGAACCTTCCGAATTATTTTTTTTTCTAATTTTGTGTTTTAATCTACATTTTTGTGCGAATTTTCGATTTTTTTATTTTTCACTTAATTCTTTTTTTAACGATTTACACAATCGTTTACCGTTTCTTTACATGTCTGCTTTTTTCGAAACATTCTCAATCCTTTTTTTTTAATTATTTCAATTTATTTATTTATTTTGTACAATTTTCTTTTCTTTTTAGTCTTAGTTTCATTCTTGTTCGTATGCTCATTAGTTTGCTTTCCGATTTTTCGTTTAAATTCTTCCACGTCGACGTTTTTTTATTGAAATTATTTTCAATATTTGATTTTTTTTGTCTTTTCGTTTAATTTTTGTTCAGTCGGTTATCTTTTTCATTTTGCTTCGGTGTTGAATTGTTTTTTGCACATAAACTAACCTACGTAGGTACTTGCAAGAAAAAAGTGAGAACTTTGCATTTTTTCATAACTGTCATGTTCGGCATAAAATTTTAGTCATAAAAATAAAAATGACATGATGATAAACAAAATTGTAGCCTCTAAATAAGTCAAGACTTATAGTTTTTTTTTCATCTCAGCTTCTGTAAATCTCAAAAAGCGCAAAAAATGGCATTCTATGTCAAACAAAAAAAAAACGAGTTGATATAAAATTAAAATCATCTACCCACGTCTCATCACGTACAAAAAATATTAAAAAAAAAAATGATCAAGCAACCATTACGTAACTCATGTAAATTCTAATTTAAACTTGTCGATGTGAGCATCCATTGAACGATTAATTATGATAATAGAAATTTCTTTCTATTTATTTCTCAACGTTAACCCCCCCTTCATCCTAATTCCTCTGACTTGAACAATACTGTGGGAGTGAATTTTGACATTTTTCATTTGCCTTTTTTGAATCAGGTTTTCATCAAAATTTAACGTTACAAAAGTTTGTGTCCGAATATTAACCCCATCTAGACGTCAATATCGTACACTCGTGTTGCTATGCAATTGCAGGAGTTTCTTCGACCTAGGTCGGTACCGTCCGTACTTGTAACTACTTCGTCGGCATGCCATAGAGTTTTGTTCGATACAAGAAATTTAATTTAATTTACGACCATGAAAATATAACATTTTTAGTCATACATCATTCCATGACACGTTTAGTGCCCCCCACCCCCCAGTAAAAATTTTAAAATTTATTCAATATTTAATTATATACATACGTGCGACTTTGATCGCGACAAAAATTATTTATAGTGTTCTAAGAAATGTCGTAAATCGCTCAGATTTAATTGATTCGTTTTAAACTTAAGATCCTAAATCGTTTTTATGAAATTGTTCGTTTCGCGGTACAAACACTCAATCGTCAATCATTCACATGACACCATTAACATTCATTTCAACAAGTAAAACATTGCTCATTTTTTCTGTCATGGCTGCGTATTTGAGACAAGCTCGCAGCAGAATTAAACTCTACAACATCTCCCATGTTCGGCATCGCCTGATTTCGATTAAAGTTTACATAGTTGTGGATTTTCCATATAATTAAACGTTAGGTTAAGACATGACAGTCAAATATGACAGCTGCGCTCGAAAATCCGAACAAAACTAGTCAAACAAGTCAGTTAAACACAACAAGACGAACTCAACAGAATTTTCCATATAATTAAACGTTAGGTTAAGACATGACAGTCAAATATGACAGCTGCGTTCGAACATCCGAACAAAACTAGTCAAACAAGTCAGTTAAACACAACAAGACGAACTCAACAGAATTGTGAAATAAGCTTGACTCGTCACCTTATTTAAATATTGCCTTATTTTAAAGAAAAAAAATTGCTTTAAAATAAAACTAATTTTTATATTGCTATGTGAATAATATTCTAGTTATTACTGTATATAGGGAAATAATTTAAACATTTTCTTCACCCAATATTTTTCCTACCACATTTCTCCAATTACCAAAAAATACCCTCAAGGCAAACGGACCCGCCAAGTTCCTGTTCAGTTCAGATTCAGATTAAAAATGCAGCAAACATCAAAGCCATTGAGGCTCTCGAGCTCCAGCTTGCGTTCACCCCTTGTTGAGATTTTTTCCTTCCCCTAATTCAATGTTGTCGTTTCGTTTTTTTTTTTACCAGAAATTTGCGCAAACACATAAATTATTCATCATCTTTACTCGCGGCCTTTGTGTGTGCGCGTTGGTGCACGTGGGCGGCGATGATATCGCTGAAAAAGGCATCGCAAATTTAATCACGCAATCAAAGGAAAGGTGGCGCAACAGTTCCCCGTTTTAATCAACGGCGGACGCTGCAATTTGCGAACGCCTTGGAACGTCGCGCTTTTCGCGTCACGCGAAGAGTTACGTGTGCGTGAGTAACGAGATTGGGGACGTTTACATAATCTCAAAAACTCCATCGCAGGTATATTGCGGAGCCCCCCCCCCCTCCGTTGGTTTTAGTTCATTTAATATATGTGTGCGATTAATTCTTTTGATTTTAATTGTTTGCCCCGATTATATTTAACCCTTATGTGCACACCCAACTGGATTTTCATGTGAACAGAATCGTTTGGAATCAATTTACTTCCTGCTTCAGGAGGCCTTAAAATAGCGTTTTTGGGGGAATTTTTTTAGGACAGAAAAAAATTTGCAAGTGTAGTGAATTTTTTAGAGCATCTTATTGCATATTTGAGCATTAAAAAAAAATATGTCGAGAGAAAAATATTTAAACGGAACCGATTTTTATGCACATTTGCGCAACACCTTTCAATTGCAGTCTACAATCGGTGGGAAAGATGTAGCCCGTAATTTTTGTCTGAAACAAAAAAAAACCAAAGAAAATTGTAATTCTCATATATTTTCTTCTATGTGAACTAAAAAAAAACCCAAAATTTTGAAATTCAAGATTTTTCTCAGGTTTGAAAATAAATGTGCTCGTTGCAGGAAGAGAAAATCATTTCAACTTGCTAAAAAAGTTGTTCAGATTTTTTTTTCATTAATCTTTTTAGTTCAAATGGAAGAGAATGCTACTGAAGCCAACAAAAGTTTTGTTTCGTTTTGATTGCTTGTCTAGTTTTCTCGCAATCACGCCCACCAGTTTAGAAAAATCGTAAAAACGAAAACTCGAGAAAACGCGCTCTAAAGTTTACGATCAGCAAAAATGTTAATTTTCGATCACTTACGGAATATCTCGTTATAATCCTACTATAGCTCTTACGAATTCAAAATATTATTGTTTAGAACGACCGATTGAACTTTTTTCAGTACTATAGTTCGGTGTTATGTGACTGCGGGGAGGGGGCGCGTTTCGTTTGTCCGAGCGTTCGTGCGTTCGTATATTTTTTGCTCGACACCTCACTGTGTTTAGTGCTGTATCTTTCAAAATATTGCGAATTATTTTTTGAGCCTTCTAAAGCAGGGTCCCCCCTTAATTAATATAAGAAATATAAAAAGAGTTTTCGTCGTTCGGCTTTAGCCGTAATTATAAAATCGTCACACACCGACGGCTGTAAACTTTCGCCGACGCGTTGACCGGCTGCGTTTCGCCAAATGCACAGCGGTCCTGGCCCGCCGAGCTCGGCCAAATGGTTTGTTGGCCCCTCGTACTTTCCAAACGCTCGTTTTGTGCGACTCACGAATGGGGATCTTGAGGCCCGGGCCGATATTTCTCTCCGAGTTATGAGCAAAAATATGACGAGGTGGGCGGCACCCGGGTGTGGACAATAAAAAAAAATATTCAAAAAAAAAATAGAGAAATTCGCAAGGTCGAGACAACATCTCTTTCGTCTTGTTTGTGGTAAACACTTACATGGTCATGAATTGTGCGAGTTTCTATAATTAATAGCGCCGTTTTCACCACTTGAAGGTTAACGAGCAATGTCACGTTCGTGAAACAATTATTCCTATTCGTACCTATTCGTAGTTATTTTTCTTCAGTTTAATTTCTTCGATTTCGTCCTTTTTTGGAAATTTGAAATAAACTGGTAAATCGTTTCAGCAATGATTTGAATCCGTGTTTTTATAACATTAGCCGTTGCATTTGATTTATGTTCACTTTAAACGAAACTCGTCAAATTAAATAGTCAGCGCCCGCGGCCGCAACGATTTCGGTCAACAAAATATTCGATTCGTTGTAAAGTTACCACAGCGTCCGCGGCCGCAACGATTCGAATCGATCGAAGTTTCGTCAAGTTGTTCGTAACAACTTTAATTGTCGTTTTCGTGGGAACCCAGCCCATGATTATGTCCACCCAAAGAAACGTTTTAAATGAAATTCACGAAATTAAATTGGCAGCGCCCGCGGCCGCAACGATCTCGCCCAACGAATTCGATCCGTCGCAAAAAATCACGAGCGCCCGCGGCCGCAACGATTCGAACCGATCGAAGTTATGTCGAGTTTTTTTAAAACTAATTATCATTTTCGCGCAAAGATTTTTGATCCGTGCGATTATGTCAACCGCAAGAAACGTTTTAAATGAAATACGTGAAATTAAATGGTTAGCGCCCGCGGCCGCAACGATTTTTACAACTGATTGTTTTCCTGCAAATTTTTAAATCAATTCTTCAATATTTTTATAAAAATCGTCCCATTACTTATTTACGGCAATATAATTAATAATTGCTTGCCGTGTGCGCATCGATGGTCCCGGTTATTTACCACAGTTTTATTTCCCCTTCAATACAAATTTAATTCGAACTAGTCATAAAACTCGTAGTCATCGTAAGATTTAACTTCACGCCGAGCCATAACATTCATGTAGATTGCATCCTCGTGTTTATTCGCATTTTATGCTTCGGTTAATTTAAAACTTTAGGATGGTGTCGATACTTATTTCGCCCCGTTAACCTTCGCATTTATTTACATAACGTTCTGGTAATTTAACAAACTCAAATGTTTTCTTTAATTCCAGCGAAACCACCACGACATCTTTCCATACGACATGACCTACCAACCGAACGACGAGTACTTACGCAGACCGTGCGAGGAGCAAACGCCAGCGATCCAACAATCGCGCCTGGAAAACTCCGCGTACCTATTCATGAAAACCATGAGGCAGCGAAAAAAGCGTTACACAACCTGTAAGTGTAAGTAACAATGGCGGATATCTGAAGGACCCAAACAATAAAAAAATCATTTCACACATTAAATACGTCCGGTTTGATTTTTCGTCAGTGTTGTCGATACCGCGCCCCCTTCCGCCGTCGCTAACGAGACCGTGTGTTTCAGATGTCACGCTGTGTCACTTCAAGATGTGCAACGTCGGCCGCAAACGAACGACGAGATACTTCCACCTGATAAAGTCGCTCATGTAAACATCATCAATCTGATTCGCGGTGGGTTCGCTCGCGCGCGTCCTAATTGTTATTTATTGTGCGCGCCGAGCGACGTTTAATAACGGGCGTCGAGTGCCTGCGACGCCCTCCGAAAAGCTCCAAGTCAATCAAAAACGTGATGGATGTACCTAATTAAGTCTATTTATTGTTGACGTCCGACCACTCGATAAGATACCGGGGCAATCATCGACGTCGCGATGTGTCGCTGAACGATCATCGCGCGGTGATTAAACGGTTTGATCGGGGATTAACTACGCCCGCGTGTGTGTGCGCAAATTTGTTTGCGGATCGTCTCGAACACGTCGCCGATCGCAGTCATCAAAGTCGCATTTGAATTATGTTATAATTTACGACACTACAACTACAACAACATTACTTGAGTCGTATGAGTCGTTGCAGCTTTAGTCCATAGATGTCTCAGATCAAATACGCAATAATCTTGCAATTAATTACTTTACTTAAGTTGCAAAGAGAAACGAGTTTGAACCTAATATTTAAAATTATAAAATATAATAAAACTGCATCACTAATTTACGACACAACTAAATAAAACATAAAATATTGACGTTAAAAACGTCGACGTTGACAAACGTCACTTCAAAACGCAATTACCTCAACTAGATACATTTTCGTACACGGCGTTTATGACCAAATCGCGATTTTTCGTTAATGATTTACGTAAAATATCAACAAGTTACCATGAAAATCCAATTCAAACTAAACCAGTAGAAAAAAAAACAATTTTAACGACTTGTTTAAATTTACATTGACAGTTAAAGAACGGAAATTCGAAAATTTAACTCCGTTACGAGTCGTTTACGTTCACTGTGCATTTAATGAATATAACACAACGCTATAAATCAGTTCGATTTGGTCAATAAGCACACGGCGGTGTTCGATTTGAAAATTCAACGCAATGCAAGCACTAAACGGTTAAGAAAAACTCACCTTGTCGCTTCGATTCACGCACTTAGTATAATCGCCCATCGATTTCGTTCACGTTCGCGTTTTTCACGACATTTTGAAGCGTTAAAGTTTGGATTTAGTCAATTTTTGCGATTTTCGCAGCACCCGCGCCACTTAAATCTGTCAAACCGGAATCGATCACGTCTGCCAACTTAAATATAAATTTTATTATAAAATTTACGAGGTGCAAATATAGATTTAAAATCGTAGTTTTCCAAATTATCCAATTTCTTCAATTTTACCGATTATTTCAAGAATTTAATATCAAAAACCGATTAAAAATCGTTAAAGAAATTACAATTTTAAAGAATTTGGACTTAAGTTGGTATTGACAGTAAAATGGCAGTTCGAAAAAATCTGTTTTTAAATTCGAAAATTTCAAACGTAATTTACACAGCGTGAGTGCAATCGCGGGTATTTATTAAATATAAACATGTTAGCATGACGATTTTCAAAGATTCGACAAAAATTAGCCTACGATTAAATCATTTTTATTAGTGACTTTTGTTGTATTTAGATTGGTAGTGGTGGTGAGAAGCGTCAATTTGACGAGACGTCAATTCGAAAATTCGCTTTTACAATAAATTTTTAAGTGCCCCGTTGTACGAAACCTAACGTGAACGCGATTTAAGTTCATTTCGAGTGACTTATAATCGTTAATTCGAGAAGACCGTGAATTCGAAAATTCAATTTGAGTGTCCCTAGGAGACGTAACCTAAACGTGATTTAGAAGAAAATGCAGGTATTTATTTAATTTCTTTTCCTTTTACGTAAACTGTGCAATTTGCAACAAAATCGTTCAATCACATCGCGACGGTTACATACATGCCCCGGTGTCGTATCAACCGAAACTATTCCCCTTAAAAAATTGTACATATTAATCATAGGATGTGCACCGTCGTAGATCAATGTGTAAATAAAGAAACAAACTTTTTTTATTTTTTATTTAAAGCACCCAGAAGAAAGCAGACATTATAAAAGAATAAAAAAACATAATTCTTACTGAGATTCGTAATTCGAGACATCGTCTTGCCCAGCACCAAACGACATTAAATATACATATTAAGAATAATTCAACATTTATAAAGCTTTATTTTCATCATATATTATTATTATTTTTTATATATTATATATAAGTAAATGTAATAAGGCCACTAAAGCTAGAAACACTTTTTTTGTGTGTGTCGAAACGTCGACCGACAGGTACCGTTTTTTTTTTTTATTGTTTAACCGTAAGCGGTCAACGTGATCAGCAGGTATTTGATTTCCTTTGTGACCTCGTCCTGAAAAAAATCCAAAAATACACAAGTAAATATGTGTGCGCGCGCAGACAATCAACAACACTTTGGCAGTATAAGTGAATGTGTTATGTGGTGCAAGAAAGACAGGTACTGTGTATGTGTTTTAGTCCACCAACGCCAAGAGGACCCTCTTGTAATCTCCGGATGTGTCGCCCTGCAAAGCAGAGAAGTCCAGTTAGTGATCAAGCCCTGTTTACATGCGACAGTATTAATCACGACAAATATCTAATGATCTAGTTTGGGGACACTGCACAAAATAGTAATATTTTTATTTATAAATACACCATATTCCGAAAGCTTTCATCTTCAGTTATTTTTTAATATTATTGAAGATCGTTGCTTTTGAAATGTACATAAAAATATTTCTATTTTCTGAATAGTTATTTCCCCAAACTATGACAACTTCACAAGCTTTAAATTTATTATCTGAGAGACTATATTCCCGACCGGTCTTTCAATTTAATTCGTCTTATCTAATGTCATGCCGAAGCGATTCACCAATTCCACCGAAATTATGCCAAGAATTAGTAGTTGATGACTAAAGTGCACGAGTCGACTTACGGCGATCCAGTCTTCCAGCGACTTGTTGTACTTGTCCATGAAGGCCTGTTTGATGTCGGCGAGGTCGATTTCGGACCTGGACACGATGATGCGGATCAGGGTCTTGTCTTTGGTTCCTAGGCCGGACATGGCGTCGTGGAGACGTTCGGCGAAGTAACCCACCTTGCTCTTGACGCATTTGACTGAAACACAACAAGAAAAATTGAGTTGGTTTCAAGTGCAATTGGGGTGAATTTTTCGATCATTAATACTTTTTTTTAATTGAATTTTTGATAAAGTTAATACTTTGTCATTTTTTGAATTACTTTATTTTATTTTTTGTTACACCAATTATCTTAATTTTGAACTTTTCTTTTTATTATTATTCTTGAATCCAATCGACATTTTTTTATAATTTTTAATTGTCAAATTTTTGTAAAATGTGTCAAATTTTACACTTATTCCATTTTAGACAATTTTGACATTACCATCAATTAAATTCCCCCAATTTTCAAATTTCTAATCTAAAAATTATAGGATTAAAATTTTTTAGATTAGAAAATTTTGATTCTTAAATTTTTCGAATCTTGTAATTTTGATTTCTAAATTTTTCGAATCTAAAACAAAAATAAGCATTTACCGATTCCCAGTAGGCCTTTCTTCACATTGCCTGAGAATTCTTTCTTGATGGCCTCCTCGATGTCTTTTCCCGATAACCGTTCGTACTCGGCGAACGTCTGACGCAGCTGTTGGTAACTCCTGGTGATCAGGATCGAGTTGAAATGCGATTCCTCGGTGCCCAGTTTTCCCTCACCGGCGGAGATCAACATCTCCGCGTCGGCGGTCGCCTGAGCCTCGTTCACGCCCTGATTTTCTTCCCGATTCCCCTACAACGAAAAATGACACGACATGATATTAACAAAACGACAAAGATAATAATTACCTGGCAAAGCGACACGAGCAGCCGTTTAAAATGCCCGGACGTGTCGTCTTTCAAGTCGTGCTCCAAAGTTTTTCCGTAAACTGCAAAAAAATCATACAATATGACAATATGCATATAAATTTTCACAACTCACGCTCTTCGTAACATTTCGCGATCGTTCGGATCCCGTAGTTCGACAGCGTGCACAGGATCTCGATGATGGCCTCTTCGTCGGTTCCCATTCCGGCCACGGCGTCGTGCAGTTCGTTGGCGTAGTACTGCGGCAACGGCGTCATCAGCGCCACCATGACGTCTTCGAATTTGCCGCCCAGTTCGCTCTTCAGCTCCGAGATTAGGTCTTTTCCGTAAGACGTCTTGAAAGTTTCGGCGATCTCCAATCGCTGGACGATGCCGCGGCGCGCCAAGACGTCGATGATGGACTTTTCGTCGGTTCCGAAGCCCTTCATGGCCTTGCGGAGCGTCGCCGAATCGGCGACGGGGTCGAACGGATCCGCCGGATAGACGGTCGGCGTGCACTAAAAATTTGATTGTCATTTAAATCAAAAAATTCCAATCCAGGATCATCGCCGCCCATCTTAAGATATTCAACGCGCAAGTAAATGGCGTCACCTACGCAATGCGAGCGTAAAGACGAGGTCAGGGGAGACTCATGACTAAGAATAAAGAGGTCACGCCAACGGAATGCTGAACTGAAACGAAAGCGACGGTGATCTTATACACCCGTAATCATTGCGATGATGCATAATTAACGCGATGAATGAGACGTGCTAATGCAACGTTCGAAGGTTGCCGCAGGTACCGACACAAAAATCGTGTTATGTTGCGATATTTGTTCACGCCTATAAATAGACTTTATTTAAACATTAAACCGATAGAACGAGTTTCCGCCGCGAATTTTATTAGTTTCCGATAAAAATAATCACCGGCGGAAGTCCGCGAAGGTAACGTTTCTTCCTTGGTTATTTAATAGTCTACTGAAATAAACACGTTGAGAAATATAAGAAACCGCAAGAGATTGCGTAATTTCTTCGTTACTCACTCGCGTCACGCAATCCACTTTATTATAAAATCCGTTTTTATTGAATTATCGATTTGGCGATTACAAAATTACAAAACTAACCCTGAAAACGTCTTGCGAATTTTTTTTTGAAACTTCCAACGTTGCCGCCCATGTTTTAAGAGCGAGCTGTCAAAATAATAATAAGAATAAGTCGCCAAATCTACTTTGACCGTTTGAACCAATCCACGCCCCACAAATCACGAATTTTAACCAATCGCACGTCATCCTAATTGACCCAACAAGAAAATCGATAAACGACCCCAATTACGAATTCCAGTCGGGCACCCGGATTCCCAGCGCGTTAAAGAAAGTAGAACGCCGCCGAAACTTTCACGAAAAGCTTCGCCCATTAAATCGAGACGATCTTAACTTAAAAACTCACCTTAAACGGGTAATACTGCTGGTTGGCCATCGCGACGATAGACTAGAATAGAAAAAGTCCAATTAAACGAAACCTCGTCGGTGGTCGGTGGAATTCGAAAGTCGGACTAGAACTGATTCGCGTCGGCCGCGGTCTACCATATAAACGCGTCAATGATGTCACCATTCTATATTTGCCAGTGAACCAATTGCGATTTCTTCGGCGGAAAAACGCCGATTCGAAGATAACGCGGAGACGTCGTTATGTCTTTTGGGCTATTTTTAATCGAATTTTAACATTTCTTGTCGTAATCAACGACAAGGGGTTGAACAATTCTTGTTGCCGAATCGAGGACGGGCGTTCCGTCATCGAGACTCGGGGTGACGTGACTCACGTCGATGAATCACGAAATTCGCGCGAACGACGATAAAGCAATTTAAATGATATGACTTACCTATTTACAACGGAATCGAAGAATTAGTTTGAGACGAGGAACACACCCACTTTGCTCTCGGGTCTTCGGCGGACACTGCGCATGACACAAAATGCCGGTACGTGCGAAAAAAGCACGGGAGCGAAAGGTCAATCTTAAGATTTGTTGTTGGTTGATTGTTAATGCAAAAAAAATCGTTAGTATCGGGATTTGGTGTGTAAATCTCGCCGTTTATTCGCCTCTATTTAATTCGTGTTGATGAAAAAGTAGAAAAGTAAATAAAATTAACGTCTTCAATGTTAAATGTTGGCAGCACATAGCTAGCGCCAATTGTTCTGTGGCGCCAATTAGTGGTCTTCATTTAAACAAAAAATATTGCATTGATATTTCATATCTAACGTACCGTGAAAATTAATGACTTATTACGTAAACATCGGATAAGTGGTATTTCTTGTAAATTAATATTTACTCCTATTGTATATGTCATCATATTTATATTATGATTAAATTCTTGCACGATAACGATTTCTTTGAAGTTGCAAATATTGACATTGTCCGTGTTCGGTGGTTGCTTATAATTACAAATGTTTGATTGATCAAACTTTGGGCCAAGTCGTGCACTTTTAATAAGCCAGTTAATCGCATTTTTTGAACGCACTAAAAAACATCACAGCAAAAAAACGCCAATATAAAACCAAAAAATGCCGAGCCGTCGACGTAAAAACCCAAATTTACGTAAAATGCGCACCTCCAAACCTATTTCATCGTATCGCATGATCGATCATACGAAGATTTTATAAATATTTCGGATTCCACAGTTAGCAATTTTAAAACGTTACGGTTGGCAACACAAACGCACTGTCAAACTTAAAATTCCTAATTTGGCGTTAAACGAATTTATACGTCAAAATGTCGAAAGTCGATTTAGAATTGAAGAAGGTGAGTATGTCGCCCAATTATTGTCGCGATACCATTACGAAATTTTTTAGGCTTTCGCCGAGCTGCAACACAAGGCGATAGACACGACGCAAAAATTGAGGTTAGCCGACATGCAAATCGAAAGCTTGAAGCGGCAGAAGCAGCACGCCGTCATCACCGAACGGTAAAGCCGGCGTTAACGCCCCGAAAAAACGTGTCTCACGTGAAATTTCAGGGAGATAGCCAGCCTGGACGAGTCGACGAACACGTACGAGAGCGTCGGCCGGATGTTCATCTTATCACCCATCGGCGAAGTCAAACAAAACCTGAAGAAAAAACAGGAGGCGGCCGAAGAAAAAATCAACAAATTAGAAAACAACAAAGGATACTTGGAGCGAAATCTCAAAGAGGCCGAGAATAACCTGCGCGAGATGGTGCAGCAAAGAAAAGACGCTTAAAATTATCGAAATATACAATTTTCAACTTTTTTTATTATATTTATTGTTGAACTTATTACATGTAACCGTAGAAAATAAAGATTTCAATTAAATTGTGGTCACGTTTCCAAAGCGGTTTCAAATAGGAGGGGCATCGCTTGGGGGTTCTCGTCGACGTTCGACGGCTTGTGCAGCAGCTTGAAAATCCCCGTTCCTATCGGCGCCGCCATTCCCATTATTATATTTTCGGATACGCCGTTTATTTTGTCGGTTTGGCCGTAGTACGCGGCGTCGAATAAATGATCGGCAGTTTTTTCAAACTAAAAACGGAGAAATTATTAACGAGATGATGTGATGCGATTCGTTCTTACGGATGCCAAGTTTAAGACGGACTGTTTCATTTTTGCTAGGCCGTGCCTCGTGATGCCTAAAACTTCGCCTGTGTGGGTCATTTGCGCTGCTAGTAGCATCATGTGACGGAAATCGACGCTCATTCCGTGGTTTTCCATCACCATTTTGATTTCAGTCATAATTGTTTGTCTACAATTAACAAATTAACGAATAAGCTTGACGTATGACTCGACAATAATCTCTAATAATTTTTTTTACTACCTAGCTGCTTCGATCCCCAACGTTTGATAAACCTCGATGATGTTATTCGAGACAGTTTTTATGCCATTGACTCCGTATGTAGCCATAACCTCTCTGAGATTATCGCCTTCGACGCAAAGGTTGTAATGTGCTTTGCCGTTTATGTCTTCGCGAGCTATAACTGCCCTATTCACCGTCGGTAAACCCTACAAAAAACACAAGAATAAAACATAAAAAGAATCGATTGAACAGACCTTTATCACGACGTTGGGAATTAGTTCCTTCAACTCGTGCATATTGAAGTTCAATCTCGTCGAATACTTTGCCCTGTTCGGGTGCACCGTCAAGATAGTTTCGCTCTGTATTTTGACGTCTGTCGGTTTCAATTTAAGCTTAGATGTGCACAGACTGAAATTAAAATAGATTTTTTTGAAACGTGTTCTTTTATTAATAGATTTTTAATTTGAGTTTAAAATTAAAGTTATTTAGATTTTTTTGGTCCAATTTGTTGTATCTGTTGAACATTGTCACTGACCTGTATCTAATAGTTTCGGCGTTGACTTCCAACTGCAACAGCTTTATCCTTTCGAAATTTAACTTGACGAGCAAGAAGCATTCGCCTTTCGTGTAAACGTCGTCGATGTACGCACAAATCTGAAATGTTTTACGTTAAAACGAATCGCAAACGTTATAATTAAATACCTCTCCCAGTGTGGTCCGTTCGACACGTCCCTTGACTCTCCTAGCGAATTCAGGATCGTGGGGATCCATCAGAGAAGCCCTGATAATCGGTGTGCTGATCGACTTGCTTGCATTTATGATTTCTTTAATTCTATCAACGAAAATTATTCACTTATCAGGAAGATCATTTTGAAATTAAAACTAACTATATGAACTAGTAACTGTACTAACTAACTATAAAACTATTTCGATGTTATTTATTACCTCTTAACTGGATTTGAATTATTACAATTTGGAATAAAATCTTATCATCAAATTGAATGATAATTTTAAATTAAGATATTTTTAAAATTGAAAAAGATAATTCAATGACTTTTTGTATATAACAATGTAATTGCGGTTTCTGTTTACATATTTCTTCATTCGCGTTAATTTACCTTGGCACACCTTGCGTGATGTTCATGCTAGCAACGCCAGCAAAATGGAAAGTTTTCAAAGTCATCTGCGTGCCCGGTTCTCCTATACTTTGTGCCGCTAACGCTCCGACAGCGGTGCCAGGTTCGATTATTGATCTCGTATACTTCTGGCCGCACGTTTCCAGAAACGTCACCAGCTGACTGCACGTGAGTCGCTCCAGTTCCTTCACAACGGCGGATGACCCGTACTGATCCAATATGTTGTCCAATTTCCTCCCTATCTCGTCCATGAAGTTCCTAAAAAAAATTCACCAGTTTCTTCGAAAATTCTAATTGTACATCAAATGTACCTTAATTCAGTTTTGAAATCTACGCTCGTTTCGTTTAGAGCGTTTGTGGCCAGGAACGCCTGCGTCGCCCTTCTTATCTGGTCGGCGTCCAACGCAGTTTCGTCTCGGTACGGGCACTTGGCCCTGACGTGGTTTAAAACTCGGTCGAAATCGACTGGGCGATCTTTACCTAATTTTGAAATTATTAGCATGAGACTTTAATGATTAAAATATTTAATGATCGTCGACGAAAGATATTAATTTATTAAACTCAAGTGTAAGTAAGTCAAATAGGAAATTTGTAAAAGGTCACAGGGGAGCTAACAAATCTAGACCGTTGAGAAAAAAGCAGATAGTATATAAAATAATTTCACCTAAACTATCTAAAGATATGTCAAGATTTAACTATAACTAAAAATATTAGTTGTGAAAAGCTTGGAAAATTATATGGTGACCATATATATATACAGAACATCTTATCAAATTTTTTGTTGCGATTTATTATTATTAATGAATATAGCCTTCGTTTGCAATAAATTCATTGTGATAATTAATAAAGCTACAATGCAATGTCTGTGAAAATATTTAAAACGCAAAGAATCGTAAAACAAATATTACAAAACATAAGAAGGACGAACCCTCCATGTACGTCGGATCCAAACCGTCGCAGCCGTAGTTGATTTGAACCATGTCGCCTTCGGCGTTTCGCACCGACCCATCGTAATGCACCACTAAATCTTCCAGTGACTAAAATTAATAAAAAGTTAAAGGACAGTTCATTTCAAAAACGACCTAATACCTTAACCAACCGCCTTTGCATGTAACCCGTCTCGGCTGTCTTGACAGCCGTATCGACGAGACCTTCTCTGCCGCCCATAGTGTGGAAGAAAAATTCCGTCGGAGTCAAACCGGAATAAAAACTGTTCTCGACGAAACCTTTGGCTGCTGGAGTTCTTGCTAGGAATAGTAATGGCTAATTAAATTCCTGTGCGCTCTGATGAGTTGTAGAAAAATTTTACAATAACTTTCTTTAATATTTGACACAAACTACCACCGTGTAAACTAAGATATATTTAGTGACTATGGTTTTCAAGATTTCTAATCTATTTGTCTAAATTATTTACATCACATAAATATTTAACAAAGTGAATGAGAATTGAGGGTGAACTATAAATAGCTGCAGTCTTAGTGGAGGGGCGATTAAATGCCCCATTCAATATAACTAACAAAGTAAAATACGTACAATGGTGCTCGAAGTGCGGTAAAGACCTGTCATCGAATCCATCGGGAACTCTCTTACCATTCAAAGCCTGCTGACCCACACAGGCTATCATCTGCGATATATTAATAAACGAACCTGAAAATAAACCGATCAACAATAAGAACTTGCACAAAAAACCAATGCACCTTTAGAACCAGACAAAGCCATAACCAACGGACTGTTTGTGGGGTACAATTCGGCGACGCAAGCCTGCCCGGCGTGTTCTCGAATCACGGACAGCTCCTTCAAGATCACAGCTTCTAACGATTCCTCGATGGTACAACCGGGTTGTGTCGGCAATTTGCCGTCGGCCATCGCCTTAATATATTCGTCGCATTTACTGTACCTAACGTGACGAATTTTAGAGTTTCTAACTAGATTTTTCATCGGCAAACTCACCCGTCTTTTAGCAGTTTCGCCTTTCTGCGTAGCAAACCGTCTCCGGGAGTCACGTCGCCTATTCCGATGGAAAAACCGGCGTTCATTAGGTAATAGGAGGCCATTTTTGCTGCACAAAATAAAACAATTAAGAATATTTATGGAGCAACCGCACTTTTTATATATAAACCAACCGCAAAATTATGAAGCAAATAACATTTTAAATACTTCAAGCACACCCACCCAATCTCCACATGGATCTGATGGCAAACTCCTGACCGAAATCCCTCAGAATCACGTAGAAGATATTACTGCCCTTTCCGCCGGATCCCAGATGTCCCTTGTCCATGGTGCCGGCCAGCAGTTCCGAATTGCGTATGATGACGTACGAATCTTTGATGCACATCTCGCGGTCTTTGGTGTACGCCTTTCCTTTCGCCTCGAGATTGGCTTTCACGGGACAGTCCTTGTTCGGTTTTAATATCAGGCTGAATATTTGCTTGCCTGTCCATAATTTTTTCGGCTGGAAATCGAAAAAACAATCTTAGAAATTGTCATCGTTGTTGTTTGTAATTTTATTTGACGAAATAAACGTCAACGAGACCAAATTTTAAACTTATTGATATAAATTGATCGGTGCTAACTGAACTCTGTGTTCCTAGTTTCTATAAAGGGTGACTGTTGGTAAATTAATGCTCATTACTTATACGTATTTCTAATTTTCTAAATTTTACCCGTTACGTTAATATTATCGGGGTGTACGTACTTTTAAAATTGCCGGTGTGGGCAAATCTATCGCCATGTTGGCGTCATCGCTCGCCAGCAAAGTTGCCGCAAGCTGTGAAGCGTGCAACAAATCCATGAATGTGTCCTTCAAAGTTAGAAGATATCCGCCGGTGAGAAAATCTTGGGTCGCCGCTATCAGCAGTTCACCGTTCCTTGGGGTCACCAAATTGCTTTTGTTCTACGGAAAAAAATAAAAACGTTTTTGTAGTTCATTTCCACAATTCGAAGATCTAATATTAAGTTATAAATATTAAGAATTATGCGGCTAGTAAGAGATTAATTGTGGTTTACGACCATCAACTTCGAAAACTTAGTTCATAATAAATTAATCAAAATTAAATTCTACCCTCTTTATAAGATAGGAACCGCAATTATTTTCTCACAAACCCAATTAAAATACAATAAACAACAGCAACTTACGCCCATCAAAATCAGTGCCTCGGCCTTCGCCTCTTCAGTCTGCGGCAGATGCAAATTCATTTCATCCCCGTCGAAATCGGCATTGTAAGGATTACAAACGCACTCGTTAAACCTGAAAGTCCTGTGCTTGTGTATCTTCGCCCGGTGCGCCATTATAGACAACTTGTGCAAGCTGGGCTGCCGATTGAACAAAACGACGTCGTCATCGTGCAGATGCCGTTCGACCAAATCCCCCAGCTAAACCAACGAAACCACAAATCAACGATTGAAACAGACAATAAAACAACAAAACCTTCAATTCCTGCGCCAATTTCTCGCGGTTTCCGTACCGGAGGAACTTCTTGAACAGCGACCCCTTTTGCTGGACGTAGTTGGCGCCGGGCCACACGTCTGGGCCGTTCACGACCAGCTGCTTCATCAGGTTGATGTTGGCTTGGATCACGCGCTCGGGGAACGTCAGCGTCTTCGCGATGTAACACGGCACGCCGACCTGGTCGATTTCCAGGTTGGGATCCGGAGAGATCACGGTGCGCGATGAGAAATCCACGCGCTTTCCCGAGAGGTTTCCCCTGAAGCGGCCCTGCTTGCCTTTCAGGCGCTGTACTAATCCCCGACCGGGTTTTTTCGGCTAGACAAATAGTATATTAATTGTAATACTGTGTTTTATTTAATAAAATACTGTTTTATTAAATAAAATACCGTTTGTGCTAAGTTTGTTTCAATTTATTTGCCAACCATAGTCTCCAACTTACTATTATTGTAATACTGTAATAAACTTAAAACGTACCATCATGGCCAATGGCACGCCGGATAATTCACTGTTGATGTAAAGTGCCGTCTGTAACTGCAGAAAGTCCCAACCTTCTTGGTACATGTTTACGTTCGCACCAGACAATTTGTGCTTCTTTATGACGTCATTGATGAATATTATTTCTGACTGTTTCATTGTTAGATCGTCTTCATTCCTGGACAGACAAAATTAAGTCAAATCAATTTTTTAATTTTGTTTAATTAATAATAAATGCATTGTATACCAACAGTTTCTTCTAATTAGCACATATATGAAACTGAAACAAAAATGCTGTTGCATTAACAACACCGATTGTAAGAAATAATTGTTGAATTAAAGTATTATTTTCTGTGTGTATGATGTTTTAAACAATTAAGATATGTACGTGTTTAAAACAGCAGATGAAATTTATAATTGCTTTTAAAATTATTAAGTGTACGGTTGCTTTAAACATAAAGTTGAGTTGAGTTGCATTGAAGTGCATTGATATGTGTTGGCTTGGATTTGTTTGGGGTTGGGTAGGGTTGTGGTGGTTTGCAGTGATAAAAATACCTCACATACACCTACTCAAAACCACAGCTGACACTCGTTATTATGGGACTCTTCTTCTTAAGTTGCAGTAAAAAAAAACCAGCAAGGTTTACCAATCTATTATTATATTAATATTTATACTACCCAACCCAACCCAACCCAACACAACCCAACCCAACACAATGCAACACAGATGTCTGTTTTGAATTTATCAGATCTTTCAATGTTAGTTCTTACATAGTTCTCATTATCATTTAGATGGTTCACATTAAGGTATTTATTTTGAACATTGCTTTACTTAAATTTGGTTTCAAATCCTGATGTCACGCATTGTTTCAACGCCTCTTTTAATGTTCGAATTATTTAAATTCAAATTAGTACATATTCTATTTTTTTTATTAAAGTCATGGTTGCAGCAAATGTCACTCGGAACATCCAAATTGCCAGAAAATTCAAAACACTATGCAAATCAATCTACCAACTTACGTTCCGGCTTTAACATCCGAAATAACCGACGGCCTGATACAAACAGGCGGCACCAACATCCTCGTAAACACCAAATCCTTCGGCTGTGCCCTACAAAATTACGAAATTGAACTTTCATTCGATCGATAAAACACACCCGATGACCTTTTAGGCGACATCGCCAATAAAGGAATGTCCTGTTCCGGTATCCGCTCGAACAACTTCAAGACGTCGATGGGCGTCAAAATATGCAAAAACGGCCCTGACGTAATCGACGCCTGTATGTCGGGATTCACCTCGATGGCTTTGTTGAACTCGGCTAAAAAATCACAAAACTTTGCTTAGCTACAATGGACCCTTGCGGTCGCAGTGGAGTTTAATCGCTCCACTCATTATAACTAAAACCTAAAACTTTAAATTGTTGAAGAACCAACCGAGCTGTTGCCGCAGAGCCGGATCACGTTCCTTCTTTCCCCGGTACTTCTCGTGCGCGATTTTCAACACCGACCCCCCGGAACTTGTCTTACTAGCCGTCAGTTTTTTCACGACGCCGTTAATATCCTTGCAATATGGGCACTTGTTGACCTTTTTGCATTTGTCGATGATTTTCTTGCGGATCGCCTTTTTCGTCATGTAACTGAGATACGGATTGATCAGCTTCACCCTGAACAGGTCCTTGTCGGCTTCGGAGAGCAGCACGCGCGAGCACTTCTTGCAGATCGTCTGGAGGATCGAGATGATGCTCTTGAAATACCCGACGTGGAAGACGGGCAGCTCGAGGTCTATGTAACCGAAGTGGCCGACGCATTCGTTCAAGTTTTTGCCGCACGTCTGGCACGGTGCGTCTTTGCTGTTCGTGCCCTGAAATTTATCGGAAATTAAATGGCTAGAATAGTTTGAGACGTACCAGTCGCTTGTCCAGGACCCCGTACGGGATCGGTGTTCGCTGTATGTCTTGGTTATATAGGTTTTTGGCGACGACGTGGATGTGGGCCTGTTGCTGCATGCTCTCGGCGCTCTCGACGCCGAAGCTGACATGCGAGCTGGAAAAACGAGCGTACAATTTATTGTGCGGCTAAGATCTTACGTTACATTTTACGTGCGACATCCGCTTCTCGGTACTGTTCCTTCGGCATGTTATTCGCGATTTCGCTTTATTTATGAATAATACTGGGGAAATAAGTGAGGTTAAACTTTTGGAAACTTCAAACTTTCATTGCCAACATAATCAAAATAAAATTTATATAAACACGATCAACACTTTAAATAATAAACACGATCAACACTTTAAATAATAAACACATTTTACTTTAACTTTACGTATCGTTAGGTTTTTTGAATTAGGTCTTATTTAACATTTTTTATTAATATTGTAATATCCTATGCATTTTCATATTGTTTACGATTAATTTTTTTTTACATTTTTGATAAACACCGACACACAGCGGTGCACATCGGAACTAAATTATTAATGGCGCCCCATATCAGGGAAAAATCGAAATGTTTCATTCCGTAATAAGAAATGTATTGAGTTAATTGCTAATTTGTGTGTTTGGGTTTCTTAGGATGCTTTTAAAAATTGATTCAACTGTAAAATAAAAAATTTCGTACAACTTATGTGACTGCGGACGTAGTAATAAAAAAGACAATCTTAACTTCTGATTGTCGCCGGCACGCATATCAAAGCCAACCGATTATTAGTCCCCGAAAAAAAACCGCAAAGATAGCGTCGCCTAGGTGCAACGGGCACTTTTGAACAAAAAAAAGTGATTATGTAGTCGGCGCTGACTCATACTTGCGACGCTTCTCGTTCCATTGTTAGAATGGCTTTGCAAGTGTTCGAGTGTTTGTTTCGCGTTCAAGTTAAATGGAAATTTAACGGTTCGTTTAGTGAACGGACTTTTCGGATGGCGGCGTCGATCTTGCATCTAAATAGACGGAGCCGGGGGCGGTTATGGGGTGAGCTTTGCAATTTATTATTTTAAAATTAAATTTTTTTTTTTTTGAAACACCCGTTATAATCTATGGGTCGATCATTATTTATTTTTGTGTTTGAGAATACTGCACCTATTCCTACATCGCTAGCATCTATGGTTAGGTTATAATTTTTGAAAAATCGGAATCTTGAAGAGTAGGGTTATGTTTGTTAGAATATCTTTACAAAGTTCCAAACCTACGTATTCAGGATTTTTAATATCTACCACTGGTCATTTCTTTAAATAGTTCGTCGTTGGCTTTGTTAATTTAAGTTCTGATTGAAACCAAGGAAATCTTTGATTCGTTTAGTCGTCGTAGGTAGTTTGGAATTTTGTGTAATAGAAATTTTATCCGGCTGAAGTTTATGTTTATGTTTATGAAGTTTAATTTGTACACAATACACGTCGTGTTTCAAGTTCAGTCGGTTTACAACCAACACATTTCCCAGTGTACATTAAAATATTAAATTCGTTAAATGTTTGTTTCAGATGCTGGTGTACGACGAAAAAAAGATAAAAACGCTCATAATTGTAACGTCATTTTATTTGTAAGAAAGCAACATAAGTGTTGTCACACGTCGTGTAATTAAGGGGCTTGCTTGAAAGTCGACTGTTACCTGCACGACGGTACGACTCGTCATCCGCAAGCGCTAGGTAGGATGCTGTACCCACCCTGGGCATCTGTTAGGCCCGTGTGAAGCTTGCACACACGGGGTGTTGCCCACACCAAAAGGGTCTGGTATAACAAGTGCTGCGCGTATGTTTGCCTCTACAGCGAGATCATCGTAAACATGATCAGGGGAAACAGTTGTGGTCCTAGTATCTGCTATGAAAGAACCGTAGAGTATGCCTCCTACACGGCGCGTGTTGCATTTATTTGCTACGTTTGAACTTTCTAGTAGTGTCGATGTAAAATCGATGGCGTTTTTATATTTTTGAGCGCCGGCGGGCCGAGTATGGGTGGAGCCGGACCGACTTCCAGAAGGTAAGCTTGTGAGATTTTAACTTTTATAATACGTTGCGTTTCAAGTTCAGTCGGTTTACAACAAACACATTTCCCAGTGTACATTAAAATATTAATTTGTTAAATGTTTGTTTCAGATGCTGGTGTACGACGAAAAAAAGATAAAAACGCTTATAGTCATTTTATTTGCAAAGCAACATAAATGTTTCACTGTCATGTATTGTTTGATGGGGCTAACTCTTAGCGGTCTACTTTTAACCCGCACAAAGCACGAATCGTCATCTGCATGGTGGCAGTATCCACTCTGGGTATCCCTAATCCGCGTGTACAAAGCGTGTCGTTATCTGTTAAGGAGTGAGGTATATGCAGTGTGACGTGCGGCTATCAAGGAAAACTGCTTTGGGTGTGCCCCTTAACTGCATAATGTGCTACATTTAAATTTGCTAATAATGAAAGTGGAATAGGCCTCTTGGGGATACCACTATAAAAAAAACGCGCCAAGTGCTTTACCTCTAGGGTGGTGTGGAAAAACGCAAATGATACAACTAAATTAGAAACTATAATAAATTCAAATATAGAGTACTTTTATATTTCAATTAAATTTAATAATATCCGAGTAGGGAATTAAATGAAATAAGGCGGGGCCATATGCCAGTTTGCATTATTCGCATTTATCGCAACTTGCCATTAGACACAAAAATGTCATAACTTTGTTTGCGAATTTATCACCGAAGGAGACGTTTCCGAGAAATAATTTTCATACCATTGGACTTGTAATGACTCCTACAACATAATAAAACAGGTATTTACCCGTTCCGTGACGATTTTTTGGCCATGAATGTTTATCTTCCGGGGGGCGTAATTCGCCCCCCCCCGTGCCGACCGACAAAAAATTTCAACGGATTCTCATTTCTACACCTTTAATTACCCGCCAAACAAAAATCATCAAAATTCGTGACTACACCGTATTCGCTAATTCAGCCCGGCCGAAATATTTTTACGGCATTTTTATTTACTTTAGCTTCGATTTAAAGGGTATGTTTGCGACGTGAAGTTAGATACGATTGACGTTACTAAATGATATTCTACAATTTTTATTTTAATTATATTATACAAATTAGTGTAATTTGAATGTTGGTTACAATGTTAGTGCGTTGGCGCCCTCTAGACGTCGATGTGCTCAACCCGTTGCGCAAAGCGCTGTTAATATTGACGTCTGGATGGCGCTTGTGTTATTGTCTACGGCCGTTGAGGGTTGGCAACAATGTTGCTGCGATGTCGCCATCTACACGTCAATGTACTCAACCCGTTGCGCAATGCGCTGTTAATATTGGGGTTTAGATGGCGCTAGTGTTATTGTCTACGGCCGTTGTGAGTTGGCAACAATGTTGGTGCGTTGTCGCCATCTACACGTCAATGTACTCAACCCGTTGCGCAATGCGCTGTTAATATTGGGGTTTAGATGGCGCTAGTGTTATTTTCTACGGCCGTTGTGAGTTGGCAACAATGTTGGTGCGTTGTCGCCATCTACACGTCAATGTACTCAACCCGTTGCGTAAAGCGCTGTTAATATGGACGTCTGGATGGCGCTACTGTTATTGTTTGTCGGCCATTGAAGGTTGTGTTTATCGCCGGTTCTAATTTTACCATTTTTTGACGTTCCAAAAAACCATTGTTTCTACCATTGCCGAGCACGTTGAACGAGTGCTTAATCGGCGCCTGTAAGTTCGCAAATGCGCATCTCGTTTGAAAATGTGCATGCTATTCTCATATTGACGTTTGTTTTGACAACTAAAACGTGTTTTTACGTCGTAGGAAACAAATAAATGCTTTGCAAGAATCGATGGAGCAACTGACGGAGGAACATCGACACAAAAATGACCAACGACAAGGTACGAATGGAACCACGATCGGGTATCAGAGGTCAAGCAGGACTACGCCATAATGATGGAGTCCCTCAGGCGAACCAAGCAAGCTGAATTCCGGAAAACTCTACTCTGCCCTGCCTTCGCCACGTTGGAGGTGAACTTCAGCGCGACGTTGCTCCTTTGCTCCTTTGCTGCACATTGTGCGCGATCTGCTGCATGGCAGGGCACCTTTCCTGCACATGTACAATTGGATCATAGTGCATTTTATGTTTAGTTTTACTGGAGATAATTTGGTTACTATCTACTTCACTCCATGTATTGGGTGATGAATTATGACATATTTTCACAATGCTTTTCTGTTTCAGAGGAAGATCGTGCGAGGATAACAGGATGCAAAGCAACTATATAAGTGAAACGAACACCACGCTTTTGGGTAGACGCCAACGTAAGAGTGACCAGCCGCCATCAGGTGCTCTCGAGTTGAGAAATTCATGGGCACTTCCCTGCACATTTTGAGAACGAGTCACACCACGCTCTTTCGCTGCACATTATCGAGCGCAAACTGAAGCAGCACATTAAAGGATCCGCGAGCGATGTGGCATCTGCACGTGTCGTTCATGTGGCCTAATCCATCACCTCCGACAAGATCTGCAAGTGAACGAGCAGCACTAGACCGACCATCGCTGCACATTCGAAATGAAATGCAGCGTAGACTGGCGATTCACCCGATCCTCACATCGCATTAGCATGACCCAACCCAACAAAATCCAACCCAACCAAACCCAACCCAACCCAATCCAACCCAACCTGCCCGATCCTCGCATGTGTACCGCATGTGGATGACATGTGAATCGATTCAGGCGCCTTCGCCACATTGGAGGCGAACTGCAGGGTGACGTCGCTCCTTCGCTGCACATTGTACTCAATCTGCAGCACGACGAGACACCTTCGCTGCACATTCAAACCGAAATGCAGCGCACACGTTCGTGTGACAACAATAGCTGTTTTCTTTTTTGAAAATGTATTTTAAGATGTGAACTTATTATGTATAATAATATAACAAATAAATTATTGTAAAAAAATAGGCAGTTTCATTAAATGTTGATCAAGTTCAAATTTAGTTTTGGCGGGAAAATTGCTCCTGATACACCTCTTCGCGTTCATGTGATCCTAATACAAATTCACGAAAAGTAAAATTTGCAATTTAACGTTCGATTTTAGTTTTTGGCGGGAAAAGTTACTCCTGATACACCTCTTCGCGTTTATGTGATCCTAATACAAATCCACAAAAAGAAAAAGTTGCGATTTAACGTTCGATTTAAGTTTTGGCGGGAAAATTTACTCCTGGTACACCTCTTCGCGTTTATGTGATCCTAATACAGATTCGCGAAAAGTAAAAGTTGCAATTTAACGTTCGATTTAAGTTTTGGCGGGAAAAGTTACTCCTGGTACACCTCTTCGCGTTTATGTGATCCTAATACAGATTCGCGAAAAGTAAAAGTTGCAATTTAACGTTCGATTTAAGTTTTGGCGGGAAAAGTTACTCCTGATACACCTCTTCGCGTTTATGTGACCCTAATACAAATCCACGAAAAGTAAAAGTTGCAATTTAACCCAACCCAACCCAACGCAACCCAACCCGGCCGGGCCGAAATCGAACGTTAAATTGCAACTTTTACTTTTCGTGGATTTGTATTAGGGTCACATAAACCCAACCCAACCCAACCCAACCCAACCCAACCCCACCCGGCCGGGCCGAAATCGAACGTTAAATTGCAACTTTTACTTTTCGTGGATTTGTATTAGGGTCACATAAACCCAACCCAACCCAACCCAACCCGGCCGGGTCGAAATCGAACGTTAAATTGCAACTTTTACTTTTCGTGGATTTGTATTAGGGTCACATAAACCCAACCCAACCCAACCCAACCCAACCCAACCCAACCCAACCCCACCCGGCCGGGCCGAAATCGAACGTTAAATTGCAACTTTTACTTTTCGTGGATTTGTATTAGGGTGACATAAACCCAACCCAACCCGGCCGGGCCGAAATCGAACGTTAAATTGCAACTTTTACTTTTCGTGGATTTGTATTAGGGTCACATAAACCCAACCCAACCCAACCCAACCCAACCCAACCCAACCCAACCCAACCCAACCCAACCCAACCCAACCCAACCCAACCCAACCCAACCCAACCCAACCCAACCCAACCCAACCCAACCCAACCCAACCCAACCCAACCCAACCCAACCCAACCCAACCCAACCCAACCCAACCCAACCCAACCCAACCCAACCCAACCCAACCCAACCCAACCCAACCCAACCCAACCCAACCCAACCCCACCCCACCCAACCCAACCCAACCCAACCCAACCCAACCCGGCCGGGCCGAAATCGAACGTTAAATTGCAACTTTTACTTTTCGTGGATTTGTATTAGGGTCACATAAACCCAACCCAACCCAACCCAACCCGGCCGGGCCGAAATCGAACGTTAAATTGCAACTTTTACTTTTCGTGGATTTGTATTAGGGTCACATAAACCCAACCCAACCCAACCCCACCCGGCCGGGCCGAAATCGAACGTTAAATTGCAACTTTTACTTTCCGTGGATTTGTATTAGGGTCACATAAACCCAACCCAACCCAACCCCACCCGGCCGGGCTTAAATCGAACGTTAAATTGCAACTTTTACTTTTCGTGGATTTGTATTAGGGTCACATAAACCCAACCCAACCCAACCCGGCCGGGCCGAAATCGAACGTTAAATTGCAACTTTTACTTTTCGTGGATTTGTATTAGGGTCACATAAACCCAACCCAACCCAACCCGGCCGGTTCGAAATCGAACGTTAAATTGCAACTTTTACTTTTCGTGGATTTGTATTAGGGTCACATAAACCCAACCCAACCCAACCCCACCCGGCCGGGTTGCGTTGGGTTGGGTTGGGTTAAATTGCAACTTTTACTTTTCGCGAATCTGTATTAGGATCACATAAACACGAAGAGGTGTACCAGGAGTAACTTTTCCCGCCAAAACTTAAATCGAACGTTAAATTGCAAATTTTACTTTTCGCGAATCTGTATTAGGATCACATAAACACGAAGAGGTGTACCAGGAGTAACTTTTCCCGCCAAAACTTAAATCGAACGTTAAATTGCAAATTTTACTTTTCGTGAATTTGTATTAGGATCACATGAACGCGAAGAGGTGTATCAGGAGCAATTTTCCCGCCAAAACTAAATTTGAACTTGATCAACATTTAATGAAACTGCCTATTTTTTTACAATAATTTATTTGTTATATTATTATACATAATAAGTTCACATCTTAAAATACATTTTCAAAAAAGAAAACAGCTATTGTTGTCACACGAACGTGTGCCCTGCATTTCGGTTTGAATGTGCAGCGAAGGTGTCTCGTCGTGCTGCAGATTGAGTACAATGTGCAGCGAAGGAGCGACGTCACCCTGCAGTTCGCCTCCTATGTGGCGAAGGCGCCTGAATCGATTCACATGTCATCCACATGTGGTACAAGGATCGGGCAGGTTGGGTTGGATTGGGTTGGGTTTGGTTGGGTTGGATTTTGTTGGGTTGGGTCATGCTAATGCGATGTGAGGATCGGGTGAATCGCCAGTCTACGCTGCATTTCATTTCGAATGTGCAGCGATGGTCGGTCTAGTGCTGCTCGTTCACTTGCAGATCTTGTCGGAGGTGATGGATTAGGCCACATGAACGACACGTGCAGATGCCACATCGCTCGCGGATCCTTTAATGTGCTGCTTCAGTTTGCGCTCGATAATGTGCAGCGAAAGAGCGTGGTGTGACTCGTTCTCAAAATGTGCAGGGAAGTGCCCATGAATTTCTCAACTCGAGAGCACCTGATGGCGGCTGGTCACTCTTACGTTGGCGTCTACCCAAAAGCGTGGTGTTCGTTTCACTTATATAGTTGCTTTGCATCCTGTTATCCTCGCACGATCTTCCTCTGAAACAGAAAAGCATTGTGAAAATATGTCATAATTCATCACCCAATACATGGAGTGAAGTAGATAGTAACCAAATTATCTCCAGTAAAACTAAACATAAAATGCACTATGATCCAATTGTACATGTGCAGGAAAGGTGCCCTGCCATGCAGCAGATCGCGCACAATGTGCAGCAAAGGAGCAAAGGAGCAACGTCGCGCTGAAGTTCACCTCCAACGTGGCGAAGGCAGGGCAGAGTAGAGTTTTCCGGAATTCAGCTTGCTTGGTTCGCCTGAGGGACTCCATCATTATGGCGTAGTCCTGCTTGACCTCTGATACCCGATCGTGGTTCCATTCGTACCTTGTCGTTGGTCATTTTTGTGTCGATGTTCCTCCGTCAGTTGCTCCATCGATTCTTGCAAAGCATTTATTTGTTTCCTACGACGTAAAAACACGTTTTAGTTGTCAAAACAAACGTCAATATGAGAATAGCATGCACATTTTCAAACGAGATGCGAATTTGCGAACTTACAGGCGCCGATTAAGCACTCGTTCAACGTGCTCGGCAATGGTAGAAACAATGGTTTTTTGGAACGTCAAAAAATGGTAAAATTAGAACCGGCGATAAACACAACCTTCAATGGCCGACAAACAATAACAGTAGCGCCATCCAGACGTCCCTATTAACAGCGCTTTACGCAACGGGTTGAGTACATTGACGTGTAGATGGCGACAACGCACCAACATTGTTGCCAACTCACAACGGCCGTAGACAATAACACTAGCGCCATCTAAACCCCAATATTAACAGCGCATTGCGCAACGGGTTGAGTACATTGACGTGTAGATGGCGACATCGCAGCAACATTGTTGCCAACCCTCAACGGCCGTAGACAATAACACTAGCGCCATCTAAACCCCAATATTAACAGCGCATTGCGCAACGGGTTGAGTACATTGACGTGTAGATGGCGACATCGCAGCAACATTGTTGCCAACCCTCAACGGCCGTAGACAATAACACAAGCGCCATCCAGACGTCAATATTAACAGCGCTTTGCGCAACGGGTTGAGCACATCGACGTATAGAGGGCGCCAACGCACTAACATTGTAACCAACATTCAAATTACACTAATTTGTATAATATAATTAAAATAAAAATTGTAGAATATCATTTAGTAACGTCAATCGTATCTAACTTCACGTCGCAAACATACCCTTTAAATCGAAGCTAAAGTAAATAAAAATGCCGTAAAAATATTTCGGCCGGGCTGAATTAGCGAATACGGTGTAGTCACGAATTTTGATGATTTTTGTTTGGCGGGTAATTAAAGGTGTAGAAATGAGAATCCGTGGCCCCGCCTTATTTCATTTAATTCCCTACTCGGATATTATTAAATTTAATTGAAATATAAAAGTACTCTATATTTGAATTTATTATAGTTTCTAATTTAGTTGTATCATTTGTGTTTTTCCACACCACCCTAGAGGTAAAACACTTGGCGCGTTTTTTTTATAGTGGTATCCCCAAGAGGCCTATTCCACTTCATTTATTATTTAAATAAGCAAAATATACTATTAGCAAATTTAAATGTAGCACATTATGCAGTTAAGGGGCACACCCAAAGCAGTTTTCCTTAATAGCCACACGTCACACTGCATATACCTCACTCCTTAACGGATAACGACACGCTTTGTACACGCGGATTAGGGATACCCAGAGTGGATACTGCCACCATGCAGATGACGATTCGTGCTTTGTGCGGGTTAAAAGTAGACCGCTAAGAGTTAGCCCCATCAAACAATACATGACAGTGAAACATTTATGTTGCTTTGCAAATAAAATGACTATAAGCGTTTTTATCTTTTTTTCGTCGTACACCAGCATCTGAAACAAACATTTAACGAATTTAATATTTTAATGTACACTGGGAAATGTGTTTGTTGTAAACCGACTGAACTTGAAACGCAACGTATTATAAAAGTTAAAATCTCACAAGCTTACCTTCTGGAAGTCGGTCCGGCTCCACCCATACTCGGCCCGCCGGCGCTCAAAAAAATTAAAACGCCATCGATTTTCCATCGATACTACTAGCAAGTTCAAACGTAGCAAATAAATGCAACACGCGCCGTGTAGGAGGCATACTCTACGGTTCTTTCATAGCAGATACTAGGACCACAACTGTTTCCCCTGATCATGTTTACGATGATCTCGCTGTAGAGGCAAACATACGCGCAGCACTTGTTATACCAGACCCTTTTGGTGTGGGCAACACCCCGTGTGTGCAAGCTTCACACGGGCCTAACAGATGCCCAGGATGGGTACAGCATCCTACCTAGCGCTTGCGGATGACGAGTCGTACCGTCGTGCAGGTAACAGTCGACTTTCAAGCAAGCCCCTTAATTACACGACGTGTGACAACACTTATGTTGCTTTCTTACAAATAAAATGACGTTACAATTATGAGCGTTTTTATCTTTTTTTCGTCGTACACCAGCATCTGAAACAAACATTTAACGAATTTAATATTTTAATGTACACTGGGAAATGTGTTTGTTGTAAACCGACTGAACTTGAAACGCAACGTATTATAAAAGTTAAAATCTCACAAGCTTACCTTCTGGAAGTCGGTCCGGCTCCACCCATACTCGGCCCGCCGGCGCTCAAAAAAATAAAAACGCCATCGATTTTACATCGACACTACTAGAAAGTTCAAACGTAGCAAATAAATGCAACACACGCCGTGTAGGAGGCATACTCTACGGTTCTTTCATAGCAGATACTAGGACCACAACTGTTTCCCCTGATCATGTTTACGATGATCTCGCTGTAGAGGCAAACATACGCGCAGCACTTGTTATACCAGACCCTTTTGGTGTGGGTAACACCCCGTGTGTGCAAGCTTCACACGGGACTAACAGATGCCCAGGGTGGGTACAGCATCCTACCTAGCGCTTGCGGATGACGAGTCGTACCGTCGTGCAGGTAACAGTCGACTTTCAAGCAAGCCCCTTAATTACACGACGTGTGACAACACTTATGTTGCTTTCTTACAAATAAAATGACTTTACAATTATGAGCGTTTTTATCTTTTTTTCGTCGTACACCAGCATCTGAAACAAACATTTAACGAATTTAATATTTTAATGTACACTGGGAAATGTGTTGGTTGTAAACCGACTGAACTTGAAACACGACGTGTATTGTGTACAAATTAAACTTCATAAACATAAACATAAACTTCAGCCGGATAAAATTTCTATTACACAAAATTCCAAACTACCTACGACGACTAAACGAATCAAAGATTTCCTTGGTTTCAATCAGAACTTAAATTAACAAAGCCAACGACGAACTATTTAAAGAAATGACCAGTGGTAGATATTAAAAATCCTGAATACGTAGGTTTGGAACTTTGTAAAGATATTCTAACAAACATAACCCTACTCTTCAAGATTCCGATTTTTCAAAAATTATAACCTAACCATAGATGCTAGCGATGTAGGAATAGGTGCAGTATTCTCAAACACAAAAATAAATAATGATCGACCCATAGATTATAACGGGTGTTTCAAAAAAAAAAAATTTAATTTTAAAATAATAAATTGCAAAGCTCACCCCATAACCGCCCCCGGCTCCGTCTATTTAGATGCAAGATCGACGCCGCCATCCGAAAAGTCCGTTCACTAAACGAACCGTTAAATTTCCATTTAACTTGAACGCGAAACAAACACTCGAACACTTGCAAAGCCATTCTAACAATGGAACGAGAAGCGCCGCAAGTATGAGTCAGCGCCGACTACATAATCACTTTTTTTTGTTCAAAAGTGCCCGTTGCACCTAGGCGACGCTATCTTTGCGGTTTTTTTTCGGGGACTAATAATCGGTTGGCTTTGCATAGTTTGTAGGGTTTATATTAAGCATTTTCGCATTGGCCCTCTATCTTTTATTAGATTAATATTAAGTATTTGATAAAATTTTAAATTAGCAAGGAACTCAACAATATTTTGTCATTGTAGCCCAGTATATGTCCAGTATACATATACAAGGTGGCAGATCGACGTGGGAACCTAATAAGCGTACGAAATATAAAGTGTAATGTAACGATTCATTGATAATTACCATTTTAACGTATTTTAAATCAAATATAATTATAAACGGCAGATTCGTGATACATATTATTTAATATTAAAACCTATCATGATGGTAGGCTGATTATGGCTTTGACGATATATGAATTAAAAAACGTTCCGTACTGAAGGTGAATACAAAAAAAAAATGTAAAAAATGAAATTAGGGTTTTATGATAATACGCAAATATGTAGGTAACTGAGATTGCGAAATAAGCTGTGTGTAGTTTGAAAACTTTGTGAATGTTTATTTAGTCGCTCTACTGTAATTAATCACGGACTAGATCTATGCAATAGATCTATGAAACACACAATTGAATTTCAGAGCACTCCTAAATTAAGATTTTTCTTGAACGCACGTTATATACAAGGATTTTATTATCGTTTGCCGTGCTTTTGCATCGATATAATAATTTACTATCGGTGCCAAAGTAATAAGCGGCTGCGTTTGAAGGTCTATATCAAAGAAACGAATTAACGAAAAAAATTGTTACGATCAGCAATTATTTCTTCGTAACATATTGTAAGTTTTTCCTGTCTATGGTTTAAAAGGAATAATTAAAGAAGTGCAATAAAGTACCGATTTTAGCGATTTGTAGCCGACGTCGTTTTTACAATTTTTTTCTCCTACACGTTCACAAAAAGTGTGAATCATATCGAGCACCGACGGATATTTTTATTTTTTAAATAACCTATACTTTTTTTTAATCACAAGTTTTGTATACTCTGTTATTTTAGTAATTAGATGTCGTACCTACGAAAGCGGGGCGCATTTCTTTCAATGGAATTCTCAAATTACGTTTATCTCGACCAATATATAAAATTAAATTTTACAAAGTATTTTAATTTTTTTAATATATCATTTTTTTACACAAATAACGAAATAAACGTCGAAATCGCGTAAACGTAAACGCACCTCATGAATAAAATAGGTGCAATGACCAGCCTATAAATATCCCGCAGTGAAGGAAGTTGGAGATGTCAATCAAAATAAAAGCGTTGCTTCCCAAACTTTTACGACCAGCGCACCGCTTTTACACCGGCGTTAAATTTTGAAATACATGAACATGTAACGTAATCTATTAACATAAAAAGATTAAATAATCAAAGAAATTAAATACGTACGTAAATACCGATTAATGTGCGAGTCGGCGGCGGAAATCGACGTTAACAAATGCGCCCGACCCCGCTTTTGAGAAGCGCCATCTGCACACCAACAAAAAAGCGCCACAGCGGGCGCGATCGCAATTACGGTATGAACGAAACAAATACGATTTTCGTGGAATTGTTTTATAGCTTCCTAGAAATTAGACGACCTCGTCCGAGTCAAGTACGAATTTGTTTCTAGTGGACGACCTTAGTTTTTTGTTTCTTCCGAGAAATTCGACGACCTTCGCAGGAAAACGACTGTATTCTGGACGATATTAGATTATGAATGGAAATTTCGGTGTTTTAGATTTATGAACGATTTATGTATATAAAGCAATATATTTTTTTTTTATTTTAATAAAATATGAATATGAATGTAATAAATAAAATAAAAATTTAAGAAAAAACATTTTGTCCGACATTTTAGATTAACGATCTGATTACATTATCAACTGTATCTGTGATATAAATTTAATTATATTTTATTTGTCTTATTTTGAGATATATTTTAGGGAAACGATTTACCTTACAATTGCAATGGACGCCCGGCGCGTATACATATACAAGGATAATACGTCGACGCGCTTATGATGTAGAGGCGGGGCCATACGACAGTTGGCATTATTCGCATTTACCACAACGTGCATTAGACACAAAAATGTGGACTTGGATTGACGAAATGTCATAACTTTGTTGTCCGGGGGCCGTAACACAAACAAAAAACCACCAAAACCCGTGACTACACCGTATTCGCTCATCCAGCCAAATATATACCATATCAACATAAATAAGCAATTTTAGTAATGCAAAGTTAATTTCCAACAAATCGAGCCCCGCGACCCAATTTGTGTTGATCGTAAAATACTTTGAGTTGTTTGATTTGGCCGACCTGCATATCGCCATGGCAACGTAATTTCTGTTTACATTCCAACCTACATGCAACGGTAATGAGGTGCGCAATCAACCCCATCATCGTTATCATGTGTGTTGTAGGCAAGCAGGTTCGCTGCCGCATCGCGACACCACGCTAACAATTAACAACCACGCAGCCACCGACGAGACCCTAATCGACGCACAAAAGATGTAACAGGGCTATTATCTAATAAACGTTAATTCGTAAGAATTGTTAGTCGCCGACGTATCGCAGCCAAAAATTATTCGCATCTTAAAAACCATGGCACGATAACTTGATTTTCTTCGTTTAAATTCGCCGATAAAATGGGTTCGAGTTTGAGCGCCACGGACAAGGTGCAACCGCAAGAGGTGAGTGCGATCGATTTTTTTTTTATGTTTTACCTGTTTTACGTTCAATTGGAGCGAGTTTTGTCTTTTTGCAGTTATTGCGTGACACCAAATATTATTTTTGGACACAAAATCGATACTAAAATCGTAATGTATACAAAATAAATTATTAATTGTTAAAATAACTTATTTGTAACAATTTATTAAAAACTGACATACTGTCAAAAAAAATTCCAATTAACTATGACCAGTTATTTTACGATTCTAATTAATTAAAAATTAATCGCCGGTTCATTTCAAATAACACGCAACGTGTTTGAATTTGCAATGTGCTCCGATATCGTAAGCCGTAATCAATAACGTAACCTTTAATTATTGCACTTTAGTTCAGTAAAATTCCACACGGGTGCGAAGAATGTACAGTCGAATGCATAAAAAATTAGACAGGAAATTTTCGGCTGCTTGAACCAACTTGATATTAGCAATGTCATGTAAACGTCAGTATTGTCATTTCAGTGATATTTTAATGAATTGGTGAGCCGTAAGCGTAGGTACCCCGAACTAGAGCCCCGACAACAATTTGAGGAAAATCAATTACAGGAAACTGTTTTTGTCTTTTTTTTGCATTCGACTGTATGTGTTGCGCTACTAACGATAGATGCCGTCGTTAGTTCTCGTGGAAATTCGCCACGTGTTTTTACATGTGGTCCGGTAGTTGCGAATGGAACGTCAGCTTTGCGCAGTGGCGATATCGTAACCGATGAGGTTTTTCCGAGGTGCGATTATTGCTAGTTGAAAACTTTAACCAATACCCCGCCATGTGGACGTGAAATACCGTCCGCTAAGGCAATTTTTGCAAGCCCTTACGGGGGCTGATTTATTAATCCAAACAAAATTACTATATTTATAACATAAAACGTGCATGCATTTCAAATTCATGTTATGTCGGGATAATAATCGACAACGCCACGATCAGAAGCTCCGAAAAAGCTTTTTTAAGCTAAGCAAACCACCAAAAATTGTCGAAAACTGTGTTTTAGCTGAACAACCCCGATAGATTCTTCCGATCAAACTCCGGCGACATCGTCCGTTCCAAAGACAGAAAATGCACGGACGTTTTCTTCCTCGTGTTGATGTCGTTGTTCTTCGTCGTTTTGGTGAGTGCTCATTGCCGCCGACCGCCGCGCGCGCGCTCATCGTTTCGATTTGCAGATATTTTTCTTGAGCTACTGCGTGTTCCACGGGAACGTGTACAGGGTGTTGAACGGATACGACAATTGCGCCGACATATGCGGCCTCCAGAATTACAGGGAACAGGACGAGCGCTTCATCTGCAAGGGGATGGATCGCAAACGAGATCCGTGAGTGTATTAATTGAAATACGTTGAAAATTTGAACCAATCGAAGTTTTTCGCTTAGTTAGCTGCGCCAATGAAACGTCTTTGTTGAGCAAGCGTTGATTTTATTGAAACAATTCATTCAACTGTTTCGTAAGCGGTGCAATCAAACGTCTGCGTTTAGTAAGCGCTAAACGCGCCATCTATTAAATTTAAACGTTTACATTTATTTGCAGATATCTGCTGATTACTAACGAAGAAGGTTTGGTTTCGAGAAAATGTGTCTCAAACTGCAGCCTGTACGAGGGATAGTAAGCATTATTTTTTATCTATAACCATGTTGAGCGAACGCGCAACCGTTGGACAATTTTGCGAACTGTTATAAATTTAGTCCAATAAAATCTATTCAGGGAAATAAAATTTACTACTAACGTTAGCACATCAGGACTGCCATCGTGTACCCTTAAAATATTAAAACGTAATTCGATTTCTTCAGCCGACAGATTTTGAACAGATGCATACCGAAGAAGAGCGCAGACGTCGTCAACAGTTTCATCTCGAAGCTGGGTTGGGCGAATTTTTTCGAGGCAAGTTAATTCAACTTTAAAATGGTGATCGTGAATTTTTCGTTAATCGGTGCGATAAATGCAATTAATTTGATTTTAGGAGGCGGCCGAAGATTTGTACCTATGCTGGAAGGAAATAATTTATTTATCAGCTGCTGGATTAGGTACGTTATTTAACGACAGCGCACATTTCCTTTTTTGTTTGTAACTTGCCTTTTTTTCTCATTGATTTTTCGTTAAATCTTTGATTGTAGACTATGGCGTTCTTATTTTTTTTTTTTGCGTTTTACTAAATTGTTTAACCTTTAATTTGTCATATGTTCTTTCTGGTTATTTTCTATCTTCTTGTCGCAAGTTGTCTACAAATACATACATTTGGTTGGGTTGCAGTTTTCTCGATCGCACTGATGGTGTTGCTAAGACACTTCGTTGGAGTCCTCGTCTGGGTGGTCTTAATAGGCGTCGCGTCGTCATCAACAGCAGGGACCATTTATCTATGGTACGATTTTGTTTCTCTGGATGTTATCCGAGCTACCGCGTTAATTTCAGGATTTTGTACAAAAACTCCGTAGATGTGGCGTCAGGCGGTGTCGAATCTGATCTGGACAACAGGAAGAAATGGAGCTTTTTCGCCCTGGCCATCGTAGCGACCGTCGCAACCGTCTGCATCGTGTTGGTCATCTTCGTGTTGAGGAAGCGGATACGACTGGTGGTGAGGCTGTTCGTGGAAGCAGGAAAAGCGGTGGCCTCGATGCCCCTGCTGTTGCTCCAACCGATTTTGGTAAGATTCGATAGGTTCAAGTTTAGTTTAAGGAACTGCGTTAATAATAACACATATTCCATTGTAATGAACCACAACAATCCAAATTTGCCCAACCCAACCCAACTCAACTCAACCCAGATCAGCCAAACCCAACCCAACTCAACCCAACCCAACCCAACCCGACGCCTACAAATTTCTTGTTCATCAGGTGTGTCAGTCAACTTCAATAATCGTCAACAATGATAGATATAATTATTTGCCTCATTTTTTATAGACCTTCGCATGCCTGTCTTTGGTGATCGCGACCTGGATTTACTTCTGCCTGTGGATCCAAAGCGCCGGTTACTTGACGTTCATACGTAAAAAATTCTACGTCTTCGAACCAGACTCGATCATGAAGATCGCGAGGTGGTGGAACCTATTTTCGATGCTCTGGATGGCCCAGTTCATCATCGGTTGCCAACACATGGTCATCGCCGGCGCCGTTGCCACTTGGTATTTCACAAGGTAATTAATCTTCCGTTCAATACATTTAATTTTAATTAATAAATTTAATTTTAATTAATTATTTTAATTTTAATTAATTATTTTAATCAATTTAGAGATAAAAACAACCTGGGCAACCCGATACTTTACAGCACGTACAACTTGACGAAGTACCATTTGGGATCGGTGTGCCTGGGTTCGTTGCTGATAGCACTCGTGCAGCTCGCCAGGATCATCTTGGCGTTGGTGCAGAAATATTTCGGAAATAAAGACAACTCTTGCGCTAGGTGCGCGTTGAGGTGTTGCCAGTGCTGTTTGTGTTGCTTCGAGCAGGTGCTCAAGTATCTCAGCAGGAATGCGTACATCGAGATCGGTGAGTTTCTCGAAATGTGGTTTTATCTTAATCAAGATCGAACATTTCAGCCATGTACGGATATAGTTTTTGTCAGGCGGGGAAGCAGGCGTTCAAGTTGCTGGTGGCCAATAGTTTGCGAGTGACTGTCATAAACTCCGTCGGCGATTTCGTCCTCTTCCTTGGGAAGGTTTTGGTGGTTATGGCGACGGTCCTGATCGGGGTCGAAGTATTACAGGTATTGATGAAAAACTCCCAACCCAACCAATACACTGCTAGGCAATTACAGAGGTCTGATTCGACCGACTAAGTCCAGATTTCAGCAGATATAATAAGTGGACACGTACCCTTTTGCATTTTCTGGGTCTACCACACACATTCGAAGGTTCTGATTGAATATATTTTTTTTTTAGAAAAAGGATGGTTTGCAACACATATGGGTCCCGTTGGTTTTGATCGGAGCCATCACCTACTTCGTTTCACATTGCTTCCTCACCGTTTACGAGGTAAGATCGCGATTTCGTTCTTTCCAATTTAGTTCTTTCCAATTTAATTCTTTCCAATTTAGTTCTTTACAATTTCATTCTTTCCAATTTAGTTCTTTCCAATCGTAATTTTGATTTCGCAGATGGCGATCGATACGATTTTTCTGTGCTTCTGCGAAGACTGCGAGCAAAACGACGGCCTGGACAGGCCGTATTTCATGTCGAGGGGACTGATGCAGTTTGTCGAGAATAGCAAAAAAGCTTTGGGACGCGATGGACGAAGTGAAGAAATTCGGAGACGAAACATGGCCACCATTAGCGACAAGGTCCAGTGATGGACTTGCGGATCCACGTGGCCAATTTATTGCACAATTTGTGATGTGTGAAATTTTATATATATATACTGGTGCTACGTTGATAACGCACATGATTTACGTATTTGTCAATTATAAGTGATATTTTTTAATAAAGTTAAGTGTTTGGGATTAGAACATGCTTTTTATTTTATTTTAACTTCCCCATGGGGGACATAGAAAAATTCGGAAGGTTTTATCGCATTATTCCTATTCATAAATATTTAATTTTTTTTATTTATCAAATTTTGTTATCGAAAAGAAAGAGTTGTAAATTTTTCTGGTTACAAAAAATGTGTGCAAACGTGGTTGCTGGTATGGCTATTGAGTACAAACTGAATAAATGGATTCATTTTTGGCTTAATGATGACTTGCGTACTTACATAAATCTTAGCGTAGATTCTCCATTTCTTAAAAAAGTCGAACATCTTTTCCCTTGCGATCCCAGTTGTGTGCGGGTGGGTCCTCGATTCCAGTTGTGCGCGGGTGCGTCAAATTTCATAACTTCGTCACACGCCTATTAGATTACAACATAAACACAGTGACATAAATCGGCACACTTCTGGATAAATAAACTAACCTGACGCAAGGATATTCACGAACCACTAATAACTCGGTTTAAAACTTGATTTACTACGATGATTAAATAGCTCTTACTACAGCTGATGTCGCTTTTCACAATTGAGATTCCGACGCGTTCTTTTAAGCAATAAATTGTGTCAAAATTTACCACATAACCTACAACTCGTGCAAAATAATAATAAATTAATAAATATAAAATTTAAAGCGGAGCACGATTTTATTATTATTTTTTTTTATTTAGACGGGGAGCATTTCATTGCTAAATTACTAATAGCCGCACATTTCTCTGGTTCGTCTTCTTCTTCTTCGTCTTCGTTTTCTTGACATTCGACGACGACATTTTTGATTTCCATTTCAGTTTTTTTCGCGATTTTCAAATCGTGCAAACCATCTGGCATTTTAATCTGGTACGGGGCGTTCCCGTTCGCCACGACCCACACCGAGCCGGATTGCGCCTTCATCACGACTCCGGTCATAGTTTTGGCCACGAACGCCGGCCTTTGCGGGTTGTGGTCTTCCATTTCGTCCTCCAGCTCTCGTTGGAATTTGTCGTTGATGGCGTGCGTTGGGGCGCGCAAGTACGACGTCGTGTTCGTCGGGCCGACGCACAACGTGATTATTTTAACGCCGGTTCGTTCGTATTGTTGACCGGCGCCCAAAGCCCTGCTGAAGGTGACGATGGCGCTTTGGGTTGTTGAGTAAATGGGGGCGCCGCAGTACGGTGCGATGCCCGAAAGGCAGGCGACGTTTATGACGGTGCCTCCGCGTCCTATGCTGGTCTTTGACATGTATTGGATGGCCAGGAGAGAGCCGACCAAGCAGCCGCCCTGAAAACGATGCAGTGAGCTTCAGAACTTTAGAATCCAAATGGAAATAAAAAAAATTGACTAAAAATATTTGTAATGAAATTGTACCAAACATGTGAACTGTGAGAGATAGTCGGAGTTACGCACATTTTCATTGTAAATGTGGGCCATCACAATGCCGTATAAATCAAGATGAAGAACTACGCCGGCTGCATCACCGGTAGAAGACCCGGGAACAAGACGAAGGCGAAGAACAACGAACTAAGCGATGACTAATTTTAAAATAAATTAAAAATTAAATAAAATTATTTGTTCATTAAGAAAAATGTAAAATAATTTAGTTGCATGCTCATGTTTGATAAACGACAGGTTTATTTATTTATAAAATAAACATTTTTTGCCACAACTTAGATGGCTTGGTAAACTAGTTTATTTTATAAACAAAAGGTATTATTTTACAAACTCATTAAGAAGAATGTTAAAGTATGAACATTGTAATCTAGTCACATATAACACTAAAATGTTGGAAATATTAAGGCCAATTTACTTTGATGTTCGTGTTTGATAAACGACAGGCGCATTTACAAATATTAAACAACAAAACGCATAGAAAAATATATTTGTGACATTTACGTCTACACGTCACGTTTCCAAAAGACAAGACGCCACCCACATCGTCACCTCCTATTCGCACCTCAAAGCCTCCGGATTACTTGGCAGCGCGATCTCGTACACGGCTTCGCAGTTATTGCACACCCAAGCCGACCCGGTTTTCGCCTTCCGCATCACGTCGACGATCGCCTCGCCCACCAAATCGACCGGTTGGTACTCGACCTCTTCGAGCTCGTCCAACAACTCGCTCGTAAATTTGACGTTCATGGCGTTGGCGGAGCCGTCTTTGAGCAGCGCGGTGTCGGTGGGGCCGACGCAGAACGCGACGATCTTCACGCCGGTCCTGTCGTACTGCCGGCCGTCGCCCAGCGCCCGGCTCAGCGTTATTATGGCGCTCTGGGTCATCGAGTAAATCGGCGAGCCGCAGAACGGGACGATGCCGGCGGTGGACGCCACGTTGACGACGACGCCGCCGCGTCCGATGCACGACCTCGACATGTACTGGATGGCGAGGAGCGACCCGATCACGCAACCTCCCTAAAAATACGTTTGTTGTTATGCGGCCAACGGTGCCCGCGTATATAAAAATGAATAAAAATTAATCACCTCCAATCAGTTCAAATAGCTGCCAGAATCACACACTTTCACAAAGAATTTGTTGATTTATTTATATTTGTTTTGATTTTGATGTCTCCACTATTATTATTGAAACGACGTTAATTATCGAATTATCACGAGGGCGTGCCTACCCCGCAATTATTTTAACTCGAACCATCGTGACGTAATACTTACAATGTTAGTTGCAATTGAATGCTCCCATTTCATGTCGTTCATGATGCCGGCGTTATTCACCACCACGTCGATCTGTCTGTAGAATTTTAGCGTTTGTTTGTACGCCCCTGAAAAACGACTGAGATGAATGACATTTTTCATCCATTATTAGAAAAATTAAAGAAAATAATGTAATTTAATAAGAGGAAGGGTCAGGCTGTCGAGGTGTGGCGGTAGGGACTAAGGGCTAACTAGCGAAAGAGATAGAATATTCATAAAGAATGCCATAACAAAAAAGTAAATACAGAGCTAAAAAGATAGCAGACAAGGATCTGGACGAAGGAAAAATAATAAAAATTAGATTCCGGGAAATTACACAGACGGGAAATAATGGAAAAGGGGTAGGACAGAGGAAACGTTAAAAGAGAGGGAAAAATAAGAACAGAAGTACAATATTATCAAAAAAAAAATGATAGAAAACGAACAGATTCAAGATAAGAAGACGAGTAAAAAAAAGTTAGAAACAGGAAAGTAAGGAATAGGGAAATATGAGAAACTGAGGAAGACCGAACCAATCCAATCCAACCCAACTAAGACAAATAAAAGACGCACCAAGCGAAACAAGAGAAATCATGAAAGGTAAAGCCAGAGAACCGAAAACCTGTCCATGTCGTACCTTAACTGTCTACCAAAGATTAAAAATAGTATTTGGAAGAACTGATGAAATATGGAGTGGAGTGAAAAGTTCGTGTAAGTAGAAGACGAAGACCCAACCCAACCCAACCCAACCCAACCCAACCACACCAAAGATAGAAACAAATAAGATAATGTCAGTAGCTTAAAGTCGAATAAAAGTTCTACATGGTGGCGAAAATCAAAAAAAAATCTGGATTTGTTATGAAAACAATAACAAATAATGACCTGAGGATAGGAGTCCTCGCATATCCTCTCATCACCTCTCTTCTTTTTATCGAATGAAATGCATTAAAATATAATAAAATGGGAACACATTGAAAACAAAAATAAAAAACATTAAAATTGCAACTTGGTTCGATTGCAACTCCTAACCTGAGTTGCCTCATTATTCGATACGCTGCCCAAACCGTTCGATAAATGAAACAACTTAAGCAAACAAAGTTATTGAGAATTAAATTGCCTAACAGAACATGCCACATATCATGATTTAGAAGTGTGAGGCGTCCAAATTAAAAAAAAATATTTTTTCCGAAACGCTAACTTGCGAATTCAAACGCGTCCCATTTCTAAACTACAATAGATAGACATACGTTGTCGCGAACTTTATTTTGGAGAATTGAATATTCTCTACAACTTTACTGACGTGGAATTGACACTCGATTCAACTAAGTAAGCAACTAAATAAGACTTACAATCAAATTGATCCGACTTCGTGACGTCACACTTGACGTACATCGCCCTCCCCTTGCCGAATTCATCGCAGAGACTCTTCGCGGCCCTCTCGCCGTTGCAGTTGTTGACGTCGGCGATCGTAACTCCAACGGCGCCCCTTTTAAGAAACTCCTTGACGCACTGAAACCCGATGCCGCCGGCGCCCCCCGTCACTATCGCCACCTTATCCCTGAGCGCCTTGTGTTTTCCATCGGGGCACCCGGACGCTTTTCCGTACGGTCTCTCGACGACTGAAAATTTGCTGAAAATAACGACGTGGTCACGATGGCCGATCGGGCGCCGCAACAACTTACGAATTTCGACGCAGGCTTCCGAAAAGGTTGCGAAAACGCATTTTTCTACGTCGGGACGTCCTCGACTTGGAATTTTGACGTTCCCATCGCCGATTTGATCAAAAACGCCCGCGACTGTCACTGTCAGCGAAGTGTCTCTCAGTTGCGCTCGCGCGAATTTGTCGCTGAAAGAGCAATTTGGTGGGAGTTTGCGACGTTCATATGAACGCGGATGGGAATATTTTTGAAAAATGGGCGCGCGCGTCGTCGTCGGGCGCCGGCGACGAGGGACGCGAATCGTCGCGAAGCCTTGGAAATCTGAAACAACACAAACCGGACGTCGACGAAACGTCAAGTCGGAGCTCTCAGTATTATACACGACGACAGCAACGAAGAGGACGAGACGACGACGCCGCTAAGAGCGTCCGTGTCAGATTTCAGCGTTAACAGGTTTGGAGCGCTCTCGCGCGGATTCACTGTCTCGCGACATGGACTTTGGCATGAAGCTGCGCAAGGTGCCGTCGAGGACCAAGACGCCGCGGCTGTCCGCCGGGCAGAGCAAGACGAAATCGGCGGCGGCCACCAGGAAGCGGACGGCGTCCAAGTGCCGCAAGTGCGTCTGCATGCCGCAGGTCATCGGGCCGATCGAGTTCCCGCCGATCTGGAGCGAGTTTCGCACGAACCACCAGCTGTGCGACGGCGTCATCAGGTGCGACGGAGGCGCCGAGTTCCGGGTGCACAGGGCCATCATATCGGCGGTCAGTCCGTATTTCAAGGTACGCGACGAAAGATTTGACGTTTTCTAACTTGTGACACTGATCCCTGAACGCTTTATCAGAATACTTCGTTACGCGGTCATCTGGACCCCATTTACAATATTTTCATTTACTTTGATAAAACTTAAGAACTTTTGTTTGTTTGAAAAGTTCCTTCGTGAAACAAACCATTGCGTGTTTCAGGCGCTATTCACGAATTCCATAAACAGAAACCAGCCGGAGGCCACCGACGCGCATCTGAAGGCGCCCGGCAACATAATCAGAAAACTGATCGACTTCGCGTACACGGGGAACTGCCGCATAACCACTGAGAACGTGGAACTGCTGTTGCGCTACGCCGATCAGTTCGAGGTCCTCGGCGTCGTCCAGCTGTGCTGCCAGTTTGTGTTAGGTGCGATTTTAATTAATTTCATTTATTTTTAACTATTTTTTATGTCTCCCATCGTTTTTCTTCCAGAGCACCTGAGACCGCACAACTGCATCGGAATCTTGCACTTTGCACGTCACTACTTCTGCAAGGACTTAGAGCTGCGCGGTCGCCTCTACGTCAGACACAACTTCGCCGAACTGGTCAAGGAAAACAAAGAATTCACGTCGCTGGAGGTGGAGGAGCTGGTCGACATCCTGCAAGCGGACGAGTTGAACGTGAAAAACGAGGAGATCGTCTTCGAGGCGGTGCAGAAATGGGTGGAGGACGACCCGTCCAATCGGAAGATTTACCTCCTGGAGCTGCTCCGGTGCATCCGGCTGGGGACGCTCTCGGCAGAGTTCATCAGGAACGTGCTGAAGTGGGACCTGGTGCAAGAAAACCCCGCGTGCACGGACTACCTCGAACCGATAATCGACCTAATCGAGAACCCCAGCGCCGAGCTGGACATAGTCAGCAACGTGCTGCTGCGGCCGAGGATACCCTACGATATTTTGTTCGCCGTCGGGGGCTGGAGCGCCGGCAGCCCGACGAACTTCATCGAAACGTACGACACGAGGGCGGATCGGTGGCTGCTGTCGACCGACACGGACTCGGTGCCTAGAGCCTATCACGGTTTGTGTACACTCAGGGGTCTCATTTATATGATTGGAGGGTTCGACGGTAACGAGCACTTCAACACGGTGCGGTGTTTCGATCCGGTGACGCACGTGTGGCGCGAGTGCGCTTGCATGTACTATCCGAGGTGTTACGTGAGCGTCGTGATGCACGACGGGAAGATATACGCGATGGGCGGCTACAACGGGAGGATACGAATGAATTCGGCTGAAAGGTAAGTTAGAACTATTTAACCCTAATTGAAATTCTAAACAACTTTAAGTTCGAAAATGTACAGGAAATTTATCTAAAAATAAGAAAGTTCAGTGCAGATTTTTTTGAAAATAAGTTACAGCGACTATAATGGGACCATTTCAAATATGTTTGAATATTTTAACGTCATCTAGATACCAATATTTTCATATTCGTTCTGCTATGTGATTATAGAAGTCTGTTTTGACCGACTAAGTCGGTATTATCGAGACTTGTAGTTTGTTATTTTGTAATAATTTTAATCGTCCAATATCCTCATATCAGATACGACCCAGACAGCAACCAGTGGGAGCTCATAACGCCGATGCAGCGGCAGAGATCCGACGCCAGCGCGGCCGCCTTGAAGGACAAGATCTACATAGTGGGCGGTTTCAACGGGCAAGAGGTGATGAGTTCGGCGGAAGTCTACGACACCCTGACCAACCAGTGGTCCTTCATACCGCACATGATGTCGGCGAGGTCGGGCGTCTCGTTGGTGGCGTTCAGGAACACGCTGTACGCGCTGGGCGGCTTCAACGGGTACACGCGACTGACGACCGGCGAGAAGTACCTGCCCGGCCAGTCGACCAACTGGGTGGGCATAACCGAGATGTTCAGTCCGCGCAGCAACTTCGCCACCGTCATCCTCGACGACTTCGTCTTCGTCATCGGAGGTTTCAACGGTTAGTGTCAAATTCAAATTACACGTTTTCAAAAAAAATCCAAAATCGATTTTTACATCGATACGATGTCGTAGTGATTATCTTGCAAACAGTTTGCATGGACACTGACTAAAATCTGTTTAACTGAGACGGTTCGGCAATTCTTCCTTTAAGAGATTTTGACTAATTTCAATTTTGTTTAACTTAAAAGAAAAATTGACCAAATTGCTAAAAACTAAAAGAATTGACCTCGACGTTTGCACGTTTTGTCGTAATCGAATTTATTTTTGATAAAGCGCTGGTCGAATTGTCGACGCACCGTCGAAGCAAAGGCCGATCTTAGTCTGTTTCTATGAAAACGAGCGTAAATTTCTAGATCGGTTCGTGCCAGGTTCGACGACGATCAACTTCGTCGAGTGCTACGACGCCGAGAACAACGAGTGGTTCGACGCGGCGCCGATGAACCTGAACCGTTCGGCGCTATCCGCGTGCGTAATCAGCGGACTGCCGAACGCGCGCGACTACTCGCTGATCGGCCGAAGCCAGCGGGACCTGGGGCAGGGCGCCGGAGGCATGCGAACGGAGAGCCACGGCGTGCACTAGCCGCCCGGCGACGGCGGAGGAGAATAGCGCGTTGTGCCCCCACCGGTGTTTTTAACCGCTTACGATTTTAGCAAATTTGTGCACGCGGATGCGATGCTCGACGAAAGTGTGCGCGAGACGTCTTTTATTTATACTTGTAAACTTTTTTTTCGTCGAATAAATTTGTCACTTTTGGGCATTAAAATGTTTCAGTGGGGTTTTCTTGTTCTTATTGGTGAATAATTAAATGTATAAATCTATGAATTAAAAAATCTATTGCAATGAAAAAATAGTCAAAAAGTATTAAATTTTAAAAAATCAGGATTCGTTCGCGAATAAATAAAAATTAATCCAAGGAATTAAAAGAACCGATTGACACTTATGCGAAGCACACACGAAACGGGAGCCAAACATACAATTGAAACAATCCACGATAAAATAGAAAATAAGTTTCTCACCTTAATTTTCAATTTAAATAATTTTGCGTTTGACGTTCACGAAATAGTTTAGTATTTTCCCGTTTGCAGCGCCCTACCAACCTAAACTACAAAAACTTTACAAAAATTAAAATGACCGTTCAATTTACGATACAGTTCGTAGCCAACTTGTCGCAAATCTAAAACTTAAATCACCAAACCTAGTAAACAAACTTCGCAAACGTCACTAACTACAAAACAACCAACTTCACACCTATACATCAAGATTTACTAACTGACGTTCGCTTAAATTTACAAATTAAAATGCCCGAACAACCAGAAACCGAAAACGTGCTCTCGCGCAGATTGAACAAGGTCTTAGAAACCAGGCTCGAAAACGACCAGGTGAGCCGCCAAACAAAGTCGACGTTTATAAAAAATAACCTCAATTCGCAGGATACGTTGGAGGCGCTGAAACAACTGTCGACGTTCTACACGGAGAACACGTTGCAAGCGCGCCGAAATTTGCGCAGCCAGATCGAGAAGCAGAGCCTGGAGATCAACGAAAACTTCCTGGGCGCGTTCCGCGACGTCAAAGAATCGTTCGATGACGTTTACAACAACATAGCCGATATGGCCAAGTCCTTGGAGGACATGACGTCGCGGCTGATAAACGCGAAAGCGCAGACGAAGCATTTATTGGAACAGACCGGTTCGTTGCAACACGATCGGTAAGTTCCGCTTGTGGTCATTCAAATTTTAAGATTAAGATTAAAATGTCGTTAGTTGACAGTTCATGATGAACACGTTAAATTCAATTATACAACCGAGCCTTAGCAAGAATTTTTAATATTTCAGGATCAAAAACGAAATGCAAACTAAAGTTGTCGCAGCTTTCCTCGACAAATTCCAACTATCCCAAGACGAAATCATCGCCCTACACGGCAACAAGCAACGAAAAGACCTACCGCTCAACGCGGATATCTTCGACGCTTTAGACAAAGTGCAAAAAATCCACACCGACTGCAAAGTTTTAATGCAATCTGGCCATCAAACTTTAGCGTTAGACATCATGGAACAAATGACGCTGCATCAAGAAGGCGCGCTGGAACGAATGTACCGGTGGACGCAGAGCAATTGCCGCAACGTCGACATCCCAGAGCTGACTTACATAATCACCCAGGCGATGGCCCGACTGCAAGAACGACCCGTTTTATTCAAGTAAGTCGAAACCGAAGTTAAATCGTAGAAAAAATCAAACTCGTAGGTACGTCATAGACGAATACTGCGTATCGCGACGATCCGTCCTGGTGGGGGACTTCATCGATGCATTGACACGCGGCGGCCCTTCCGGCAATCCGTCACCGATTGAAATGCGGGCGCACGATCCGCAAATTTACGTCACGGACGTCCTGGCGTGGTTAAACAAAGCGGTGCCGATGGAGAAGCAGAAATTGACGCTGTTGTTCAAATTGTGCGATAAAATCGGTGAGTGATCCCTTAGATTTTAATGGGTGTGATTTCGCAAATATTTTAGATTGTGTGCAACAAATCGGGGATGCTTTGACGAGCATTTGCGAGGGGATCTGTCACCCGTTGAAAATACGCATCGAAAAAATTGTTATGGCGCCCATCGACGCGCCAGTTTTGTACGCAGTCACGAATCTGATTCGGTATTATAAGAAAACGATTGGAAAGGTAATTAGCCTTGATTTTAAAAAGTGAGGGTTGATGATTTAAATGATTTCAGATTACTAAGGGAGGCTTGTTAGAAACGACTTTGCAAGAGCTACAGGAGAAAGGTGAATACGCGTTTTTGAAGTCGTTGGAGAAGCTGGTGTCTGATATGTTGGTGAGGGTCGAGGCACCACCGAGGGATTTATCGCCGACTTCTTCGATTAACGGATTGCTTCTCGTGCTTCGTGACATGCTATCGACTGCGAGTATGAGCGAGGGGAGAGAATCCGACATGCTTAAGGTGACATTACAAATTGATTGGTCCAACAGATTAACGACAGAGTATTTATTATTACCAGTTGTCAATCTTTTATTTATTTTTTTTTCGTTGATCATTGTTCATAATTCATCAATCTTACAGATAAGTCAATGCATAATGGAGCCACTCTTACGGGCGGTGAACGAACAAGCCTCGCGTCTCCCCACCACCGACATGGCTGTCTACATGTTAAACTGCATGTACTCCATGTACACCTGCCTGTCACTGTACCAGTTCATGGACGACCGATTGGAACGACTCCAAGCGCAGTCCGACGCCCAAATAGACACCCTGACATCGGAGCAGGCGAGCTCCCTCGTCGCAAACTTAAACCTCGGTCCCATTTATACCATCTTGCAGGACACAACGCACGGACCTCTGTCGACGATCCCTGGAATGGAGCCGACCAATTTAAAAAACTTTTTGGTGAGCGTTATGACCACCGTCGATATCTTTACATTAAATCGTTTGTTTTAGGCGAGGCTGGATTCTTTGGCTGCAACCCCCGAATCGTTGCTGTTGCCGCAAATTACGTTACTGCTGTCGTCGCAGCATAAAAAAGCCGTGCAGAAAAGAGCTTTCGATGTTCTCCTAGCGATTTACAAGCAACTGTACGAGGCCGTGTACAACCCAGCTAATTTGTATGAAAATCCGCACAGTATTTTGTCGAAACAACCGGATGAATTCATTAAATATATGTCGAAGTAAACTTGTATTTTAATAATCAGCATAAAGTCAAGTTTTGATAATTGTTGAAATCGGTTATTAATTATTGGAAGTTATGATTAACATGGATGAGTTAAGTTAAGCATAAAGGGTTTATTTTTGTTAAGTTGTTTGATTAATTGAAGACAAAATAACTAATAACCTCCTTAAAATCAGAAGAAATTTAAAAATCGTAAAATGTTAAAAGTGGTAATGTCGAAAAATTGATTAAATGTACGTATTGTTAAACAAAGTAGTCAGAAATAAAAAAAATTGTGGAAATCATGAGATTTTGACGAAATTGGCAAAAATTGCAAGAACTTGAAATTGTCAAAAATTGTAATCAATTACCATATTTTTTAGTTATATTCATCAAGTGATTGTACTACAAACTATCATCAATGTAATTAAAATATTTTGCCGAACAAAATTATATTGAAATAATTAAGGACAATGATATGGATAAGATATGGACATTGTGGACAAGAGGTAGCTAACGAGGGTAAAAAATCGAAATATTTAAATTCTTTATTGATAAATACAAGATACAATAATAATCTTCACATCTCATGGAATTTTCTCTGAAACACTCGAATACAATACTAAAAATAAATAAAACGAAAATAGTGTCGACCAATACTGCGTCGTAATACCAATTTGAAAGCTCCAGGTTTACGGCTACACAAAACGCGACTTCACAAGTCTCAGAAACTTGGTTCCTCACACGCACACAATATATAAAATCTCAATAGTTTCTCGCCGGCCTCACAGAGCCCCGAACCTCCGTGACACATCGACATAACAATTGCTGTTTTCATTTAAACATTATTGCATATTCAACAATTTGGCATTGTCAACAGTAATTTCATTAATTCACTATATTTATAATATAAAACGATAAATTTAGAATATTCATCAGACCTCGAGATCTCTAAACGTACTTTGGCTAGCCGTCCGTCCGCTGCGTAAATCCGACGGCGTCTATCAAAAATATTTTTGTCGCCGAAGACTCAATTTCGAATCAATCGACTCGACGAAAGACACCCAACTTTGAAATCATAATCGCGCGCACGCGTCAGCGCTAGCCAAATAATGGAAGGACACAAATAAATAAATAAAAACTATATATAAATCTACGCTATCGTACAGTTCTCTCTCTTACGGCTAGGAATATACATACATAATACTTCTTATCGATAATCCTCTTAACATGAAATTAATTTGTCACGACGTAAAGTAACTGAGATCCACTTCTGTTCAAAGGACGGGCCACACTCGTAAGGTTTGTGGTCGCGGCACAATGTGGGACGTTTGTCCCGCCCCGCGCGCCTCGAACTTAAAGACGAATGAACACATCATCGGCGTGTGACCCGATCTCCCGTGTGCAAATAAAAAAATATATATATACGTAAATGGCAGTCGCTCGTTTTCAATGTACGAAATTAAACCGTAACGTGCGCGTTAAACGAAGGAAATTACAAAACCCCAAGCACAGAAATACAGAACCGTACCGAAAAAGAGACACAAAGTTAGGAAACCCGCGGAGATTCCAAGTACGAAATTTAAATTAAATTGCAAATACATACGGACTAGTTTTATAGAGTCTGCAGGCGTTTGGGACAAACCCATTTTTGATTAATTGTCGTGTTAAAGGTGAGTGTTGTGGTTATTGATTCGCATCAAAGATGTCGTGGCAAAAGCTTCGCAAACTTTGCCGTTCTCAGACCAGAATTAGATTGATTGCACAACAAATTAAATATTGCGGTGCCATAAAAATTTGCGACGCATTTGCAGACTGTCTTTGGTGTGCACTTACAACAACAAGGAATAATTTTTTAAATACATTTGTCGTTCATTCAAAATTTGGTTACAATAATAATAAAAAACAAATATTTTAAATAGACATAACCTTTTATAATAAAATATGTTAAAAGTAAAGCAAATATACTGAGACCCAATTTCTCAAACGAATGACTTGCGATCAAATGATCAAAATCAGTTCAAAGCAGTTCTCTTTGATTAATTTGTATTTCTAAACTCAGCACACAGACATAAAGATGCTTTGAGCGATTGGGTCTGAGCGAAAGCTTTGATGTAACAAAGTATTACCTACTGAGACCCACGGTTTTACGCTAAAATTTTTAAAACAAGAAAAAATTACCCTGAGCTAAAAAAAATTATGGGATAATGACCCAACGTAGATTAAATGAATTTTTGGAAAAAATTTGAATAATTTACATTTTCTGTAACAAAGTTACATTTTCTAAAATTCTCGTTTCGAGTACTTTTTGTGGGGGGTCTCAGGAGGATAAATTATAAACACGTATTGGAATAGCTGCCGAAAATATCAACGTGCAAACAAATGGCTGTCAGTCGTCGGAATTCACGCCCCCACAACCCAAATATTGCCGCTTTGCGTACCAAATATAAACTCAACGTTATTTTTATCTCCTACATTTAAACTTTAATTGTAAAACGCTTATCGTAATTTGTGTCGTCACAGAGGAACACTTTTTTTTTAATCTTAGTTTGGCAGTAATGCAGAAGACACCGAGGTTCTTGATATGATTAGAAAATCTACGAGACAGACGAAACGAGCCCAGTGAGCACGACAATCAAATCGTTCCGTCCGTCCCACGTATTGCTTCCTTACATTACACGAACACAAAATCGACGATGACAATAAATAAATCCGATCTCTTTTATAATCAGTTAAAAAATAAATACACATTCAATATTACACATAATAGGACAAACCCAAGTCGAACGTATGTACACGATTAAGTCGATTGCAGGAATTCAATAAATATATATATACGTAAGGCTCGAATTTTGCAAGAAAGTCTGCCAAGCGCACGTGGTGTCTCGTTGCGCGTTCTCTCGGTTTTTTGTTTTGGACCCAATCGGAAGATTGCGTTGGATTTTCCAAGTCAAACTTGCTTCTGTCACGGACAGCCGGGCCTCGAAAGAAGCCCAATCGTATGGGGCTTCCTCAAGCGGTCGAGAAAACGCCACGCAATCGTCGGTTTATTATCCGCTCGTTTTGTACTGTCGGCAAGAGAAAGCCGTCTGTGGTTTTCTCGCAATTACGTTTTAAAAAAGAATCTGTGGGTGCACCGTTTGTTACAGCACCGACGTATTTCGATATTAAATCTTAAATAAGCAAATTCGATCAATCGATTTGCAAGAAAACCACACACGTGATCAGTTCATCTACGAAAGAAAACTTAACGTCAATAATTATTTATCGATAAATTAAAACAATCTAGAGAGAGCGTGCATTAATTGGCTTTGGGACTTTCGTTGCGTAATTCCGATAAACTAACTTGAGGGGTCGCGGCGGGTTTCTTCGACAGGGCGCCGCTGTCGCCCGAGCCAGGGTTGGACGACTCGTCGTACCCGGAGTCCGAGCTGCTGTCGCTGTACAACTTCGTGGCAACCGTCTCGCAGATCTCGGGCTCTCTAGTCTTGCACTCGCTCAGCCGCTTGCACCCGGCCAATCTCGCAATGCACGGCTTTAAAAATCTGGCGTCGATTAGCACCTCGCCATTCGGACCTTTGAATATCGTTCCACAACATATTTTCTCTCTGCAAAAAAAAAAAAATAACGAATACAATTATTACTTATTTACGTTCATCCGTATTTACTCACTTTTTCCAAAAATCCATGTCGACGAACTCGCTGACCTGCACCGAGCTCTCGCGGCGTTTCGCGACGCTCTTGTGCCTCCGGCTCATCGTGATGTTCTCCTCGCAGTCGCTTCCCCCGGGGCTGGCGGTCCGGCTGGAGCTGCCGCTGGGGCCGCTCTCGGACATGAAATCGACGTCGGCCATCTCGACGTCCTGGACGCCGTCGCTCTTGTCCGACAACGCCGGGCTGTACTCGCGCTCAAAGTGCTTCTTCTTGCGGCTCGATTTGTCGCCGCTTTCGGTCAGCTTCTTGTGCTTGCTCTTGAACTTCGTCATGGACTTCATGCCGGGACCGGCGCGCGCGTCCACCACCTGTTTTTGATACCAGAGGTACATTTTCGCCTGGTTGAACATCGACGGACGCGATTTCGAAACTTTTTGGCGTGAAAAATGGCGTCGCCCGCACGAAAAACGATCGCCTTTTTTTTGCGGCAACGGCTATTTCATGACGTGCTTTTTTCCGTTAAAATGAATCGTCGAGGTTATGTTTTGTGTTTTGTGAATTACGTGAAGAGAAACCGTTCGCGAGCGTTAAAAATCGATTTAAATGAACGACAATATCGATATGTTGCCAATTCAAATTCGAAATAATCAATCTATCTACGCACTAGTACAAATAAACGCGTTTTCAGTTAGCGATTTGAGCGAATTTCTGAACGCACGCGAGATACCCAATTAGGAACGTTAATCGTCTAGTATCCACCAATGGTAACAATTACAATGTTACCAATATAAACGTCATATCATAAAATTCTATGTATCAATCTGTCGGTGCAAATTTTTGAAATTTAGTCTTTTCCGGTGCGTAGTTAAGTAATTAAATCAAAGTCTTTATTTACTAAGCAACTCAACGGTTGGAGATTATTGACTGCCACGCAACAAATAACACCGTTTTATAATTTTATTTAAGATTTTTCACAAATCGAACATTTTATGCAAATCGTGGTAACGAATAAATTAAAATTTTGATAACAAAAAAAAAATATAAAATTAAAAAATGACTTACGTGTCTCCAATTTCTTTCTGAACCCGGCGGTAATTTCTTCCACCTCTTCACCAGCAAAACGCACGCGTTGCAGATCTCACCCTGTCGCGGCGTCGATAGCTGGAAGCACTCCAAAAAATCTTCTTCGTATTTTTTGCTGTCCGTGAACCTGGAACTGGGGATTGCGTTAGAATCGTGCGAAACGTCGCGTTGCGAATTACTCACCTACTGGATTTTGCTTTGCAGATGCAACACCCCGTAGGCGACCTGTACACCTTGGGCCTATGGAAGGAGAACATTTTGGGGGTCTGGGAGGTTTGAGCTGCAGATTACTAACTAAGCTGTACAAATCTGCAAAAAATAACGATGGAAATTAATTCGATTTTTTATTTTTTTTTTTACTTTTTTTGCATTAAATGATGAAAAACGACTTAAACAAAATTTTGTTTAAAAAGATCGAGTTTAACGCCGACGCAATTTCATCACGAGCCCAAAATCGCCGGCGAACGAGCCTCGAGCATAGACGGCCTTGTTGAGGCGATGACCCCGAGCGAAGCGGGCGGACCACCACCTGAAAGCGAAGTCAGTGACCACGGCGGCCGGCCCTCCGACGAAACGAGAAAAGAATCAAAAACGCCGCAGGGACGCAACCGGTCGCGCCGAGCTATGGCGTTCCGTCGCGATCGCGACGCGTTGTTTACGTCCGCCGAGCTCTTGACACACATACTCTCACACAACTGGTAAACAAGGCGCCGAAAACGGCGTTCGTACGCGCCGAGCGAAACGTAACGGTTCGCGTTTACAGATATGGAGGACGTAACTCCCAAGTGTGGCGTTACCGGCGATTAATCCATTTAAGTTGGCTTTGTGGGTCCTTCACATGACGCGAACGGTTAATTTCGAACTGTCAAACGTGAAGTTGATAATTCGGCCACTGTCGATTTAATTCGTAGTCGATGTTCAAAAACTGACGTCCTTGGATGATTTGATTGCGCGATGATTTGTTTGGCCTCATTGTTTGCCATCGAGGCGACATAAATTGCGATAACGGTAAACGTCGAGGTAAAATATGTCAAGTAAATAGTTGTGATATTGTCATCGAATGACTTAAAAGTTGGGTTGGATTGGGTTGCTGAAAAAAGTCTATGATGAAATTTAGGCGATTTTGACGTTTAAACTTTGACATTTTTAAGTTCGATATAATTTTGTCAATTTTTACAATTTTAAGATGCCCACGTTTACGATGACGCCACTAACGTTGTCGAAATAGCTGAAAATTAATGTGGAAAATGCAAGAATGGTACAAAATGTCAAAATTGACAGTTTTCATAAATTGGCAATCAGACAATGACAATGACAAGATTTTTTTCACAATTTTTCAGATTTTTAAAAAATATTGGCACTTGAAATTAATCAACATTTTCAATTTTGACATTGAATTTTATAAATTTTAACATTTTTGCATTTTAGACAATTTTGCAATTTTGAAAAATCAAGTTTTTGCATACTTAATTTTATTTTCTTCGGTGATTTTTATTTTACATTTATTTATATTTTCAAATTTTAGAAATTACTCTCCGAGTCAAACATCGCTGATCAAGAACAACAACAAAAAACAACATAAATACCAAAAGATCACCACGACATCCCACCAAGCTTTCTCTCCACCTTATCTACACGTTATCTCGACTCACTTGTCTTCGATAGCCATCCGACGCCCACGCAAACCACAATCCAACATCATCGTCCCCATCCACTAACCACATCAGTCAAAAAAAAAAAAACACCAACAATGTGTCTTCACATTCGGACAGACCCATCCACACTCGAACGTATCCGCACGGCGTGGCGCACGCGATCGCAACGAAACGGGCGAAAAACGACGACTTAACGACCGCAGCCGCCGCCAACCGAAACCGGTAAACGAATTCAACTTGCGAGCGAGCGACCGAGCGCGCGCGCCTCGCGCCTTCCGAGCCACTTTCATTGGCCGCGCTAAAAATAGATCGGACCTGCATTCAGGCGGCGGCTTTCTCTCTCTCGCCGGCGCTCTCGCGGTGCCCGCGGTCCGTCACACCTGTTGGAACGCACCGCGCGATTGCGTCGGCCGCAATCGGGCGCGCGCGGAATGCGATCGGATTTTTCTCATCGGCGCGGAATTCGCCGAAAATCACCGAAAATTGTGGAACAATTTCTGTTGCTATTCAACGGATATTTGCAAGTCGATTTAATTGCCGGGGTTACATTTCGATTTAAGTGAAGATGACGATCTACGATTCGTAATGTCCTTGATCTTGCCTCGGGTTCTAGATGATCGATTGCGGGTTTTTGTTTCTGGCCCCGCTCGCCGTTTAAAATAGCCGTTGGCACGGTTTTTTCGACGAAAGCGAAAGTCGGCGGCGGACGCCGATCTAAAGATCTGTGTGTGTGGACGGGGCCCGCACGCACTTTTCCAAGGCGGCTTTGGACTGGCAACCGGTAAGCGTAAGGTCGTAGTGATCGAACAAGGTTTCGGCAGAGGTTGCGACGATAAATGTCACCGGATTAGTAAATGCGTCGAACAAATGCATACAAAACGCGTTCACGTTGCATAATTAAAACTCTACGAGATTAACTTCAAAATGCGACTTGCAACGGAAAATGTTAAAATGTCAAAATTAGATGCAAAGGATTCAAAAAAACGAAAATGTCAAAATTATATATATATAAAAAAACGTTAACTTCCCCCTCTAATACTGTAGTTTGTTCCGTTTCATTCGATGTGAATTAAAATTCAAATCTCATTGTTTAGTTGACAGCTAGCTGTTAAATGTCATTTGATAAATGTCATCTATCAAACGTCATATGTCATCTGTTAAATGTCACCTGTCATATTAATTGTCAAAAGTCATTTGTCAAATGTATCAGAAAATGTTAAAATACAAATCTCGTTCAATTGTCAATATGTCATATGTTAAATGTCAAAATGTATCTGTCAAATATCTCAGTAATTTTATAATTCAAATGTCACAGTTCAATTGACATCTATCCATCCAAAATTAGCAAAAATAGTCAAATCGAAAATTAATGACAGTTTTAGTGAAATTGTCTATGTTGGCAGACATGTTAACTGTCAAAAATAAATTACGAAATTGATTAACGCAAAAACGTCACAATTTCCAACGCGTTAACGTAGCTCGACGACTAAAACGATTTATTTCTTCACCTGAACCACCAAAATTCCAAACTCGAACGTTACATTCTTCTCCAATCGCCGATAACGCCGCCGAGTATTAATCTCGCGCGATTGGCGATATCCACCTATCCGCTCCGACGTTGACTAGGTTCGGTCGCCGCGCAACGCGCCGAAGTGCGTCCGCGAAAAATAAACAATCCGCGAGACTTATTGCGTTGTTTACGCCGTACGTGTCGCCGCGTTCTCTCCCCGTCCGGATCTCTCTTCAGCCACTGACCAACGGCACGGTCTATATTTAGAACGGTCGCTGGGAATGCGAACCGCGAGCGCGCGATAAACATGTTTATTATAGTTTTATCGAAAATCGAAAACAGCGCCGGTTCAAAGACACGGCGCGGCCGGGTCGCCGCAAACAAACATTGATATCGGGAGCCGTGTTGCATAAAACATCGTCACCTTGGCGACTAATTATAGTCGAATAAGAACCGTCCGCGGAAATTTACAGGTGTTTCGCGAAAAGGCGGCGGGTTCTATTTTGGAAACGAACGTTTGCGAAATCGCGCAATTGCGACCTTGAACGGCCGTGGAATAATCTGCGTTTGCTGGAATGTCGCCGATATAAATATTCACCGATTGGGTCAACGCGGATTGTGTTCGCATAGATCAGTTGCCGATTAAGTGGTTGGTACACAATGACCAATAAAATCAGCCAAGTAGAAAAGTCAAAAATCGCGTAATTGAGTGCAAACGTCCCACGTACGCGCAAGCTGTAAATAAAGAGTTGCTTTGTGGACCTTATCTATATTTGTATACACACCACGAGATATCAACATTGAATGTTTATATTTTATTTTATTTTATCATACGAAACGTCGTCGAAATAAAATAATTTCCTCGGATTGCGCGATTATATAACTGACACAAACAAAGCGTTTAATTGCGTTGGTTAAATGAAGCTAAACGAAAAAATTAATCGTATCACTCGCCGACTTTGTTTTTATAGTAAAATTGACCGTCGATAGATACGACTTATCTTTTATCTTCGACGATGACGTGACAGCCCAGAATCACCCAACACATCTGCGCTTATCTCCGATTGTTTGCGTGAAAAATCTCGCGACCTACCCCAAACGTCGAACCCCTAGCGATCAAAAAGGCGATCGTGGGCGCTTGCGTAACGTTCCGCGTACGTGTAAATCGGCGCGAAGAACCAAAAGGGCATTAACCCCCCAGCATCCACGCGCTCGACAAGACACCCGATCGATGGCACGAACGCGACGGCCATCATGAAACCATCGCCGGTCGACTGGATGATGCTGCACCCGGCGCGTATCGAAAACGAAAAGTTTTCAACTTTTCAAACAGCGGCCCCGACGACCGTTCTTTGTTTCGGGGCGGCGGCGATTTAATCGATCGATTTCTAGGTTAGATCGAGAAAAATCGAAGCGGTTACGCGGCGACGAAACGTTCACGTTCGCGTTCGCACATCGTTTTGACGTTGCAAGGACGCGGCGGCGGGCCAGCGGTTCCCGGTCACGTCGTCCACTTATCGCGAAAAGGGTGTGATCCACATTTCAACCTCGAAATTGGGACACCCGTGCAACACGTGCACGAATAGAAAGCGGGTGGCGTACGTGCACCGTTCGCGGGAGCGAAGTCTTCAACTACGAAAACGCGACGCCCGATTTGATTAATTAATTCGCATGGAAACGGATTAAACACCCTGACCTGAATAACAGAGCTTTGTGCCGAACCGAACGAACGCTTTGGACCGCTGACGCCACCGAAAATTCGCTCATTTTAAATTAAATGGCACGCAATTTCGCGTGACATTCGCTTGGAACGGCGCAAGATATCACCGCCGATCGAACACTACCGAAATCATGCAATAAACGGACGTATTTTTATATAAAATCGCAAAAATATAGCCACGGTCAACTTACCAATACAACACAGATGACGGCTGTAACACAGAACTGGCGCGCATGCGCGGCGCCTATCGCAGTACCGTAAACATTTTGAAACGTAAAGTCGAATTAACGATTAATTCGCCGCGATTTTCGACGCGTTATTAACGAATTAAATTAAATTTGCGTGGTCGAGATTAAATCAGACGAATCGCGTCCGTTTTAAATTGAAAAATGTGCGTACGGCGCCTCGCTTGACCCACACATCCGGAGTAACGCAAACGTCAAAATTTATTGCCAACTTTCGCCGAAGCAAAAATTCAAAATTTCACTTCAAATAAATTAACGCAAATAATCGAAAATCTATATTTAAATCTAAAATATAATAACTCGTACAATTCATATTTATTTAAATTTAAGAAAATTCGATTTGCCCTCTATGGGCCGCGCCGTTAATTAACGTGACGTTACAACGAAATGATTTACAGTCATAAACAGCTGATCCATCGAAAAATGTAACGCGAAGTTTCCACGCGATTTCCGATGATTCGATCCAACTGAGCGCGTTTTATAGTTGCGATCCGTCGAGTTTCGTTCGTAAACATGGCCAACGTCGCCAACAACACGCACAATTTCAAAGTCGTCTTGTTGGGCGAGGGTTGCGTCGGAAAAACGAGCATAGTTTTGAGATACATGGAGAATTCGTTCAATAACAAGCATATAACGACGGTGCAGGTGCGTTTCGATTATTTTGGGTTCGATCGCTACGCGAGTTTTGTTTCAGGCGTCGTTTGTGAGCAAGAAATTGAACATCGACGGTCAACGTGTGAACGTTTCGATTTGGGACACCGCCGGGCAGGAGATATTCCACACGTTGGGTCCGATTTATTACAGGAACTCGAACGGCGCGATTCTCGTGTACGACATCACCAACGAAGTCTCGTTCCAACGGATACGAAACTGGGTGAAGGAGTTAAAAAAGATGCTGGGGAACGATATTTGCCTCGTGATTGCCGGCAATAAAACCGACTTGGAAAAAGACAGACACATTAACTTAGAGGACGCCGAAACGTTAGTTTAAATTTTATTAAGAATTAATTTCTTGAATCGTGTCAAAACCTAACATTGAAATTATCCAATTTGAGCCTTAAAATTGACTTGCAATGATTCAAACAGTTTTAAAATATACGTAGTTGTGGTTGTTGAGTTATTAGTAATGATCGCGTTATTTGCAGGTATGCGAACGCGGTTGGAGCGATGCATTTCCAAACGTCGGCGAAACTCGATCAGGGCGTCGAGGACATGTTCCTGGCGCTGACGAACAAAATGCTAGAACAAGCCGCGACGCGCGCTAAGGCGACCGCTACCTTGGAACGACGGAACTCGCAAAGGCGGAACGTCATCGTGGTGGACGACAGCGAAGTTCCCGAGCAGTCGACGAAACAATGCTGCATGCACTCGTAAGGTCGTTTGCGCCGCAAAAACCATGACGTTTGTCTGTCGTGTAATAAATATTCCCACTTTTTATAATGAGTACTGGTAATGTTATGTTAGTAATATTTATGAAGGAGCGCGGCGTCGCTTCGGCGAACGTATTTTTGCTTCTTTTATCGATTAAGCGAATAAAATTGTTACTGTGTGATATATTCTGTAATATATGTGATTGGTTATTGATGATTTCGAGACTTGTTGAAATTTAGTGAATAAATCGGTTGGATAGTCGATGTTTTTGGTTGTTGGGGGTTGGAGATGTGAATCCATAAAACGCGGCTAAGTCTGTATAGAATTGTACGATTTGTTATCCAGGTATTGATTAACTGGTAGTTTATTCGATTTTCATTTACATAACAATGTTGAATTGTTGGTGCATGCAAGGACTCATAGAAAACGGTGTTGGGTTAAAGAAAAGTTAAAGGCTAAGACTGTATGAAAAGGTAGGGATCTTTATAGAATTGGGGATAAGGCATATTAAACATATGAAGAAGGTAATGGTAGGAAGATACAACCAGGTACCTTTACCTCTACAGCAAAGGTAGCCTCAAGTGAAGAGATAATGCAAAGTACTAGGAGATGTGTGTGTACGGTGGAACACTTCGTATATTCGTGGGGAAGAAGAATGGAAGAGCGAAAATTATTCCAAGGATCAGAGGGAGTCAAGCCATAGATAATAAATGTTCGATATATGATGAGTATAGGGGATGTGGATTTTGTGATGAAGTTCCTGATGAAGAAGAGAGAGGAATGGAATGGTGTGTGGACCATTGCAGATTTTCTTATGATGCTAACTGGTAAATGTCAGATGACGTTAAAATGCATTTGATGACATGAAGTGCATCCAACATAATTTGTTTAGTAAACTAATACCACAATATTTAGGTAGTTACTATTTGTGTGTTATTTGACAGCTATCTGCGTTGAAGTTAGCTACGCGTTACGTTTAAAATAACGACAATAGCACACTTTACTATTATTACATTTTAATTAAAAAGTCATTGGTATACACGCAACAATGTACCTAAATGTAATTTTTAGTTCTTGTATTGCATTACAATCAAAGTTTGTAATGCGTATATACGATATGAAGTTAACTACAAGAGATTTGTGTAACAAACACTCAAACACAGTGAACGTAGCAGTTTTTTATATTTACGTAAATAATTCAACTGTGGTATAGGCAACCCAACATACGCGACAACCTTGGGAAAATAAAAAAATAAATGTTTACGTTTTAATTTATTGTTAATTCCATAGTTTGTTAAATGCGATTGAAATTAATGCGATTTTCATCGTTCCAGCGAAAATTCAAAATTGTCAAAGCAAAGTTTATTAATTGGCTGGCTTGCCAAGTTGTTATTCAAGCTCGTCGTTCACAACCTGTTGTCATCGTTGAATGAACCAAATCCCAGTCGCAACGCCGTCTAAATTTAGTGACACGTCTAATAAGACAATCTCGGGAATATCCTGTTCATTAATTAAACTCGAGTTGTTAAACATCCCATGAACTGCTGTCGGGTCGCTCTGCGCCGAAAACGCCAGCTACGCTCGTCTTTGTCCGACGCACGGATCCGCTAACCACCTGTCGTTTCCTTTTCGGTAACCCGAACTCGCTTTTTTCCCGTGCGCGTTGCGACTTGCGAGCCAATGGGAAGTTCAGTTGCGTTGCGCCGGTATAACAGTAAGCATCGGTATGTGATTTTCCTAGCGAATAATTGGCCGTCTGATTTAAAATTTGCGTCCGCTTAGGCCGTCGATCGCACTAATTTGACAAACGCGGTGCGCGTGCGACCCCGCCAAATGGATTACTCAGTGAACGCCGTCGAAAGCTGCCTTTTCTGCTATGTGATGTAAACTGCTGTCTTCAAGATGGCCGACTCTTATTACCAGGTGAGTATCAATTATGCCCGTGTTTACCTGCTTGTGCACCGTTTATTTTGCGTTTTCGGGCCGCGCGTGAGATTCGCGAGCGGCGTTCCGTCGGGCGATCGCGCACGGCGATTCTCCGCGTTTAAGGTTATGGCGCTCGAAAAGACCGAATCCTTGCTTGTCCTTATACGACGTATGTGGCACAGCGGAAAGTCCTTAAAATGAAAATGCATCGTTTCGATGCTGCGAGGCCGGGCTCAATGCCGCGCGAATATTTTAAGTTCGCTCCGTCAAGGCTGATCTGTTTATATCCGAACGATTTTCGGTTATGTGGCGTTGAAAATTCCTCCCCCCATGGGTGTCTTCGGTCCGTCGGGCGAATCCGCGAGCGATTGTTGTCGGGTACACGTTTGCTATAGTTACCGATCTAAAAATAACGAGAATTGCACCCAATTATGTATTGTGATTAAATGTAATAATGTGTTACGTTTTTTTTTTTTAGATAAGGTACACGATCGATGTATGCACACGATTATTCATATTAATTGGAAATTGCTTATCGGTCACTGTTTGTGTTTAGTCAGTGCTGCTGATAATGATTGTTATTTTTGCCGTGCAGTGTGTTTGGTGATTGTTCGAACTAATCCACGATAGTTGGAATGCTTCACGTCGTTGACAGACCAAACGAGACAACGTCGATGAATTTCCGACAAATTATTTATAAAGCCCCTTTCTTACAACCGTACACGGCCGTACCAAATACGTTTAGTAATATTTTACAAAACGAAACGTCAAAACTTCGCCACAATAACAAAATTTTAAACGTCACTTTGACAGTTGTCTAATATTACAATACGAAACGTCAAAACTTCGCCACAATGGCATCGTTTTAAACGTCACTTTGACAGTTGCCTAATACTACAACTATAGTACATTCACGACGTTTCTGGGCTCGCGCAAACACAAATGTTTGCGTTTTATAATATTTGTTTGTTTAAACTCGTTTAAAAAGTCATTGTTGACACAACGCCAAGGAAACGTCAATGGTATATTTTAAAAGGTTGTAAATGATAAATATATTTAACTTGCCAGCTGATTTGTAAGATAGATATCAGTTGGTTATGAATGTAATTGTTATCTTTGACAGTTGTGACACGAAATGTGTTATCACGAGTTTCAGTTCGAAAATTCTCTTATTAATGAAATGAAGTTAAAAAAGTGAATATACAGTGTGTCCCACTTAAGAGTGTAACGCCCTCATGTCTTTTTTATTTTTAGTACAATTTTAGTATTTTTTTTTCAAACGTAGAATACTTATTGCCCTATTTATCGTCGCCATTAAAAATTGAAAATTAAAAAATTCTCCGAAATGTTTCATAGATTTGGTGTAAAAAATACCATATGCTCGGGTTGGAATAAATGTAAACTGTCGACAAATGCAAGAAATATTTTACAAAAAATACCAAGTTAAAAAAAAATGGAAAAAATGCATTGGAATAAGAAAACAACAACAAATCAAAATTCCCATCGTCCAAAGATACAATGAAATTAAAAACAAATAAAAATTTGAAAAAACGCTTTTAATTTAAATAAACCAATAATATAATAAAAAAGTTTAATACAATTTGAAAACTGCACATTTTTCTTGGGTTTTGTTGGTGTTGGTGTTGGGTTGGGTTGGGTTAGGTTGGGTTGGGGTGGGTTGGGTTGGGTTGGGCTGGGTTGATAAAAATTATATTTTTGTTTGAATTATGTTGCTTACATTTATTGAACTACAAAAAATTGCAAATAAAAAAAAATTAAATCACCTGGGTTGCCTGAATAAAAATTTTTAATTTAAAATTAAATTAAATTTTCATTTTAATCACTTTGCGAGCATTGGTGTATTGTTTCGTATTAATGTCCTTTCATTTTGTTCTTTGTCTAAAAAAAAGCAAACGTCAAAAATCTAAAAAGTATATATTTGGGGACAAAGAACCGACAAAATCGTTGAAATGATAATACATGTCGTCAAAACATTAAAAATAATTGTAAAAATTCTAAAAACCGTTGAAGAAATTTCATAGATGAAAGTCGTAATTTGAGAAAGTAGCAAAGGACCAAAAATGACGAAAATTAATCAATTAAAAGATTAGATATCGTTAAAAAAAATGTCGAAAGTTCAAGAACAATCAAAAATTTGTTGGAATTCTTTAAAAAGTAAAATCAGAAAAATGTGAAAAATTGCTATGTCAATGCGAAATTTTAATTCAATCTGCTTGCGAAGTGCATCTCCTAACTAAGTGTCGAGCGCCATTTTATTTTCACACAGCAGACGCCAGCTATGTTAAAGCAAAATGACACCTTAATCGGTGGCTCACATTTCTACAGCGCATGCGGGAAGTACGTGTCCCAGCTATGTCAATGCGAAATTTCAATTCAATCTGCTTGCGAATTGCATCTCCTAACTAAGTGTCGAGTGCCATTTTCTTTTCGCACAGCAGACGCCAGCTATGTTAAAGCAAAATGACACCTTAATCGGTGGCTCACGTTTCTACAGCGCATGCGGGAAGTCCGTGTCCCAGCTATGTCAATGCGAAATTTCAGTTCAATCTGCTTGCGAAATGCATCTCCTAACTAAGTGTCGAGTGCCATTTTCTTTTCACACAGCAGACGCCAGCTATGTTAAAGCAAAATGACACCATAATGGGTGGCTCACATTTCTACAGCGTATGCGGAAAGTCCGTGTCCCAGCTATGTCAATGCGAAATTCAATTCAATCTGCTTGCGAATTGCATCTCCTAACTAAGTGTCGGGCGCCATTTTCTTTTCGCACAGCAGACGCCAGCTATGTTAAAGCAAAATGATACCTTATCGGTACACGATACAGTCCCGCAATTTATTTCAAGACGGCTAAGCCAATTCCACAGACAACGCAAATTGTTTTGTGGTCGCATCTATTCGACTGAAATTAGTTAGGATGCGATTACAACAGACTTCGCAGATGAAAATCATTCAAATGCGTTTCTTCTAAACAGCCCGTCTGTGGCCCGCAACGAAAACAACGTTTATTAGATTTACATTACATTGTGGGCGATTTTCTTGGCACAGTCGATCGCGGCGAGAAATTTCGGCGCACCAACGATCGCGCGCTTTTTTTGGCAGCCGTTCCGACGTCACGAATTCCGCGGACTCTGCGTTTCCACCGGGCCTCGTACAACTGCCTGCCTCTTCGTTTCCAGACAACGAACCCGCATTTCCTCTTTTAAGGCGCGCGATGCCCGGCCACGAACGCCGAACATCCGCTCAGGTTGTGTCGTCTGGGGCGATCCGCCGCGTCCTCGTTCGTCTTCGTGCCGTTTCAGTCGCGCTCGTCGGAGCTCCGCCGTCTGCAGCGAGGAGGGGCTCCGTATCGTGGCCGTCGCCATGGAGAACCGTCTCCGATTTCAGTCCTTCGTCGAGTCGCGCGCGCGCTCGAAGTGCGAGTAACGCGAGACGGTGGGCGCTGGATTTTTTTCATTCGGGCCGCGCCAAAGTGAGCGGGGTGTTTCGCGTGCGGTTCCTTCGGGTCCGGTTTCTTCGGCGTTGGACGTGCGTTCGGTAGATTTTTTTTTGTTTGGTTGGTGATCGTCTCGAAAGAATGCGCGGCGTGGATAACGAACGCATTACTTATCTTATCTTTGGAATTAAATATTTCGGTGTCGCGGCTTTCCTCGATTTGTCATATAAAAAAAATATGATGTCATTGGTCATTAAGTGTAGACTTTGGAGTTTAGAGTAATCGTAGTGGACGTTTGTTGTTTGAAATGAAATAAAATATAATTGCAATTAAAATCGATACAAAAATAAATGGATTGTCATCCAAAACAAACGAAAATAAAATTAAATTAAACCGAAGATAATTTGAAGATAAAAAGTTTGTTCCGGAGCGAATTATTTGCTTCAGTTTCGTTGCGGTTTGTTTTTTTTCCTTCACGTTAATTGTTTTGTTACGGTTTCTTGAAAATTCCGTTCGTTGCAAATAATCGCGGACGAGGTGAATTAAAACGAAATTTGGACGAATTAAAACAAAGGCGGGTTAAAAGAAAAACAACTTTGTTTGGGAGCAAACGTCCATAGGTGACCCATAATTAGAAACCCGGTTCTGTGACTTTTGCGCACTTGCGGTGCACGTAATAAATAATTTATTTGCGCGCGGGGGTCGATGTTTAGGTTGGCTGCGATTGATTTTTCCAGTCGTGTGATTCATCGCCGGTACGCGATGGCTGGGCTGTTTGGATGTTTGTTGTTGGATCGATGTCGGGGGTCGTTGATTCGTTCTAATGGGATTGCAGGTGTTTTCTGGGTCGCGGTAATGGGATTATGCTCTGGCGCTGTTGAGGAAATAAGCGAGGCGTAAGGGCGGAGAATTTTTCATAATTTTTTAACAATTTTGACATTTCTTGTATTTTAAACAATTTCATATTTTTGCATTTTATTCGCATGTCAAGTTTGGACAACGTTTATTGTTGCGATTTAGATTTTTTCAAATCCTCTGCCCACCACGTTCCATAAACGCAGCGGTTTTCATCGCGAAGTTCATCGGTCGTGTCGATTTGTCGATTTCTAACGCGAACGTCGACACCCACGAACTTTCTATTGTCTCGCCGCGGGCCGTCGCGAATTCGTCTCGGAACTTTTCGGGGCTTTTATGTGAGGACGGGCCCGGCGAATATTTCGCGGTCAGACGGTGTCCGTGAACTCTCGGCGCGAGTTCGACGAGGCGCCTCTGCCAGACGGCGCGCGTTCGACGGGTCGTTTGCGGTCCTGTTGCCGAGTACGAACCGAACGCGAGGTGAAACCGTAGTCGGGGAAGTCATCGATTGGCGCACGAGGTTTTTCGAAAGTTCGAAACGTCACAGTTTTGTTGCGCTTTATTTTTTTTTGTGTATAAATTCGAAGACGACGTTCTTGCACTTTAGATTTGTTTTTATTTTTACACTCAAAACTGTCAAAATAGAATTGACGTTTTTGTATTTTGACAGTTTTGAATGTTCATATATTTTTGACAGTTGGGGGTTCGACAAGATTTTGATAGTTTGGTATTTTTAGTTTAAAACTTGTTTTGTATTGTAAAATTTTTGACAAGTTAGTTGTTTGATGTTTTTGTATTTTGGCAGTTTTGAGAATTCATATATTTTTGACAGTTGTGCGTTTTGGCGATTTTGACAGTTTAGTATTTTTAGTTTGAAACTGGTTTTGTATTTTCTAATTTTTTGACAAGTTAGTTGTTCGATGTTTTTTATTTTTTAAATTAAATTTACACATTTGTATTTTTTTTTATGTATTGCGGTCATGGTCAATTATTTTACGTTGTATTACTTTTTACAAAGTTGGTATTTTGACGTTTGGCAACGTTGATAGTTTTGAAAATCGAGACACCTTTGTGGTTAGGATTGTTCCTCAATTTTGACAGGTTCGTTATTTGACATTTTTTTGTATTTTGACGATCGCAATTTTTAATATAGTTTGATTTAAAAGCCTTTGATATTTTGATTGTTTGCAGATTTAAACAAGTTGCTGATGTTTTGACAATTAATTAAGGAAACTTTTGTCATTTTGACACCTTTGAAAGTTGAGAAAATTCTTTGTTTTTACATTTGTGATAGTCTTGACGGATTCGGTATTTTACATATTCACATTTTTGCCAAGTACAATTTTTTAACAACTTTGACAGTTGGTTACTTAAAAAAATTTAGACGTTTGTGGTTATTTTACATTTTTTTAAGTGTCAAAAAAAATCTGGAGAACGCGGTTATTCAAAAAATGTCACTAGTATCAAAATGCAAGATTGTTGAAAATGTCTAAAGTTTTTATAATTTGGAATTTTTTTGTTTAGAATTTTGACAGGTTCGTTATTCAGTTTTTTTTGTATTTTTGACAAACATATTTTTTAACTGGTGACAGTTTTGTCGTAATTGTCAAAATATCGAAAAGGACAAAAAAGGACGAAATTGCAAAAAATAAGTTTAAATGTTTAGATTATTAAAGTAAAAAAAATGCCAAATTTGCGAAAAAATCACAAAATTATCTAAAATGTAAAAATTGGCAAAATACTGAAAAAATTTCAACGATTAATAATACGAAGTTGTAAAAAATTACAACTATACAAAAATGTGCAATGCAATGGTACCAAGAGTGTCATCAAAATTCCAACATTTTTAATTTGCAAAAAAGCAAAAATTGACAAAATCACCTAAATTACAAAAATGTTAAAATTGTCAAAATTGCATTAAGACAATCTTGTCAAAAAATTTAATTAAAATATCAAATTATGAAGAGTGCAAAAAGTACAAAAATTAACAAAATTAAAATGCAGAGAAATACAAAAATCCGATGGCGTCTAACATACAACATTATAATTATCAAAATGCAAAAATGTTATAATCGTCAACCTGAAAACGATAAGATTGCCAAAAAATATCAGAAATTGCAAATTTGTCAAAAATGCATAAATCGACAAAATTACTTAAGTTTCAACGGACAATTACGACAATAAGAAAATTGTTAAAAAAAAATTAAATTCTCAAAAAATTGAAATTAAATTTCAGCGGATGTATCAGCTGTTTCGTCAGTCAGGACTCATCAGATCAGCAACGATACATCCGTTGAGGTACATGTAGTCGTGCAAACTTGAATTACAAAGATTTTGTTTGTGTAAGTGTACTAACTCCATTTGGACTAGACGAAGGTACACTCAATGTGACATGGGATCACAGAGACCAAGACCAAGAGCAACAAATTTGTAAAAAATGCAAACATTGATAAAATTATCCAATCTAAAATGTTTAAATTGGTAAAATACCGAAAATTACAACGTTTTGAAAAGTAAGTAATGTTAAACTTTGAGAAATTATTTTTTTTAAATTTAAATTTTCGCTCAAACAAAATTAATTTTCTGGAAGAAAGCAAACCCCATGCCTCCATACAAAAACAAAATTGAAAAATCCAAAAACCCATTATCAACCAAACGTGAAAGGCAAGATATACAAAACGAACAAAACTGCGAAAACGCAAAAATCTAATTTGATAAAAATTATAAAAAATTAGAAAAATGACGTTACGTAAAATGTAAAAAAATCGACGCTGCATTAATACAAAATTTTTTAAATAATGGACACAAATTTTCAATTTCTAAAAGTTAAAAAATAAGAAATGGGGTGCGTGAGTGTACGGCGCCATCTAGACCTGCCATGTGATCACAGAGATCTACTCTGACCGGCTAAGTCGGTACCGTCGAGACTTGTAATTACTTTGCAGGACAAAAGACCGACTGAACAGCGAATTTGTTGTTGTTAACAAAGCGGTCTTCCGTGCCCACGACTGCGAAGTAATTACAAGTCTTAGTCGGTCGAAGAAAAAATCTGTAATTGCGTAGCAACGTGAGTGTGGTGGTATTGACGTCTAGATGGCGTTAATAATCACATACTGACTCTTTACCACAAAAACTTTTACGATGATACACACGTAGCAGCTTGCGTGTGGGGTGCATTGGCGCGCAGTAAAATTTTCGAAAATGCAAAATTTAACACCACATCAAATACAAAAAATTGCAATAATTTTCAAGCATCAAATTGTCAAAAATGGCAACATAAAGTACTTATGCACAAAAATGCAACAACGTTTCTAAAATTTAAGAAAAAATTAAAATGCATTTTGAATTTATTTTTTTATTGTCAATTGTGACGGATTTACCACTCACCATCACTGAGTTTTTGAAATATGACAGATCGAGGTTCAATTATTTTACTATTGTACTGTCTCTGGTTATTTTCGAGCGCAAAATGGCGCTGCGTATTTATCGCCAATGTGACTGATTGTCTTCACTGATCTGTCAATTACGACAGATCACTGTTGCAATTTATCCAAAAAATTTGTCGTCTATGCTAGGATGTCATATTGCGCGGCCACTTAAAATTTAATTACCTGAACGATCGGGCCCATTAAGCAGCTCAATGTAGCGCGACCGATTATGCAAATTACGTTCGGTCGTCCGGCACGGATGCGTTCGTCTAGCCCAGTCTCGAGAGCGCAGTAGTAGTAGTAGCCGCAGTAGTGCACCAGCCCAGTCGTTTCAGTTCGCCTCTAGCATGTGACGTTTTTATCCCCTATGTGTTTAGCAGTTTTCGTTTTCGTTTCCGCACCCCCCCGTATAACTAAATGAAGTGTTGCAGTGAGCGAAAAGAATACGGCGGCAATTTGCAAAATGCTGGTGTTGAAAAAGTCGGGCATACAGACGGAAGCCTGTGTGAGAACCTTCGGCTCCATACAGCACTTCTACTTGGTAAGGCGATTGATTGTTTTAGTATTTGTGTTGTAATTGTCGCGCGTCGCGTAATTCGACGACGCGCGCGGCTTCGTTCGCGAGGTAAAGAGCGTGTCGGCGGTGGAAGCGAAAAAAGTAAAAGGATGCGTCGCCCATTGTTTCGTTTAAATGGTTATTGTCTTCGGCGTTCGTCCGGTCGTGTCGTCTTCCACGATGCGAGACACGCGCGAGCTGAAAGTGCAGCGTTTGTGAGTCATCGGAAACTCTGTGGCGTTGTTTTAAATTGCGATTTGAAAAAAATGTTGTTGGGAAACCCAGACTGCAGTTGAAAATCGTTAATTGTTTATCAATTTCTTGAAGTTGTTATAATTTAATTAACTTGCCAGGTTTTAGTCTGTAGTTATAAAAAAATACTGCCACGTTTACATCTGTCGTGGTCTTATGAAGATGCATTATTTTTCTTTGTCTTATTTGTCGAACGTATCCATAAGAGCACTGCCACCAAAATACGGAAGTTTGTAATTATGATGTAGGTCATTGGGGTTATAGAAAATTATTTATTGATCTGATGAGTCCCGAAGGGCGAAACAGCTGTCATCATCTGATATACATCTCGACAATCTTAGTAGTCAAGTCTCGACTGGATTTAGTAGGCCATAGTAGATTTCTGTGATCACATAGCAGGTTAAATGATCTTTTTTATGTCCTTATATGCAGTCATTCTCTACAGGTGACTACATACTTTTTTTTATATAACGTAAGTAATTTCGAAATTGTTGTCACAATAGTCAAATTTTTCAAAAATCGATATTCATTTTATTAGAATTGTTTGAAAGCTCTTTAACTTAAAATGGGAAAAATTATTAAAACAGTGTTAAAAACAAAAACTGGTGTGACCATAAAATTGCAAAAACACAAATGTTGCAAAAATGGCAAAAATTGTTAACAGTTGTTACACAAATCGTGTAAATTGCTGAATGGAAATTGTAAAAAATGTCAAAGTTTCCGAATGTTTTTTTTTCCAAATGGCAGAGATCAAATCTGCACTGTAATTAAAATTACCAAAAATGGCAAAACAGTAAATGTTGAGAAAATCTAAAATTCAAAATATATCTACAATCATCTAAACCCCATTTTTCGTCACTGTTCTGAATCTTGCCAGCGAACTGGACATAGCCTAGCCTCGCAATCTGTGCCCAACCCGAAATGAAAATGCGACGCAATATAAAAACGTAATTAATATTTTTTGCAAACAGAATCCAAATCGACGAATTTCAAGCACGAAAGTTTTAATTGGGATCGTTGAGTTTTGAAAATCCAAATACAAAAATTTTACCTTACAAAAATTTTGCGTTGTGTTGGATTAATCCCCAGAACTTCAAACTCAGAAATTTTGAGTTTTAGATAAAACCCATACAGGAACAGAGATATGGATTGTGCAGATTTGCGTTGGATTAAGTTGGTTGACATTAGATAAAACCCATACAGGAACAGAGCGTTGGATTAAGTTGGTTGACATGAATCAAAAAAAAAATTCAAAATTCCAAGGTAGTTGCTTTGGGTTGAGTTAGTGCCTAGAACATCAAAGTTGGAAGTTTGTATGAAAATTATTCGTTTTCTGAAATCATTGGGCTGATCCACAAATCGTACTATAAACGTAACTCAACGAGGAAGTAATTCAATTGTAACAAATTTGGGGCTCTGTACCTTGAATTCCATCCTCCATTTCCTCCATAAACTCACTTGCATTTCTCCATCGCTCTGTCCTCATTTCTGCCTCCTCCATGGCATTTTTTTGTACAGCCTCGACGTGTTCTTTTCGCATTTTTTCTCCACGTCCCACTTTCCTTTAACCCACTTGAGTACAAGAATTTCATTGGCATACATAACGGGTGTATTTTAAATTTGGCGTCAAAGATGGCCGTGAATGTTTAACTGCGAACGAGCCATCATTATTAATTTGACATCTTAACCTATGTCTAACCGGTCTAACATCTGTGTTAATTGTCAAAAGTTGTGACTTAAGTGACGTTTGAGTGGATGTACAAAATTGTGGTTCGTTCACAGTTAAACGTTCATGGTCAACTTCGACGCCAAATTTAGAAAAAACACTCGTTACTAATATTGGAAATTTGTAACAGTCGGTGGTTAGATCCACAATATATGTGAAATGAAGACCGTTTAATAGATGTCTTGTAAATTTGCAGCTACATGAAACAATCCAATCCAATCCAATCCAATCCAATCCAATCCAATCCAATCCAATCCAATCCAATCCAATCCAATCCAATCCAACCCAACCCAACCCAACCCAACCTACGTCTGTCTATGAGTGATCGAAAAAAATGTTCTTACAAAAGTTAATAGTATATTATTGAATGAGAGGTAATATAGGCAATAACTCACGAGCCGCAGGCGAGCGCTGTAATCATCCAAGCGAGTTATTGCCATTACCCCGAGTTGAATACTATACTTTATCCACGATTATTCATCTGGAGTAAACGTTTTTGTCTATGTCTGTCTACGTCTATCTACGTCTGCCTACGTCTGCCTACGTCTGTCTACATCTGTCTACGCCTGCCTACGTCTGTCTACGTCTGCCTGTATGTGTCTACGTCTGCCTACGTCTGTCTGTATGTGTCTACGTCTGCCTACGTCTGTCTGTATGTGTCTACGTCTGCCTACGTCTGTCTGCGTCTGTCTGTCTGTCTGCGTCAACCCAACCCAACCGAAACGAACCGAACCATCACGTCATAAAAGTATATTTTGACGACTTTTAACAACTGTTGACACTTTTGGTATTTTGCATGATTTGTAAATTTTAACGTTTACGTGATTTGACAGTTTCTGATTTTTTTTAAAACTTTGACAGTTTTACAGATAATTTTAAACATTTTGTTATTTTGACAATTTTAACTACTGGCATTTTTTGAATTTTAATACTTTCGAAACTTATAAATACCAATTGTTTAACTGTGTTTATATTTTCTAATTCGTCATTTGACATTTTGAAAGTTTCGTTGTTTGACGTTTCTGTATTTTTGAAAATGATTTTTGACGATTTTAACAACAGCCGTGTTTAAAATATATTCATTTTGAGTTTTAGTTTTTGACAATTGTTACTTTTTTTGTATTTTTTGCCATTTTGACATTTTATTATTTTTGACACCTTTGACTCTTTGTTATTTTTGACACTTTTGACATATTTGAATTTTCCCGATTTAAACGACGTTGACAGTTTTGTAATTTGGCGTTTTGTACTTTACCACTTGTTTAAATTGACAGTTTCGACGGATATTTTTTGCTTTGTATTATTTTTTTGTTTTTGACGTTTTCGTACATCGGCAATTTTAACAAACTTTGACAATTTTTGCATCTTAATTGTTTTAGCACAAATTTTGAAAGGTTAATTCTTCCACATTTTTAGTATTTTGCAATTTATTGTCATTTATTTTAATGATTTTAACGATCGTGAATCATATTTTTGACGTGCGATAAACGTGCACGTCAAAAACTGCTCGTAAATCATTAATTCTTTTGCATTTTACCGGATGCAACTTCTGAAACTTGAGGCAACGATGCAACAAATCTGGCACATCGATACTTCGTATCGTTTAAAATTAGTTATATTTTTTTGACGCATTTTTGAATAAATTTATTTTCAACAATGTTATTTTTCCAGTCATTTTTTATTTCCTATGAATAATTGAACACCTTCAGACGACCCTGCGTCCTATTTAAACCGAACGTAACGGTCCGTCCAAACTTAACGACATCCTGTTGTCCGACTTCGACAGTTACACATCCTTCGACGTCTTCGGCCGCAAGAACACAATTAAGCAACCCGAAGCTAATTATAGCTCGTCGTTAGCGTCAACGCCGCTGTTGCAAGCTCGACGTTAATCGAACAACAGGAAGAAAGCCACAAGCGCAGATGGCGCAGCCAATTGTGCCAAACGAACACAAAGTGTGCGCCGATGAAGTCGCGGCGTAAACGTGCGACAGGTCCGGTGTCCGTATGAATTCCTTTCGCCTCGCGCGTCCCATTTACCCGCCGGAACAAATGCCCATTGTAGCGCGGTGTAAAGCGTGTTCTAGATAGCGTCCGTCACACGTTGAATGGACCCCCCGCCGTCGTCGATCTGACACCGTTAGGTTTTCTTTGTTGCGGCCAGACGTAAATTTCGTCGAAGCTGTAAATTTTCACGTCACGGACGCCCGGCGTTTCGTTAAAATTGCTCTAGAACTACATGTTTTAGGATTAACGTGTTTTTTTTACAGTTTGTATGTTTTACGCGTAACCGTAAGGCAGTTAACGAACGACACGATTGTAAAATAATTCCGTGGGAAAAAAAACTGTTGAATGGAAAAAATGTAAAATAATTATAATTATTTATTGCAGATTATGTAAAAAAATGTTAACATAAATAAATTTAGAACTTACTACGTGGTGATTTTTTTTTTAAATAAGTAAACAAATCTGCTGTGGTCCGCACTGAACTTTCTTATACTTTGATGAATTTCCAGCATACTGGCGCAGGCGCAAATAAAAGTTTAAACTTGGTTAAATAAAAAAATATCCCAGACAATTACTTAAAAAATAAATTGACGATCAAACACGAAATCGCCGATATTATTTAAGCTAGAATTGTAGGTCTTCCAAACATTTTGTTTCCTAAACGTAAATTTAAATGTTACATAGCCAACGTTTTATTAATTCATTGCTGGCGGGACTTTCATTCAATGAGAAAAAAAAATTCTCCATAGTCCTAGAACCAAGAGAATTTCTTCAACAAACATCATATGTCATATTTTGGGTTCTTATAATTTAGTTTTTTTATGATTTAGTCAATTTTGTCAATTCTGATATTTTTTGATTGATAATTTGAATTTTTGAACCGTCATTAATTTCTGACATTTTTGAAAATGTTGGTAATTAAAATTGTTATATTATTTTTCGTAGTTTTGAGTTTCGTTTTTTTTTTATTAGATAGCTTTGTGCACTGTTAAGTTTACATATTGATCTTATTTTAGAAAATTTTGAAATACGTACTTTACAATTTCTTAATTTTTACAATTTTTAGCATTTTTTATTTTTTAGAATATTTATATTTATGCAAATTTGGTGTTTTACAATTTTTGTAATTCTGTGTCTGTGTCTGTCTGTATCTGTCGATGTCTGTCTACGTCTGTCTACGTCTGCCTACGTCTCTCTATGTCTGTCTATTGTATGTGTATGTATGTCTGTTTATGTATGTATATGTATGTCTGTCTGTCTGACTGCCAGTGTTTGTATGTATGTCTGTCTATCTGTCTGTGCCTGTCTGTCTGTACTGTCTATGCCTGTCTACATCTGCCTACGTCTGTCTAAGTCTGTCTACGTCTCTCTACATCTCTCTACGTCTGTCTATGTACGTCTGTCTATGTACGCCTGTCTATGTACGTCTGTCTATGTCTGTCTATGTCTGTCTATATATGTCTATTGTATGTGTATGTATGTCTATGTTTGTTTATGTATGTTTATGTATGTCTGTCTATGTATGTCTGTCTATGTATGTCTATTGTATGTGTATGTATGTCTATGTCTGTTTATGTATGTATGTCTATGTATGTCTGTCTGTCTACCATTGTTTGTATGTATGTCTGCCTATCTCTCTGTGTATGTCTGCCTGTATCTGTCTATGTCTGTCTACGTCTGTCTATGTCTATCTATTGTATGTATATGTATTTCTATTGCCCGGTTTCATAAACGACTGTCAAATGGTGGATTAGTTAACAAGCCTTTATGACTCGTGAAATCCAAAACAATGGTAATTTTGCTTTTCACGGTTCGTCAAGGTAATCAATCGTCAAATATTTGACGATTGATTAAAGATTCGTTAACGAATCGTCAAACTTTTGACGATTCGTTAACAAGCTGTTAACGACCGATTAGCGTTTGTGAAACCGGGCGTATGTCTGTTTATGTATGTCTGTCTATGTATGTCCTTATCTTGAAAACGATATGAGTGATCGAAAAAAAAATGTTCTTACAAAAATTGATAGTATATTATTGAATGAGAGGTAATATAGGCAATAACTCACGAGCCGCACGCGAGCGCTTAATCATCCAAGTGAGTTATTGAGTTATTGCCATTACTTCGAGTTGAATACTATACTTTATCCACCATTATTCTTTTGCCTTTTTAGGCAATTATTGTATATAACTTCCGTTTGATGAACGCTCGTAATTTCGTAAAAGTTTCAATATTTACTCTCTTATTTATACCGAGTGTACTTCTAAGAGTACAAAGTCCACAATGATGCAGATTTGTATTCCATTGTTAGATTGAAATAATTCCACACTTACAGATTAAACACGGGACAGTTTTGTCTACACTTTGAGGGAGCTAGAATTTTTTATGGTTGCCAATTTTTCGTGTCGACTCAACCCAACCCATGATGGCAAAATTGCACTTGCATTGTCTAGCAGTAAGTTAATAAAATTTAATGTAAAATTTACAGCCATTTATGAATAAGACACCAATTGAATTGATTGAAAAATAATATTCTAAAATATTACTAATAATATTACTAAATGTAAAAGTCCTGCAATTATAGCTTAAATAATATCGGTGAGTTCATGTTTGATCGTCAATCATTTTTAAAATAATTGTCTGGGAATAAATTGATAAATCCTTTGACTAGCCATTTTCTAATTTTTCAGACGTTCTAATGAAATATTTTCCCGCTGGCTGGAACATCTGTTCCTGGTCGTAGTGTGGGGAATAAATAAATAATAATAAATTCGTTGCCGTCTTGCTCAGCCGTTCTGACGTCTGTAGTTATAGGCGCTAGTTGTGCTTCGAGCATTTTCCTTGGTTGTGAGGGTCATATAGAGCGAATGCATTCGACTTTGAATACAATGGAGTTGTCACGTTGATTTGTGGATTGACTTTATGTTGCGGAATCATAAAAATATATTATTTTTGTATTGAAATTGTTTTATTCCCTGTTTATTTTGCGAAGAATCGTTCTTATAATATGGATGTTGAATTATAAGACTTGTTTTAAGCTTATTATTTAAACTGAATGGTTCGGAATAGACCTCGAGCACCCACATACTCAATTAGTGTTAAATCAGAAACGACATTAAATATGTTTTGGGGATATTTTTAAGCGGTTTTGCACATCTGACTTTTGCGGGGCGGCCGAATTGCGCTCCGTCCGGAATTAAACGCGACGACGCGCTTGCGTCTCCGCGCAAACGTAAACACACGCGCGCAAATACGTTCCCCATTAATTTCGATCGGACGTGTTTAGGCACGTCCGAAATTGCAGAATCGCGTCGGACCGGCGGCGTTCGCGGTTTCCGTTGCACTCCGCGTCGACCTTTATTCGCACCGGCCGCTATTTTCGTCCGGACGAAAGTGTGTTAAATTCCGGCGCGCGAGTCGCGTGTTCGTTTCGCGTTAGCGGGATGCGTGGCGGATGTGGAGTTGGCGCGTGGGCGGCCGCCGAATTGGGCGACGAATCGCGCCGAATCCTTGTAGCGCGGAATTCGCACAGTCGAGTCTTTTTGTTCCGGCGAGTTTGGTTGGTGGTACAGTTTTGTTTTTTTTTTCTTGCAGGTAAGCGAAAGCCACGGCGCGTTTCGTGCACTCGGGGGGTTTCGTAAGTAGTTTTGAAAATTCCGTGCTCGAAAATACCTTCGCGATGTTTAATTATTGTTATTGGTGTTGATCGTCACAATGCAGCTATGGGTACTATGCGCCGTCGAGAATAAGAGGTCCAAAAAGTACGCGTTGATGAAAATGTTAACGGTGACATTTGATTTGTTTAAGATGCAACACGCATTAAGACGCATAGATTAGGTGCAGTTAACTTTGAACAGAATGGTAGGGTCTACTGATACTGTAAGTGACAATTCGGTAATTAGCGTCGTTTAACTCATTTTATATACACAACAAAATTTTATATAAAAAAACTCTATAATTAAACTAAAACTTTGTTGAATGTTCCTATCAACTGATATCAATTTTTGACGTTATACGTGAACTTCTGTTATTGATAACATATCAATTGCATATTTGACATTTGATAAGAATTGTTTTCGCAACTGGGCGGAAATAACCAACTTGTTGGCCAACTAACAATTGACTTGTCATGCGTGATCGATTTATTGCACTTTTCGACAATTTTATATTATACATAATTTTGCAATGTGAACAAAAAATGTTTGGTAATTGAATGGTTTTAAGAAAACTTTTTAACTACAATGCCTTTAAATATAAATCGTAAAATATAAACAAAGAAAAAAAAATAGTTTAACATTGTAATTAATTCATCTTGAGGAAATAGAAAAAAAATATTAAAAAGAAATTGTTTTTTCGTTTGGCTACATTTTCGCCCCATGTTCTTCAAGTATTTTTATAAAAAGTCATAATGAATTCATTTTTCATAGAAATTTATTTTATTTTATTACGAAACCACAATGGGGGGTGCAGGGGGGTACACTTGAAAGCAAATTAAAGGTATGGGTTGGGTTGGGTTGGGTTGGGTTGGGTTGGGTTGGGTTGGGTTGGGTTGGGTTGGGTTGGGTTGGGTTGGGTTGGGTTAAAATAGAATCGATCCAATTTTATAAAATTATGAGGCCCACCAATTAGGGATATAATCGGGAAAGAAAGTTAGGGTGGGGGCACAAAACTAATGAAATAATTAATGCATGCCTTAATGCCTTAATTTTTGCATTATTTACTTTTTAAAAGGAAAAAAAATATTTTTATAACGTGCCGTGCATTTTCCAAAAAATATAAGAAATATAAATCGTCAAGTTAAACAAAGAAAAACCAGTTTAATGTTATAATTGATTCATGCCTTAATGTCTTAATTTAATTTTATTTTAAAAATAAATTTTATGATTTTTTTTTGACTCTCAAACAAAAGATGAAAAAGTTTGTTAAAATGCAAAAAATATGATTGTCAGAAATTTTGAAAAAAGTGAACTATCAAGAATTTAAAAATACTGAAAATTTAAAAAACGTGCCAATTGGCAATAGTTTAAATGTCAATGTCAAAACATGCCAATGTATTAAATGCCTTAAAAATGTAACCTCAACCAACCCAGCCAATTTTTGTAAACAAGAAAATGAACTAATGTCAAAAATACAAAAATTTTGATTTTTTCAGAAATTTAAAATCCCCTATTAATGTAAATGTCAAAAATGCAACGACAAAAAACTACCCAGTTTAACACAAAATGACAACTTTTGTTAAAATTCAGGGAAATGCAAAAATTTGAAAAAAAAATAAAATTTTCAAGGAATTTAAAAGTATTAAAAATTACAAAAAAAGTGCCAATTGGCAATAGTTTAAATGCAAATGTCAAAATATGCCAATGACCCAACCCAACCCAACCCAACAAAGAAAAAATAAAATAATAAAAATATCAAAAATTCAAAACAGGCAAATTTCTAAAATGCACGCAAAAATTTACATAAATACAATTACGCCCAAATTGGTAAAGTTTTTCATTTTCAACATTTTCAATTTGGGAACTTTGGGATAATTGAATATATTTAAAATTTTGACATTTTTGCTTTTGTTCATCATTGGGAATCTTTAACAATTTCGACATTTTTGTATTTTTTTTTGCAATTTTTGCGTTTCGACGTAATCGCATTTGTTAACATTTGCAAAATTTCAAGTTCTTAAAATTATAAAATTGATATTTTTTTGCCAATTTTGCGGTTTACATATTTTGAAAAATTAAAAAATAATTATCATTTTAAAATTTTAAATAAATGACGGTATAATCTATCAAAATTTATAACATTATGGGGCTCCCTATTAAGGACATAACCGGAAAAGAAAGTTAGCGAGGGGGGGGGGGGGGGGCACAAAATACGTGCCATGCATTTTTCATAAAATATAACATAAAATTATTTGGAGGAAATAAAAATATTAAATGTTTAATATATTATTTTTAGAAAATTTTCGCAATACATTCTTCAAATGTTTTACGCGATCTCTTTCGAAAGCTTAACAGTTACATTAGCTAAACGCCGATGTGTCATCGCCAGCCTTTGCAGCCGATTTAATTCAATTAGCACAGGAATAGTGGAATCGTAAAGTACCTAAGTAATGGCATTCATCGTGTGAGCGTTTCGCAATAATTACACATCTACTCTAAAATATGACGAAACATTTTTGTGTAAAAATAGGATGCGGTTAATTAACGTACCATTCGCACACTTAGCCACTAACGAATAAAATATCAGATACGTATTTTAATAATAAAAAAAAACCTTGATGAATTTATTCACTTCATTTTATCCGCGATTAACATCAATTTTTGATCGATGTCAATCGAGATGATCGTTTAATTTTCTGCTAATTTTTATCCAGTCCGGCACTGGCTGTATAACGTACGTATAATTGAACCCTCTTACGCAATCGTCCCAGAACGAAAACACGCGATAATTGCGCCATTTTTCTCCGGCGTCGACGACAGTTCCGACAACCGCGCGCGCATTCCCACCGCACACGCGATCAAACACAATGGACGTTGTTGTTTTTCTTTCGCGGCGGCGACGTTATCTATTAATGTCATATTTGTACTTTCTAATGTTTAATTAACACAGCGCGGAGTTATTGTAATATCCGGCGAGTGTATCGCAGCAAAACAATGGCCGCGGGTATTTGGTCGCATGGTTGTTAAGACGCCGATTACGGCGATTATCTCCCAGATAACGACCGCTCGTAATCCGCGGATGTGTCATACGGCGGATTATTAGATCTGATTTTTTTTCGTTTGAAGTTCGAAAGCAAAGTTAACGAAATGTACTCGCCCGATTACCACGTCCAGGGTTGTTCCGACGTTTCGGCAACGTCACAATTGTCATCTTCATGTTGGTCTTCTCGGTCTAAGCGATCTAGAAGAACTTAGATCCAACCTGAAGATGACAATTGTGACATTGACCGAAAGGTCGTAAAAACCCTTACAGGGACAATTTTACAACGCGGAGATTTTAGCTCTGAGAATCTATGCATCAATATATATATATATAATTGTTCGTGATCGTTACGGGTCGCCGTGTGACAGAACAATCGCGCCGCGCAATCAGCCATCTGTGGGATCGGCGCGCGCGCGCGCGCCTGACTGAAGACGGGATGTTGTTCGTACGGCCTTATTCGGGCACGACTGAGCGCGTCCGCGACGAAACGCCCGTTACGTAAGTTCGCGATCGCAGCCTTCCATCTGTCGGCGACGACGACGAGGACGCGGTAAAGGCAACGGATTTACGATTTCTTTAGCAAGAATCGCGTTAGCCGTGCGTTGCACGTCGACGTCCGATCAGATGAAAGTTTCGAAAGGTCAGGATGTGCGGGTATGCGTCCGCGATGTGTTTGTTGCGCTACGGCGCAGGCGATGTACAAATATGTGTTTTTTTTTTAGAAATAGCAACGGTTCAGCTGGTACTTTTTAAATATTCGAAAAATGTTCAAAAATGTTTTGCTTAAACTCGACGTAATGGCAAAGTTTTTAAACGTTCAGGTTGCGCAGAAATTCAAGAGTGACTTAAGCTCAAGTTAACCCTAAAAAATTGTGAAACGAAACACAAAATTGAACCAAACCCAAACCAACAAAATGGTTAAACTTTGCAGTAATTCAGGGAAATGCAAAGAATTTAAATTTAAAATATATATATATTTTGGTTTTTAAAGTCAAAGTCAGCCTATGATTTAAATATCAAAAATAAAAAATAAAAGGAATCGACGCAAGACAACAAAATATAAAATTTTACAAAAATTCACAGAAATATGATAAATATATTGTTTTAAAAATATTGTACATTTTTAATAGAATTTAAAAAAACACACAAGTCAAAAAGGTGCCTATAATTTAACTGTCAAAAAATTAAAATAAAATGCAAAACAATGGAGCTAAATTTTGTAAAAGTTGAACTGTCAAAAATACAAAATTGTTTGATTTTTCAGAAAGTCACAATCGACCAGTAAATGTCAAAAATACAACAACAAAAAAATTAGCCAATTAAATGTCAAATTTAACCTAAACCAACCCAGCAAATTTTTGCAAAAAAAAGAATGAACTAATGTAAAAAAATCAAAAATGTTGATTTTTCCAGTTTTTTCCCCAGATTTTTCCAGTCAAGTTAAAATCGTCTAGTAATGTAAATGTCAAAAATGTCAAAAAAACTACCCAGTATAACTCAAAATGACAACTTTTGTTAAAATTCAGGGAAATTAAAAAAATATGATTTTCCGAAAGTTAAAAGGAAGTAAAGTTTTCCAAGATTTTAAAAAATATTAAAAATTAAAAAAAAATGACGTACCAATTGCCAATAGTTTAAATGTCAATTTCAATCAAAACATGCCAATGTTTTAAATGCCAAAAAATTACATTGTACGCCCAGCAAAATTGTGTCAAAAATTGAATGAACTAATGTCAAACATAATGAATTGGAGGCTGTGGTTAGCAAATAAATTGAAACAAAAATTTTGATTTTTTTCTGAAAGTCGAAATCTGACAGTAACGTAAATGTCAAAAATGCAACAGAAAAGAATGAAAAGTGACACATTTTGTTAAAATTCAATTAAATGCAAAAATTATGATTTTCAAAAATTAAAAAAAAAATAAACTGCCAAGAATTTAAAAAATATCAAAAATTCAAAAACGTGCCAATGTCAATGTTTTAAATGTAAAAAAATGAAACCAACCCAATCCAACAAAGTTGTGACATTGTGTAAAATGCAAAAAATTGATTTTTAAAATGTAGAATTCCAAAATGTCGAGAATTCAAAAAAGTACTAACAATTTTGTTTTTAAAGTCAAAATTGGCCAATAATATAAGTCTCAGGGACAACCCAACCCAACCTAACCCAACCCAACCCAACGCTACAAAACTGCAATTTTTTGCAAAAATGCAATAAATATAATTTTTGAAAAATAAAAAAGAGTAAAACAAAGATGTGAAAAAATTAAAAGGTGGTAGTGAAAAAGTGTTTAATGTCAAAAAAACCGAACTTACATAATAATAATAATTCAAAAAATGTAAAAGTTTAAAGAATCGAATGTCAGAAATCCGAAAAAATACGATAAAAATGCATCGTTTTCCAAACAGTCAACGAGCCAATAATTTAAGCTAATACTTTAGGAAACAACGAAAAACGCAACGCAACCCAACCCAAAATTTAACCAAAAAAAGTGAAGAAGATCTATAATTCAAATGTCAAAAATTGCAACAAAAAGTAAAATTGCACAAGAAATGTACAAAGTGCAAAAGAAATGATTTTCAAAAATTTTACAAAATTAAATTTGATTTTTTTTTGAATTTTTGTTTTCTAATCAAGAGAACTGAAAATGTTTGAAGAATTCTAATAATTTTGAGAATTCAAAAAAATACAGAAATGTTGTTTTTAAAGTAAAACATCTGCCGATAATACAAGAATCAAAAACAACCCATACCCACGCCACAAAATTGTAAAATTCTGCAATATTTCAAAATAATAATTATGATTTTCAAAAATTCAAAAATAGCGCAACACAAAAATTAAAAAATTTAAAAAGTTGCTAGTGAAAAAAGTACAAATAATTTCATGTCAAATAAGAAAATCCTATCCAACCCGAACCTACAAAAATTTTAATATTGTACAAAACTTCAAGGAATTGCAAAAAATACGATTTTCAAGAAATTCGAAAAAATGACAAATATTTTTTTCCAACGAGTCAAACCAGCCAATGATCTAAGCGTCGTAAATTAAAAGCAAAAAAAGCACAACCCAACCCAACCCCCGAAAAATTTAAACTTTCGCAACAATTCGTAGAAATGATTAGCAAAAAATTAAAAATTCATTTTTTTTATAAAATGTTTAAAAAATAATAATGTCAAATATTATGAAAGAATAAAGCAAAATGGCAAAATTCCAGGAAATACAAAAGGCGATTTTTCAAAAATTCAAAAAATATTATTTTGTAAATAATTACTTTTTACATTTTTTGGCGATTTGTTATACATTTTGATTTTTTGTGATTTTATATATTAACCCAACCCCCTAAAAAGTCAACAAAGTCTTCGATTTAAATGTTGTCAAGAAATTCAAAAAACTGCAAAGTCAAACAAAATTAAAAATTCAAGAAATGCAATTTTCAAAATCACATGTTTACGTTGCTATCGAAATTTTTCAAAGATCAACGTTATTGGCATTTAACATTTTGCATTTTTTTAAAAATATTTTTTAAGTTTTTTTGATTTTTTCGTTCTTGTTGACTTTGATAATTATTAAAAGGCACTAAACAAACGAACGTTGTTTTATTAATTTGCGAGGATTCAATTTAATTAGTTGTACACTTTTTGATTTTTTTTTCTGTAGTTTTTGAATGTATGAAAATTTGAACACAATTTTGACTTTTTTGATATTTTTTGACATTATTTATGTTCTTCAGTGCACAACATAAATTAATTTCCAGCACAATTGCGATTTCAGGCCACCAACTAACAAAACTTTCTCACCCAAGAGCAATTTGTGCGAAACGAATATTTTTTGCGCGGTCGAAAATAGACCAAATCCGCCCACCCGCGCCGCCGGTTTATTTTCACGAAAAGAAAACGCGTACGTTCCCATCTTCGGCGCTAATTAAAACACAACGCGAACGACAATCCGCGTCGCACACCGCCCGCGGACGAACAAATCCAATTGACGATGACGACGTTCCCTTTAAAAAAAAAAAAAACATCCTCAGCACCGGATCGCATCTCCGCGCCGACGACGCCGCGCCCCCTCCGCCCGAACAGGAAAGGACGCGTCACCTAACGACCTGTTTCCTCCGCGCTAAATCACCCGGTAATTCGACGAGGCGCGATGCGACAAATACGCAACGCACGCAAAAACGATCAGTCAAATTGCGGCCGCAATCCGCGCTGCGAGAGCGGCTAATTGGACAATTAGCGCGGAGAAAAAGCGACAGAGTAGAGGTAATTAGCGCCGGTCTCACGGGCCGACGGCGCTGGTCGCGTGAGAAGCTTCGCTTCCATGCAACGACATCGGCGGGAGGAGGAGGAGGAGGCGGTTTTGCACGGTCGGTGAAATTTTCGTGAGTTTCTCGCAGGAAAGCAAACAAATGAGAATTATTTATTGCACTCGCACTAAACAATAATAATAATAAAAAAATAAAATATTAACCGTTGTTTTTATTAGTACCTACATAGTCGGTCAAAGTAGACCTCTGTGCTTACATAGCAGCTCAAGTGTGAGGGGGGTGAGGGGTATTGACATATAGATGGCATAGTACACTCACACAAACTTTTCGTAATTCAAAAATGTTTAATAAATTTCGTTGAAATGTTTCATCGATTTTTTTTTGTATTTTGTATTTTTGATTCTGGTATTTATGTTTTTTTTTTGATTTTTTATAATGTCAGCGTGTCGTATGACGTAACAAAACACGATAATTATGAACGAATTAAGTTAAAGATTATTATTATTATTATTAATTAGGTTACTTTTAATTTAATGAATGAAACTTAGTTCAAATTAATTGTAGTTTTAAATTGTGACACGTTAGTAGATTAAACATAGTTCAAAAATGTGTCGTTTGAAGACATGTATAGACAATAATAATTAATAAAAAATATGTTGGGTTATTATTGGAGTTGGCTGAATCGATTCACACAGTTGAGAGTTGACACCATAACAAAATAGGTATCAGATGTTCTGTGCTGCAATTAGTTAAATATTCTTTGACAGATCGACATCAACGAGTTAGAGTTTTCTTGGTGATTCAATATTAATTCGAATTGGTGTGCCACAAGGAATATCATTGGGGCCAATCCTATTTGTAATATGTATCAATGCTTTAGCAAAATTAAACTTTATTTAAATGGCATAGTAGTTTATGCAGATGATAATTGTGTTTATTGACGACTCATTCGACGAAGTCTTCAAAAATTAAAATCAAAAGTTAAATTATCAAATAAGTCAAAACTGATGAGTTTTTTGCATTTTGGAAAATGTTGATTTTGACATTTGATTTTTTTACAATTTTTTCAAAATTTTTGAAAATTATACCCTCCCAACCCAACCCAATTGAAACTCGTCTTTGAGGAACAGTCGATCATTTTCTTATTTTTTCTCTGTATTGTTCGAAGTTTTGCATTTATTTAATTTTCTTTTTAATTTCTCATTTGAATGCAATATGTTTTAGAAGTAAAAAAAATGTCAAAATTTCAAAAAATACATTTTTGAGGCTTATGTTGAGTTAAGAATAGGTTGTTTTTAACCTATCTTTCTACCTTTTGGTAATTAATCAGAACGTAAAGATTTGGTATTGGTGATTTTTACATATATGTCAAAAAATAACGCAACCCAACCCAACCCCCACAAAAATGTAACCACAGTGTTACGCAACTATTGACATTTTTGTGTTTTTCAAAATGTCGTCGATTTTAGTTTGCGAAAAGTGCTACAATCCCAAGTCGAAAAATTCCAAATATTAACAAATATTATCGACAGTACCGATTTAGCCCATGAAAGCAGACATATGTAATTGCGTAGCAGCCCGAGCTTTGGGGTATTGACGTCTAGGTGTCGTTAATACGTTCACACGAACGTTTGTAACTTACGAACGTTAATTAAACAATGTGGTTTCGTTCTTGTTATAAAGTTTTTTAGCAAACAACTCGAAACGTTACCCATCAATCGTTGTTTTTAAAATATTTATTTATGAAAAACATTAGTCGAAAACTCACCATTCGCATAGCTTGGCAACAATCACACGAACCAACCCCACTCAACCCAATACAAAACTTGGCGGAATTGTAAAATGAAATTATGGAAATCACATCAGAAAGATGCAGTTTGTAAAATTTTGTGTTTGTGGTAAGCTTGCATTAAAACGCCATGAATATTAATTAAACAAGTTGAGGTTGATTTCCGCGTTCGTCTTGCTGATTTGTTGGCAATTTTGACACAAACCGAAGACTAGTTGGATTGGGTTGGGTTGGGTTGGGTTAGGTTGGGTTGAGTTGGGTTGGGTTTGGTTGGGTTTAGTTAAACGCGAACAATCAATCTATTCGAATGGTGAATTCTTAGCAATTTTTCCACAACAATTGGTTTAAGAACTAAGTTTGAAGCGCAACTTTTGGCGTTTCTTGCTGATGAGCTCATAATAAGAACGAAACGATCGTCCAAACATAAAGATCGTTTTAATTAATTAATTTATTTGCAAATGAATTAATGTTTATTGTACGTATGATTAAAAAATCAAAGTATTTTTGCTTATTTTATCTTTCTGTCGTGGTACGTTTGATTATATATGATTGATATGATTGTTAGCTAATAAAAAAGAAACTAATAAAATTATACAACAAAAAAACGAAGAGAAACGAAAATACAACAATAGCTTTGAAAATCCGACTTTGAACTCCATCGACTAGAAAAATTATCGTAATATTTTACGCTTTTACAATTTTTGGTTAATTAAGTCATTTATTGTAATTTATTATCATTATTATTATTATTATTATTAATATCGTGGCTTTCGCGTTTGGAGCCATTTTACTTTCGAGCCCATTTTATCGCAGTTTGAAAAATTACGAATAAATATTTTTGTCTCCTTTAATTGCATTAAACGCGGTCGAAGTCCCACAACGTCGCGCATGTGACCGATGTAAACAAAGCGTAAATTTATGCATTCTTCGAAACAGGTGCGACGACGAATACCTGAGCCATTAACGTCGCATCAACGCAAACGGCGAATTCGCGCGCGGCTTATGCGGCACCACTTTCGCCACGAACCGATGAATTATTTATTTATCGATCAAATGACTAATGAAAAAAAAAATCGACGCGTCTAAAGTTATAATCTTTCGTCGTTCCAGGGCGACTACATAACCCACCCCGTCCTGTACGACCTGTCGCACAAGTACGGCCTCCAGACGGAGAACCTCTCCGACTCGGTCCAGCTCGAGGCGCTCAAGGACATCATAAAGCGCGAGATACGCAAGGAGCTCAAGATCAAGGAGGGCGCGGAGAAGCTGCGCGAGGTCTCCACCGACCGGAAGTCGGTCAGCAATGTCAACGCGATCGTCAAGGGGGCGAACCAGAAGCTCGCCGAGCTCAAGAACGAACTCAGCGAACTCGAGTCGCAGATTATACTCACGCAGGGCCAGACGACGCCATCGACGCCTCCCACCAATGGAGGTTAGTAACAATTTTTTTTAAAATGGGTTTTGATTTTCTCAGAATTTTTCAACGAAGATTTTATCCAAAAATTAAATTGGATTGTGTTGTGTTATTGTTAGAGGTCACGAAATAGTGTTTTGATTAGGTTTTAAATAAAATTACGTTAGTTTAAGATTGAAAAAAGGTACAAGCAGAGTTGGCAGTGCGTAAGAGCCTTGTCGATGCAAGTACTTTGCGGTAGAACTGATTATGGTCTGTCCAAAGCACGTTACGTAGTCCTTTATTAGGGTGCCTAGACTAATAGAATGATTAACAATGGAAGGAAATTAATCCATTGAATGGCGATGCAATGTTCGATAAGAAAACATGATGTAGTTGATCGATAATTTGATATATGAGTCATAACGATACTATAAAAAGTTTGTTTGTGAAAAATATGTGCAGAGACGTCGATATTTTGTAACTTTGTCAATATTTTAAGACAGTGGCCAATCAGAGTCGAGGATTCAAATTTATCCCGCTGCACTGTGGGAACGCGTATCCTTGGTTACTGGGCCTGGAGTGAACAAAATCACGTTACTGGCGCCCGAATTATTTAAATGCTATTTTGCATTTTCTTTTCATCATTTTTTGTATTATCGTTGCATTTTGAGTCACCCCTGTATATTTTCCTTGCGGTTTGAATTTATACAAAGTTATGACAACGTTGCGGTCGCATTCCAATCGCAAAACGTCGCCGTTTACGTGTCCCGTTACGATCAAGGACGTGAACGTCGGCCCAACACTTGGCACGACGATAGGCGCTGTCTAGAAGTCGCCAATTACCGACTCATTCACGACAGCGGTTATTAAGCTATCCGATAACGTCGGAGCAGGTCCGAAGGTATCGACTGACCGGGAGCTGTCGCAACCGCAATCGCGACACCGATCGGCTATTATTAACTCGACGTTCGGCTGATTATAATCGAGACGAGGCGAGTGTGAGAAAAACCGCAACCGGATGCTGCGCTACAACGCTGACCTTATTATGAATTTCTTGTAAACAAAGCGCCGCGATCGATTTTTAACAAACTTCGCGGCTCGACGTGTACGTTAAGTAATTTTAAAGTAGACGCCCGTTCGCATCATCGTCCATCATCTTACGTAAGGTTCTAGTCTTCGAGTCAATGGACTGGCGACTCGATGAATCCGCGCTCCTCGCCACATTGTTTCGTCTAAATATAGACAAATTGAAAGCGTTAATTTATTTGACGGGCGCGCAGACGTCCGAGACTCCATTGTCGCCGGTTCTGCCAGCTTTAATTGCGATCCGCGCGTTCCGATCGAGAGCATCGCACCAATTAACGGAATAAATGAGGCGGGAGCGCCTCGCGCGGTCGATTCCCGTTGGCAGGAATGCAGATTTATTTCGACGGGTCGTTTGGCGAAAATACCGCGGCGATGAATAGAGCATTTGTTCTTGGGGTGGCGAAGTTGGAAGTATTTTCGTCGAATTTTTCGGTATTTTTGTGATAATGATGTTGGTAACTGCTTGGTGGCGCAGTAGAAAATGAACGTTATCTAATTTCAAAACACAAGTTTGCAGTGCTTTTACTTAGAGTACGGAAGTTGGGCCATTTTCGGCGATCTATAAAATTTTGAAATTTGTTGAGTATTTCTTTTACTTAGCACTTTTATGGTAATGATGTTAGTAACTATATAAAATGGATTTTCTTCAAAGCACTAGTTTGTAGTGCTTTTACTGTTTTTCTTATGGTGATGAAGTTGATAAGCATTTTCGTCCATCTATGAAATTCGCAAAATATCCATCATTTTTATGATAATTATGTTGGTAATTGTTTAGTGGTGCAGTCAAAAATTGAATCTTATGAAAGATAAAAAGACAAATGGTACAGATTTACAAAATATGCATAAAGGATTGTGCAGAAAAGTAAAAATTTCAGATAATTGATTGACATTTTTTTTACAAATATAAAAATAACATTAAAACAAACTCCAAAAGGTACAAAGTGAAAGTGATACAAAAATAAATTAATGCATTTTTAATATAGTCTTGGATTTTCCAAACTTAATCGATCAGTAAGCTATAATTAATTTAAGACGAGCTTGAAGAAAAGTTTCTGTGGCAAAGATATTTTAGATATTGTATTTTTTTTTGGGACAATTTTTGGCTATTTTTGTAAACGGGACAAAAAATCTGAGTTACGGCTACTAATGGTTCTATGCCATTGTAGAGAAGACAATTTTTGAAAATAATTCACTCGACTCGATTCGCTGCAGTCAACTACCTCTGATAATTTGTCCACTTCTGGTACAACTGGAAAGCAAGTGATTTTAAGGCCACAGCCGACGTTTTGCAATTACATCTTAGATAGATGTGATGGGGGTCATGATTCATCCATTCACATTCATGATCCATCTACAATTCAATATGTAATAGGATTATTGATGGCATGGAACAATATCCCTCAATGAAAAATAACATTCATGGATTTATATGTATAAATTATCGTAATCGTGTATCATGGATTGAAGTAAAAATACGTTCAAGACCACGTTTTAGAGAAAATAGAATCTTAAACAAACTTCAATTTTTTTATCCCCTTTCTGTTATTTCTATACAGATTTGTGTGCTTTCGAATATGAACGTTTTATTGTGAAATGGTCATATTGAACCCATAAGTATCAATAGCAACCCCAAACGTTGGAGTGATTATGGCAAAAAAATAAAAACTTCGTTATAATGTGGTCATAGAATATATAATGTAGGACGTAATTAAGAAATAAGTCATTGAGGATTACCATCCTGGCAGTCTACGAGTCTACAGTCTACGAGGATCATAAGTAGTCACGACATTTGTAGGAAATCGTAACACTTTATGATCTGCATTTTTAAAGTTATTTCAATTTATTTCATTTACATCTATGCCGTGAAAGTTAATTGAAATATTTTTTTTTCAAATGACAAAAAAGCCAACTTATATTTGACATAGATTAAGCAACCCAACTCAACCCAACCCAACCCATTCCACCAATTCGGCTGGGTTCAATTTTGATAAGTCTTGAATTGTTTTGAAATTCAACTCAAATTGGTGGTCAGCATAAATAAATAAACTCCTTATATTTTGCTAGACAAGAAGCTTATTATGCAGACCAATTATATTCGTCGAGGGTTACGTTCAGGTTGGGCTCCTGTGAGATATTGGTGTTTGAATGCAATCAATGATTTTCTTTATGGCTGTTGGGTTGGGTTGAATATAATTTGCTACTAACCGATTTAAAACTATCTAAGATATCTTCATCAACGTCAATCCATTCGGATGGACTAGAAAAAACAAAAACTGACTGAAGCTTTATAACAAATCCAGGAGAAACTTAAGTCAATGCTTTGCTGAACTCAGGATACACAGAGAACAATCAAAATTTACAGTAAACGAACTGTTTCTCCAAAATAACAATTACATTCGACATTGATTGTGCTGAATTCTTCTGATAGTCGAATCAGTAAAAGAAAACCCAACCTAAGGAGTACAATTGATTGAAACAAACTACGTTTTTCGCAAATAGCATTAAAAGTTGATATTGATTGAGTTGGATTCAGATTTATTGAGTGAGTTTTACGCTGAAAATCCGTAACGAATTATTTTTTTAAAGAATTTAAATGTACAATAGACATTAAAGAAGGTTGGGTTGGGTTGGCTTGGGTTTAGTTAGAAAATGAATTGATGTTTTTTAACCAAGCTCAACCCAACCCAACCCAACCCAACCTTAAGTTCAATGCCAGGTGGTATACCTGTTTGTTTAACTCCAGTTTGAAGATCCTGCAATTGCTCAATGATTTTTAAATCAACACGGTTACGTTTTCACTCACCTTAATCAGTAACTCCTTTGTAACAGTGGCAGGATCGCCATGCAATGAAATTTATGCTTAGAAACAAAAATTTAATTTAATTTATTTCAAGCATAATCTTTGATAACTAGGCCTGAAGTGAATAAACTATCAGATGGTTATTTGATGTCAACGAGGCTGCACGTAATTTTGATTTATGTCGTTTTAGAACTAACAAAAAAAAATACAAAATTGTATAATAAAACAATGAAAGGCAGGAAAGAACGTGCGAATTGTGACATTTGTGTACCAACCCGAAAAAAAATCGAACTTCAAAAATCGGATAAAGTGCATAAGACTAACAATAAAGTACAAATACTCGTTAAAATTAGAAACTACAACAGAAGCAACGTATTTGCATGAATTTGTTTCTCGTTTTAAACATTTCTTTTTAATCTGTTTCAATTAAATTACAATACGAATCACGTTTCGTCGCCGAACATAGTCGTGCTTTATCGAGTTTCAAGACCAGGCGAAAAAAATACTAATTCGTAGCATATGTGAATCTGTTATGACTCCCATTTTTCGAAACCGGTGCTTTCGCGATTAGCGATCGCAACTGGAGCTCGGATGATTTACTTCTTCGTTTACGACGGCGGATGTTTGCCCGAGATACCGTTCGCGCCGCGATCGGCCGCCATCTGTGACCCGACGGATGAACGAGACGCGAGCCGCGCCACGCGGATGCGAATTACGCTGAAATCGACCGCGAAGCGGTCCCTCTGCGCGGCCGGGACCGCCCGCCGTCCGCGCGCCTCTCTTCAAATGTTAAGCTGCGCGACTAATTAATGGTCGTCTTCGTCGGAATGCAGATGCCATCGCGCGAGGACCGTTACGCGGGCTGTACGGCACCGGCATACTGCGCACGACGCTATTTATCAATCAATCATCGCGTGAAGATATACGACGATATGATTTTTTTGCAATTGTAACTATGTTCGAAGTTTCGATTTGTTTTGAATTTAAATTTTAAAGTACGTGTGTACTTGTGAACATGAGATATAATATAGCTCGCTGGCGTAATAAACGCACCATAAACTTTATTAGCGGGAATGGTGACGACAAATAAAGGGGACGTAATATATTTAACGAGATTAGTTTGTTATGTGTTCGTTTTTTTACTGCTGCAAGTGGGGTGAGATGGCATTCGTGACGTAAATCGTTATACGAATCACTACCCTGAATGTTTCGTTCTGTAAATCTTAGACGTGGTTGGTGGAAAATTAATGTACCAGCTTACTTCGTGCTCGATCGTGTTCGAGTTTTCTTGATCCGTAATCGATACGGGGAATGCGATACCGAAATTGAACACAAGTTTGCTTAAAATCGCCGATTACGTCCGTGTTTCAAAAAGTTCGTGTAGCTAATGCCTCACTCGTACTTCTCTGTGCTATCAAGCCTGGAGTTCCCGAGTCGATGATTCAGTAAAACAATTTGAAAATTGCGGACGTAACATATCCGTTTGTTTCTCTTCCAATACTTATTGCACTAATGGTCGTTGTTATTATTCCTTAGTACCTGCTGCCGAAAACTCTAACCAAAATTTAATGTTTATGAAAACGTGCATTTTTGGCGCCGAACGTGGGGCATTTTTGTGGTACAATTAACAATTTTGGCGCCCAGCGTGGGATTTCACAACTAACGTAAAGCAATATTTAGCACCGCGACTTAGAGCGAGTTTTGCAATTCAGACTAGTACGTGAAAATAATTTTATGACGTAATTACGCAATTCGTCGCTTCTTGAAATAATTGATGAAAATGTTGGCTCGTCGTCCGTCGATTGAGCAAAATTGCAAAATGGAAGTTTGCCATCGCGATACCCACGACAAATGGGGCACAACGCAATCGTTCGACGAACAAAAGCCAATTAAAAATTTTCGCAACGCGACACGTTTCGCGAAAACAATGGACGCCGTTGCGTCACCGGTCGCTGCCTACTTCGCCAGGCAGCGCCGTGACTCCGCGATGCGGATCGCGAACGCCGGAATTCTTGCGTTCGCCCACGCCGTTCGCGAAAAACGGCGGCGTCTTCTCAAGGTCACTGACTGCGCCCGAGCATCGCCGTCTCGATGTAACGGTGCCCGATTCCCCGGACATTATTGTGCCACCGAGCACTAGACCGATTTACGTTTCGTACCCGCTTGGTTTCGATCTAATTCGTAAATAATTCGGTTGCCAGGTCGATCTTCAAATTTTCGACGCGCTCGCCGAAATTAAACGTTGCAAAACGACGACGTCAGCGAAATTCCTCCGTGAGCGGTTTACGACCCGTCCCTCCTCCGCACGCTCTCGCGAAAAGACGTTCCGTCAGTTTTTCTCGTCCAGCGCTCCCGGATGACGCGCGCTTGCGCTCCGGTATGCATAAGCGCGTTTGGTCGACAGACCAATCTGATATTTGCGAAGGCAGCGCGAAGATTTATCGCCATAAGTATTGACCGCCGGTCAGGTTCAACGACACTTGTGAATTTCACCTCGGGGCGGCGGGCGCTCCGTGGTCGCCCGCTCCGAAGGAATCGACGCGCAAAAAACGGCCGTTTGTTCGGAGTACGTTTGTGAGTTTTTGAGTTCAGCTCGTCGGTCTATTTTTAGCTTTGACGGAGTTGAAGCTGTTGTTGGGATGGGTTTCGGGGCTTTCGCTGCTTTTGTGGTGCCTCGGGGGGGTGCCATTTGAGTTATGTGTGTCTGTGTGTGCGGGGAATTTCCATGAACATACTTTAAAAATGTTTGTAATAAATCACCAATAAAATTTAACCAATATTCTACTATGTCTTACTTTTAATTATTGTCTACTGCATATTATAACACCCGGTAAGCCGGCCCTGCCATTTGATTGGTCGACGCGCTATGTTTAAGTTGTAAAGAATTGAATTGCCTAAAATAAAGTCCCGGGTGCAATGTGTCTATCTGTAATAGTTTAGAAATGGCAAGCGTTCAGAGTGGGACGTTTGCTTTTTTCGGATACTGTGGGACAGCGCGCTTATTTTTCACGTAATTTGGTGGTCTGTGTGTTATGTCAAATCGATTTCTGAGCGCCTAACTAACTAAGTTTTATTGACTAAAACTTAGTTAAAATTAAATGTAGTTTCAAATCGTTAACTTATTGTGACATATTATCAGATAAAACTTCAATTACGAACTTAGGTTGCCACAATATAAAGCTGTGATTTTTGCCTTCACCTTCAATTTAAACTTAAAAAATATATATTTTCATTTATTAAATGCTCACGACACGGAATAAGTAAAATCTTCAAGAAATCAGCATACGTCTATGTAATTATTTTTGTCAATTTTTGAATTTAAAAAAAATCAGTAAGATATAAATTTTAATTTTTTGGTGGAGTTGCGTTTTTTTTTTAACTTTTAGTGTTATATTGTTAGGTTTGGTCTTCGAATTTCAATCTTTGGTATTTAATTATTAATTATTGGCGAATGAAGTAAAGAAAATGCGGTGGCTTTCGAAATTTGAAAATATGTCAAAACTGTTGCGGAAGAATCCTCAACGGTTGCGGGCATAACCGTTGCGAAAAATCGACAATCGTTGCAACGAATCCACAACGATCATGGATACAATCGTGATGAAAAAAAACCACAACCGTTGTAAAAAATCCACAACAGTTGCCGACGCAACTGGCAAAAAATTACATCGAGTAGTAAAAATCCACAACGGTTACGAATACAACCGTTGCAAATAAATCCACAACTGATGCGGACACAACTTATATACAATCTACATCGGGTGCTGCGGACACAATGGTAAAAAAACTACAACGGTTGCGTGCACAACAGTTGCAAATAATCCAAAACTGCTCGTCTTCATGTGAGATGTTGGGTTGGATTGGGTTGGGTTGGGTTGGGTTGGGTTGGGTTGGTCTGGATTGGTTTGGGTTGGGTTAGATTGGGTTGGTTGTGTTTTGACGACTTTTCGTAGAATTTACACTTAAGAGTTTCGTCGTCAATTTGTTCAGATCGGTTCAACGAAAAAGCTTCAACATTAACATTTTCAAACTAGTCAGATAAAAATTTAATTTAATAAAATTATTCTTATTGAATCTCGAAGCCGTACTTTTGGCAGGCGGTACGGTGTCTTCTTTCACGTCTGGGTTTCTCCCGGTCAACTTGCTTGTGTTGTGTTAATCATTATTAATAATAACAATTTTATAATCGGTTTTCTCTAAAAATTTCTTATGCAACTTCTCAACCTAACCGGATTTATATAATCGAATTAGTCATAAAATTGTTTTTTTAAGGTAAATAAATATATAAGGTGTTGTGTGAACGGTTTTAAGCCCAACGTTGGGTTGGGTTGGGTTGGGGGCATATAAAATAAAAATGTGGTACGTTGTCTAATTTGTTAAGAATTTTCAAATTAAATAATAAGTAAATGGTATTTGAATTTCCTTACTTTTCACGTTGTAAATGACATAGAAAATTATAATTATGAAGACATTTCGCATAAACAGTGAATTAAAAAAGAACGTTTTGGCGACTTTTCCTAGAACGTGTACTTAAAAATATCAACGCATTGAATTTGTTCGCATTGAAAAATTGTGTTTTAACAAATCTACTTGAACTGAAGCATTATTCTTACCTAATTTCCTACTGGAAGTCGTCCTGGTGAACTTTTTTGCCAGCACTTTTTATCGACGCGTTCTTTCCCAATAATATTTGTATACCTTCATGAGTAATACAAACAATTTTATTTATTATTTATTTAAATGTTTACTTAAACGTCGAAAAGGAAGCAGTACGAGCTGAATAAACAAACGGAAGGGGATGTACACGTAAACAAATATTCGGTGATCGATAAATAAAATTTAATAAATATTTCAAATCGACATGAGGTCTGGTTGAGGCATTGTGTTTGCCGATGTATTATTTACGGCGTTTCTTTAGAAAAAATGCAAAACGAACAATTAATGTGTTGCGTTCGGGACACACGTCAAGTATCGTTGCATTCAAAGATTTTTAGGATTACATACACTGGATGTAAATTAGCAGCACGTTGTCTATTAGAGACCAAAATTGTTGCAAAAATATTTGATAAATGAAATGGAAAAGATTCGTTTTTACTAAAAGTAATATAGTCGGAATCATTTGTGGTATAAAATAATTAAATGTATGCAATTCGATTCGCAAACAATGGTGTTTGACGATTTATTATTTACGGCGTTTCTTTAGAAAAATGCAAAACGAACAATTAATATGTTACGTTCGGTGTAGGTTTCAACGAAATTTTGACAAAAAAATTCCGGCGATAATTGCGAACATAAATGTAAATTCCTTTGATTTCTATTACCTTGATATTGTTGGCACTCTTGATGGTGCACAGCAAGTCAGTTAACAGCAATTTTGATCAACCTGTGATCACAACTTAACTATTCACCTGGTTTGATGTGTTACGTCATTTGAATAAAAAAATAAGAGCATTCTTTTAATCCTCGCCTCAACGTTACTTCGTTGAGTCACAATAACATCTAACGTTTTACACAATTGCATCTATGACGTCTATGCTTGAAAAAAATCGTCGTTGCCTCCTAGTTTTTAATTTTTGACTTAAAGCAGGAAGTTTATAATTCACTGCTGGCTCATTAACATTCAATACTTTTTTCTCTTCCAGATTCAATGTTGCATTCACCGCTGGCGCAGCATCAGCTGTCGGACTACGACGGCGCCTGCCCGGACCCCCGCCTCGTTTCGCTGGAAAAACAGCTCAACATCGAGATGAAGGTGAAGCAGGGCGCCGAGAACATCATACAGACGATAAACGGCGGCCCCCATCGCGACAAGAAGCTGCGCGCCGAGGCGCAGCAGATGCTCCTGGATTCGAAAGTCAAAATCGACTTTCTCAAAATGAGGATACTGAAGGTGAGCTTTTTTATTTTCAATTTATTTATTCGGAGAATTTTCACCTTCGTTATTTTCAGGTGAAGAACAACATCAACAACAAACACCACGGCTCCGTGCACGATTTGTCGGCCAACGGTGATCTCACGTGCGAGTTGGAGCCGCCGTTGGAGGAGAGGATCGAGGATATCAGGCACCGGCTGAGGATCGAGATGGCGGTGGTGGAGGGTGCGAAGAACGTCATCAAATTGTTGCAGAACGGCAGCAAGGATAAAAGCGACAAGAAGGCACTGCAGGAGGTGAGTTTTTTTGTTGTTGTTTGTGTGGTGGTGGGGAAATGGATGGATTGGAAACGCGAAGGAATTGTCGTTGGAATGTAAAGTGCTAAGTTCGAGAATAAAATGTGATCGTTGCTGCTGGCATAAAAACTTTTTTATTGGCGACCCAAAATAATAAATTTTATTACCAGTAGAACGATGCGATGTATTGAAAAATTCTCCATATTCATTGGTCATAATCGATCATATGATCCCTTGTTTACGTCGTATTAGGACAAAGTATTGTATTTTTTCAAAAAAAAAAAAACAAATGTTAATTTGTCGGTAACATTTGTTTATCGTTTTACACAAATCGCGTAAATTGCACTATTTTATATTTTGGTATCGATCTGAGTAAATAAGTAGTGATTTGTTGTGGAGCGAGCCTTTTTTACGACATTTTTTGTAAATGAAACGATCAAAATATAAACATAAGTCGTAAGTTTCTTAAAATAATAATTATGTACAGTTGCGTAAAGTGCGGGTCGTAAATCAGTTTATTTCTATTGTATTCGCCGGACGTCATAAAAGCGCAATCAAACTCTAATAAACGATGCTTACGTTATATTTCAGTCTGCAAGAGAAATAAGCTCGACACTTAGTTTACGGTAATATATACTTTTGTTTATAATATGTTAATATATTTCGTATCAACCGACTAGTTACAAATTTTCCATTGAATGATTTTCATGTATTTGCAGTTTCATAATTTGATGTCAATCCGATATTTATTACCTTCGACTTTGCGGCTTAAATTCGTTTCTAAACTCCGATCTAACACGTTGTTTTAATGGATTTACTAATTTTGAATTTTCATCCACATTTTTCTGTTGAAGGATTTAAAACATAAATTTGCGCCGTAAATTTGGTTGAAAACCAAGTACCAATACATTGTAAATTATTCAAAAATTACAAATAAGCCACCTGCAGTTCGTTGCAAATGTTTCTAAAAAGTTCATTTATCGTTTTCTATTTACATGAATACACCGCAACAAGCTTCGCAGTATTTTTAAAATGCAATTTCGTCGCCGCTCCGTCTGACGTAAGAGTGACAACGGTCGTCGTGCAGTTGACGCCCGGCGCGTTTGCGATCCAATTCGTCCGCGCCGGTTTTAATTCTTATGAACGTTTATTGCGGCGATAAATCGCGCGCTCATTTCTCTTGGAACTCGTATCAAAGCGCGTCGTTATTTTTTACCTATTTGCGTCGGGAACAAAGACGCGTCGCGTCCGTCTAAGGTCGTGCTGCGTTGGCAGAAACTGCGAAGCTAACCGGCTGATTTTTTTTTGGCCATTTACCACGGCTTTAGCGTTTCGATGTGAATGGCTTGGCTTCGGGCTTGGCTTCGGTCTTTCCTGAACGTAAATCTGAATTAATTAATTGTAAAACGGAAAATAAGTTGACGCGTAAAAGCAAAGTAAACAGGGTGAGTAAGTGAATGTTGTAAAAGAATAAAATATGTAAATAACATAAAATTAAATATAAAAAAGGAACAAGTGGACGTAAAATAGGTCGTGCGATTTTTAACAATAAATTCGTTAATTGTGTACTTTATAATGCAATCATTCGTGACAGCTCTATTGTTCGTTAGCACGAACGTACAGGGATTATTTATTAACGCCTAGGTTTGTAAACGTTTGTAATCAATTGAGAATCGTGATGGGCTTTGTGTGGGCGTTAATCGAGGATAAATACTAAATTGGGCAACCCAAGCAAGCATGATTCAACCCAATAAGAACAGAAACCAACTCACGCAATTAGCTGTGTCGGTTTTCGTCAAATTTCCTGCGATGAATTTTAGTTCCTCAACAAATTTTACATGCATTTCATTGGAATTGGTTTTAGATTATTTAACTGAACCGTATGAACGTGCAATAGAATAATCAATGTAAGAGTAAGGTATGGGAATTTTCGAAACAGAACACAAACCCAACGTAACTGAATGAAAATTAAAACTGAAAATATTTAGATTGGGTTCTGCCCCATTTGATTAAAATTCGATTTAATTGGATTAGGTTTGGCCGGGTTGGGTTGGGTTTGGTTTGGATTGGTTGGGTTGGGTTGGATTGGATTGGATTGGATTGGATTGGATTGGATTGGATTGGATTGGATGAGGTTTGGTTCCGTTAAGTTTCGCTGGGCAGATTTTAAATATATTTAATTTGATTTGGTTGGGTTCTGCTCTGTGCCAAATCATGCTGAATTAAATTTGAATGGTTTATCTTAAAAACAAAACAATAAAACAGAAACGCAGCTTAAATCAATTCATTAACGCAACCCAACCCAACCAAACCCAATGTACATGATCAAAGAAAAGAGATTGCGTTAATATTTTAATAAGATTGCGTTGAGTTTCATCGCAGCAGGTTTAGTGCAACTGAAATGATAAATAAATTCAAAATCTGACAATGTGCGACCCAACCCGGTCCAACCCAATCCAACCCAACGTAACTTATCACGAAAATACGTCGGTTGAGTTTTGCTTTTAATTCGTTTGCGTGGGATTTCATCGCAGCAGACTTCGCCCACTTGGGTGGGATTTCGTGCAAATTGTACTTTGCAACTGAAATGAAAATAAATTTGAAATCTGATTATGTGCACCCAACACAACCCAATGTAACTTATCACGAAATTAGGTCGGTTGAGTTTCGATGTACGCCCAACCCAACTCAACCCGACTTAATGTTGTCACGAAAATAGGTTGGTTGACTTTTGATTTTAACTGGATTGCGTCGAATTTCACACTTCACCCACTTGGGTTTTAGGTGAGGTTTTGTGCTAATTATATTTCGCAACAAAAATGAGCATAAATTCGTAATCTGTCAATGTGCACCCAACCTAACCTGACTTATCCTAACCTAACCAAGTCTATCCCATTGTACCTTATCACGAAAATAAGTTGTTTGAGTTTTGATTTTAATTGAATCGGATTGCGTTGGGTTGGGTGAGGTTTCGTCCTGAAATGAAAATAAAGTCAAAATTTTCTATGAATTTTCTGAATCTGGGAGATTTTGCAAAAATGAACTCAAACCAATTACGATTACGATTGCATTGAATTATTATTCACGTAACCGAATTAGGATACGTTCAGTAAACACTTTCGGCTGGATTTCAAGTAATTACTGCTTTGTGTGATTAGATTGTACTGACCTTCAGTTATACGTGTTTTTTTTTTAAATTATAACCAACTTATGAGAAAAAATGTGTGTCTTGGTGGTTAAAGACACAACGAACGATTAAAAAACACGTGGTGCAACGACTCCTCGTATTTGTTCCAGGAATTGAATCAAATGTGTTCGACGAGAGGAGCTCGTAAATCAAGCACTCTTTTGTACTTTACCGGATACTAATCGCAAATAGCGCTAAATGCGTCAACGTTAAATCCACTGTAAATCAAGCACAACTTTCGCTTTATGACCATGATTACAAAGGATACTAGGAAAGGCTTACAAATAATAATAATTTACAAACAATGCAAAAATTGCAAAATATTTTAGTTTCTTATCTTTTATGAGGTCATATTAGTTAGTTCACTGTTATATTTTTCATTTTACACTTATGTCACTATCATCTCAAAGTTGTTGTTCAAATGTTAAATGAGCCTCTCGTATACCAGCACGCGGCAGATTTAGGTCGTAGCGGAAAGCAATAATTTCAAGAAGAGCGAATTAGGCGATAAATGATGTTCAAGCTGTATAAATTACTGAGAAATTAAAAATTTTGTTTTTCTAAGCTGTAGCACATAGTTTCAATAGTTGTTTACACCTTTGAAAGCATTATCTCACCTGGAAGTGATGGTTTTCCATGTCTCGAAAAATATGTTCTCATAAAAGTTGAAGATATTGAAATTTAATTTGAAAAAATTTTGAAAAAACAAAGTAGAAGTAAGCATAAGAAAGTTTAGCGCGGACTACTGCAGTAATTAGAAAATATTATATTTTTTGCGATCACACCAAGCAACATTTTGGTATCTCACTTAAATTGCCTGACTGTACCACATTGTGGTGCTCAACGTTCGTACACTCTTGTTTATTGATAAGCAATAACGCACTTTGTCACCTGATGGTCCATCATCACTAGCTTTCGGCCATGTATCCAAATTCTTACTTGCAAGTGTGCGTCTATTTCAGTGCGTATGTCACAGGTGCCCGTTCGTTTCCTCCGTGCGCCGTCGTTAATTTAAGAAATTCGTTCCAGTTTTCGACGAACAGAACCGTCACCTAAACAAACGGAGGACGCGTGTATATGCATACGTGTCCGCGTGTGTGCGTCTGTGTGTGTGTTTGTTACGTGTCCATGTGTGTATGGAAATAGTTCCGCCGCGCTTTGCCAACTTTGTACGTGGGTCTCCTCAGTTCATATTTCGACGCCGCGATCGACGCATCGCCGCGTCGTCCCGAAGCCAAATCCAGCGCCGCGCGTCGTGTCATACCCCCGGTCCAAAAATAGGCCTTTGTTTACCATCGCCGGCTTGCGCGAGAGTGCGTACTTGCTCTTCCGATTCGCCGCGGCGGTCGCGAGTTTTGCGTCGCATTTCGCGCTACCGGTGGAGACGCGAACTTAGGTGCCGACCCGAAAATGTCAAAAGATGTACGGTGGTGGTAGGCCAGACCCCCAGCAGCAGTGGACCGTCCACGCGGAATTCACCATCAAACACGATGGCCTCGACGACCGAAACGCGCCTCCCCAAACCCACACGGAAAGGGACGAAAACGGAATCCGGATGGTGTACACTTGGACGTCGGCCCAGCCGAACTCCGCCGACGGCCAGTCGACGAAAACCGAACAGTCGTCGGCGTCGAGCGCGCCCGACCCAAACGTCAGGGACCCGCAACTCCCGTACGGTTTCCAAAGAGGAAATTTGGTTTTTACTTCGACGCCACCGCGGCGAGTTCCCGACTCCTCCGGTTACGGCAGCGAGTTGCTATCGCCGACGTCCGCACGAACGGCTCAACCATATAATAGGCGATGCCGAAGCACGTGCAGCATAGTTCTATCCACGGATTTCAATCAAAAATCCGATGAAAACCAATGCGGGCGCTCTCAAAGTCTGCGATGCCAGACGCCGGCCTCGTCGCAGACGCAACGCAAAGACAGTTTTTACGGCTGCGGCGATCCTTGGTGCTACCATTCGACGTACGCCGACGAATACTGCAGATTTCCGCCGGTGCAGGAATGCGACGAGGTCTCCAACTCCAGTTCGATGCGCCCTTCGCGGGCGAGCACCTTCACCGTGCGAAATTCCGACGGGTCGAAGAGCTCGCCGTCGCCCAAAGTCGCCGAGTCCAGTCAGAAGGACGCCAGCGTGCAGACCTTCGAGATGATCGACAAGTGCACGTCGCCGTTCATGAAGGTCCACCCCGGCTCCAACGACCTGAACACCGGCAAAGTCCGACGGGACAGGAGCTTGAAGAGGAAAGGCGCCTACGGCGCCAGGAGGAAAACGGAGCCGATCCACCAGCGGCTGCATTCGCCGACGTCCTTTACTCCCGACAGTCTCGAAAGTCAACAGGTAGCGTGGGTTTATTTTCGGTCGATGTCGGGCTAATTTCGTAGCCGAAGCCTTGGTTTTATAATTGGGCGGCTTTGGTGCGTTAAAAATACGTCTTCGGTGATTTATTTAGATTTTTGGCGATCGCGATGAGGCGCGTCGGCGCAATTTGGTAATGTCACCTTTGGTGGATGACTGGCGTATTTTTCGCGTTAGTTGGATGCGGTCGAAATATTCGTGTCGAGCTAAATAGGTTTCTTGCTGTTGTTCAGGTAAACAAAATTAACATTTCGTGCATGCATCGTAATTGTTAATTTGGACGTTTTTTTTTGTTCAATAACACCCATTAAATACAATTTTTAATAACGATTTAAACCATTATTTACAGATTATGAGTAATAAATTATTACTCAACTAATTACAAAACAGTTATCCACAAATCATTATCCACCATTTGATAACCAATCATAAACGTTTTTTTTTTAATTATCGTTTTTAAATTCCAATTTAATTAATAATCATAAAAAAGTATTCAACTATCAGTGATGGCGTTGCTCACTTCCTCTTGAGTAATGCCTGTCATGACTGCTCGTTGAATGATACACTATTATGTCGTGGTAAAAATTAATTCAATGAACGAAATTAATTGTGAACGAAAAGAATTCAATTGAATTCGATTGAAAGGAAAGGATTCAGTGAAAATGCAATCATTGAGTCCTTGGTCCAAATAAATAGATTTCAAGGTCACAGCAAAAACTTCGCGATCTGAATGAGTTCATATGACGTTAATTTTGTGATAAACTTCATTGAGAATTATAAAACGGGGCGGGGGGTCCATTCCTTAACCTATCGTGTTGAAAATGATTTGCTTAAACATGATTCGGCGTAAAAGTCAGTTCAGTTTGAAAGACGATGGTTTGAACCAAACAATGTCACATGATGGAAAATGGTTGGAATTATCATTTCTTGTACTTTTCTACAAATATGTACCACGATGGGGAATTATGGAACTGGTAAATAATGCCCGCTGTCTTGTAAAATAATTAAATCTGTTGGCGAATTGAATTGAATGTGTTGCAGAATGAATTGCAGCGAAACGTCCATCGTTATCAAGTGGTCAAAAATATGTATCTGATGTTGAATGTAAAATGGGGGCTTGGTGAAATCGGAAAGTAAATATAATTCAATAAAAGTTCATGATCTAAATAATCAATAAGAAGGGTCACTTTGGCACACTGACTGTTTGTGTAAATTAAAATAATGTAAAAAATAACACTGACGTACTGCCATACTGACTATCAGCTATCAGCACGACAGCCAGATAATATTAGAATATTATAAATGCAAATAGAACTGTTAAAATATTAAAAAGTATATTTTGTTACATCGATAGAATGGCAGACTATCTAACTAACTAAAGAGTGACAGTCTGACAACCCACCAAGATTGAACTAACAATGTGAATAATTTTATAAAAGTTCACACAAACTAACAAACCAGACAATTGGAAATGTGAAATTACAATGAAAATTAAAGCTAATTAAATAATTACTACAAACAAAACAAAGGTAAACTGACATACTGCCATACTCCCATACTGTCAGAGAGATGGGTGTTCACATTGACATACCGAGAGTAGGATAAACGAACACCAGCTCACTTAAAGAGTAGCGCTCTGATAAACTTAAAAGACTGAATGACTGAAATATCATTGTATGGCACTGTCAACTAATTTTGTCTAATAACGCATAGAAAAACAATTGGTAACAAAACGGCAGCCTGGCTAAACTGACGTAAAAAATTGCAAATAATTAACTTATCCTTTTTTAATGAATAATCCATATAAACCAATCGTCGACAGTCAGTTTGACAGTTTGGCAGACTGACTGTCTGATAGTTTGTTGAGAAATTCATAACATACAGTGTGGCAAACAAATAAAATAAGTCATCTGACATACTCAGGTCAGTCTGACAGGCTCACATGGTGACGTGCGCAGAGTAGGATGAACAAACAGCAACTCACTAAACGAGTGTCACTCACTTTTTAATTAATTTTGACTAATGCATAACGCATAAAGATGTATGAAATACACGATAATAAATGAAGAAATACGACATGACTAACGGAGCGATAGTCTGACATAAATGAAATTGAAAATAATGGCATCGATCTTCACAAAGTCAATAATCAATACGAACTAATCGTTGACAGTGTGACAGTTAATTGGCAACTTGACCGTTTGGCAGTTTGCAGACTGATAGTGTGGCAAACTGAAAAATTCATAACATACACAATAAGTATAATATAATAGAATTTCATAGTAAATAATAAATAAAAACAAAATGTTGGTGCACTGTGTCAGTGAGGCAAATTTACACACAAACTGACAAACAAAACAGACTAAAATGTAAAATTATAATGAAAATAGTAGTCAATTTAAATAATTAATAAGAACGAAAGAAACTGACATACTGCTCCACAGCCAGAGCGACAGGCTCAAATCCGCGACAGTTAACTAAAGGAGTTGCATTGTGACAAACTTATAATTGTAACACTGAAGTGTCTAAATTTTTTATGTTGCATTTCCAAATAATATTGAGTAATACCGCGTAATAGCCAAATGAAAACACAGTGGCAGTCTGACAGACTGAAATGCTGTCTGAATAGATGTTTACAAAATGAATGATTTATACAAAATAACCGTTGTCTGACAGTTTGTCAGGGTGACCATCTGACAGTTTGTCACGGTGACCATTTGACAGTTTGCAAGCACAGAGTGCGACAAACTGTGAAATTCAAACTTACGTAGTAACAGACAAAACAAATAAAATAAATTCAAATAAAGACGAAAGCAACTAAGCATTGAGAAAGTATGCCTCCTCATTTTCCTCAGGTTGGGCACCAAGATAACTCTTTCTGATCTGATACAATACCAATTTGTAAACCCTGTACTACATTGTTTACAAATTATAGAAATTGCAGAATAGGAAGATACCGAGATAGGAAAAGGAGAAGAGGGAGACCAACCCAACATGGTGCAAATATTTGCACCACTTCTGCTAAATTCTTTTAAACTTGAAACTGTGTTTGCTTTCTGGTATTGCTTGTTTGTACTTTTATGATTGCGTTTCTTTTCGTTTTCTCATAAATAATTTGTGTTTATTATTATTCTTTATAATTTTTATGTTTGTTCTTACTAGTCGGTACTCTGTATCAAATACAAAACTGTTTAGTACTTCTGTATTGAGGATTAGTTGTTTCCTGTTTGTTAAGATAACATCGATTTCATTTCTATGTCATCCCTTTGGCGATGACATCTAATTTGTCAAAAAATGTAAAGTATAATACCACTTTTCCGTTCTTCAATATTTTTTTCCACCTAGTCCCCTTGTTTCAGCTAATCCTATTACAATAACAATAACACTCTTAATTGTGGGGGTTTGGTCTCTCACTCCCCTATTGACCAATTTTCTGGGGACCGTACCGTACTTTTTTCACACCAGCAGTACCTGTACCTGTAGCTTTTATTAACCTAAATTGGTTTTGTTACTCTTTTCTCTTCCTTCTCTTGCTATTCTGCAAACAAAAATGCAAACAAAAGACATCCTGTACATAGTCTCAATTCAAACCAATCCCAAGCTCATGAGTCATGTATAATATATAATGGAACACACTGATTCTGCTGATTTTAGTATTTTTGTTCGTATTATTAATTGACTCGGAGATGTTTATTAATACGAATGCGTACGCACAAGCGTGGGAAAATTTCGCATAGCGTGGGAAAATTGGCGACGGTTCAGATTGCTTAAAATGTATTCGTTTGATTTTGTTTTGAGAGCAGTTCTTGAGGACTTGCAATACGTCTGGTTGAATTATAATAAATAATAATAATAAAGAACTAACTGCCTCAACTATATCCTTTACTAATAAACGGCACGTCAAATTATAATTTCATTAAAAAGTTTAAATTTATGAAAAATACTTTGTGCCATTTTTTATTTCAAGTATGAAATACGGAATAAGCATTTCCAACGTAAATTTAAGTGTACTGAAAGTTGTCTGTTTCAACAAATTGAAATTATGCCAATTATGTCAATCAAGTGATTCGATGACCGAGTGAACTTGAATTTTAATTTTTAAATCGACCACCTTGACCCAGGAAGAAATTTTTTGTATTTTTAATCTATAGACTGATATATATATATATATATATATATATATATATATATATATATATATATATATATATATATATATATGCAGAACGTAAACGGAATGATGATTTAGTTATTAATTACTAATTATTATTTATATGTAATTGACGTCTTTGAAATGGTCCTTTGGAAAGATGTGGTATTTGCTAGAGACTTCATTTGCTTTAATTGTTATTTAAGATTCCGGATTCGATTATTGATTTTTATCATTGTTTACCCAGCTCCTGCGTATCTGTAAAGCACTTGAACATCGCCCAATAGAAATTGACGTCAGAATAATCTAAATCGGTTGTAATATACCTTGCGGTACAGATCGTGCTCCACATTCATGTAAAAACATTTTTGATATAAATGTAAGAAATTCCAATCGGCTTTATCAGAACCCCAATTAAAAAGAATTGTAGTCAAAATAATTTAATTTTGTTTCGATTAAAAAATACGTTTTCAAACATCACAACATGCTTGGATTTTTTTAGATATGGTTAAGAAATTATATTTAAAAACCAGTCAGTGTTGAGCGAAGCGTAACCTAGATATTTATGAAACGTCAAACGAAGCCTACAAGACCTAAAATTGCGCTTTATTTTAGTAGTAACGGTTTACGAAACATTCTGATTTAAAAACAATTAAGAAAGTTTCTTTTAAAATTGATCGAAAAATTGTACAAAAATACAGCCCAATTAAATCAAAATTAAAAAAAAAATAAAAACAAAGGAAAATATGATGATTGGGTATCTGTCTACCTAGTAATGTGAGTTGGAAAGAAATGGGGCGATATAAGCTCACAGTAGTGAAAAAGAGACAAAGTTTATTTCTGACAAATTTTTTTGACTATATCTTTATTTTTACGTCTAATATTTGTATAGTTATTTAGATTATAGGATTTATTATTCTACGAAAATTTTCTTTAAATAAATTTTATAAAACCAAGGCTTCCGCTTCAGATGAGATAAATCGGAAATTCACATGTCGTTAATTTCCAGTCGACTAGGCGTTACGTACGCGCTCCGGCTAAATTCCTCGACGCGAAATCGTCGACGCCCGACTCCAAGTCCAACGACCCGAACAAAAAACCCCGAACCGTCCACATAGACGTCTACTGCACGGGCACCGAGTTGGACTCGTCGAGCTCCTGCAGCGATTCGGAAAACAAGACCGCGTCCTCGCCGCAAACGGTCTTCGAATCCGGAAAATTTCGCCTGACGCACAAACGCGCCGAAGGCGAAGAGCTGCCTTACCACCTGAAGGAGGCGCACGTCGCCGAATCAGGCAACGTTAAAGAACTGGCGAAGAAATTCGAATCGGACGACGACGCCGTCAGCACGGCGTATCCGTCGCAACTAAGTTCTTTTTCGGCGTTGAAAGATTTTGGTTCTTCTTTATCGAGCGTGCCTCCGTCTTGGTCGACCGTTTCTATGTCGAGTTGCGCGGTGCCTGACGACGATTCCGTGGCCAATACATCCTGGAAGGACACTTACTCGGACTTAGGGAGCCTGTTCGAAAGCAGGTCGAGTCTCGTACAGACGGAGAGTTTGGATTTCGTACCTAGGAAGCTTCTGCAAGGCGATAGCATCGAAGAGCACCCGGAAATTCGCGGGAGCGTTGTTGAAGCTCTGAGCAAGGCGAGCTTGCAACCCAGCGATAGCTTCGAGTACGCGAACTCCGACGATCGGTTTAGAATAAAACAAATGGAGCGCACGTGGGGCAAAGAAAAACAATGGAACAGCCCGCAGTCGCAGCGAAAGCACCTTTTGCAACAAGCAAAGATCAAAGAGTACGTGGACAAGCGCCTGAGCGGCACAGCCCTCCCCAAATGGTCCCCCAAAGACAGCGAATCCGACGGGACGGACAGCGAGGAGAAAAACTGGCGCTTCATCGACGACGACAAAAAGGGCAAGAAAATCGCGAGCGACTCCAGCGTCAAGTCGACAACGCAGAAAACCGTCGACCCGAACTTGCGGTCGCCGTTCACGATCGTCCCGGGGATTTACACCGAACCGCACGCGTTGGCGAAAAAGTTCGGGGAAATCGTGAACGTGTTCAAGAAGCCCGGGCACCACATTGGGCCGGCGAAGAATCCCGATTGCATGTGCGACCATTGCAGGAGGCACTTCGAGGCGTTCGGGATTCGGAATCGCGCGCAAAGCTGGGGGGACTCGGCCATGATCAATTGGAAGGAGATGGCGAAGGTGACTCATCAGCAGCGGGATTCCAGCAGCGAACCTGTTGGGGATAAACGGGGGTGCGGGGATTTTTGAGTGACTTAATTTTTAAGACGCAAGTGATTCTGTGAAGGTTCGCGTCCTTTTGGAACGCTCGCTTTTGAATAGTTTAAGGATCTTTAATTTCGGCATTTTTATTTCTTTGAATAAATCGAATTTCCATTGGGGTTCGTATCGCCGCCAGTGAACGTTTCGAAAAATTCTACAAAATATTTCATTAGCAATGGAACATTTGCACATAAACTTTGAAGACAATAACATAATATTCATTGCGACTTATGAACGAATAAATAGTGCGAGCGAAAAATTTGCTACGATTTGTTCCTTGCATTTTTTTTTTTGAGTTGGTAAGTGTAATTATTTACTGAGCTATCCAACGAAAATAAAGCAAAAACTTCGACAGAAAATCAAATTTAATCGTTGGGTCACCACAATCCAATCCATGGGCAACTATTAGAAAATAATTAGATAATATAGAGCTATCCAACCTAATCCAACCCAACCGAAGTCGATCGATTCAATGACAGAAATTAAAAGCCTGCGATTATAAAAGAAAAATGAGAACTAGAGAAAAGTTTACAAATACAAAAATGGGATCTTCCAAGTCTATTCGAACTACCCTAACCTAACCAACCCAACCCAACCCAACCCAACCCATTCAATTTTTGTGCAAATTAAATTGATGCCTAGAATTGCGCGAAAGTTGCAAGAGTTCAACCTAATCGACATTACAGTTGATTGCCAGTAAATTGAACCCCAATAGGTCCAAATTGCTGCAGAAGAATCTCAACCCAACTCAGCTAAAACAATCGACGTGCGATCTTAGTTTTTGGCTAAAATAAATGGCCAAATTTTGTAAATGCTTTTTTAAGGAAAACGAGTATAGCAAGAAATTTGAGTTTCCAAGTTAGCTTTCGTCATAAATAATAATAATAATAATAATTGCAATTGCAAGCTTTCGGAAAACTCGTGGGGAAGTTAATAGATAATGAAAGGTCACGTGATGATTTCAACAGGAAATTTGCCTGAAGTTATAAAATGTTTCGTATACTTTCTAGCCCTTGCCAGGACCAAGGACTCGAAAGTATACCAAAGGAAATTTCGTATAAACAACATGTAATTTCCGAAACCAACTTGGAACTTAGTTAGAGCGTCCACTCCACCCAACCCAACCCAACGTAACCCAAAGTTAGTTAATTATTTTAACAAACTTAAAATTGGGAGAAAAATAAAATAACAAGAAAAAAATTAAACGAGCTGGAGAACGAAATTGGCAAAATACCAAAATTGTCGAAAATGGACAACTTGTTTAATTGACAAAATAGTCAATATTTTGTCTAAAATATTAAAAGAATATAAAATAATTTTTTTTTAAATTATTGAAATGCAAAAATTGAGGAAATATGATTCAAAATATGTAAAAATATTGGTTTCATTTCAACAGTTCTCCACTTCGCATTTTTTTAAAACTTAATTCCTCCCAAGCCAACTCAAACTAACGTTACTTATTTTTTTTATACTTTCTGAAAGTGTAGGTTTAAATTTTGGGGTTTAGGACACATAAACCAGATGCAAAATATATGAAATTTAAAAAAATTGTACTGGAAGTAGGAAAAATATCAAATTACATCAAAATTTCCACAAGACAAAAAATACCAAAATGGATTAGATCAAAATGTCCAAAAAACAAAGCTTTCTGAAATAAAAAAAATTGACAAAATAGCAAAATTATTGCAATTGACCCAACCCAACCCAACCCAACCTAACGAATATCAATTCGTCTACAACCAATTCGATTTCTTATGAATTTTTTTTAGAAAAGTCAACTTGGGTGGAATGGGTTGGGTTGAGATAAGACAAGTTGTGTTAGGTCGAGATAGGTTTAACTGGGTTGGTTTTCAGATGAGTTGGATTGGGTTGCGTTGGGTTGAGATGAGTTCAGTTTTTTAGATTTTTATATTCTTTTTTTTTAAATCAATTTGAGTGGAGTGGGTTGAGTTGAGATAAGACAAGTTAGGTCGAGATAAGTTTAATTGGGTTGGTTTCCAGATGAGTTGGGTTGAGATGAGTTCAGTTTGGTTAGATTATAGGTCGAGCTAAAATAATTGCAGATGCAATTTGTTGGCAAGTAAAATCTATTACGAGGTTTGAACCCACTGCATTTCCTGTTTTGTTTACGAAAACGTACGGAGAAAAAAAGTGTACAAGAATCTCAAATTTGGATAAAATCAACGAACAGTCAATCTACAACCAATAGAAATAATTTTAAGAACCATTGAACCCAACTTGCTGGTGTTCGTTTGGGTTGGGTTGCGTTAGAATAGGTTGGGTTGGGTCCAATTCAATTCGCCAATAAAATCCATTAGCAAAGGAACGAGCGAAGACTGACGACGAAGCAGAAATTTTGAAACAAATCGAAAAAACTGAAAAATGTGGCAACAAACAATTGATAAATCTAATCGGTGGTTCTGACAACTTGGATGATTTGAATAAAACAGAAATCGACGTGGAGAAAATTTTGATGGAAAATATTTATCTTCTACAGCTTCGAGGACTCATTCATCCCGACAACTAATCCCAGGCGACTATTATTATTTTGCATATGTTGCACGTATAAAATAAATTGCCATAATATAATAAATTGCAAAGACATTTAACCAACGATTGCAGACGAGTGGTTAAACATTTTGAATAGAATTTGCAGTTACAGCGGTTTTGTTCGTTTTCAATTTCTTTGGATAAAATAAATGAAGCGGTCTATTGATAACGAAGCAAAAATCTGGATGGAAACCTCCAGATCTGTCACGAAGGGCCTATTTGGTTAAACAGGATTCGAAAAAAAAGGAAAACAATAAACGAATTTAACCACAAGCGTTGATTGGTCTCAACCCAATCCATCGACGTCAGTCAAAACGAACTGATGCCCAAGCTCTTTGACTTACGCAATACAACGGTCGAATCTTCTACAACGCTTTGAGATCTCATCCAATCCATTAACAGCTAATAATAGTGTAGTAGACTTTTTTTAAATATTTTGAAGTTTGCCAATAAATGGTGACGTGTGAGGAGCGATAATTATCAAACCTTTTGGAAAAATGACATTTGATCTTAATTAAAGATTTATCACCATACATCATGACATAAACGTAGTTGTGAACAAAATATATAAATTTGGATCAATTGCCAAGCAAGCAATAAATCCAAACAATTAATAAAAAAAGTTGGTTGATATGAAATCCATTTTTTTTGTTTAGATGACGTGGTTTCGTTAAAAAACTTAAACAAACTGTAATTTGTATTTGTAGTGGTTGAAAATATATCGTCAAAGTGCGCTGCTTATTTTTTTTTTTTCATTGGCGACAAATTCCATGTTTCTATCCATCCATTTCCATCTCTAGTTTAGATCGTTGGATCGGTGAGTCGTCGCGCGACGCCGTCGAGCGAGACGTGATTTCTGTGTCGAATTTCAGGCCCAGTCGAGCTTATCGGCCAGCAGTAAAAAGCTGGATTTGTTGAGGAAATCGCTGGAGCTGCGGAGGCAAGAGCTGCCCACCGACAGCCCCGTCGCCATGCAGCTGAAGCGCGAGCTGCAGAGCGCGCAGGCAACCAGTCATTCGCCTGTGCATTACACCAGCTTGCAGCCGTTCCGCGAGGGCTCCGACGGCAATCAGTTCATCAGCTCGTCGTCGACGTTCAGCAGATGCGCCGCTGTTACCGGTAAGATATCGTTCGAGTTTTGTATATACGTAGATTTTCTAAGAAACGTCGTAAATTTGGGTTCGCAGGGACTTTGGAGGTGAGACTGATGGGGTGCCAGGATCTGCTGGAGGACGTACCCGGGCGATCGAAAAGGGACCGGGACGCCACGTCGAGTCCTTCGGACCTGCGAAATTTCATGAAGGGCGTCACAGGGCGCAGCTCGTCGAAGAGCTACAGCGTCAAGGACGAGATCAGCAACGAGATCATGGCGGTCATCAGGTTGGATAATCAGACCGTGGGGCAGACGAGTTGGAAGCCTTGTTCGCAGCAGGCCTGGGATCAAAGGTTAGTTAGTTTTTCGTTTGTTTTCTTCGTGGACGTAGTAAACTTTGTGGCTTTTTGTGCCACAATTTGGTAAAGAAATGAAGCCGCAGAGAAAATAACAGTTTTATTTATTAAAATATTTTATAATCAAAATAATCCGCTAGCTTTCATTTTTCTAATGAAATTATTAAACTTTGCAATTGTTTTTGAATTATTTCTTCAATTATTCTTCTTCTGGTCTTAAAGATATTATATTAATTTTAATTCTACTAATAATTCATCGATGAAGATCATTTAGCTATGTTCTTAATAAAACGCCCAGGACAATGAAAAATACCACAACGAACCATTACAAGAATCAGCCTACGCCTATCACTGTAAATCAGTGTAATCCAAGCAAGGTAGAAAAGTTGATAATGTGACAGGTTAAGTTGTATTTGTCACATTTGACAAAATAATTTAAGTAACAATAACCGTTATTTTACTTGTACTCAAAACAACACAATTCTAGTTTACACTTCCAACAGCGATTTAAGTTAGTCGGTGCGTGTTACGATTTCGTCGATTATTTTTAGGAGCAAAACGCCTCCAGCGAAGAACAATAAAGTTTATTTCGAGGAGGTCGTAAATACGGACATATACTGCGCGTTTCCTCGCCACTGCGGCTCGGAATAACCCGATCCTTAACGGCACCGGGTGATTAGGGCACAATAACCGACATCGAAACTTCACAAATGGATCGGCGGCGGTGGTGCAATTAATTCTTCCTGGAAACGTTTCGATTCGTGGGGTTTATTGCGTCGTTTATGGACGGGGTCGTTAGCAATTCGGGGGCCGGCCCGCCGCCCGTCGCGCTCGAAACAGATGCATACCTTTGCGCCTGACGGCAGGTGATCGAAATAGTTTTGGCAAAGTTCGCAATCGTTAGCGAGAATTTTGGAGACCGTGGCTTACGTAACGCGGAAGCTTCGTGTTTTTTCGGCGATTTTATTTTCTTTTGATTTCTTTACTTTGACTGGTAGTAGTCGTATTTACTTATTTTTTGGTCGTTTGTTTTGCTGGTTATTTTTTCCTATTGCTTTTTGACTTCGTTTGCTTCGAAATTCTTAGTGTTTTTCGTTGTTTCGATTTTCAACGGTCTTGTCGTGTGTTTTGTTTCTTTCGTTTAAAATATTTTGCATTAATTTTGTATTTAATTTTTTCGTTCTCGAACTAAATTTCGATACAACTTGAAACTCGGATCGAATCCAATGCGACTTAAAATTGCCGAACTCGAACTCAAATTGGCAGAAGTTGTAATCATTTTTTACGAATCCAGACGAATTGTAATATTGACTTGGACTCTACCCAACCCAACTGGAACACTGGAACTGGAACCTTTGACTTTGTTTTGGAACTGGTTGGGATTTTAAACAAATCGCGATAATTCCGAAAAAATTAAAATTAAAATTAAATTTTAATCTTAAAACCGAGATATATAAAACATACCAATTGCTCGTTGAATAATATGCTATTTTATCACCGCGATAACGAATAGCTTCTAGGGTTGCCCAATCCAACCATATTCCATACAAAATAGTATATTGTTCAACGAGCAGTAATTGTTGGTATATTACACATATCTCGTGTTTTATTATAACTTTGAAATTGGCGATATTCACTCAACGTCTTTTGCAGGTTTTCATTCGAATTGGACAAGTCCAGAGAACTGGAGATCGGCATTTATTGGCGCGACTGGCGGTCGCAGTGCGCCGTCAAGTTCCTGCGACTGGAGGAGTTCATAGACGACGTGCGTCACGGCATGGCGCTCCAACTGGAGCCCCAAGGACTTCTGTTCGCAGAGGTGAAACAACGCCCCCCCCGGAAACCCCCATCTTATTGAACGAACCCCCTTCGTTTTCAGATCAAGTTCCTCAACCCGATGATCACCAGACGGACGAAGCTGAAACGTCAGCGCAAGATATTCAAGCAGGAGGTGAAGAATTTCCCGAGGGCCAATCAGATGAATATAAACGTGGCCACCTGGGGTCGCCTGCTGAAGAGGAACACCCCCGCCATACAGCAAGTCTTGCCGCCGACCAGTTCGCCAGAAACGCACGTAAGTTTTTTTTTAACTGACCAATTTGATTAAATTTGTTTCATTTGTTAGTTGGTTATATTTTTTCATATTTGCGCGTTTCATAGCAGCTGCAATTATCGTTCGGTGGACCGACGCCGGTCGACGACAAGCCGGAGACGCCTGGGGAAACTCCCGATCCCCAAATCGGCGGATTGGGCGGCCAAAGACCTTTGGGATTGGGAATACCGGTGCCGCCGCCGGAGGTACCGCCCCCGTTGCCGAGCGTGCCCCCTCCCGTCGGCAAGAAGAAAGCCCCCATCACCCCGCCGCCGCTACCCCCGCGGTTGGACCTGGACGAGGTAATTAAGCCAGTTGCGAGTGGTTTGAGTGAGTGATGTCTCGTTGGTGGCGTTTTTGCAAGAAAGTGGTTAGTCGATTCTTTTTTCTCGCCCAATTGATTCGCCGTTGCCGATCTTCAGTTTTCTTCTGTTCATTTAACTTTTCCTTCCAAGTGTGTCTTCGCCCTTATAAAAAGTTTGATCGAAAAGTGTTTACTACAATCTTTAGTTTAATTTCTTGTTTGACTAAATAAAATACGAAATAAAATCGAACGAGACAAAACGAATAAAAAAGAGTGGATCACGACTAGAAACATGAAATCGATTGAATCGATTTGAATTGTCTCAATTTCAATTGTTTCGTTTCTCTCTCATTTTCATTGTTTCAGTTTGCTTTTATTTATTTTGTTATCATCGCTTTCTTTCGTTTGATTTGTCGTAGTTTTTTATTGCGTTGTTTTTTCTTCTTAAATGTTTAAGTTTGTTTGCTTTTCATTTATTTGTCTGTGTGCGTTTGTATGCTTTGTAAGGTTGTATTTCTTGTTTTTTTTTTTTTTAATATTTCAGGTTTATTTGGTCGTTGCTTTAGTGTGATATAATTGCTTTTTGTAGGTTTTGTTGATATTTTGGTTTATTTGCCATTATTGGCGTTGAGGTAATTTGTGTCTGTTTTAATTTTTGCAAAGTTTTGTTTGCTTTATTTTAAAGCAGTTGCTTTCGTTTAAAATGTTTTCGTGTTCAGTAGTTTTTATGTGCGTTTGATTGTTAATTTTGTTTTTGTTTTGCATTTTGTTGACATTGGAAAAATTCCATGTCTGAATTTCATAGCAATTTTTAAAAGTTTTCAAAATTACCCGAATGCCAAAAATTTTAGGTTGTGGACAGGTTTGACAATATTTGCATTTTAGCTATTTTTTTTAATATTTCTAAATGACTTTCGCTGCCATTTTTTTACAATTTCAATTTTCCACAATTTTCGCCTTTTTGATAAAAAATAATAAGGATGTAATGCACGTCAAAGAAAGAAATTATCCAAAATTAAAAAAAAAGATCAGAAATGGCAAGATTTGGTTGGGTTGGGTTGGGTCAAAAATTGTAAAGAAATAGCCCCAATGCTTTCGAATTATTGACAAATGATTGCAAAATTTTTTAAATCCTCAATTTTCGCATATTTTGCATTTTGGATAATTTTTTTTTAAATGTCAATTACATTTTTGGAAATATTAACATTATGTTTCACATTGAATGGGTGGGATACATTAATTAAAATATTTAAATATTTTTTATTTACTAATCATCATATGTAGATTTTCTATTTCCAATTTGGACTTAACTATGTAGTTCTACAGCAACACTTGTATAAGACTAAACGCTCTCACCCCCTCTACAATTGCACTTTCGCCTTTCAGAACGCCGCACTGAGAGAATTTGATTTCCTACACATAGAAGACAGAGACGTTCCCGTCAGACCCGGGCCCCTGATTCTGGGCAACCTCCCGACCACCCCCCCTATTCCAGTGTTGCAACCCGAACCCGCGGTACCTCCGACACCCGAACCCGTTGTAGAATTCCCCGAGGATGAGGTACGCACTTTTCAAAGATACTTTGACTGACTTAACTTTCATGCACGCAACTAACTAACTTTATGTTCCCAAACAACTTTCGGTTATATAAACTAACAGATTGCGTTTCAGATGCCGATTTACGACGCGGCCCACGTGGTTCGCCGCCCGGTCGCCAGGGAGCTCGGATACCGCGACAGCGCGTACGAATCGCGCCGGCATTCGCAATACACCGGAATGTGCATGGAAAACTTCAAATTGACGAGCGTGCTCGGCCGTGGACACTTCGGCAAGGTGATCCTCTCCCAATACCGCAACACCGGCGAGTACTTCGCGATAAAGGCGCTCAAAAAGGGCGACATAATCGCCCGCGACGAAGTCGAGTCGTTGCTGTCCGAGAAGAGAATCTTCGAGGTGGCCAACTCGATAAGGCACCCGTTCTTGGTGAATTTGTTCGCGTGCTTCCAGACCGAGGCGCACGTGTGCTTCGTGATGGAGTACGCGGCCGGCGGCGATCTGATGATGCACATCCACGCGGATGTCTTCACCGAACCGAGGGCGGTGTTTTATGCGGCCTGCGTAGTGCTCGGCTTGCAATTCTTGCACGAGAACAAGATTATTTACAGGGACTTGAAGCTGGACAATTTATTGTTGGACACGGAAGGGTTCGTTAAGATCGCCGACTTTGGGCTGTGCAAGGAGGGAATGGGCTTCAACGACCGCACGGGGACTTTCTGCGGGACTCCTGAGTTTCTTGCACCGGAAGTTTTGACCGAGACTTCGTACACGAGAGCCGTCGATTGGTGGGGCCTTGGAGTTTTGATTTTTGAAATGCTCGTCGGGGAGGTAAATAGATTTATTATCAATTTAAAAACTTATTTTTTTAAGTAATGTTAGTAATGTGTTGACACCATTTTTGGGTTACTTCCTTTCGTGTGTGTGAGTTGTGTATGTGCCATAATTTATGTTAACCAATTAAAAACAAGTGGCTGATGAAGTTAATGACCTAAGACCTTGGTAACTGTGTCCCTTACCTTAGTTCACGAGTTTATTATTTCATCGATTACTGCTACATAAATTTAATAAAGACAACAAAAATGCTATATTTGTACTCATTTATAATTTAATTTCGACCTTTGTTGTCACAATCACATTAAAAGCGATTCTAATTTATTTATATATTTAGTCTCCTTTCCCCGGCGACGACGAAGAAGAAGTGTTTGATTCCATCGTGAACGACGAGGTCCGCTATCCCAGATTTTTGTCCTTGGAATCGATAGCAATTATGCGAAGGGTAAGTCACAAACATCCGACTTGCGTATTTTTTATTGTCGTCGTTCCAGTTGTTGCGCAAAAACCCCGAGCGACGGTTGGGATCCAGCGAAAGGGACGCCGAGGACGTCAAAAAACAGGCCTTCTTCAGGAACATCTTGTGGGACGATCTGCTCAATCGAAAAGTCAAGCCGCCTTTCGTACCCACCGTTGTAAGTTATTGTATTAATAGATTTCACTTTGTTTCCTATGCAAAATTAATTATTTAATTTAATTCGCAATTTACCTTTCTCCAGCATTCTTTGGAAGACGTGAGCAATTTCGACGAGGAATTCACGTCCGAGAAGCCCCACCTGACGCCGCCGAAGGAACCGCGACCGCTGACCAACCAAGATCAAAATCTCTTCAGCGAATTCACGTACATGGCCGACTGGTGCTGACATTAGGTGACCGTCACGAACGTGTCGTAGAAATTCTTCTCAAATTGCTTCAGTGTTATCGAGAGTTGCCAAATATATATATCAAGTTGTTTTTCTCTTGTTGAATCGCGGTCTCGAGTTTGCAATTCGATTATTCGCGAGGTGTGCGTCGTCGTCGAATGGGCCACGGACGCGATCGTGCGCCAGTAAATTAAAATTCGCGAGATGTTTTCAAAACCTATCTAATTTCTGTTATAACGATTTATATGTAATATTAATATTTATGTAATTAGTTAACATGATTTTTTTTTTAGTTAATTCATGTATTTTAATGTTTATTATATCTATAATGAATTTGTTAGTCGGCAGTTAATTTTTAATTTTTCACACTTGTATATATTTTATAGTTTTATGTAGTAATGTTATTATGTACGTCTAAGGAAAATAAACATGTATACAAGCTCTTCCAAGTTTTCCAAGCGGATGGACTTTTGCGCGAGTATTGGAATACAAAAGACGGATTTTTTTTGTCGTTTTGTGGTTTGGAAGTGCCTGATTATTTTTTTATTAGTGATGTAAGGATGGCTCATAACTGTATATAATTTCTAATCTAGTGTATTCATATTTTTCGATGCTTTAATCAACAACATATTTAAATTAAGTAAGTTTTCATACATATAATAAACGACTATTTGAAGGATATATTTGCGTTTTATTCAATACACAAAATCGGGGAGAGCTTCGGGCAAACATTTCTGTAGTTAGTTATAATGTTTAATCGCCCAACCACTGCGACCGCAAGGATCTATTGTGAGTGTGAGACTTTGTTAAGTTCGGCCAGCTCAAGTTTTGTCTCACCAAGACTGTGAATCAGATTTGGACCCCTGCGGGGCAGGCACACATGTGACATGCTGTGCTATGTTATCAGCTTCATCCATTCCCAACCTATGCATGTGATGAACCCAACCCAGCCCAGCCCAACCCAACCCAACCTATGCATGTGATGCCTTGAGTGGCTATGACCAGAAGCCATGGCTGTTGGAGTGCGCAGGTCTTTCCTGCCCAAACCCAACAATCAAAGCATAATATAAGTCGACATAATTATAGTATTACTAAACCAATTCCAAAATTTTTTTTAAAGTCCAATATCTCACAAATTTCACATTTTTGATTTCAACCCAAATTATGATGGACTGATAGGACTAGGTCATTTAAAAATGATGGGTCTTTGGAAATGGAAATGGAAATCACTCACTTCGCCACAAGTTCTCATGCCATACGTTCCATCACTACCGTTATTATTGGCAACCGCTGCAAGCAAAATAGGACTAGGAAGTGTTTCGTCCTACAAAACAACGGTATCCCTAAATTGCCATAAAAACACTTGCCATACCATACCATACCATAAACCGTTAACGCAAATCCTGCCTCCAGAGAAGTCACTGCCTAGATGATTTTGATTAATTTGTGATGGGTCCAATACAACAACTGCCAGTTCGAGCAGAAACCATAGTCACAGTTTGAAATTTTCAGTCACATACATCCTCGTCGCAAATTTTTTAATGTTTGAACATCGAGTTATTATACCTCCAGCAATTCTTAGTGATCCCCATATGCATTGCATTCGAAATGCACATTTAGAAATAAAAGTGGTGACTTGCGTATGATTTTTATATCAATTCTCTAACTTTGACATTGATTTAAAAAAATACCTACCATGTACCTACCCTCCACTCCAAAACAAACAATCCAACTGCATTAAAAGTTTATTTACGTACTGCATTCGTCAGTAACATTATCAACAGGTTTGTTACTCATCGTGATCGGCGTCCCGTACATAGCGGCCTGCTCGAGCAATTTCCTGCACTTCCTCAACTGCCCGTCCAACTGCTCACGTTTTTCGTCGTCGTCTACCCTCGGCTTCTCCTTCGACGGACTCCCAATTCCGTCGGTGATTCGATAACACACGCAAGTCGAATCCGAATCGACCATCGCCAGGTAAACCCTACAATCCGACCAAATAACAAAAATCGCAAGAAACACCGACCAACGCACGTTTTCACGTCCGACTTGCATAAATCGAAGTACGATTGCATCCGCGCAAACGAAACGTCGTCGGACACGGCCATCGGCACGAAAACGCTAGCATCGTGCGATTTCGATTTTTTACCAGTCACGTACATGCTCTGCAGGCCATCATCGTAGAAATACTCCACGTCCCAGTATCGCTTGACTGCAAGAAATCCAATAATAAATCACCTCGTCTCGTCTCAGTTAGGTTATTAGGTTACCTTCGCACAATTCCAAATACACCTGCAACGCGATCGCCGCCTCCTTTTTCGTTTTGCATCCCAATTTCATGAAATCTGAAACCTGCCACACGCAAATTATAAATTCGTTCAAATTAAATTTCGTTGACAATTACCAAATCTTCGTTCATATTTTTGACAGCGAAAAGCCGATAAAACAGGGAGCGTAATTCGCGGGGTACGAATTCAAATTACTCGACTTCGTTGATGGTGGGTCCGTGTTCGCTCGATTGATTTGCGGCGATTGGCGCCCCCGAGTACAATCGCGTGACGATCGGCTTGCAAATAAATTCGATCTCGCGCTTCTTGTTGACGTACTCTTCTTCGTACGTCGTCTTGTTGGCGCCCAACCAGGCGATCGTTTCGTTGCACGCCTTGTCCAGCAGCGTCTTATCATCGGCGGAGATTTTCGTCGACAGCTTCGGATCGTCGATCTAACGACGGGATACATAGATACAGACGTTTTCGATTGCAATTCGATTCTTACCATTGATTTGACGTGGTAGATGTACGTTTCGAGGTCGTTCCTCGCCGCCACCGACGCCTTGATCTGTTCGTCCTCTTCGTGGTATTTGTCGGCGTCGGATATCATCTGCTCGATTTGCTGTTTGGACAGTCGCCCTTTGTCGTTCGTAATCGCTATCCTGTTCAAGCGGCCGGTCGCCGTTTCTTTGGCAGAGACGTTCAGGATACCGTTGGCGTCTATGTCGAAGGTGACTTCGATCTGGGGAATCCCGCGCGGTGCCGGTGGGATCCCCGTCAAATCGAACTTGCCGAGAAGGTTGTTGTCGCGCGTCATTGCCCTTTCGCCCTCAAACACCTGGATCAGGACGCTCGTCTGATTATCGGCGTACGTTGAAAATATCTAAAAAGAAATTAAATAAATCAATGGCGATCGACGATCCACAAAATCACCGCGTTTAACTGTCAAATCGTTTGATTGGCCCAAACGTAACTGGGCATTTTAGCGGTTAACATCCGCTGAATTAGACTCGTTTATTTATTAATACAAATTGGACGCTTCTTAACCCATCAAATACACGCGCTCAAGTTCTTTTACTTTCACTTCTTATCATAAACGTGTAAAAACCGTTTGAGAACTGCAACTGCTCTGAACTTTGCCAACGTCAACAATCCTTCATCTTCGTCCGCCAGAAGGATCTGCGCTGCCGACCTCCGACCTCCGATCGCGTCATAATGAAGTCGCTGGACGCGGACGTTTCGAGTTGATTTGTGGGCGAGTTCCGCACATGTGTGTGTTGATGAGATGCGTTCGCTTATTAGCCGGCGCCATTATACTTACCCGGCGAAATTTATGCGGTCGCGGACCGGCGGTCGCCGTAACTCACCGCAGATTTACGACCGTCCAAATTGCGCGCCAGAACGCGGACGTCGTGATGAGTTAACGAAAGAATTGTCGGTCGTTTGTCAGGCGATTAGAGATCAAGGTGGTAGTGGGAAATGAATGTCGTTTATAAAATTGTTGTGGTACTTCCTGATATGATTTATTGACTGGCGGAAGAGAACGAGAGAGAGAGAGAGAGAGTTAGAGCGGAAGGGGAGGTTGTCCCAACTTGCAAACTTCCCCGGGCCCAAACTGTCATAAAAATGGCTAAAATTATGCAAAAACTATCCAAATTGTTAATGAAAAACAAAAAATTAGATTTTGTATTATTTTTTGAATTTTTATAATTTTAAATGAACTGAAAACAAACAAAAAATTTAAATATAAAACGGTACAAAAAATTCAAGATTTTTGTAACAAAGACAGAAATTCACTCAATGGAAATTTTTTAAAAGATAGTTAAAATAATAATAAAACTATCGAAAATAGTAAATGGCAAAGTATTATCACAAAAAATTGAAAAAATAATCGAATTTAAAAAACTACAAAGTTATCCAAAATTTTTATTGTTATTTTTTAACCAACGTAAATATATAACATCGTTGAAATTACAAACTAGCCAAAATAGTGCAAAATATCAAATTGTCAGGACTAGTCAACAATTGCAAAATCAAAAAAAAAAAAAAATCAAAATAAAATCAAAAATAAAAAAAAATTAAAAACAATACCTGCGCGTGCTTGGTGGGTATCGTAGAGTTCCTCCCTATCAACGTGGACATAATTCCGCCAGCGGTTTCGATCCCCAACGACAGCGGCGTGACGTCGAGCAGCAACAGATCCTTGACGGTGTCCGACGGATCGCCGGACAAGATCGCCGCCTGGACGGCCGCCCCGTAGGCGACCGCCTCGTCCGGGTTGATGGACTTGTTCAGTTCCTTGCCCTGAAACATGGCCTGAAGCAGGCTCTGGATTTTCGGAATTCTCGTCGAGCCGCCAACCAAAACAATGTCATTGATCTGAAAGAGAGTTTATGCATTTTACTTATAAACAATAAAAAAATGATTTTCAGATTTCTTGGAGAACAATTAAATATTTGATTTAAAATTTTTAGAATTATTAGGCACGTTTTTTGAATATTTTGGGTCCAAACTATGCGCTTCTGTAAGCCCCCCCCCCCCCCCCCCGATTATGACATAATTAATTAATTTTAAACAAACTTATACCAATGGGAGTATCACAACTAGCTGTATCTAATTTGTCTCATAAGTAAGTAGTGGTGACCGTCACCATTTGTGAAATTGATGAAATGGTACTAACGTCACTCTTCGACAATTTGGCGTCGCGCACCGCTTTCTCGACCGGCTCCAGAGTCCTCTTGAATATGTCGGCGTTCAGCTCTTCGAACTTGGCCCTGGTGATGCTCGCGTACAAATCGATCCCCTCGCACAACGAGTCGATTTCGATGTTGGACTGCGTCGCGACGGACAGCGTCCTCTTGGCCCTTTCGCACGCCGTCTGCAGTCGCCGCAGCGCCCTCTTGTTCCCCATGACGTCGATCTTGTGCTTGCGCCTGAACTCCTCGGCGAAGTACTGCACCATCCGATTATCGATGTCCTCGCCGCCGAGATGGGTGTCGCCCGACGTCGATTTAACTTCGAAAATCCCACCGGCGATCAGCAGAACAGAAACGTCGAACGTCCCTCCGCCCATGTCGAAGATCAACACGAAGCGCTCGCCATCGCTCTGGACGAAAAACGCGCGTTTAAAATTTTAAATTTTACAATTCACGACTTACTTTTTTATCCAATCCGTAGGCGATGGCGGCGGCGGTCGGTTCGTTGATGATCCTTTGCACGTCGAGCCCGGCTATCGTCCCGGCGTCTTTGGTCGCCTGCCTCTGCGAGTCGTTGAAGTACGCTGGAACTGTTATAACGGCGTTGGTCACCTGACACCCGAGATAACCTTCAGCGATTTCTTTCATCTTCGTCAAGACCATCGACGAAATCTCCTCCGGAAAAAACGACTTGGTTTCTTTCTTGTACGTGACGACTATGCGCGGCTTTCCTTTTTCGTTCACCACCTGGAACGGCCACAGCTTCATGTCCTGCTGCACCGTCGGGTCGGAGAACTTGCGCCCGATCAGTCGCTTCGCGTCTGAAAAATCGACGATAACGACGTCACCGACGGGCAATTTTTAATTACCGTATATTGTGTTGGAGGGGTTAAGAGCTACTTGGTTCTTGGCGGCGTCGCCGATCAGACGCTCGTACTCGTTGAAGGCGACGTAGCTGGGGGTGGTCCTGTTCCCCTGGTCGTTGGCGATGATCTCGACCATGCCGTTGCGGAAGACTCCGACGCACGAGTAGGTGGTGCCGAGATCGATGCCGACCGGACACGGGGCGCCCCTACCCACGGTGGACGCTGACGAGGCCATGCCGGAAGTTCTGACTGATAATTTTAAGAGGAGATCTAAAGTGAAAGTTACGACGACATTTGGAAATTTTGAGTGACGTGGACGAACGAAATGACAGCACAACTATCGCCTACTACGCCACCAAAACGTTTAAATTCATCAGTAAACGTGGTAGAAGCGACAGGCACGACAGCCAATAGCTTTGTGCGTTTGTCAAGTTCAGTTTGCAATTGTTGAATAGACAGTGACGACACAGAACGGATTATCCGGAACTGAAATTAACATGAAACTTAAATCGCATGAATTGGGTTGGGATAGGTTGGTTCACCTTTCCACAACACCTTCTAAGTTATCAGTCTCAACCCGTTCAGAGTCGAGCATTCACGCTAAGTGGGCCATGAGATGAATGGGTCGTTGTTCACGTATTATTGTGTTTGCAGTAATTAAATCATGAAGATATAAAATCAACGTAAATTGTGACTAAAACAGAACCACAACCATCAAGTATAAACTTCAAAAGCTACTAAAAATAATTAATATACACAAATAATTTGACTGGAAAATACATCCCTTCAATCTGGTAATAATTATTATAATTGTTTCGAATTAATTAATAAACTGTGTCACATGTTAATTATTATTGTGCCTAGAAATAAAATTATTATTTTATCACTGCCCACAACATCGCTCCAAGCTCCTAATAGAAAAATCAACGTCATCAAAATACACGAACTTCCCTATGTCAGACAATTATTTTCCATGAATCTCGTCACTGCACTGCATCTAGGGCAAGTATTGATCGATTTGTTTGCTTTAATCTCTGAACGTTTGACGTTGAGATAAAACGTATATTAATTCACTGAATATTTCATCACCTTATTTAATTGATCCTAAAGGTTAAAATATTAACATTTTTGAATATGTTAATGCATTTTATATAAGATTGACACAATTGAATGTACGCTCGACGTCGACGATAGTTAAGGATCTAGGTTTTAATAAAACCCTGCACATTGACAAAGACATAATCAGCTCGTATCAGACTCCGACAGTCTCTGACTAATTACAAAACACGCGTTGACAACTGAATGTCTGCGACCAGCACAAAAAACGATCACAAGTTGGTCTTATTCGGGAAAATTACAAAATCAATTTTGATGCCAATACAGGCGACTGTCCCGTTTTCGAACTCACGCAAAAGAATTGTAGGAAAAGAATTTCGCAAAAAAAGTACCCAAAATGCAGTTTCCACACATCCAGTTTTGAAACACTCGCAACCTTAAAAATAAAATCCGATCTGATAGCGACCGCATTTTTGTTCGTTGCGTCGTCGTTGCGTTTCTCAGCGATTAGATTAGCGAGGAAACGCTGGAATCGTATAAATAAAACGTTACATAAAGGCTCAGCTTATCGCCGGATTTACAGCGTCGCTTATCTTAAGACACGTTCTCGAAAACTGAGCAACAATAAACAATAATCCAAAGTCACGTTTTGTGTATTTAGTAATAATTTTCGTTTGGCTGTTCATTTTCATTTAATTTGGATTTTTATTTGATTTATTTATTATTTTAAGTTAATTAATTTCTCTAAATTAAATATTTTAAATAAAAATCTGAAATAACTCGCATTTTCCATTATTTTTTCTCGATCACACGGTACCAAGTACGCGAGTTTCTTAAACATGGGAGAAGTGGAACGTGCGACTGAGTATATGGCCGACTAGGAACGGTAAATTGTTGCAATAAAACGACGTAAATAAATTCGCCGGAAATGTAGAGCAATCTGGGCGTATGGAAATAAAACGTAAGCGGCGGCCAGCCAGGGACGGACTGGATATGGAGAAGAATCCCAGACTTGACGTATTATTCGTCACAAGTTGATCAATGTCAAAGCAAGCGATTCGAATTAATTTCGGACACGATAACGAGTTTCTAAAATCTGAAAATAAAATACATAAAAAAATAAAAAATAACAAACGTCGTAGTACAACCCAACCCAACCCCACCCAACCCAAGCCAACCCAACCCAACCCAACCTGCCCCATTTATTAAGTGGGAGAAAATCAAAACTCATAAATCAACCATCCTATTGTGTAAACCTAGTTGACGTTTTTGCAAACATTCGCCGCGGAAGCGAAACCTAAAAGCAATGAATAAATAAAAATACAATTCAAGTAAAAGAAAAATATTTAAACATGTACCACCAACTCAACCCAACATAGCCCATTTATTAATTGCGAAAAATCTAAATACATGTCAGTCAATCTATTGCGTAAATCTATTTGAGATTTTTGGAAACAATCGGCCCAGAAGCGAAACCCAAAAGAAGTGAATAAATATAAATACTTAGACAGATGTACCACGAACCCAACCCAACCTAAATCAATCATTTTATTGTGTAAACCGGACGCGTCATGAAATTAAAACCATCTGCAATTACCCTACCGAGCCGGAGGTCGTAAATCAAGCAAGCAAGAAGTGAAATATTTCGTATATGTTTAATTTAATGTCGATGAATAATTTTATTTTTCCATGATACGTCCTATTTTTTTTGGGTTACTCCAGTCCGTCCCTGGCGGCGTCCGCGTCACCGGCAATCGAAATACAAAATCCCGTACACAAACACGTCCGTAAATTGCGAATAAATAATACAACGATCGACGCTTTGACATTTACATGGTTTATTGATAAAATAAACAACGTCCTTCCGCGCTGCTGTTTTTGGGGCACCGAAAATTTCGCGCGGTTTTTCCCGCCGAAGTCGACGAATCCACTTTCGATGCGAGAAACGCGAGGTTTTTCGAACGCCGCGCTCCAAGTTTAAATTAGTTTCGCATTATCGCGACGGTGACGGATAATGATTAATCGGAAATCGGAGTCGGTTTTCTGCGAATTTCGTATTCGGACGAGTCGGACGACAATGACGGGGACGCGGCGACTGCGACAGTTGACGAATTTCCTATTAAATTGGACGCCTTTGGCGATGGGGGACAGTTCGATGAATTAACAATCTTCGTGCAAGTTTAATGCAAATTTAGTAACTGGTACGATTCCAATTTTACGGCGTGCAGGAGAGTCGAGAAATTGGTGCATCATGGACTGTACTGTACTTCCCAGGATCTGATTGATTGAATTAAAAAAAAAAAATACTTGGCAAATATTTGACACCGGAACGACGGGGTCGTTATCGTTGTATCTGCTATTGATGTTATGTTGTTTACTATAAAATAGACATGAAATAAAATTGGAACTGAAAATATTAGTAACAACTTGATTTATAATAAGAATTAAAACTAATTTACTGTTAATGTATTGCAATTGTATTATTTTTATTATAAGATTAATATTAGAATAAAAAATTCCAAAAAATTGTCAACGACAACCTAACCCGACCCAATTCAAAATGTCCAAAAATAGAAACAAATTAAGCAATTTACAAAAAATGTTATCCCCAACTGTAAATATTTTCCAAATTTCGACCAAACACCCAAAAATATTTTTTTTTAAATTTTTGAATCTTGCTTATTTGAGGTGGGAAGGATTGGATTCAGTTCCTACAGTTTCCATTATCCAAAATTGATTACATTTGAATTAGTCGGGTTGGGTTGGGTTGATTATTGGTATTCTATGCAATTTTCGACAATTTTTAAAATTAAAGTTCAAAATCGACCAGAATCCAAGAATTGTCTAAAATATATAAAAAAAATCACGAGATTGCTTAACTTGTCGACGTTTATGAAAACCAAACAATATCAAAATCGTTCTAATTGAAAAATATAAAAATGGAGGACCAAAAATGCTGAAATGATTAAAACTGGCAGCAGTGGAAAATCGATAAAGTCAAAAATGTCCAACATATCAATTTTTTTATAATCTGCAAGAAAGTTGCAACCAAACTCAACCCGAATAAAATTTTGGTACCATCTTTGATGGTATTTTCATCAATTTTACAAAATTAATTACAGTAATTAATTACATTACGTTAGTTAGGTTGGTAATAGAGGAGATAAAGAAAAATAAGGAACAGGACTATCAAACTGGGAAAAGTGTAGACGTAAAATGTATGAAAAGGCAGGACTGGCTACAGAAGAGGCAGAAAGGAGAAGAAGAGACGGAAAGCAAGTAGAGGCAGATAATGGAGAGGTGGAAGGTGGTAGACGCGCAAGTAAGGGAAAGCAAAATCATGAGAGCAAGATACAACACCAAATACACCAGTCTAGTTACCATCATACTTAGGGGGAGCGAGATCGTTAGAAGAAGAACGCACAATAGCAAGGTTCAGAAGCGGAAGTGAAGAAAAAGCAAACAAGCACTGGATGGAAGTGAGGTACAGGCGGTGTAATTTTTGTGGAGAAGGACGGGATGAATGGGAACATTGGGTAGGATAGTGCAAAGAGATAAAACTGAACGAAGAAGGAAAGAAGAAAGGAAAAGCCTGGAGAAGGAATATGGGTGAAGATGGAAGGGGACCAGAGATGTTAGTCAAAATAATGGGGAAGAAGGAAGAGAGCAGGAAAAAGAGGGTATTGGAACAACAGAAAGAAGAAAGAACCAAGGAGGCAGGTGGAGGCGGATGGAGAAAGAAACGGAGGCGAAGGGCGGTATAGGGGAATGAAATGTAAGAAAGTAAAAATGCCAATAAAGGATTATTTATTTATTACATTGCGCAAGTAATTGGCGTCCATGTTGATATTGGGTCGAGTTGGTGAACAATTATTGGGTCATTGAGCAAATATATAAAAAATAAATGCTTATGTTTGATTTCAACTAACTAGAGTCCATAGAGTCATGTTGGCTTTAAAATTTTTTAATTAATCAGATTTTATTCCCATTTTCATGCACGGTAAAAAATGGTAAAAATCATAATAATAATTCAAATTATTAAATGGAAAGCGTTGTGTACCTTTACACGGCATTTTTGAACATCACATTCAAGTAAAACCAGAAGCCGTTTAACACCTAAAGGTAGCAACGTTTTCCATTTAATAGTTAAAATGTTTCCCTTTCTGGGTCAGTTTACTACAGAAATCACGTAATCGATTTTGAACAATGAACATGGAGAATCTCGCGGTCCACTCAACGCAACCCAACTTATTGATCTTATAAATTGGATCTCTACCGGAAAGCTAGACTTAACACTCTCAGCGCAACTCAATTTAATTATCTAGAAACCTAGAAACCTAGATCTCACCCCAAAGCAAACCCAACTGGCGATCTTATAAATCGAATTATAGCTAGAAACCTAGAGGCAACCCAAGCCACAATTAGAGCCACTGGACCACCGTGCAATCACCAACTCATCAACTCTAAATCTTGATCTAGATTACAATTATGACATGAAAAAGTAACAATCAAACGTTAACAGTTCATTAATTAATACATAATCGTTTTGCCTCATGTAATCACCACTTTCTGCCTTGCTCAGGCATCGCATCTAAGCTTTATGCTCTCGTTCATCGTCCTCAGTACATCTGATACTGACAATAAATTTACACATACCCCGTCTCTCCTGGTCCTCTTTCGCTCCCACTTCATCGCCCGTTAAAATACTTGCGTGCTTCCGAGTAAATTATTTCGAATCTAACGTAATTTCCACATTCAAGAATCAATATCGTCAAACTGGTCACAAAACAGTTTAATGGAAAAGAATTGTAAAGTGTGTTCGTAACAAATTGGCAAACAAAAATACAAAAACTATGTATCGTTCCTTCGATCGAGCCCACCTTTCCTGCAAGCGCCTGTCGGCGAGGATATTTCAAACGTCGCTTCGTAATCAGGTCGGCCGTGGATTAGCAGGGACTTCCCGCTCGACTGCGCTTCCTTCTGTCCTCCCGTCATCAATTTCGCGATTTAGCCCCTGCCGGTCGGCCGACGTCGTCTGACGCACCGCGCCCGTTTAATATTCAAGACGCGCACCGACTTAACGAATCGTTTTTACCTCCGCCCGTCGACGAAAGCGCCCTTGCGCCGGGGTCCCGAATTAACTAATCGCGACGTAACTCGACGGGCGCGTAAATAAGTCCGTACGACGTGATTTTTCATTCGGCCCACGCTCGCGCGGTTCGTTGCCAATTCATGCGGCGAGGTTCCGTGAAAAACGGGTGGTAGTAGGTTTTCAAACGCGAAACATGAGAATAATTTGCTGGTCGCCGTTCAATTAGTTGGAATCGTCGGTGAAATCGACGCCAGTCAAAAACTCAAATGGACGGAAGTGGAAAATTAAATTAAGTTAAATTATAATAAAGTAATTTTTCATATCAGTAAGTCTTATTCAAAATACTCACTTCGTTATCGACGCACATTCCACAAACTGGAGATACTATTTATATTTATAATTTGACGTGTCAAATATTTCATTTCCAATTATTTGTTTATTCGTAACTAACACTAAAATTTTCACCGCATTATGAACAAAATAACAAAATAAAGATTCGGAAAATAGCGGATATCAATGTCTCAAGTAACATTTTCCATATTTTTTTCAAATTTATACATTTTCTTACATTTTGGAAATTATAACCAAACAAATAATGAGAGAAAAGCGTTCGGACGATTTTTGGACGATTTAACCTCCGACGTATCGTCTGATGAAAACCGTCTCCAGCCCCCTTCGCTGTTGCGGAGCAGATACGCGCGAAGAAACGAAAATAAATGGAGGGACATCCGTCAAGAGAGCGGCTTCTGACGTCACTCGCGTACCGCGAAGCGTCGCGACGCCCCGTCGAAAAATGCAAAATTTTTCTTCCCAATATTAGTTTTTATCGGCGCGGCCACCTTGCGCTCGTTCGTCGCCGACGGGGGCAACATTAAAGTGACGATGCGAAAGCATCCGTTGGTTTCCGTCGACGAGATAAACGAGCGCCGAAAAATAAAAATACGTCGCGTTTCTCCCATTAACATTTCGGACAGGGATATTAATTATGTTATTTTATATTTTATTATGTTATTGGCCAGTGCTCGCAAAATGAATTCCGTTAACGCAGTAAACGATGGACAAGCAATTTACAAAATTGATGCTTGGTCAAAACTATCAAAAAATGCCTTAAATCCAACCCAAGCAAACCCAACCCAACCCAATCCAACCAAACCGATCCCAACCCAACCAAATCCAACTCGATCAAACCCAACCTAGTCCAACCCAATCCAACCCAACCCGACCCGAACCAAACCAACCCAATCCGACCAAACCCAACCCACTCAGCACACTTTGTAAATTAAAATTTTAAATTGCAAACGATTTTCCATAAACTTTGAACAACTTTGATACAAACCGCTTGTTTGGTGACTACATATTTGTCTTTTTAGGACACAACGGTCCTTTCATGAATATTTATTTTGAAAATAATAATTTGGCTCGAATTTAATAAATTGTTAACATTTGGTTATTACGCGCTAATAATTGTATTACAAAACGACTATGCTGTTGGTGTGAACCAGCTCTCTTGGACGGCACCGACATAGCCAAATAAAATCACTTTAATTACTCAAATGGGTTCAAAAACGAAAAGTTACCAAAAAGGATAATTTAATTAAATAATTTAATGACAGTCGTAATGTATTTTATGTATTATATATATATATATCATATACGTTTCTAACGACAAGTCGTCAACTAAAACGTAAGCGAAGTGAAGTCAATTTCTTTCGTCAAATCACCTCGCACAAAAAATACAAAATACAAAAATTTCTAGGTTAAGTTTAGCAACGGTACTTACGGTTTCAAATCTCATTCCCCGGCGACGACGACCTTGACAATCAACGTTTACGTTGCGTTTCGCGCACATTCCTCGATTTTAATTTTAGATTTCCGCCATAAACGTAAACAATAACTCGGGAACGGGAACATTTCCAAACGCGCCGAGCACCCGCACTGACACCACAGCGAACGAACTTACCGGCGCGAAATGGACGTTCACAATAATACACGAAAATAAAAACGGTCAACAGTTACGTTGTTATGGCGACGATGTTCGTCACGTGCGCGCCAAACGCACCGGCGCGAAATTAGGTACGAAACGAGTCGATTGATTAGATCGTTGAAAAGGGGATTTACAGAAAACTGCTCAGGTGCTTATCGATGAGTTTTAAATTAGAACTTGTATCAATGTTTCTGTTGTATTTTTTGGGTTAATTAGGTGATTGTTATAGTTTTGTTTTTTTGAGTTGGTGTACGTACGAAGTACAGTCGCGGGCACGGAATTTCGGGCAGCAATTTTCTGACACATTAACAAAAACCGTTGTAGCTTAGGCTTTATTGTCATTTTTGTGTCATTTACTTGACATACGCTAGCAGCGCCAAAATCTGAATTCAAAATACAAATTCTTCTTACTTATTGTCATTGTTCTTTGCTTAATATAGTGTTACGGTTGTGTTTTATTTAAGACATTTAGGTGCATTATTCTATAGCGAAGGTTACATATTTTACGCGTATTTACTTATAATAGGGATGAGAATATTTATGAAAACGTCGTAGAGGTTTGTTGCTTTCCCCCATACCACACTAACCCTAGCGGTGGGGTTGTTTACGGGAAGGACACATTCGTCATCGTACCGTGAAAACATTACCAGTTTTGCTCTCACAGTGGCGCGTGGACTCACGGCGAAGGTTGGCGCAGTAGTTGCGTTGTTGTGATATTTGTGTTATGGTCATTGGTGTGAACAATGACTAGTATTATTGAGTGGTTATCGAGATGTATTAATGACAACTGCTTTGAGTATGTTACAGTTACGCGAGTGATTGCCGGTGGAGTGGTACACACCGAATGCAGGGATGTTGCTGTTGATGCTGTGTTGCTGTTGTTGTTGTTGCCGAAGTTGCCGCTGTTGTTGTTGTTGCCGAAGTTGCGGCTGTTGTTGTTGTTGCCGAAGTTGCGGCTGTTGTTGTTGTTGCCGAAGTTGCGGCTGTTGTTGTTGTTGCCGAAGTTGCGGCTGTTGTTGTTGTTGCCGAAGTTGCGGCTGTTGTTGTTGTTGCCGAAGTTGCGGCTGGGTTCCCGGTGTAAAGGTTATCGACATAGCTAGCTATATTCCTGTGTCATGGAATGTGGAGGTAGATGCATTCCTGTCAGCGTTGCGAGGCGGGATCGCACTGGGGCACATGACACAATTCTATGAATTGTTGGTACGCGAGCTGTTTGCTTGGCAGCTTGTGTACGCAGGCATGCAAATGCAACCAATCTAGCGGTATTGCAACACGCAGGTAACGGCGTGATCGCTTGACCTGGACGCAAGTCCAGTGGTCCATTGTATCTGTTCTGGTCAGGTAATGGGCGCGGGCACGCAAGTGCATCGGACGTGACTTGACTATCTGGTTGACTATGTCTATTAACTATTCTCTTTGACGCTACGAATAGACGTTAGGTGTACACGAAGATCACCATTGGGGGAGCAATGGACAGGATGATAAAGAAGGTGTAGGCACGTTCCGAAGAGTGCTGAAGCAAGGGTGCTGGAGCACTCGGTATGTTAATACTAATTATGGTCGGTATTCATAATCACTAATTACTGTTTGTCTTTCATGTTGCTTGCCGTATTATTTGGTTACCCGAATGCGCGCCCATGTGAGAGCATCATCTGTCGGTCCGCGGGCATCGTTCGAGGAGAGGAGTTTGGTAACGTAAACATATACTTGACTTGCATTGGGCTGTGTGAGGGAAAGCAATTATATTAATAGGCGCCACTTATTAAGGGTGCATTAGTTTTGGTCTCCGGGCGTTTTCTAGTATTCGAGATATATTGTGCATCTTGCACTCCGTACAATTAACATGCAGTTTTATGCATCGCTCCCAATCATCGATGTATTTACATAATATGCTCCGTGCGAAATTTTCGACCCTCCGTAACAATAGTTTTAATAACAACCCATACTCAATTCTTAAAACAGCCTATGTCACTTATTCAACTCTCGCAGTAACAGTGACAGTTTAAAGTTAGGTTAGGATAAGTAAAGCCTATTTCACACCTCATGTCAGTCAAATTGACGTACGTACTGCCCGAAATTCCGTGCCCGCGACTGTACAATCCAGAAAACGTCTAAGCACGTCCCTGTCCCGAACGCAGTATTCAATTTCAATCAATTACTGGTCAAAAGTGCTCCGAAATCCGCCAAAGTCGCCCAACCGAGGGAACGTTAAAAATCAGTTGCAATACTTCGTCGTCCGATTGTACCGTCCGCGCACTCTGTCGGCGCACTCGATCGAAGAGTCTGTGACGGTAGCGCCGCCGACGGCCGATCGCCGAACTAGTTACTGCGCTTCTAGAGCCGTACGTCGTAACCGGCAGTCGCGCGATAACTTTGCGATAGAGTGAGTGTACAGCTCGGTCCGCGTCACCAATGCACCTGCTCCAAATTTAAATCACCGGTGAGCCCGACCCATCGCAACGACAACGTCAACAATAACGCCGTCGACGAGACCGACGAACGAACCGACCGGTGCCGGTCGGAGGAATCCGGCGGTTTTATTTCCGTTTTATGGGAAGGAACGCAGTGCGTTTTACACAACCTACTATTACCGCCGCTGCTGCTGCTGCTGCTACCGCACAACACCGCCGCACACCAGCGGCCGTTTCCCGTCGTCGAGTTCCGAAGCAGCGGCGCTTCTCGTGTGCCAGTTTTCAGTGTTTTCTTTTTCGGCGAATCGATACGACGCCGCGCCGCCGTTCCGTACGCGACGGCCGTTTTTCGTTTCGCCGTCGTTTCAGTTTTGTAGGTTAGGACATGTCGGCAGCGACAACGTGACAGGTTTCCCCCGCGCTAAACAAACACACCGTACAGTAAACCGCTAAATAGATGTGTTGTGTGTTTTTGGTGTTTTTTGTGATCTGTTGATTGTGAGCCGTCGATTTTTTGTTTTTGATAGTCGTGCGGGAGAGATACATACGGCAAACATGGATGTGTTACCCAGCGGTTACATCTTCAGGGAGCTGCAGGACATACACGACACCGGGTATTTCTCGGCGCCGACATCGCTGGAGGATCGCTGGCAACAGGTAAACAATTTTTTGCTTCTTGTTCGGGTTATGTAAGCGAAACGTGCGTCCGACGGAACCGTTCGACTTCCGAGCGACGGCAAACGAAACTGCAATTTCAAACGGCGTTAGTGTACACACGCAGTATGACTCATGCCGAAGCTACGCGTTATCTCATCGTTTTTTTTTTAATCGTGCAGGCCGCGCAATGCACCGATGTTTACTTATTACGGTTTTCATTAAAAATTCACGCCGTGGATTCGAAGCTAATTTCGTCTCCGAAAATGAACAATAATTAGAATTTACACAAATAATTCACTGATCCCAAAACACAAACAAAAAATCTTAATTAACTTTACGGCAAAAATACAAAACGTAAATTTGATTATCAAGGTCATGTATTGCATTAATTAAACTGCGTTAAAAAACGTTATCAAGCAACTTTGTCAAACATTTTTTTATGCATATTTCTACATAAAATGTAGTTCAAAGCGCTCTCGATAACCCCCATTTTTTTTTTATTTAAACGCACGTTATGTAACTCCAATTAGTACTTACTTTGCGTACAACTTTATTGTGTTGTTTACGTTCCAGACAATTCGCGTAAAATCCATCACATCAACAACGTATTTGTTTCAACATTTCTCAATGCGCAGTATTTAAAAATATTTTGTATACATTCATCTCGACCGATTAACAACTTCCTAGTTGTTTTGCGCAGTTTTTAAAACGTGCCACGTGTAAAAAATCCCAAAAAAAGATTACCAACTAGTTTTTTTTTATTGTCTCGTTTGAGTTTTACGTTGCTTGTGTTAGATAGGCGTTTATTTCGTTTACTTGATCATTATTAATAATCAAATGGATCCAGCAGAATAATTGTCAACTCACCCTTTATCGCCAAACTGATATCATCTCGTCATATAAAGTACTAGAGAGACGTTCTTACATCCATTCAGCGGTAGCACATTCCAAACGCAATACACACACCATGGCAAAAGCAATGGCAACAATGGCACCACATGAAAATATAAATAGCACCCTTCACAATACAGCGGTTACGATATATAGAGTTACTTACAGGGCCCCTTTCGGGGGCCCACCCCCTCCCACGTTGCCTCTAGTAGCTATCCTCGAATCGGTCATGTTATCAGCTTTGGACACCTTTACCATTTTCCGGATATCTTCGCATGCTAGTGTACCTGAAAGATGCACTCGACGTGCTCGTCGCTCTCCTGTAGAGTTACAGGAGAACCAATGGGCGTCAGCCCCCATGTCGCACCCAAGAATGGCATGGGCGTACACGACAGGCAACTTTGGATATTAGCATACTTTGCTTTCTGGACATACGGTTCCAGAATCACTGTCCCCATTACTTCGGGGACGGGTCGAGGCTTGCCGATAACGACGCCTGTTATCGGTTCACCAAGAACAATGACATATCATTCCATTCTGACTAAATGATCAGCCGACCCCCGTACCACACAGCGGAGGCCCTCACTACTCGACTTTCCACATACACCACAAAGGTGACTGGCAACACAACAATATATATCTCCATATGAATATATATATCCATAACAATACAATGGGTATCACATAATAAATCGTTCAGATGTATACAACTCTACTTTACCAACGCTGTATTTGCCATATATATAAGCTTCGCAAGATCTGCCTCGCTACTGTTTTCCACAACTCATCACTTCGCACTCACTAACTACGCCACTGCATTCTAGACTACCATTGTCTACACGTGCATCGACTAGTTAAGTCCGCATGTCCTAAAACTAAGACCCCCTCTCTAGATCTCATGCAATATCTTACTTATCGCTCAGACGACCCCTCCACTCAACCCTTAGCCAATAATACACACAAAACGGTGTGTATTCATATTCATTTTAGGGAATATAATTAAATATTGAAAATATGCATTTGTATAAAAATATCTGCGCTACGCTTGTTTTTGGTAATTAAGCTTAATTTTCGTGGAATATATTTATTTGGTTGGTACGTGCTAATGTCAACAATTCAAACGTCAAATCCAGTTGCTACGGCACTGCTAATTGTTCGGTGCCCAAACGTCTCACGGAGAGCGAGATTAAAGTTTGACGTTTTCGAATTGGATTTTGACGTTGGAATTATTGGGACCTGGACCATCTAATCTAACCCGGCTATGTCCGAGCGAAAATGAAAATCTGATTAAAATTATTGCCTTAGGGCAAATGAACGTCGATATATTTCAATGTATTTACAGGTAATTGTTATTAAAAGCTTGTAATTCGATATATTTTGTAGTGAGTCATGATGCATGTTTGTTTTTGCAGAAAAAAAAACATCGTAATAGGTATTTAACGCTATACGTTGAACGTTTTGCAAACGAAGTAGGTCACACGTACATTAATTATGAGTCAGAGGCGCCACGTAATTTTTTTCCGGGGAGGGCGATGTATATTAATGTTAATGTGTAATTTTTTTTCATTTAATTTTGAAATAAAATTTTAAAAATTCCTTAAAATTGCGAGTTTATGCCAAAACGTAAAAAATTGTCAAAATCGTCAAAAATGACAAATAAATAGCAAAAAAATCGTCGTTTTTAAGATTGTTGTGGTTATTTACAGTTTTTATGAATTTTTTGGACGATTTTATTACTTTTTTTACTATTTTTACAATTGTTAGGGTTGGGTTGGGTTGGGTTGGGTTGGGATTTTTCATTAATTTTTAATTTTTCACTTTTTAACGAATTTTGCAACGTTTGTTGGTGACTTTTCGATTCCCGCCAAATAATTGGCAAAAAATCCTAAAAAAACATTAAAAAGTTGTAAGAATTGCCAAATACTGTAAAATATAAAGATCGTCGATTTTCATTATTAATTTATTTTCGGAGATTTTTGTATTGTGACTATTTCTACTAGTTTTTTTACTTCTGACAATTTATGACGATTTTTGCAATTTTAAAATTCCTGTTGAGGGTCCACTAGTCAAGATTGACCATATCAATGGTCATATTTATTGAACCTTTATAAATCTTTAAAATACTAAAAAATATATAAAAAAACACTAAAAATCTTCAAAAATTCGTAACAATTGTAAAAATCATGCCACAAGAAACTGGTAAAATTAAAAGAATTGATTAATGTAGACAAAAATCATAAAGCAAAATTGTTGGTGATCGCAAAAGTAGTAAAAATAGACAAAAATAGTACAAGATCTGAGCAATCTTTAAAATGGTTGATTTTTTTGTGATTTTTGACGTTTTTACAATTTTAACAATTTCCTGTTAAAGTTGAATCGTTAAAATTCGCAAAAAATCGTAAATCGTCGTCAAAAACTAGGGGCAGACACAAACTAATTAAATTTTTCGCATTTTTTCCCTAAAATAATTTGGATTTATTTAGAATTGTTATTTTTACACGAGACACAAAATTGCCATTTCCTTGCTATTTTCTTAAGATTTTCGCACGTTTTCTTCGCCTACGTCGTTGGGTTGACATCTTTTTCGTTGGGTTGGCATTTTTTTCTTACTTGTGACCGGTGGGTTGACATCGCTGTCGTTGGGTTGACGTTTAAAACAAAAGTTTTAATTTTAAATGTCAACCCAACGAAAGCGATGTCAACCCACCGGTGACAGATAAGAAAAAATGCCCAAAAAACGTCGTTAAAAATGGCAAAAAACTCATACCATTAAAAAAATGATGAATATAGACAAAAATTCTAAACCCAAATTGTCTGGGATCACAAAAGTACTAAAAATAGTCAAAAATCGTTAAGAACTGTTTCAATTTTTTTGTAATTTTTAGCTTATCTGACTTTTTGACCATTTTTACAATTTTAACGATTTGTTAAAGGTTCAGCAATCATGAACGACCCTATTCTAAAAATCGCAATAAATCTCAAATCGTCGTCAAAAAACGTTAAAAATTGTAAAAATCGTGCAAAATGACAAAACATTTAAGAAATTGAAAAAATCGACGATTTTTAAGATTGTTTAGAGTTTTTGACGTTTCTTGATGATATTGGACGAGTTTTGACTATGTTTACTATTTTCAAGATATTTTTGCGATTTGGACAATTTTTTTTTATATATTTTGTGATTTTTGACGATTTTTACAATTTTTAATGTGTTTCGGCGGTTTGCACGTTTTTGTGATTTTTTACCATTTTCGACATTTTCTGAGAGATCTCTACAATTTTCGAGTTGGACGTTTAGGAATTTCCTTTGGTAGGATTGACAAAAAAAGATCGAAAGAAAAATATAAAAATCACATAAACGATCGTGTAAATGTCAATGGTGGAGCGACAACGTATATTCTATATTTTACTAAAAATCAATAAATTGATTAACCGCAAAATAGTGAATTAAATTATTTTAATTGTAAATCAAAAAAATCATAAATTTGACAAGTAAAATAATAAAATAATGTTAAGTTACATACACTTACCATTGTACATGTTTGAGGGGGGCGGGGTCACCTGCTTGCAGCCATAAACTAATTAATTTTTTTTTAAATTTCATAATTTGGATTTATTTAGAATTGTTATTGTTTTACTTTTCTTTTGACAAATACCGTATATTTTAGCAAGATGCGGGGGGGGGCAACTAGGGGCAATTATAAATTAATTACATTTCCTTCATTTTGAAATTTTCGCATTTGTCCATAAAATAATTTGGATTTATTTAGAAATTTTTGCAATTTCGATAATTTACACATTTATTCGAAATGACGTTATCTCAATTACTTTTTTAATATTTTTAAAGAGGAAGTACTGGGGGGGAGGGGCAGATATAAACTAATTGACTTTTTCTTTAATTTTCAAATTTTCTCATTTTTTCCATAAAATAATTTGAAATTGAATGGAAAACCTGTTAAGCGAACCAAGAAGACTCATGGCGACTTTTAGTCATGTCAAAAAAGAAGAAGAAGAATAATAATGAAAACAACAAACGAAATTCATACAAAAAATAAACGCTGATAAAAGCAAAAGAAAATCCAAATATGACAATTGCACAAAAATAAACGAAAATTTTAAGACTAAACGAGCTTTATTTTAAATTTCGATAAACGCAATAAACAAACGATCGTCGAAATAACGCAAAGAATAACTTATTCAAAGTGGAACGTGTGGATATTAACGTCTAGAGGGCAGTAATACTAGCACACAAACTCCTTGTCATTGATCTTTGCACGACGACGCAGATTCAGCGAATGTGTGTGTGGTGGTCTGATGAGGCCATAGTGGACGAAACAGTTGTCATCACCTAGATACATTCGCTGAAGAAAACGAGCAAAAGAAATCTACTAATAAAGGAAATGTAATACCACGTGCATGTGAAATAAAACCTACCCGAAACAAACCCGAAAATAACAAAGTCGTCAATCAAAACAAAATAATGAATAACAAATTGGAAACACAGAGGATATAAAAAATAGCAAAGAAACGTTTTTGCAATCGTTTTTTTATGAGTATTCGACACGGCCTACTGACAACAATTATTCGATAACCCCTGCACCGATAACCCCCTCAGAAACTAATCGGCATCGGGCGTAAAACCGATACATGTCATAGGTGGCGCAACCGTCGGCTTATCCACAGCTATTCTCGATTTCTTTGATGTGAGTTTGATTTGACGTTGACGTTGACGTTGACGTTGACTTTAGTTAAGTGGGAATCGACCTTTCAAGTGAATATTAATTGACGTACACAAAATCCGGATAATAGAATAGAAATAGTTGTATTATAAGCGAAATATGTCATCTTTAACTTAACGTATGTGCGTATGTAAATTTCTGCCCAAAAAGACGATCCATCATCAATTTCATCCTCGTTTTCTTCGCATTTGATTAATGTGGACCGTCCTTTAAACTTTCGAGGTTATACCAAAATGTCATTACGCCATCCGAATCTATTAATAATCCCGGTTTGATTTATCTGTTGTTTTGGTGGGACGCCGAGGCCTTAGTTGCATTACGAAAAATATATAATTTTTTACGCTTTTGGTCGTTCGCAATCGATTACTCTATTTTGATTGTAACTTTTTTTGAAGTCGTCTGGTCGTCGAGGATCTTCGAATTGGTTCCTCGAAAGTTTCGGCGACATCGCCGCTCCGGCGAATTGCGCGGGGCCTCGCGCTCTCCGAACAGGTTTTTTTATGCGCTCACCGCCGCGACACCTGTTTTGCGAGCGGAATGTTCGGATTTTACGCCGCGTCGTAAAAGCGGACAGTTTCGCGTCGCCTTTTTCGGCCGGCGCGGCCGTGAATCACCGACGATGGCTTTCCTGTTTTCGTCGGTCGGTCGCTGACGATTTGCGCCGGACGGTGATTCGGATTATGAATGTTTGTAGTTATAGTTCGTCGCGTTAGGTGGCTTGGACGTCGAGAAATTGGAAAAGATGTTTTTTTTTTGCTTAATGGTCAAGTAAATTGCAACGAGGATCAAAAATTGCACCAATTAACTTCATTTAGTTAGAAATGTTGAGTTTAACATATTTTAAACGACTTCTCGTTAATATTTAAACGAGTTTAAGGTTTAAACGGGTACTCGTTAAGATGTAAACGAGTACTCGTTAAGACATAAACGAGTACTGGTTAAGATATGAACGAGTTTAAGATTAAACGAGTACTCGTTAAGATTTAAAAAAGTACTCGTCAAGATTTAAACGACTTTCTCGCCAAGATTTAAACGAGTACGCTTCATCTCGAGAGTCATAATAAATTTCGGCGAGATTCATTATTAAAGAAAATTATATAAAAAAAAATTGTTTAAAATGACAACTGCTTGGGTCAGACGATTTTTTTAGTTTTGAATTTTAGATAATTTTTGCATGTTGCGGATTTTCTGGTGATTTTGCAGTTTTGGAGATTCGATCATTGTCAAAAATTTAAATCAAGTCAGGAGTTAATGTTGGTAAAAACGGCGTGCTGTCCAAATTGACGAAGTTATTGAAACGTGCATGGAAATTGTTTGCAATGATCAAAATGATATAATTTTGAAAAATTCGTTCGAAATGTCAAACATGTCGATGTCAAGAGGAGTCAAAAAGTCAGTGTTGTGAATTGGTATGTTTCGAGAAACTGTAATGATTTTATAGTTTTATTATATTTTGTAAAGTTTTCAAAGTTGAACTGTGGCCATTGGTCGTTCCGCTCGAGAGCCAAAATAAGTTGCCAGGTGCTGTTCAAAAATTCAAGTGCTATTAAAGAGAAACGCAACGCATTTTTTTTACGCAGTATTATCCAACAATAGCCTCGATGATTATCTACAGCTTTGCTTACGTAAGTTTTTCGTTATCTGATAATAAATGTCAATAAACACTCACCGTGTAATAAACAGCGGCGTGCAAAAGTTTCATCCGCAGCGATGGCGTTGCAATGTTCTTCGCAAAACGAGTTACCGATTTTATTCACTGAATTTGGGTAACAAGAAGAAAAAATAAATCTATTCTATCGCGGACGCGTCGATCGCCGTGTGTTAATTAATAACGCCAATAGAAAATGCAAATTGAGCAATTCGAATATTTCCAACGTGCTCGGTGTAATTAAGCCCAATGACAAACGGTTAGATAACGTTATGGGAAATGGCTATCGAGGTTCATTGTTGCGCGCAAGTTCCAGATAAACGCGCCCGGCACAATGGGACAGTTTAAAAGTTGCATAATGGATTTCTTTATTTGCTCGAAAAAATAATTCGCGGACGAAACGAGTTATTTTAATGAGCGTGAGGCGATCGGGTATAATCGAGGCGCCACGAAGGTTTTGTTGAAATTTCAACTAAGGCGAAAATGCTGGATCGTCAAAATTAGAGGAGTTATTAAAAATAAAAACGTTAGAAAATGACAAAATTGCGAATTGGTGGTAAGGTTGCAAAAATTGGAAGAATGGCTCATTACGTGAAAATTGGCGTTTTGAATTGTTTTTGTTTTGTTAGGGGGGGGGGGGAGGTCCTGCTTTAGGAGGACTTATAATATCGTTTTTGGGGGAATTTTTTTAGGACAGAAAAAAATGAGCAAGTCTAGTGAACTTTTTACAGCATTTTATTGCATATTTGAGCATTAAAGAAAAAATATTTCGAGAGAAAGATATTTAAACGGGACCGATTTTTATGCACATTTGTGCAACACCTTTCAATTGCAGTCTACAATCGGTGAGAAAGATGTAGCCCGTAATTTTTGTCTGAAACAAAAAAAAAACCAAAGAAAATTGTAATTCTCATATATTTTCTTCTGTGAACTAAAAAAAAACCCAAAATTTTGAAATTCAAGATTTTTCTCAGGTTCGAAAATAAATGTGCTCTTTGCAGGAAGAGAAAATCATTTCAACTTGCTAAAAAAGTTGTTTAGAATTTTTTTCTCATTAATCTTTTTAGTTCAAATCGAATAGAATGCCACTGAAGCCAACAAAAGTTTTGTTTCGTTTTGATTGCTTGTCTAGTTTTCTCGCAATCACGCCCACCAGTTTAGAAAAATCGTAAAAACGAAAACTCGAGAAAACGCGCTCTAAAGTTTACGATCAGGAAGAATGTTAATTTTCGATTACTTACGGAATATCTCGTTATAATTCTACTATAGCTCTTACGAATTCAAAATATTATTGTTTCGAACGACCGATTGAACTTTTTTCAGTACATAGTTCGGTGTTATGTGATTGCGGGGAGGGGCGCGCGCTTCGTTTGTCCGAGCGTTCGTGCGTTCGTATATTTTTTGCTCGACACCTCACTGTGTTTAGTGCTGTATCTTTCAAAATATTGCGAATTAACCGTTATAACTTTTTATACATATTCTTAGATATATTAGGCATAGATTTGAGCAATAAATTTTTTGAGCCTTCTAAAGCAGGATCCCCCCTTAAGTGGACGAAATTGGATATAATTATAAAGTTTGTAATATGACAAAAATGTGTTATAATTGAAAACCTGACGACATTGTGAAAAACGTCGGGTTTGGGTATAAAGCAAAAAACCTTTATTGGAAAAAAATTTCGAAAAATATTAAATTATGAAAGCAAAATTCTTAAATCTTACCAACTAATCGAAACCCAACCCAACTCAATCCAACCCAACCCAACCCAACATCGCGCGCGTTTCGCAGCTTTCCAACAAAACAACGCAGCGGCGCGTTTCCGGCCTCTGCTTTTCTCCGGGTGGTGCCGCGGGGCGCGCAAACAATCGAAACCGTCGCCACGCCGGGCGCCAATCTCCTTTTTCCGACCCGCATTCGCAAACAAATTCCCACTAATCGCATTAGTTACAATTTAAATTCATTGAAAACATACACCCATTCAGTTGATTGAACTACAATGAACTCGCTCCTATGCGCTCCGCACACGCACACACACATACAGGACTTACACACACACGGGGCATTATTTACGAGCGCTCGTCGTTACTATCGGGCATTAGCAACCGTTAAACGAGATAAAGCCGCGACGAAGCCGAGTTTCTCCGCTGCACTAATAACTGGGCTCGCGCGCCTTGCGACCGAGCAAAAGTACTTTTATTGTTTAAACAATCCGAGGCGGCCGCGTCCGGAACAATGGGGCAGCGCAGACGAACGTCAATAAAGCGGTTTGTTTTGCGCGAGGCGATTCGGAAGCAGAATCGAGTATGGTGCGTGTGTGTGGTATAGGATCGGGGCTGCGTCACCGGATTCCTCGTTGGTTCAGCGTTTCTCAAACCGTGCAGGATAAAATTATTTAAAAAATTTGAAAGGAAATCTCAAGAATTATATACCAGGACCAAAAAAAAGTAAGGGAGACTGGTTACGGTTGTAGCAGGGCACGATCGATAGATTGATTGATTGATAAATATCTCTGGAATTATGGTGGTAAGGCAAGGGGGGTTCAAGGAACACAGGGGCAGTTTACGTGTCCGAACGTGTTCATCAGTATTACGCTGCTAGCCACGTGCTTAATTCGTTGCAAGAACTCCTATTGTGCGTGGTCGCGACAAAGTAAGTATTTTCGATTTTTTCGCAGCTTATATCGAGAATAGGATGATTAGTATTTTTTTGTTTGGAGATTAGACCTTTGCCTCGTCACTGTGATTTTTCAATTATATAGGAGGGAGGTGGGTACGGTTGTAACAATTTTTGTGGGTACCGTTGTAACCTTATTAACTCCTCTGTTCCTCTTTGTAGATTCCTACGATACGCATAAGGAAAACAACAAGAATGCGAAACGTCACCTCATAATACCAGGATGCATACAAAAAGTGAAAGATCGTGAATCATTAAGAAGTGCCGCAGAAGCACACGGCGTTAATTATGTATCTCTACTTCGATATGTAAAAAAAGAGATCAAGGCGGTGATGAGGCGGAAAATATTGGTATGGAGTATGTGGCACATGACAGAGTTTTCACTCGAGAACAAGAACGCGCATTTTCCAAATATCTTATCTCCTCCTCGGACTCTCTACAAAAGAGGCGAGGAAGTTGGCGTTCGAATTAGCCGTGAAATATGGTTTGGAGAAACCGAGATCTTGGGTTGAGAATGAGATGGCCGGGGTACGATGGTTTCGTTCGTTCATGGGAAGAAATCCTGAACTGTCTATACGCGTTACAAGCCTTTCCAGACCAACAAGCTTCAACAAGACCACAACATCGGAATTCGGAATTCAGAAGCCAGACCGAGTAATAGCAGAACGTGGCACTCGACAAGTTGGGGTAATGACGTCTGCAGAGCGCGGTGGCTCAGTAACGTCATTCATCCACTTTTCGTGTTTCCTCGAGTTCGGTTTCATGAACATTTCATCAGAGATGGTCCTGTGGGCTCAGTTGGGGCGGCCGATCCATCAGGCTGGATGCAAATTAGACGAAATATTCATTGTATCAATTTTCAAAAATTCACCAAATCTTCGTTTGCATAAGGTGTTACTTCTGCTTGATAACCACTCATCACACGTCCACGTAAATGCTTTGGATTTTTGCAAAGGAAACGGAATATTTTTGCTCTCGTTCCCTCCCCACTGCTCTCATAAGCTCCAGTCTCTGGATCGATCTGTATACGGACCATTAAAGAAAGCGATAAGTACCTGTGATGCATGGATGCGAAATCATCCCGGAAAGACTATGTCGATCTATGATATACCAGGGGTTGTAAAAACTGCAATGCCACTCGCCTTTACACAGTCTAACAGTCTTCGATCGTAACTTATTCCAAGAAATCGATTTTGCGCCTTCGTACGTAACAGAATAGTCCACCAGCTAACGATGAAACGCTCTCGATAATTACTAATGTGATCAACGAAACTTCATTAGTAACCAGCATGAGCACACATCCAGCTGATAATATAACTATTCCTATCGAACAAGCAACTGTAGATATTCGGCAATTGTCTCCCCTACCGTCCACGAGCACCCAATCTGAGTTTTCGAGTACGACCTTATCCAAAAGGTCAACCGAGGAAAACTTCAAACAAAGGAGAAAAAACCAGGAAATCTGACATCTATACCGATACGACAGAGAAAGAAGTTATAAGAAAAGAGTACGAAGAGAAACATAAACGGCTGATGGGGGTCAGTCGTAACAAAGGCTAACAAAATGCTCTTGTAGGCTAATTATTGCAGTCTGCGATGAACAATGTGAAGACCAAAGAGCACTCTTTCGTTTCGCGTGCTTAGTGCAGAAATTGCTGGTATCGTTACGATTCCATGAGCGATCAATGCAAAATTGTTAAAACCGTACCCAGTCTCGCCTATTCAACGACAATAAAATTAAAAATGCAAATGATAAGTCAGACGTAATGTAGGGTTGGGTTGGGTTGGGTTGGGTTGGGTTGGGTTGGGTTGGGTTGGCAATTATCATAGACTCTGACAATGAAAAAATGAAATTGGGTTATTTTCATTTTATTGCAACATTGAAAACTTTTTTTTGTGTCTTGCAACATTGAGGAAATTTTGCGAATAATAAATGATTTAGTAGATAATGTCACCTGAAACAGATGACAGATAATGAAGTACGTTTTCCAACATGCTGTGTCTGTATTGGAAGTAGTTTTAAGGGAAGATGGTGATTTTTTTTTAAACAAAACCAATTCAACCCAACCCGAACTTACCCAACCCAACCCAGCATTACTCGATCCAATCCAACCCCAACCAATCCAACCCAACCCAATCATAACCAACCCAATCCAACCCAACCCAACCCTAACCAACCCAACCCTAACCAACCTAACACTGCCCAACCATATGGTCAGACGTCTATTTGCTTACCTAAAATAAACAAGTTGCCTGTTAGAACACAGTGACATATCAAAATTTTGTAAATATCCGAAAAAATCATTAACATGAGTAAAAATTTTACAAAATAACTCATGCCATACCCTTAGTTTTTTTAAAAATAATCATTAATTACCCTTGTCGATTTCACAATTTTCACAAACTATGCAATAAATAATAATCCTAACCAACCCAACCCTAACCGACCCAATCCAACCCAATCCAACCCAACCCTAACCAACCCAACACTACCCAACCACATGGTAAGACGTCTATTTGCTTACCTAAAAAAAAAAACAAGTTGCCTGTTAGAACACAGTGACATATCAAAATTTTGTAAATATCCGAAAAAATGATTAATATGAGTAAAAATTTTACAAAATGACTCGTGCAAAATCCTTATTTTTTTAAAAATAATAATTAATTGCCTTGCCGATTTACACGATTCTCACAAACGCAATGCAATAAATAATAACCATTTCATAAAGACTGCATTCCATGCTGATTTATATTAAACAATTTTATATAAAATAGATTTTCGATTATAAAAAAAATCTGGAGGAAAATGAAAAATTAGTCGCTCTCATCGACAACCTCGGCGACGACCCTCCTTATTTGTAATTATTACAAATTGAATTTAAAAATTGCAATACGAGTCGAGAATGCGAGTAGTAGATCAAGGGTACCTTACCTCATGTTACGTAGTTGAATATTTCTGTAGTCGAAGTTTAACTGTTGCGGTTAACGCGTCCCCGGATAATCGGCAGTCCTCTCCATAATAAGCAAACATCGCAATTAGCTCGAATTTAAGACTACAAACTAAAATAATAAAAAGTATCACCGTTTTATAAACGTGGTATTCCACGCCGAATTAATTAAACAAATGCACAGCAGCATCTCGATCATCCGGCGCCGCATTCACCAGGTTAATAAAAAAATAATAATTATTCAAATAATTAAGTCAAAAATGCAATAATTGACAAAAATATTAAAAACAAAAAAAAAAACGATAAAGCGATGACAACACAAAAATTTTCCAATTTCCAAACATCGACAAATGTGATTTTATTTAATTTGATTGCAGTAAAAAAGCAACAACATTGTAAAATTCAGCACAACTAAAATTTGCTTAATTTTCTTAATCGTCAAACTGAGAAAATTTACAAAATGTCAAATTTGAATGAAATTTAAAAACCGTCAGAAGTATACGAATGAAAAAATCACAACTGTCGAAATACGTGCTTAAAAAAGCAAAGACATTCAAAATTGTTTAAAAATAGAAAGAAACAAATTGTCGACAGTTTCTAAAACCCAATAAATTGTTTATTTCGGGCACTAAAAATCAAAACAAATTGCAAAAAATGTAAATAAAGAGCAAAAGGCTTTTAATAATTCGCGCCCGGTAGTATGCAATAGAATGATTGATTTACGACCGCTTTAATTTAAATTCCCTTCGTAAACTATCACAACCCAACCTAAACCCAACACAACAGAACCCAACCCAACCTAAGCCGAACTGTTTTCTACATCAATTTCATAAATATATCAGCTTTCATAATTTATAATCTAAACTCTCAAATACCAGAAATTACTTGCATTCTGTAAAATACAATAGAATTATTGATTTATGAGTTATGAGTTATGAGTTGGCGGCAACTAAATCTTCGTTCTCGGCCAAGTTTTGCTCGGATTTAACAGTGGACTTGCCAGTGAATATAATTATGGAAAATTTGACATAGTTAACAGTTAAGAACGTATCGAGTTTCTTTGAGGATATTTTCAAGAAAAAAAGTTTTCATAAAAATTCAATTAATTCATCATTTAATTCCTATAACGTTAGGGTGAATATCTGTGTAATTATCACTGCGTATATGCACACTTGCGCATTCGGATGTCCTCGAGTGTCCTTGCTTTTCACAGCTAAAATGATTAATTCAAATAAAATTAGACTAACGATAGTTTGAAAGTCAAAAATACAGTTTTTATTATAAAATCATTACCAAAATTAAAAAAAAGTGTCCCAAATTTTGTGTCAGCGGTGTATTTTTTTTCAAAATTGTTGGCAACGCGTTTCGTGGTATTTCAGATACTCCTCAAACTGTGCAGGAAGGAATAATTATAAAATAAAATCAGTGGAGCAATGACGGCAGTCAACCAGCGATCATGTACCGGATACAGTCCCGGAACGATGCGAAATTTTTACAAAATTTATATAACATGCCCCATGAAATTGCAGAAAATAATTTCTGTGTTGTTTTCTTTCTATAAATAGTATCGTAGATGCTTTGATCAAGCAAACTAAATATTCATACAAATCATTCTCCGTTAACATTTACATATCTGTCGTTCGCTTCGCATGAATAAAACATTAAAAACAACATTAAAATCTATACACCTCGGAAATTTACAAGTGAATATAGTATTAATGGGATACGCACTAAAAACGCCATAAACGTAAGCGTTTTACCGTCGCGCTGTATTAATTATTTCTTTTTTATTTGACTAAAACGGACCATAAATAACAAAGTGGTTAATTCCATTCTACGTTGATTTAATTTTTATGATAAATACTTTGGGTTTCGTTACGAGCGCCATGGTGTCTTTTCATCTCCATTTACCTTGGGTAAAAATAAAAATACTCGACAGTGTTTCAGGACACGAATTACATTTTTACTTTTTTACATCCGATCTGTGGAATTGGAATTTCGCCGACAGGAAAAAGGAAAACCGATCTTTTGCCGTGCGGTGGGCAAAAGCGGTCGGGCGCGATAAACCCGCACCATTTTCGACAAACGAATTGCTGGAATTGCCGGCCAAGGTCGCGACGTTTCGATTTGTCACTTATTGCAATTAACTATGTGGCGACAGCGACACACAACGAAACAACGCGCGGAGAGTCGCGTGTTTTCTTCGAAACCGAAACCGAAACGGACGGGTCGAATCCGTCGTTTTAACAACGGGCTTTCGCTTCGGTTTAATTCGGCTTTATTTTTATTTATTTATAAAGCGGGGATTAGTTTTATCTCGACGGCTGTTAGATAAAGTGTTGCACAACGGTCGCCGGGGCGATTACGATCCCGATTTTTTCGTGGAATATTTCGGATCGACTCGCGAGATTTTGAGGTAAATTTCGGGGGATTTTTCTAATTAACGGTGACGTTCTCGAAATCACCATTTTCGGTTCCCACGAACTCAAAAGTCACGAGTTGACGAGTGTATGGTAACAATGTGATAAAAAAATAAAAACTGCAGTCGCAAAAATGACATTAAGTCAGTTGCTTAATTCAAAATTAAGGTTCCAAGCTTAAGACGGGGGGGGGGGGGGGGGGTCGTGCCCACAATTTCATATTTCTCCCAAATACATTTAACAATGCAAGGCATTACATTAATTCACTTTGATATTTTTTTTAATCACCATCGAGGACATTGCCAAATCTTGCAACCTGCGCGCGGGGGGGGGGTTACTAGTTATAATTTTCGTGCCCCCTGTTATTTACTGACCAAAACAAACGAATTTCACACGTGGTTAAATATTCGTTTCATTTTACGATTTTTAAGTCGAGCGCCCGCGGCCGCAACGTCGTCACCCAACGAACCGACGAACGCGTGACGCACACGCAGAAACGGTTGCGCAACGCGCCGCGGACGCGACACCGCATAGATGCCGATCGCAGATGGCTTCGGTCAGGCGGCCGCCGCGTCCTTCCGAACGTGAAAAAAAGGCGAGAACCGGTTTGCCTATCTGGGAACGGGAGAAATAAAAAAAACGAAGATTGAAATCGCGTTACATCACGAGGACGCTCGCCGGTCGTTTTTCTAATGGCGGCCGGTTAGCGGCTCTAAATGGTCGTGTGTGCGCGCAATCGGACGCGCGTTCCCTTTAAATGTCCAACGGTTACGCAACGTGGTACGTGAAAATACGTCGGCCGTTCGTTCGTGTGGCGCAATCGACTTTAGTCGACACGATGACATCGAATGTTTTTATTTGGATGCGAAGAATTCTAAAAACGAGTTGTATTGGAAACGCTATGAAAACGCGTTGCTCGTCTTCTAGGTCTCGCTGACTTGGAAGAACCGAGTCGGCGAGACCTAGAAGAGCTTCCTGAAGATGACAGATGGTCGAAACGTCGAAGCGACCCTTCGGAGAACATTATCCAACCCAACCCAACCCAACCCAACCCTTCGGAGAACATTTCCATAACCCGAGAACCAACAAGCACAGATTTCAACCGCGAGAACTTACGCACCAACAAATATACACAAGAATGAGAGTAACGTAAATAAATATTTTGCTGGATTATCATCCTCATCATTTCTCAGTATCGACGTTTGTTATCTTATTTAAACATTCTGTTCGAATAACTTAAACTTAAAAAACACCGACCTTTCATGACACAGAGAATGTCGTAAAAGGAGATTAGGTGTCGAGCTATCGCGTTTAAAAGCTTAAGTGATTAGGGGAACAATGTAACAGATTTTCGTAATGGGCGCTTAAATATTTACATCGATCGAGGGCAAGCAACGTTTTGTTTGGTCGCATGTGTGGCAAGTTTGTCGATTTTTACTTAGTAACTAAAATATTTAAATGAATGCAATCAATCTTTAAATTTAGTTAAGATTTCTACCGCCCGTTGGAAAGCATCGCTCCGCAATGAACTTAAAATGACTAAAATGGACTTAAAATTAATTTTTACAGAATATTTCAAATGTGAACAATATTATTGTCTAAACAAAAAATTATCAAAATCTCAAATTTGATCGAAAAAATTGGTAGATAAATATGATGTAAATGTCGTAGACTCAAATGCACGAAATGTAAATAATGCAAGATTCTCAACAATTGTTCATGAAATGTCAAAATTAAGAAAAAAAAGTTTTAGAAATGAACCAACTTGAACCAATTGTTTCAAAATTGTCAAAGTGAAGAAATGCAAATAATGCCAAGGTTCTTAAAAAACTAAAAATGTCAAAGTTCGACCTTCTGTCAACATTGAAATGGTCAAACTTGTTAAGATGTTGACAGATCGAAATTGACAAAATGTCAACCTTTCAATTTCAAGAATGTAAAAATTATGGAAAATGTCAAAATCATCGAAAAATTGGTGAAATGTAAAAAGCTATGAAAATGTCAGAGCTGGACCAACTATCAAAAATGCAACAATACTAAAGGTTTGAGTTAAAAAAAAATTAAGTGTAAAGACTGACAAGATTTTTAACAATTTTAAACAATGCGAAAAAAAAATATCGAAATGCCAGAAGTTGTCAAAAATGGAAATAATGCCAAGGTTCTCAAAAAATGCCAATAATGTAAAGATACAGAAAAATCAAAATTTAAAAAATTAAAAAAATTCAAGATCATCGAAAAATTCCAAAATTAATGGAAAAATGATAAATAATTACCAAACTACCCAAGTGTAAGAAAATTATGAAAATGTTAATTGTTAAAGTGAACATTTAAAAAATACATACAATGTAAAGATATTCAAAAGTTTCAAAAATTGAAAATATAAAAATGCGAAAGTTGACCATATTGCTACAATGCAAACTGTTAATCAAAATCAAAATTGGCAGAACATCAACATAAACAAAATCAATCAACAAGAAATTAGAAAAAAAAACAAAACGAAAATAAGTTGACACAATTGACAAAATACTGAAATGGTAAAAAAAATCTAAAAATGCAAACAATGTCGAGAGTCACAAATTTTTGTTAAAATAAAAAAAATCAAACTAAGGTAGAACGTTTAAAAATGCAAAAGTTTTCAAATGCAAACTGTCAAAATTGTAAAGATGATGGAGAATCAAAGTTGACAAAACGTCAACATTCACAAAATTGTTAAAAAACTAACAACACTTTAATATTATAAAAATGATACAATCAGCAAAATTACCAAAGTTAAGACTATAAACATGTAAAAATTATATATTTAAAAAAAACTAAGTCACAATAAGTCCTAAATGTCAAAATGCAAAATCGACCAACATTCGAAAAATAGCAATTACACCCCCACCCCAATTACACACCCAACCCAACCCAACCCAACCCAACTCAACCCAACCCAACCCAACCCAGTAGATAGCAAACGTTAAAAATAAAACTAAAAACGTAAAAGTTGGCCTTTTTGTCAAAATGGAAACTGTCAAGCTTTGTCAAGATGTTGACACATCAAAGTAGACAACATGTGCACATTAAGAGATTGTCAAAAAATTCCCAGATCTCGAACATTATTCGATTTCTCTACCAAGAACAAAAACAGGGGGGGGTATGGCTTTGAGTAAGCTTAGGCCATTGCAAAAAAGTGAAGTGAAAAGACGAACAGAACATGTCAGTTGGGCACAACAAGGAGAACGTAATATTTACACTTTGGTAATTTCGCTATCTTCAACCAATTTTTTTTGATTTTATCATTTTTTCATGATTTCGCAATTTTCTTAGATTTTCGAGAATTTGCCATTTTATAGTTTCTCCTTCATTTTGAATTTTTGATACTCTTGCAATTATTTGCATTTTTTTATCATGTCAGTATTTTGTCAATTGTGTCAAGTTTTATATTTTCCTGTAGTTTTTTTTTCTCCAATTTTTTGATGATTTTGGCAATTTTGTCATATTTTTTAAAATTTTGTTAATCTTGCATTTTCACATTTTGATTATTTATTATTATATTTTCTTTATATTGGAAAAAAATACCCAAAATTATATTTCCTAACAATTAAAAAAAAAAAAAAGAAATGTTTGTTGTTGGGTAACATCTTAGGACGGAGGCAAGTCAAGTATGCAAGCAGCTGCCGTAACGTTACTTGTAGTGTCTCGTTGTATCGCTGTGCGTATAACAGCTATCTTTAATTGAAATATCAAACACACAAACAGCTTGTACCCAAGATACCTTAATAATTTCCATTTTGAATCTTCTTGACATGTGATTTGCTCTTACTTTAACGATTTATAAATATATCATGGATACTTTGAAACTACTTTTAATTTTAATTTTAGATAACATAAATCTCAACGAAAACGTTAAGTTTTTGTTGATTTTGTTGTTCGGAGAGGTGAATATTTTTTGCATATGTACCTGCAGCAATCGTTGGTGGTCTGATGAGGCCAGTAGTTCGAAACGGTTCCTCATCACGTATTTACTTTCATTATGCTAATGGTTGTTGAAAATATATGGCAATGGATTTTTTTCAAACTGGTGATCCAACAATTTCAATGACTCAAGCCATCCAGATTTATTTTACGACGTAAACCATTAAAACCTTAAAATAATAAATGTGCACAATCTAACCGACTTCTACTCATTTCTTAAGTGGCCGGCACCAGCCCACGTTCCACGATCGATTAAAATCGACGCGATCCAACAAAACTGCGCGCATCACGCGCGGCGAATAATTCACCGTTATTGCCCGATCGCTCCTCGATCGGATTTATTATGCAAACGTGCTCTTCGGCCGGCTGCGGACGCGAGCCGGTTCGCCGGACAGGTGCTCCGATGTCCCACGGTTCCGCTGCAACGCGACGCAACTCAGTCACGGTCATCGAGAAGCGAAAGTGCCCGCTCGTTAATTATCTTCGATCTTAAGCGATACACTTTTGCGTCGATTGCGAAACTCGCGCCGGTAGATTTATTGAAGGAACGGGGCGATGAAAAAAAAAAAAAAACGCCCCGATTACGTCGACGGCGGCAACTTACGGCCTGATTTACGGGGCCCAGATAAACGAAACAACGAAACGCCGCGCGTCTGGGGCGGGTTAACGTTTGACGTGCGATTACGAATCTGTTCGGCGTATCTTATCTGCGGGGGTTCGGTTTCGAAGGTTCTGTTTGGGAATGTCCGGGCGGCGTTCGGGTTTTTTCGAGGGCGCTGTTGTTATCGATTGGGGTGCTCGTTAGGTAAATTAGACGGTGGAGGTAAACAGATGGGAAAATTTTAATGATTTTTCAGTGCAAAGCTGATGGAATAATAAAAATTATTCACTTTGATTTGACGGATCATTCGTTAATAAATGCGATTTAAATAGTTGTTTACGATACAGATAAATAGATTGCATTAAAAAAATACGTTTATTTTTCTGATTCGTTTCATCAATTCGCAAGCAAATATAATTATTTTAATTCCATTGAAGCTTGTTCGTAATTTAAATGCAATGTAATGTAAATTTATTCACAAAAAATATGAAACCTTAGACACAACGATACGAGACACTTCAAGTAACATGACGACAGCTGCTTGCATACTTGACTTGCCTACGTACTAAGACGTTACCCAACAACGGGCATTTCTTTGATTTTTTTATGTTAGGAAATATAATTTTGGGTTGAAGCCATGTGTGCAATTCAAACGCAAAATAATAATAATAACGTTGACTGTGACAGAAACTTTTTGGAAATGTTTATAATTTAATGTAGTTACAAAGTGCCCAGTTTATAAAAATCTAATAACTCAAAATAAAATCAAGTCGCAATCAACAAAATCCTAAGGTATCTTAGATACAAGATATTTGACTATCTAAGATATTCAATTGAACAGCTTATGTATTGTGTACAGAGCTTTTCATTCCCTAGCGGTACGATGAAAAATTGTTTGTAATGTGAACATTAAATTCGCACGTGAAATAGAATTAGATGTTTACAATTCAAGGTCGTTTCAAAGTGTTTATCCGAAATATTTATAAATTGTGATTGATACCTTTTTTGTTGTTACTGTTGCTGTTGTTACTTGATGGTATGATTTGGATCGACCGTTCAAATTCAAGCCAACTTTATCTAAGAACAACGTGGACGTAAATGCCCTTTAACTCGTATCGCTACGCAATTACAGAGCTTTGCTTCGACCGACTAAGTTGGTATTGTCTAGATTGGAGATTCCTGAGTTTCATATGTGTCACTTATGCTTACACGACTTTATGTGACAAAATATTTAGTTCATTGTTTCGATTTTAATACAAAGCTAGCCGTGGAGTATCACAACTTGTGTTAATTTTAATAAAACATAACTTCTAATTATTTCAACAGTTTATTAAACACTTTGAAACTATTTTGTATTGCAAAAAAAATGAAACCAATTTCTTTTAATTCGTTCCATAATGAAACGAGTTTAGTTCACGCACACATATGTTAATATAAATAAAATAAATTAAAATCGGAATATAAGTGAAAATGTATATTTTATTTCAAACATACGTTTCACGTACCTCCTACCCCTTGACGTATGGTCAAGGCATGTGTTTTTCTGCGGGAACCGAACATAGACGACGGCGGGCAGACGTTCGGGACGAATTTTAGAACTTTTAGAATTTTGGAGCCAATTTTTAATGTCATTGATTTTTCACGCGTTCTCTATCGTTGATGATGATCGCAGCCGCTTTACGTCAAGGAAATTTTCAAACGATAGATTTTTTTCATTGTGAAGCAAACAGCATTATTATTATCTACCGGCGACCTACAAAGTGCTAATTTGCATTTGTTACTTACCTGGATTGCAAGCTTCCTCTGTCCTTTTTTCTCAACCTTTTAAGAATCAAAACGAACGATCCAACGAACCATGCTCACAGATGCAAATTAATGAACGAGGCGAAGCGAAGTGCAACCGGCTCGTGTTTATTATTACTGGCTTATTAATATTTTACAACTTCATTACTCATTGTTTCGCGCCAGGGGCACAATTGATTATCGATTGTGTCTTTTTGTAAACTCGAAGATGGCGCGATGTAACTTCCCCACATAACTACGTGCAAAGTAGCTATGGATGGTTTGATATTAGTTTACGATTATAAGACTTGTGTGTCATCGAATGGGAAATATGTTTTAATATAAAATTAAATTCAGTCTTGTCAATTAAGACAAAAATAATAATTTCATTAAAATTATTTCGCACATTTCAAATTTTGGTGTTGAATATTCACAACAAGTTCATAAATATTTGTTAATAATTTGTATGGAAATTTCGCCCATCGCTTCGTTTCGTTGTTCAATTTGAAGCAACACCTACGGCGTTTTCATTAATTCGCTTTGGGGCGCAAACGAGGGGCCGTTCCTCTAAAGCGGACGCCCACGCGAAACGTCTTTGAATTACGAGGATTTTATGCGTTGCGTGTGAACGACTCCGCTAAGCGAAAGCCATATGTTTCGGGCGCGAGAAGTTGCGTTCGGTGCGCCGGTGGGCGGGAGGGTGGATGAAAATTTACGTTTGCTATTTCTGTGCGGTGACGTAGGCGCTGTGTGTGTGTGTGTATGTGCGCGTCTGATGAGTTGGCTGCCCCGGAGGTGCTGAATTAGCGGAGCGCGCAGTGCATCTGTGAAAAGAGCGGGGCGCGCGATCCCGACTCGACAGATTGCGCGCCGGACTCGCGGGTTTTCCCTTTATTTTCCGGTCGTTGTTTATCCGGGCCTTGATTAAAAACGCAACGTTGATGTTTGTTTTGACGCGGGGTGAGTGGTGGATTCTTGTTCTGTTGCTCGTGAAATGCGTGGGTGGAATTGTTATCTTCGTGCGGGCAGGTTTATGATTAGGGGGGAACGGAGTTAAGATTACTTTTTCAGTTTTGAAAACTAATTCAAACTAACGCTGCGAGTCGTCGATCAAGCGCTCGTTTAACGTCCGAATTTCGAAAGTGACGTTTAACTGACAGAAGTGGCCGTTTCGGACCCGTCCTGCACGTTTGTGATTTAGTAGTTTTCAAAGAAACTAAAATTTTGCGTTAATCTTGCCCGATTCACTTCCGTCTTGTCGTAATCCCCGAGACGAACTTCGTTGTTTTATACATAAATGAAACGCAAATGAAAAGATCATTCACGTGCTCTTCGACCCCCCCCCTCGATAATCATTGGTGTTGTAAATGTTTTCAATCAAACTTTTTTTCCTTCAGTGCCTGCATATGAGGCGGAGTCGTTATCGATATATACAAATAAAAAACTCTATAACAATAATACTCCGCAACTCAACCCAACCCAACCCAACCCAACCGAACCCAACACAACACAACACCACCGAACCCAACCCAAAATGAATTATGATGCACCCATGTCCCTTGACTTTTACGACTCAATTGCGTCCAACAACGAAAAATATCACTTCCATAATTTTAAACTGACATGTAGCTGTGACCATTTATTTCACTTCTATAAAATACATAAATTAAATTTGGCCTTGCCATGCATGCATAGTTGTATTTTTAATAATTTTGAAATTGAAAATAATATTTCTGTAACAAAATACAAACGTTGCCCCCCCCCGCGCTTTCATAACCCAGTATTAATTTAACCCCCAACACACAAGTTGTAAACAGTTTTTCGAGAATCGATTCATTGTTGAAGTTATAATAAAAGACGCGACAATAATCTGGACTGAGATAAAAAAAAAATGGCGGAACGAATGTGTAAAAAATATGCATATCGGTAGGCGTTTAAAAAATCTTTGAAATGGAACAGGAGCTGAAAATTGTGAAAAATGTTAAAGAATTAAATTAAATCAAAGTTCGTAGCTAAAACGATGGCGAAAAAGTCGAAATGGTTGACAGCGCAAAAAGAACAAAAAATCTAAATTTTAATTTTATCAAAATGAATGAAATCAAAAATGTACGCTTGTGATAAAGTTGTAACTTGTTTAAAATTAAAAAAAATTGCTGTGTTGAATTTTAGATAAAGCAATGTCAGCAGTTTCAAAGTTGTCTTCTGTTAATAATTTTTCAATTGTATAATTTTAAGTTATATATTCGGGGTATTATTATGTAATGGGGACGTTTATAACGTCGTCAAAATAACACATGCGTGATACAGGAAATCGATTAACAGGATTTTGCATTATTGGGTTGGGCTCTGTATTGGTTGGGTTGGTACCATATATCCCTGATGCCGGGGGGGGAGTCAAGTCGATTACCATAATTTCCTTTACAAATAGAAACTATGACCGAGTATAAAGCAAATAATATAATTAAACATCGTAAATAAACACATAGTCACGTCCGGTACGATATAAAATCGATATGTTATTGATAATTGTCGTAAAAATTTGGAAAATCCTATCGACTCACCTTCCAGGTATTCGTTCGCGACCACATTAGTCGTTCGCAGTCGTCGACAACAAAAGCGACCAATGGGACGAAACGGCATCGCCAATTTGGGTCGCGCAAACGCACACTTGATTTTATCGGAAACGATAAGCGTTTTTAAGCAACAATAACAATAGCACGCGATTGAAGATAAAATTGAAACGCGGATTATTTGCGTCAGTCGTTCCTAAATTTTCAATTGAAAGCCAATCGGGTAAGATATAAAAACGCAAAATAATTTATATTTAAAAACAGGATTATTCATCAATTTAATTTATATCAAAACATTTAAAAAATAAAACTCAACAAACAGTTTGGTCGACGCAATCGATGATTTGTCATACCTCGTACAAGACGCGAAATCGTCCAGGACATTTATAACGACCGCTTACGTTAAAGTTGACGTCCTTTATCGCGGATTTCAATCGCACCAATTAAATTAAATACCGCTCGTCTACTAATTAATAGTTTTCAACATATTTACTAAAAAAAAAAACCTAACGCAATTTCGCGAATCGAACTTTCAATTTCAATTTCCAAATCGAACCCCGTTTTCGTAACCCGCAATTAATTTCAATTTTCAAAAAAAAAAAAATGATAATTCATACCAGAACCGTCCCCGCCAGTCGCGCACACCGGAACTATCGGGGTGAAATAAAACGCCCCCTCCCTTCCCCGCCGCCCCGCCGCGTCACACCGACGCACCTCCGACTCCCTCGCCCGGCTACTTTCAAAGCAATTAATAACTCAATTAAAAGGCACCATTAAACGTAGCGAAAAGATTTACGCTCGCAAATTAGATTTTCGGAACTCGCGCTCGAATCGATGGACGAATGAGACTGCGTCGCCGTTTCTTGTTTTTTTTTTGTACAATGCGTTGCAGAAGTTTCGGGAATCGTCGTTGGTTATGAACGAAGACCTGAAACTCTTTGTTTTGGACTGGCGGCAAGGTCATTGCTCCCCGTTTCATCTCTACGCTTCAGTGGTACCCGCCCATCCAACTCGTAATTATTTAAATAATTAATTGGTTTCATTAAATTAATTAAACAAATGTTGCAAAAATAATTAACTATGTACCTAGTAAACTTGACTCTAAAAAATGACGTTTGCGTTGTTTCATTTGCGTCGAATGATTTTGGGTATTATTATGTAATCGGAATGTTTACAAATATGTCGAAGTAATCTGTACGAAAAATTTTAGGGTCGCAAATATTGAGTTTGAAATTTATTTACGTAATTTATTAATATATTTAATTATATTATTTAAATTTTAATTTACGATTAATTCAACCATTTTTAATCAAATATATCAATAAATTTAGATTTTGCCCCCCTACTGAACAAAGTTGAGCGAGACGACCCCGTCTTGCCAATAAGTTGAAAAAATGTTAAATTTTTTTGCAAATTTTACCATTTAACATTATTTAGAAACTCTTCACAATTATTGCATTATATTTTGACATACTCAGCAATTGTTAAAATGTTGGGTTGGGTTAGTCTTTCTCGTATTATATCAGGTTGGGTTGAATAAAAATGTCTTTGATTTTCGAGAAAAAAATTTCAACCCTCAAGCAATTACCCAATTTCGTTATGTATACAATTTCTCCAATTTATTCAACTTGTATAATTTTAAGTTATATATTTGGGGTATTATTAAGTAATGGGAACGTGTATAACGTTGTCAAAATAACACCTACCTACTCAAATTTCAGGTCTCACAGTTCAGTTTAAATTCTAATTAATTCAAATTAATTTCCATTGTAATTTGTTTTTAAAGCCTCTAGCCATCTAGCAATAAGTTGTATTGGCACCGGAAATGAAGCTGGGTTGATCATGCCATTGCCACAAACTACGCAAACGACAAGAACGAGATGAAACGATAATTGAGTTCCCTAAAATAACTATCTATTAAAGTTTAGAAATGGGACGCGTTCAAATTCGCAACTCGATGTTTCGCACGAACTTTTTCGACCTTGGATGCCACTCGCTTCAAAATCGTTATAGATACGACGTCGATGTGATTCCGTTAGTCAACCTAATTCTCTACAGCTTCGACTAGTTATATTTTTTATATATCCAGCACCAACTATCAACTCAACCCAACCCAACCTAACCCAATGTTTTCTATGTAATTGTAAAATTTTTAATAATTATTTTAGCAATCATAATTTCCATATTTCCAACTGCACTCTAGACTTATCGTGAACATCGTTCAAAATTCCCAGAAATCGCCAGTCATCCCAACCACTTTTACTTTAAAAGTAAAAGTGGTAATTTTGCTTTTTTTCTCAAGACAGGTCATCCCACAGGGCCGCGGCCGTCTGCAACAAACACACTGTTCCAATTTCTTTTTATAAATGCGGTGTAGGTGCGGCCTGTGGGACGATACACATTATGCTACATTAGCCGTTTGAACGTTTGTTGTGCGCTATTTTTAGATCCCGCTTTGAATACTTCCAGATTATCCTCCTGCATGTCACGGTGCCTACGATCGCGCGGCTCGTATCCATCGATTAATCGCAATAGCGGCCGACGATTAGAAAATCGAGCCCACGACGCTCCTGCCCGGCATTATCTTGTTTATGTCGGCGGAAGAGAATCGCATGATTCACGACAATTTATTCCGAGCAAGGTTGCGTAAGTTGTGTGCACGAAATCGTTTCGTCGGGTTAATTAAAGCGCGAGATATTGTTTACGTTAACGACGGTGGAATATTTTGCACCGGCCAGTTATTATATAATGGACCTTGTCGTTGATTCGCTGCTTTGTGAAACGTTAAAAGTTTGAGGTTATTATGATACTCTCCTCATTATACAAGCATTTCCGAAACACGAATATAACAATTTTAAGGAATGGTAACTTGTCGAGTACGTCATCGAAATTAAGTTTGCTGTTTAATTTTTTTCAAGTATTTAATACAAACAAACAACAGTTTCACATAAAGATTCGTTAGCTAATTTGTCATAAAAGTCAAGGAAAAGTGGGTGTCAAAAATCATTTGTGACATTTATTGCATTCTGTACAACAAGAACTTAATTTTCATTGTATTAATGAAAGCAATTTAAATTATTTCAAGTCGTAACTCACGAGTGGAGCTATGAACTTGCCCTAGAACCTTCGCTTTAGCTTTAGTTTTTGAGCTTTAGCTCAAAAACAATCAATTTAACTTTAGAAATATTTCTTGATAAAACACTGACGAATTTCGCCTGTTTCTAGTATTTCATTTAATATTCAATAAAAGTCCGGATAGGACGTGTGTATAATAAAAAAGTGAATTTCCAACGAATTTATTTTCACATTTTAACTTTATATCAAGCCGGCCGTGGCTTAAATTTAGAAGTTCAATCAGAATTTTGACGATGAGTAACTTCCGTTTGTTTATTTATAGATTAAACGTTTTCGGTTATTTTTAACGATTTTATTGAACACTTTGAAACTACTTTGTATTGTAAACATTTCGCTCTTATGTTTAAAAAAGCGAAAAAAAAAAACGCAATCATATTTTGCAACTGCAACGTCGATCACGTTAGCGATTAATTAATGAGTTTTTCGTCGAAGAAAGTCGATGCTGCCGCCCAGAATACTTTTACTCGTTTCACTTTCGTCCCGCGGCACACGCGACGTATTAAATTTCGAATAGGTCGCGATCGCAGTTCGCGAGTCGGTTTTTTAACGATTGCTGTTCGAGCGTCGCGTCCGCTAATTAAATGTCACGCGGTCGGCACAAAGCGCGATTGTGTCGCGAAAAATTGTGTCGACCCTTCAAAAAAAAAAAAAAATCGCGACGGCTGGCTAAAAACAATCGACGCGCAAATGAACGGACAGTGGCGATTTAATTGAATTAAATTGATTTTTCTGGAAGCGGCGGTGTTTAAATCGTTGCGAAGGTCGCGCGTCGTGCGTCAACCAAAACGAAAATGGCACCGAACCGTTCGTATTCGTAATACACGGTGCGCTGCGACGACCGGAAGTGGGCATCATCCGGTATCTAAATATGGCATCCGCCACTTTCGCTGCACAAATGGCGGCCAACTATTTGCGGAATTCGGGCGGTGCATTTGTTTTGACGGCGACGTCCTGCTGCAGAAATCCGCGCGCGCCGATAAGGTGGCTTGTTTACGTTTTTTTTTCGTCGCGTTGGAACGTCCGTGTCTTGCTTATCGGCCGGGAATTCGCGCGTGGGTCGTAGCTGTCGTCGCTATTTAATCCCAGTGTCTCAGAATTTATTAAACGCTGTTTAAAATATTGATGAATTACACAACAAAACATTACGTAATTTTTTTTGCAATTTATGAAAATTTTAACAATTTTAACTAAGTTCGCACCCATTTTTAATTTTAAATATGTAAAACTTTAATTGACAAAAACTGCATGCTTTTAAAGACAGCTAACAGAAACGATAATTTAAGAAAGAATGATTTAACGACTTTTCATAGATTCTGCGCTTAAATCTAGCACTCGGGGATATAAAACATATATACCAACAGAACAAATAAAACCCAATGCATAACCAATCCAATCGAATTATGTTATAATTTTTAAATCAATTAAATGTCTGTAGTTCGTTGCAAATAAGTCGTAAAAGATCGACCCAACCCAACTCAATGTAACTCTATGTGGTTGGAAGTGACACAATGATGCAATAATGATGATAATTTCTCCAATTCAATATTAACAGTCCCCCCCAGCTCGTCACTGTCACGTTAATTAATTATTTGCATTTTTCTTAGAAATGTCGTAAATCACCATCACATAATCGTGCCAGAACGATGACGTATGCTTATTCACATTAAAATATTTTTTTCAATAAATGGGTAGACTTTATGTTTGGTATTGAACTTTTCCCTTCTATGACTATCTTTCATTTCTATCCAACTTACTATTAACTTTCTTCGTTGTCGAACAAACTGTCAAATGTCAAATTCCTCTTTGACAGTGTCCCAAATTTTGTTCAAAATCTTAGGCGCGTTTTTGATTCTATTTCAGGTCTCTTTGTCGATAATATACGATCTTGCAAATTGCAAACCTAGATTTAATACTGGCACGTGGTGTAAGGAATTGACATTAAAAACCTAAAATGGCGAATGAAAATCTATATTGGCAAAGTTTCGTCTATGAATGACCCAAATTCCAATTGGATTAGGTTGGGTTGGGTTAGGTTCTGAAATCTGAATCCGATTTTTTGTTGTATTAATTATTTCATAATTTGATCGCCGTGTGATCCTTTTTAATTAACAATTGAACTTTAAGGGCGGGGGGGGGGTAATTAATTAATGGAGGCCCTTATGTGTTGCAATGTGTCTTTTAAAGGACAATCGATACAGTTTTATTGCAAGTATTTAGGGTTATAAATTCCCAAATGCTGTCACTATCGTGTTTGCGCTGAAAATTTGAGTTTTGAATTTCTGTGGGAGCTGTGAATCGAACCTGGGACCCCTTGCGTGGTGGACACAGTCTTATCCACTCGGTTATGGATCGTTCAGTATCGCTGATTCATCAAGTCAGTAACTTTCAACTCGTTACAGAACACTTTGTTATTGTGACAGGGTAGTGTTAAGTAACTTCGTGTAAATTTCATGTTGGTCGGACGATTTTACGTAATTCGTCGATTTTTTTCCACCTACGACGACTAGATCTAGATTGTAATTGCGAGTCCCTTGAGACTTGTTTTGCCAGCAACGCTTCTCACTTTTAAGTATAGCTGCGTTTTTAAAAATATTTCGCTAACATCATCACCTTATTGTAACTACACTTGGATAACCACTCAAATCTAGATCTGCAGCTTCGCTAATGCATTTTCCATCGTCGAATAATTTAATTTAATGGCAAAACGCGATCCAATGCACGACCGATGAAACAATTTCTGCTCTCGTGAAACTCACCGGGTCTTTGTCGCTCGTTCCTTCTGCCGCTGTCGCCGCGCACAATGCCGCCGGCGCTGGTGCGTTTACGTCGAGATCGAAACAAAACGACGAACCCGGCTAACGAGGCTTGAAATTTCAAACGATGACAACACCGTAATGCAAACCTACCGCGTCGTCGGCGAAGTGCACATTATTTAATGAAGCGATATCGCGCGCGCGGGTTTTTTTTTGTGTCGGGCGGCTCGTGATTAATGGCCGTTGCCTTTCGACGCGCTCAATCTTATTCGTTTCGGACTCGGGCGTTCGCGTGTAATTAGTCGGAGGAAGGAATCTTCGCGGGCGATTTATTGCGCGCATTTCGTTTTGACAATTGTGCCCGTTTCGGTTGTTTTATTCGGGCGATGAATGGGGTTGGAATGGCGCGGAGGTGCGGAAGTGTTGTTGTAAGGTGTGTCGAGATTTATAGTGAACTTGAGCTGACGCCATCTGGGCTTAAATTTTAAGTTTATTGAAGGGGTTGTCTGAAACATATTGTTTTGTCGTCGATTTGGATTCTTTAAAATCCGATCAAAATCACATAGGTTGTGATTATCGCCGAAGCCGCCGACAAACTTAATACGTTAACGATTGTTGGTTTGTATCTGTGTCTGTAAATTTGTAGGTGATTTCATTGGTGGACTATAAAAAAGTTGGGCTGGACTGTAAATCGTCGAACTTTGGTCATCCATGCAACAGTCCTCGATCGGTATAAATCTGTTTAGGGTTTTCTTACAAAAATCCCACGCGTTTATCGGACGCGCTCGGACGTCTTCGCGGGTTCTCGTTCACCAGACTTGATCGAATGTTCGATCACAAGACAATTTTATTCATTGATTTATGATTATCCAATCCAACCCCTAAATTAAAATCCAATAAATCCCAACTCAACCCAACCTAATCCAAACAACTCGAACAACAACAACCAACAGCAAAGACAGGGAGAATTGTTCAAATTTGTTCAATTGTTTGACGTAATAAAAATCGATTATGTTAATTAAAAAATAATGCGATTATTAAGTATCCTACTTAAACTGTAATTAATAAAATCATTTAGATATGATCGTGGATAATTATTGGGGGGCAAACCCAAATAATTATCCCCCCCCCACTAGTCCAATTTATCCAATCTGGATAATAGTTAGGTCGAACCGATGACAGATGTGAGAATTGTAACATTAATTACTACATTAAAACTGGTTGTGATTGTTCTTAGAAAATTTGGGCTTATTTTGTCGAGACCCCCAAATCGCCCCACCCCCTTTTCAAGTAAACTCTGTCAACTAAAATGACACGAATATCAAATTATACATTGTGTAACACTTTCAAATTAAAATTGTTTGGGTCAGTTGTTCTAAGAAGTCTGAATGATAATTATTTTGGCTTAGGCCCCCCTCCCCCCTCCTCTCCAATGTAGGTAGTTCAATCTGATTACACCATGTTGCCCCCCCCCCCCCCCCAATTCAACTCTAATTGATCGATTACTATCACAACGAATTAAAATTTTCCACAACCATGGGGTTGGGTTGGGTTGGGTTGGGTTGGATATTCAGCAATATTCTTGCTTTGCAGACGACACACAATTTTTCACGTAATCCAACAAAAACAAGTCGTTCGGAGCACGTTATTTATGACCGCGCCGAAATGGTCCGCGCCGTATCAGCGTAGCCGCGACCGTCGTACCAAACTTTCAATTTCGCAACTTCTTATCGCGGAAACGCGGCGATAAAAACGGGCGCCTCTTCCCCGACGTCTGCACGGCCGGGCGAACGAAAAATCCGAACTCGATTCCAGCCGTCGATTACGAACGGATGCGCGGCCCGTTTCCGGAACGCGAAGGAATTTTTTCCGCGTGAAAATCGATTTGTTTTCGACCTTGGATTATTTTCGCGCTCACATGGATCATATTATTAGAAATAAAATTGGACAATATTTTGTAGTCTCAGTGGAAGGTGTATAGGCATTTTTTTGGGGGTTATTGATATGTTATGGTTTATGGGCCTGGAGCCATAAGAATACGACCCAAAAGAAATCTCAACGCCATCAGCAAATTTGCATCAGTTTTCTATTGAAAAATCTTAGGTGTGGTTGGGTTGGGTTGGGTTGGGTTGGGTTGGGTTGGGTTTAGTTGTTGCTTTTTATTGAGTTGATGTGAATTTTGAGCACTAATGCTCAAAATTATTCGTGTAACTATACTTGAACAACCACTCAAATCTAGATCGGGGAGTATCGTAAATAATTTTAATTTTCGTAAATATTTTCGAAAGATATTACTATTAAAAGTGCATGGTTTAATAATAATAAAAAAATACAAACTGAGAAGTACTGATTAGTTTCTTTTTGTTTTATATTTTGTACAATTTCACTTCTAATCAATACCGTTTTTTATCATTAAGTAGACTATGTGTAACTACAACTACGCAATATTTAGTCAATAGTTCCAATTACGTTTCAAGACATCGCCCAGAGTATACAACCCAACTTAACCTAACCCAACCGAACCGAAATCGCCCCAAAAATAAAGTGAATAAAAACTTGCTTACGTTGAAAACCACTAAAACTAAATAAAGCGATTACACCGGAACTAATGTAACAACTAGACAAATAAATATGTCTCCATCTAGTCAATGTGACATTAAATCAACTGTTCATTGTCAATTCGTACGGCAGAAGGAAATGCACGGGAACAGGATTTGATCGATATTTCAGGTTTATGTCGATGGAATTTATTTTGCACCCAAATGCAACGGAACAACGTAAAGTTCGGACGGCAAAAGAGCCGATCCAATTACGAATAAAATTCTTTTCTTTTTTTCAGTTTTCAGTTACGTTTTCTTTTCAGTCTCTTATTTAGTTCCGTCAATGCGGTTTGTTCTATTGTCTTTATTTTCCTCGACACAGTTTTACAGCAATTCGTGCAAAAGTATCAACGGTCACGTCGAAAACCACCGATCGTTGCATAACTAGGAATTTCTCGAAACCGTCGCCTCAAATTTTACCGAATCCGAGACTTTATCGGATTAGCGACATGCACGTTGCTAAATCCGCCGTCCGAACGTCGACGATAACGACGCGAAAACAACGCGCGGTCCGCATTAACACAAACAAATGATTGCGACAACGAAAGTATTACGGGGCACGTATTTGCCTTTCTCACTAGATAACAGTGTTGCCAACGCGATGCGCAAACAAACGCATGCACGTAATAACAGCGCCGCCGACAACGGGCGTCATTAAATTGATGATATCGTACGCCGGTCTGTCCCGTTCAACGTATGGATGCGAAACACGGTACGCAGATAGCCTTATGTGCGCCGTATATGGACGTTAGATAAAATGCGAGATTTATCGCGGCTCAATTAGTTATGTGCACGGTGTGACGGCGCGAAACGTCGCTTTAAATCGTGAGCTTCGAACGTCCGGAGCGGAATTGAGCACGTACGTAAATAAAAAAAAAAAAAATTTGTTAGGACGTTTAACGAGGTATGTGGGTCCATTGATGGATCTCGTTGCGATGTGACGTCGTTTGTGGACGTCAGAAATTCGTTAAAATCCAATGAATTGAGCTAACAAAGAACTAACAAAATTTATTAGAATGAGCAAATGATAGTTTGGTGGTTTATGTCAATAACTAGTAATCCCAAGGTCGCAGGTTCAAATCTCAATGGGTCCGTTCGGATTTTATCTCATGGATAGTTGGGTTGGACTCGCCCAACAATGCTGGAGCACCAGGATGGAAATTAAATCAAATTGTTAAATTGTAAATTTTGTTATTAACTTAAACTAACGAGAGATATTTTTAACCAGTCCAATGCAACCCCAAAATGTTCCAACCCTACTAAATCTGTTCGCAACTTGATCTTCGTGTTTTTTGTCGAAAATGTAAAACAAAACTAAAAAAAACTCCTAAAGACTTCGACTTCAACTTCATGTTTGTCCAATTTCCAGAACACGTAGGGCCCATTATTTGGAGTCGCAATTTATACGTCACCTTCGCTGTTCGAAACAATCACCAATTATATGGTTTTTTTTTAATATTTTAATAGCGTTGTTTGCAGAAGACGCCGAATTTATCGTCGGCGCAGCGACGGAGATCCGAGGAATGTTTGTTCTTAATCGCGCGTAATTAAATATTGAGAGGGGAGGCGACGAGTCGAGTAGGTTATGTTTATTAATTATGTCGGCGAAGTCGAGGGGGCGAACACTTAGAAACGCGACCGCTAACCTAAAATAGCTGTTTCGAGTGGAGGGTTGCACGGGCTGGAGAAATCGATATCGACGGCGTTTAACCCGCGGCGGTCGCCCCGTTTTATGGACGGCGGTAATACAAAAAGGACCGAGAAAATAATGAAAATAATCTGTGGTAATTGTGCGGATTTTTCGGGGAAGAATAAAAGACATGGGTGGTCACAGCGATTGTGTATAACGGGTGTTTTTTCTTTAAATTTGGCGTCGAAGTTGGCCATGAATGTTTAACTGTGAACGAACCAGAATTTTGTGCATACACTCAAACGTCACTGAGGTTAGACCGGTTAGACATAGGTTAAGATGTCAAATTAATAATAATAATGGTTCGTTCACAGTTAAACATTCATGGCCAGCTTTGACGCAAAATTTAAAAAAAAAACGCCCGTTATATGGCCTTGCGATAGGGCATATAGTAAGATGACGCATATAGTAAATTTGGGTATGTAATAGTTCACCATATGTACGTCGCATTAATGTTGTTTGTCTTTGTTCGACATGTTAATTGTCCTGAGTTATACTTTTTAACTTAGGGAGTCTCTTTCGTTAACTTTGCACCTTTGATAGTGTTGTCAACATTTTAGATAATTTGGAAACGTTGTACAATTTTGCTAATTTTGCCATCTTCGGCAGTTTTTTTTGAATTTTTGATAAATCATTTTTTCACGTAGTCGCCGTCATAGTCAGTTACATTAGCGGATCACGCCGCCTTAAACCCAACCCAACCTAACACATTTAATACAGCTTCATGTAATTCAACCAAACCCAACCCAACCAAACACAAGCCAACCCAACCCAACGCAACCCAAGTCAAGTAATACAACTTCCTGTACATCAATCCAATCGATGAAACAGTGCACCAACCACATGCGTTTAAACTAAGTCGAGTGAATGACAGTAAAGTGGAATATCGTGTCTAAACTGTTCCCGTGCATTTCCTCTCGCCGTGCGAATTCGAAAACGCTGGATCGATTTCCTGTAGTGGTGATAACGAGTGAGCGTAGGTTTACGACTAAATACTATTTTGCGAATTTTAAATAATTTACAACGAATGAAAGTTGTTGCCTTTTTTCTTAACTCGAACTGCAATGTACAATAGATGATATTTATCAATTCTAGATACATGGTAACAATTTCGATAATTTCGTAAGAGTATCTGTGGGGTGGGATGGGATGTGTTTGGGTTGGATCGGCTTGGGTTGTGTTAAGTTGGGCTGGGTTGGGTTGGGTTGGGTTAGGTTGGGTGGCGTTGTGACTATCGTTGACGTGTTCACAGCCAAAAATAAATATATGCGTCTTGTAGAACGCGTCTATAGTATATAATATACCAAACCGTTGCAAGAAATACACAACTGTTGTGAAAGAATCCTCAACAGCTGCGGGTATAACCGATGCAAGAAATCCACAATCGTTGCAAAGACTCAACAACGGTTATGGACAGAACTGTGGCAAAAATCAACAAGCGTTACCAGAAATCTACAACTTGCCCACACAACAGTTACGAAAAATCCACAACAGTTATGAACAGAACCTTGGCAAAAATCGACAACTGTTACCGACAAAACAGTTCCAAAAATCCACAACTTGTGCGGACTCAACTGGTTGGGTTGTGTTGGGTTGGGTTGGGTTGGGTTTTGGTTGGGTTGGGTTGGGACATTGGGTCTTATATTTAAAGTAGAAGTCAAAAATGATCAAAATATTCGGTAATTTTTTATTTTTTGTTTAAGACTCAAACTGCGCGTAGATATGGGACGTTGGATCTTTCCAAGTAGAAGTGCGAAGTTCTAAAAATTTAACAAATTCCAGTTTTTGGTAATTTTTACAATTGCAACATTTTACGATTTTTTTAGCAAATGCGAACGTGTTAGCAATTTTAACAATATTGGTAATTTTTATATTGTTTTACTATATTCTCTCCCTCTTGTTGCGCAGATACATGTTTAATTAATGTTAGTGACATTTGCGGGCATAACTGCGCAAAGAATCCGCAACGGCTATGGACACAATCGTGCCAAAAAATCCACAATCGTAGCCAACAATCCACAATTAAATCGGGCACAACTGGCAAAATATCCACAACGATTGGAAAGAAATTCAGAACTGGTGCGGACGCAACTCGTATAAAATCTACATCGGGTGAGTCACGACCGGTAAAAAAAATCTACAACGGTCGCTCACAACCGTTGCAAAAAATCCACAACTGTTCGTCCTCATAATCTCTCTTTGTGTACACTATACGACATCTCATAAATTCAACCAGTTTTATATTTCATTACATTTTTACTGTATGATTAACATCAGTAGTGTTGTATTGGTACAATTATCATTAGCATCTTTATTTTCGTGTTGCTCATGCAAAGCGAATTGCGAATCATTAATTCACCCATGACACACATGTTATTCAAACGATGCGATTTTTTTAATATTAATTTAAAGTTAGAGATTCGTTTGATTTCTCGCGATTGTGGTTTCACCTCGATTATAAAAAAAAAATGATTCCATTCGTTCCCTGAAATCACCTTCGTAGAGCTCACGCACGCAAACCGTGAACGCGAAAGGTGGCCTTCGTCTTTTATTTTCGACAAACCGGGCCCGTTACCAAGCCGTCTTTATTCGGACACCTGTGAGTGTGTGTGTTTTCAACTAAATTTAAACGCGGCGTTCATTCGTCCAATCCAGCGACGCAGTCGATATTAAATAAAGCGAAAGTTGCCATTTTAGGTGTGCCTTTTAGTCTTCGTTTGACGTTTCAAAAATTTCTAGGTTAACTTTGGTTTTACGCGAATTTTTATTGCATTCGTTCACTGAAATTATCTCCGTAGAGCTGACGCAAACCTACACGTACGAAAGGTGGCCTTCGTCTTTTATTTTCGACAAACCGAGCCCGTTACAAAGCCGTCGTTGTTCGGACACCTGTGAATGTGCGCTTCATCGGCGCGCGCACACACGAAACGGCTTTATCCGGCGCGAAAGTTAATTGTTGGCAAACACAAACACTTAAAATGCAAAATTACGAAAGCTCTCTTCCCTCGTCACTCGAGTGTCGGGAATTTAAAATGCAAATCGTGTACTTGACAGCCATTAACATGCACCTCTCGACGCGCGTTAAGAGTATTGCCTTCGGCCGCGATGGCGACGAAAAATACCTCGCATACCGACAATCGCGCTCAGATAAGACCCGTGCCGTTTTTGACGAGCCACCTGACACGGGCGTGACGCGATATCTCAGGAATGTCCGAGGCGATTGATAATCCCGAGCCCTATCGGGTTTCGACAGCGTCCTTTCAAACTGCAAGAGAACGGGGGCCTTGGGATACCATTCCAATCAAATGATTAATTGTGGAAAATTTCAGTCGGGTTTGTCATTGGAAATAAATGGTTTTTTGATTTTTTTCTGAGAATTTTTTTCGATTTTGAGATCTGCAACAATTTTCGAATTATTAACAATTTTTCGATAGATAACATTTTTTGTTTTTTTCGGTTCGATTTTTAGTAATTTTTTTATGTTCGAATTTTTTACAAATTATAAACTTTTTTCGTTTTTATTAATTTTGTTTTAAGCTGTAAAACAAGTTTTAATTTCATTCGACACCTTGATTATTGTTATTTATTTAACGCTGTTTGCCTGACAAAGACATGATATTACTTGGATTTAACTGTTTACTGTTACATAACCAACTTACACAATGTAGGTGACATCAGAAAATAAATATCGTTTACAGAAACACGTCAACGTCGACCCTCACAGAACCGAACATAGAAGACGGCGGACAGACATCCACGAAAATTATGGCGGCCATATAAATAAACACTGCGAAGTTTACCAAACTTTTTTAAAAACAAAATTTATTACAACAAAAAAATCTTTAACGTAATATATAATAAAAAAGGCAACTTGTTCGATTGGTGACATTAAAACTTAAACGAAAAGCTTAGCTAATTTATTATGTGACGTGCTCGCCAAACGCGGCCGCCTCGAACGTAAATATCGAAGGGGACATCGACGGAGAGAAAAACAGCGGACGCGCAGCTGTCGACGCCGAACATATTCCGAATAACTTTGTTCATTTGCGAATTTGAGCCGGGCGGCGCTCCCCGAAAAGGTACGCGGGCGCCCCACGGGGATGGGCGAACCGTCCCCTTGTGTCGCGGACGCGACGAGCGGCGCTCCCCCATGCTCGGAATAACGTCGACGCGCTGGAACGCACGCCGGCGGTCTTTGATCTCCGTTCTTCCAATTTCGTGCGGGTCGCAAAGTTGGATTTAATTTTTCGTTGGAGTTGAGGCCATGTCGATATAGAAATTTATTAAAATTAATGATCTGTGACACACAGTTACACTTACGTACTAAAATGTACGAAGTTGTTTTTAGTTTAGACGACAAAATTATTATGAATTAGTATTGAGATACCGGGTGTCTTCTGCACCCTAGCGTCAGTCCACTTCTTATTTGTAAGGTTTCACCGATTTAATTCATCAGAACTATGCCACGAAAAAGTTGGTGGTTTGCAAATGTTTTCAGGTTTATTGTAATACTAGTACTCATAGACTGGCAGAATAATGGATGGAAAATCCTAACAGACTAATTAGTAGTGCAGCTCCTGACCAATGAGAGCGGCGAAAAATAAATTCGAATAAAGGCATTAAAGATTAAACTTACATTCAATTATTATTATTATTTGTCATTATTATCGTAATCTATTAAACCAGCGGATACAAAAACGTCCACTCGCCTTAACTGGCAGCCAAAAAACATTTTGGTGACCGTGCGAGAAAAACGATCGCGAATATCATCATCAACGAAACACGAGCGCAGCTTCAATTAAAACCAAAGATGGCACTTCTTTGCAAACACGGGACCTTTACCGTTGATCGAAAATCGAATAAATTACACCCAACTCGCCTCTTTTTTTTTTCGACTCGTAAACGAACACTTGTCCGGCGACCCGCGTTCCACACACACACACACACACACGTCCCACCTAATTTATTCAACAAACGATGGCCTTTTTAACTCCGCTCTCCCTACCTGCTATTCAGATTTAGCGGAACAATTACCCGTTCTAAAAATATCAAGTTACCGTGACTCGTACGCTTATAGAAGAGGAGGGTGTGAGCGGCCGGCGTGGGGCGAGACGGCGTCTGGGGAGCGCGCGTTTCAGGTGCGCCGGCCGCCGCCCCCCCCCGACGCGGACGAAAACGCACGTGCACGGCGCGAGAAGGGGGACGAAAAATTCCGGACGGTCCGAAATCTGAGACCAAATGGAATTTGCATGTTCTTGGTTTCGGGCTTTGTGGCTGTGCGTGCGCGTCGTTTCAGTTTTTGTTTATTTTTCCGGCGATTTTTGTTTACTCGCGAGAATGGACGTGGGGTGCGCGCCGGTTGTTTTTCGAAAGGGCCGGGGGCGGCTGAGCCGTTCGGTTTTGTTTATTTTTGCGACGTTTAGCTCTTAAAAAAAGCAACGTCGACGCTTCCAAGCTCGGAAATGCTCGAAAGTTGCTTACAAACGAAATGGAATCATCAGAGGACGTCAGTTTGATATTACACTCATTTTTTAAATTAATTTAATTGATATCATTTTTTTTTAATCTATGTTGGATGGGTTAGGTTAAGTCGAGTTGGGTTGGGTTAGGTTGAATTTCTGTGATTTACGTTATGAAATACTCGCACAAATCGCACGAAATACGAGAAGAATCGTTCGAGCAAATTTGTGGAGAATTAAATTCGTTAAAAGAAACCCCCACATGTCTATCTATAATAGTTTAGAAACGAATGGCGTTTAAGGTCGAAAAATTGAACGTCGTTTCAAGAATTACTTGGTCGTAGTTTTTGAACTTGCACTATTTTTGTATTTTTCTTTTGCTTGACTGAAAAAGAATGAACAAGACGAAAATTTCCAACCCAATTTCATCCCTAATCCCAATTTCAAACAAACTAAACGTATTCCCATTTATTGACTTCGAAATGTGTTCTCGACATTTTTGCGTAATTCGCATTTTCCAATTTCAATAATTTTCCAAAATTGATCAATTAATTTTTTAATGTTTACAATTTTTTATATATTGGGGGGGGGGGGGGGGTAACAGTTGTCAAGCACTGGAAGTTTTCGAAAATTGAATAATTACAAAATTTTCTAAACCAACTCACCATATAATAATACATAACAAAAAAAGTTTGTATTTTTTAAATTTTTTTATATTTATTTTAAATATTTTGATTTGCCCAAAGCAAGTTGCAATAGCTTATGTTGGGGGGATACATAAACGTCTGTTATATACAAATTTGCAAAATTAGCGAAAATGTTTAGAAGACAGAAATTGACAAACGTGAATATTTTTAAAATGCAAAAGAAAGCAAACGAACGACTGAGGGAAGGGGGCGCCAAAAATTGTATACATTGCAAATGAATTTAAACCGTCGACAATACAAATAAATAAAAAAATGTAAAATCGTAAAATTTAAATTGTTAAAAATGTCTACGTTTAACAAAAACGTAAAAATTTTCAAAAAAATAAATAATCTGCAAACAAACCAAGAAAATTACAAAATTAGCGAAAAAAAATGACAAACAAACAAACAGGGGAGGGCTAAACTTGCGTGAAATGCAAAATTTAAATGATCGAAATTGCCAATAAATGAAAAATTGTAAAAAGGTAAAAAACAAAAATTGTCAAAAAATTTCAAAATTATCGAAAAAAATAATAACAGCAGGACATAAAACAGCATAAACGTCTGTTTAATTTAAATTGTCAAAAAATGTCAAAATATTTCTGTTAATTTTCAAAAAGAATCTGAGATCGTTTAAACGTCAACGATGGGTCGTTCAAAATGTTAAACTTAGCATTGAATGAGTTTCTTAGCAAACTGCATATTACAGCTGAACTGGGTCTCTCAGATTTTACAAATCACAGCCGTCTGCCCCCCCCCCCATAATTAAATTCTATGCTTTGGTTTGGTTTGTGGCTACATTTTGATTTCGCTTTAATTGGGCTTTCAAATTAAATCTGTAACCATTAACTTTGAGTTTGCCCCCCCACCCCCGCTAATTTAAATCAGTGGCTCGACTTGGATTGACTTTAAAAAGAATAAGTGAAGAACCACTTTATCTCAGTTTCTATTGGATTTTCAAATTCAATTTGTTAACTTTGGGTTGGGTTGGGTTGGGTTTCTTGATCCCCCCTCCTCGTTCCTGTAGAGTAAGCGCTTCGGTTTGTGTTGGCTTTAAAGAATGAATGGGGAACGGTTTTCGTTGATTATAAGTTGGGTCGAATATGATTTGGCGGTAAAATTCATTGAACGTTAGGGCGTTCTTTTAGATTCAGTGGCTCGGTTTGGGTTCACGTTAAAGAATAAATAGGGAACGACATTACTTTCGTTTTTGTTGGACGTTCAAATGGAATTTTCAAACTTCGGGTTAGGTTGGATTGGGATGGTAAATTTGCAACCATTAACTTTGGCTGGATTAAGTTCCTCAATAGACCCCACCCCCGGTTGGCGTTGGATTTAAAGAATAAATGTTGTTTGGAATTTAATTTGGCGACAAAATGCACTGTACTATGATTTTTGGGTTTACTGATTTAATTTTTAAAGATGGATTTCCGCAGTTGGGTTCGTCGATTAAATTTTCAATAGAAACCCACATGGTGGTAAATTTTGAATTTCATTTCCAAGTTCCAAAATAAAATTTGCAATTATTGCAAAAAATTTAAATTAATTTGTTTTTTTTTGTCATTCAATAAAGAACTCGAACAAAAATTGCCTGGACATTATCGGGTCAGGTGTATGATCTCCATTTTGACTGTGCTACGATGTAGATTGTCAGTGCAATTTTCAAATATTAGTTGTACTAAGCACCCGCGTTTTTTTTAACTGATTTTCGTGTATGGTAGCTTATTAAGAGTTTTTACTTGAGTAACAAAATATTGCATTTTACAGCTGCATGTGGCTCGGATTACGTTTAGGGATTTAATTTAATTAATTTAATGAGAGGCGACCTGATTGGATTAGGTTGGGTTGGGTTTCTTAGCACACTGCGTACTGTAGCTATATTGAGTGTCTCGAGATGTGTTGGCTTTAAGAATAATTTAGAAAGGATCTAGTCGGGTTGGGATGTGGGTTTGGTTGGGTTAGATTGACATGAGTTGGGTTGGGTTGGGTTAATTAAAAATAATTCGATTTTGAGTCTCCAAAATGGATCCCGCAATTTTCGTTTGACGTTTCACGAATTTTTTAGTTAACTAATTCGATGACAGCATTGCATTGTTTTTAAATTCATAAAACGTGTCATCGCCATGAATATGTGTGCGTACTCTATTTGTAAGTTAAATTAATAGTTAACACTAGATCTCCACGCCACATTAAAGCCCATATTAATCATAAACCGATAAAACCGATTATTTCTCCGTCCCCACTGGTCTATTATTAGTCTTAAATGATTTCTCGTCTACGTAGTTAGTTCAAAATGTCAAAATAGCTCAATTTGATTACAAAGTACATATATGAAGTTTTTTCTAGATTGGAAAATAGAATAGATAGAAATATATCGAAGCGCCTTAAACTGTGCATACCTCGAATTACATGACTTAACGCATATTTTTCTTTCACGGACTTAATTTAATTTGACGCTTCGTTTTCAATTTTATTCCAATAGCCCCTAAATGTCTATTACATTTTCTAACTTCCAGACACGCGGAATTATTCGAAACGCTGCCCAAACCGCTCGATACATAAAAAATTAAATAAACGTCGCAGATAATTAAATTGCCTAATAATTTATGGCTGATCAAGTATATTTACGTCGAACGTGGTAACTATTAGCTCTTTTAGAATATACTTGCTCGTTGGATGTACCAACATTCAGAGGTAATTGGTATCAGATGTCAGCTATGCAATCGTTGGTATTCGAATTTGTTCGCATCGTACATCGATGGCTATTAACTTTTTTCTTGAGTGGCTTGATTTGTCGCCCCATTTGTCTAGATTTTATTAACGAGAATTTCAAAATAACTAAAATTTCGGGCCGACTTTTTATTAAACGATGATAGGTATAAAAACGATGTCATTTTTTTAGCTGTCAAAATGCTTAGAGTGAAATTCAACTTCAGCGACGATCTCGAACAGAAACGTAAATAATCCCATGATATCGATCGCCCGCTAATTGACACCGCAAACGAAAGACGAAACGCAAACAGTCGTATCGCGTCGTGAATAAGCCATATCTTTTTTTTTCAACGTATGCAGTTACATAAAGATACGCTATCGAACGTGAACTCGAGCCCGATGCGATAACGTTTTCTTTTCCTAGAACAATAATCGCGTACGTGTAACGCGTAATGGGTCGCCGGCAATTTGGTACATCGCGAGCAATCAAAGTCGAACACGTTGATCAGTGAACTCAAAAAAAGGCTTCGATGAAATTATTTCGTTGGCAACAAATTCAAATTCGTCGAATTCCAACGCGACGCAAAATTCCGACCCGCGGCATAAATCTCGCGCTTAATTGTTATCGGGCCGTTCGAGTTCGAGTTTTAGAGCGCCATCAAAATTTACGTTTCTATTAGGCACTTATCGGTTATTTCGAACCGAACGGTCGCGATCGCGATCGCGCAAACATAACCCCAATCTCGGCGTCGACGTCACGTCGAACGCCACAGATTTAATTACGACTACGACTGACGGAGCAACCGCCGTCGCAGACTTTCACATCTGCAAGCGATTTGCTTCGTACGAGCAGACGACGCGACCATTGCACTGACACGTCTTTCGTTCGTGAAATATTTTCAAATTAAATTAATTAGTTCGCTTGAAATTTTATTTGCACAACCAGAGGTGAAAGCAAATTCGAATTTATCAAAATTCGCTAATTAATCCGAATAAATTTGTCGAAACAAACAGTTGTAAATCCGACGTGAAGACGGGCACGAAAAATCCCGCCGTTTTACAGTTGCTCCGGAGCTCCGCATAAATCAGCATAATTAGCGGGGCTTATAAACGAAGGGGTATCTCGTCGCAGTCGACGTCGCGGTGCGTAATGGCGGTGCCGGCGTCGTCCGTCTCTCTCGGCGTCCGCGCGCTCGTTCGAGCCGAATGCAACTTTAGATAACGTTATTAATCATGCAGCGGTTTGGTACGGTTGCTAGTTCGTCGGCGGGCGCGTTTGAACTCGGCCCTAACCGGCGCCGAAGCTCCGCGAAATCAAAACGTTTTCGTGAAGTTGGTTAGAGGAGTTGGAATATTTGGTTTTATCAACGATGTTTTATTCGAAATGTAACCAGTTTGGATTTTTTTTTGTTTTTTTTTTTGGACGGTGTGACAAGAAACATAAAAAGTTGCATACGATATAGTCATTTTTAGTTAATAAACGTTGAAAATAAATATCAGCGGATGTATCAGGTGATCGTAGCTATTTCGTCCGTCAGGACTCATCATATCTCCAGCGGTACATCCAAACATGAGCTATCAGGAATTTGTGTGAATGTGCTAACGTCATCTAGATGTCAGTGCCCTAACAGTGATCACACTCTGGCCGACTAAGTCGTCGTCGTCGAGACTACTTTGTTGAAAATAAATTTCAGCCTATCTATCACACGATGACAGCTCCTTCGTCCTTCAAGACTCATCAGATCACCAATGATACATACATCCGCATGAGTTACGAGGAATGTATGTGAATGCGATGACTGATGTGACGTAGTTACATTTCGTCGGTGCCAAAGTAGACCTTTGTGCGAAAATGCAAATGAACAGAAATTGAAAAATACTACAGTAAAATGTAAAAAAATAAACGCTGTTTACCTTTAACTGTTAAACGGCTTCTGGTTTTACGTTTACTGGTAAAAATTCGCAATAAATTGGTTTATAAACAATTAATATTATTAAATGGAAATCTTGTCTGCGTTTATGTGTTAAACGGTTTCTGGTTTTCACGTCTGCACGTGAGATTAAAATTAAAACAGAAGCCGTTTGTCACCTAAAGGTAGACGACGTTTTTTTATTTAATAGTTTAAGTTGTTCCCCCATGGACCAGTTTCAAAACATGAAAATTCTCTGATTAAAGACTTAAATGCAAAAGATACAAAGTAACTGATACCAAACAAAATTACTCGAAAACAAATAATTTTCGACGAACCCTTCCCAAACCTGTCATCAATGAATACTCAAAGCACCAACCCAACCCGACGAACAAACCTAAAGATGGCAATTACTTGTCCGATTGAATAATGCAATGAATTTAGTACAACTTATGGTTATGGTTAATATAATTTTTGAAAGACACTCAAATAGTTGAAGTTTTTAATCATAGTTGATCTGAAACGATCATATCATCAACACAAAATTAATAATTCTTTATAGTAATGAAAAAATCTGAAAAGGATTGAAACAGTGCGTACATTTAAAAAGATGTAATTACTGACAAATTAAAGACAACGTTGGTTGAACGCGGGTAAACGACCCAGAAGAATCGAACGGAGCCGAGAAACAAAAATGGAATGTTAAAATTGTCAAAACCGTCAAAATTAGTTAAAAGTGTCAAAACAAAAACGTGTAATAGAGAAATTGCCATAAATTTGGAAATAACGAAGTTGGCAACACTTTGACTGATTTGGTAAAAATTTAGAGCACAGTGAAACGTTTTAGTGTCGTCTCAAATACAATAACCGTCAAACTTGAAACGATGTTCAAATTATCAAAGTAGTTAAAATTATCGATTAATCGATAATGTCGTATTTGGAAAATTGACAACGTTGTCAAAATTGGCAACGTAGTGAAATTTTTTGATATTTTCGAAAGAAAAGCGTATGCTCCATACAAGAAAAAAATGAAAAACCATAAAAACCATTAAAAAGTTAAAAAATGCAACGATGGTCATACATTTCTTTGGATATTTGAAAACAAATAAATTGAAAAAAATCTGCTGAAACAATAAAAAACGAAAAGTTGGCAAATTTGAGAAATTGGCAAAATTTACATAACCGTAAAATTTGATAACGCAGTCAAAAATTAAAAAAAATTTAATAAATGACTAAAACAGAACTATCAAGAAGTTTTTAAAAATGTTAAAAATTATTCAAACCATAAAAATTAAAAAATATATAGAAAATTAATAAAATAATCAAGCTGAACAAAAATTGTAATAAATGTAAAAATGACAAACTATTTGATTCGAAAATGTCAAAGTTGACAATACTTTTAAACGTGTAAAAGTTGTCACCGTGTTATACACTGAAACTGCATGTTGTGTAGTTAAACTAATCGTCGAAATCGTTCATCAATTGTATAAAATTATTAAAAGTACCCAACCCAAACCAAACCACCCCAATCCAAACTAAACCACCCCAACTCAACCCAACAGTTATCAAAATAGTTAGCACAGTAAAACAACGACTATAAATGTTTTTTTGTTATTTCTAAAGATATGTTTTCTTCCCCATAATTCCTGTTAGGATGGCAATGGTATCCGATCTCTCCATATTTCTCACTAACTAATGTACTCGTAGGTGTACTCGTCCACATCTACGATCCACGTCTTAGGCTCAAAATGAAGTAGGAACAACATTTTGACAAAGTAAAATAAAATTATGTCAACCACGAAAGCACCAAAAAAATATTTATACACAAACCCAATTGATTATTACTTCTGTTCTTCTGTACACAAAATCTGAACCACTGAACACCAAGAAAAAGAACACGTAACAATTAAATCGAACACTGGACAACCCAACCCAACCCAACTCAACCGAAAATTTGTCAAAATAGTTATCACAGTGAAATTTTTGAATATGCTGTTAAGAGTAACCTAAAAACTAATTGTAGAAATCGTTCATAAAGTTAATAAAATTGATGAAAGTATCCAACCTAACCCAACCCAAGCCATCACAACACAATCCAAAAGTTGTCAAAATAGTTAGACAGCGAAACATTGAAGCAATATACAAAATAAATGATCATACTTGCAAAATTGTTCAAACTGTTATTGTCTCAAATTCGAAATAGGAAAAGAATTTATTAGTTAGTAGATTTAATAGCAAAGGAATCTGTAGGAAAATGTAAATTGGCTGGGTTGGGCTGGGTTGGGTTGGGTTGGCGTATCTTGCCGATGAGTTCGTAACAAGAACGAAACGATATCCTCCAAGCATTCAAATTGGGTACTGTTTGAAAATCCAACGTTTAATAATTTTTCTTTAATTCCTTGCATCATTAACTACTTGATTTTATAAAAAAATCGATGTGTAAAAATTCTCTGGTGGTAACTATTTGACTGAGACACATCATTTTTAATTAATCTTCAAAAATTCGATCGAGCGAAAAATAGTCCAGTTTTGTTGCAGATCCCTAGTATTTAATAAATAAAAAATATATAGAAATAAATTAAAATTATAAAAGAGTTTTATATTTCAGTTCCTCTGAAATTTGTAACACAAAGTAACCAAATTACGCAATTTCGAAAACAACCTTCAGTTCCTGATGCTAATTCAAGTGAATTGGATAGAATTTGATTGGTTTAAATACAATAAAAACATTATAAAAATTATATAATAATAGATTAAAAAAACGACATTTCATCGGTGACTATAGTTGTATATTTATTCTGTCCTGATAATGGTGTAGTAAATATTTAGTAAAGATAAGATTCGCTACAACTGGAGCACTTAACCGTCGCCTAATCTTCGTGTCTTAATGCACGTTGCATCTTGGACGAACTTACTGCCACGCTAATGTTGCTTTTTGTCAAAATGTTTTTAAAAAATTAAATTTGATTACAAAAGATAGGGCCCAGAAAATTATTGAAATGTAATTTTGTTTATGTGTGATGAACAGTTGGATTTTTATTAAAATGTATTGGAATATTACATACGATTGAAATATTTTTTTACTGTACATTTAACATATACGTACACATTTTCCAAACTTCACTCACCCCAACACAATATCACCACAACTCCCAAACAGACATTCAACAACAAATCAAGAAATTAAAACACAAATTAAAAAATTTGCACATATTAGTGTTCGAAATGTCGTTGGACCACCCCGTAACAACATCTGCAAGCTTCTTCTCCACGCAATCTGAGTGCCAAATCAAACGACGTCGTCAAGCGGCCATCAACGTCACGGCGGGGCGCGGGGTCGAACTCGACGACGTCTTAACGACATCATTAGCCGTCGTAAATATTCGTAACTGTTGAAGAGCCCCGCGTCGATAAACCTCGATTTATCATCTTCGTCGGTTGTGCGGCGTCGGCGCCCGTTTTCTTGCGGCTGTTCGGCGAGGGTCGCGTAGGTGGTTCGATTGTGATCCTCGTAGGTGTTTAATGCCCGCGAACGCATCCGATGTTATCTCGTATTGAAAAATGTATTTTTCCGTTGAGCTGAAACTATCCGTTTACGTCTTTATCGTCTATTTGTTGTAAGATTAGTCTCGAGTTCATTGTAAGCCTTCGGTATTCTAAGAACTGAAAAATCTAATTTTCAGACATAAGGTCATAAGTGATACGAAAGGTGCGGTGATTTTTCTTTCGAACTCGAATAAACCCAAAATAAATCTTAGATGCTTTACCGAGTTAAACGACCTGCTATTAAATATCTTGGCATTTTTTTTTTAAATCTGTGGCTACGGCTATTCCAATAAGTATCAACAAGGATTGTGTTAAGTGTACCGGTGCACCCGTGATTACTGCACTGATATTGAACTCGTTACTATATAGGTAACTTTTATGTCACGTTTGAAATTGTTTTGTGTGCATTTTAACATTAATTAAATAATAATAATAATAATAATCAATAGAGGAAAAAAATACATTTTCATAATTATTTTCTAGAATACACTTGACTTTAAACGTCAATTAAACGTGTGATTGATTAAATGAAATATCGCAGATATAAGTCGATCTGTAAATGACAATTTATAACCAGCGCAAGTTAATCGTCGTTGCTACTTGAAATAATCGATACTGCCTGTCACTCGTCGTCTCACGAATATTAATCGACCGTAGGCGTGCAACGCTTATTAAAATTAAAATCCACGGCCTGCTAAATTTTCTATTCGCACCGTCGCCACTCCGCCGAAAATCGCAAACGATTTTCGGAGTTTCCGAGTTAATTTTCCGGTCGTTTTTCCGCCTCGCGTTCCGAGCGAGACGGACGCACCGTCCGGCCGGCGCCAGAAGGAGACGCGGCGAGGAGGTTGGCCGGTGTCCTTCCCGTCTATTTATAAAATATTCATTCAGATCAACGATATTAATACGACGGAACGCGCCGGGCCGGTATTTTTAGATGTTACATCAATCCGTATTTATTTACATGGCGTGTTTTTTTTTGCCGCGCCGATGTACGATTTACGGTTTGTTTATTTTTCGGGAGATAGCCGCCGACAGTAAATAATCGCTTTATCGTCGCGAGTTCGCGCGATTGCGCGCCCCAAGGTTAACGTTCCGCGAGGTTCGATGCGTGTGTTGTCTGTTTGGGTGAGGTCAGGCCCCACGTTGGCACTAACGCTTTGTTTTTGGTTTCAGGTACGTCGAGGTTTTCGATCGAAAGTGTGCGGGGATTTTTTTGGGGTGAGTTGGTGGTCGTCGTCCGTGACGTGATACCGAAGCGGCGGTGGGAACCAATTTTGTCGATTTAAATTAAAAAAAAAAAAATGCAATGAAAAATGAGTCAATGTTTCTTTTGCAAATTAGGTCGACGATTTATTTTAAGCGATTCGTCGTCGTAAATCTATTCAAATTTAATTTTAACGTCGCTGATAGTTTAGTCGGAAATATATCAAATTTTATTTTTAACGAATGATCTTCATTACACAAATTAAATCGATATAATTGCAATTGGAGTTGTCTACAATTTCGGTAGACTTCGAAAACATTAGTAGCTTCTATTTACACCGGAGGTGATGGTTGCATTGGTGTTTGCTCCAAATCAACTCTCTTATTTGTTGTAGCGAATAAAGGATTCTCACAGATTCGCGAGCTAGCTCACTTTCTATTAGCACCACCTTTTATTCATTTACTAATAACAACCAACGAAAAATTTGAACCAACACAGGCTCCTCCGAATCCCAACCCAACTCAATCTAACCCAATACAATCCCAACCCGAATTCCTCAGTAACGGTACCCATCCCAGTTTCAACTTTGCAATTTATAAGTAGGTACAAGTGAAAGCAATATCTCAACCGGAAGTGACGGTTTACTCTTATCACCTTTTCTGTATCTCGAAAACGCTACGAGTCATCGAAAAATTATTTTTATGAAAGATATTTGAAATTTGAAACTTTTAATTGAAAAGTTTTTTCGAAAAATCTAGTATAACTAAGTATAAGAAAGTTCAGTGCGGACCACTGCGGATTTTTCATTGTTGTTTTGCTTTTTTGTTATAACCCAATCATAAGCCCAACATAACCCAACCCAACTCAACCCACTATTATACAATTATATAGTTCTTTTACAAAAAAACAAAATAATAATAAAATAAAAATAATTTTGTTGATTATAACCCAACCCAACACAACCTGACCCAACCTGTAGTGGATTGAGTTGTGCGTGTGTGATAATAAATAGCATTACTTTTATTTTATTGCTGTTTTGATTTTTTATAAAAACTATTGTATAGTTGGTTGGGTTGGGTTGGGTTGGGTTGGATTATAATAAACAGCATTAATTTATTTTATTGCTGTTTCGCTTTCTTGTAAAAAAATGTTTATTGTATAGTGGATTGGATTGGATTGGGTATGATTGAGTTGTGCAGGGCCGGGTTGAATTGTGTTGGTAAACATCATTAACCTAACCCATACTAACCCAACTCAACCCAATTAAATACAATAAATAGTTTATACAAAAAAGCAAAACAACAATAAAATAAAACTAATGATGTTTGATATAATCCATCTCAACTCAACCCAATCCAACTATAGGTTGGGTTGGGTTTCATTAGGTTTGATTGGGTTGGATTGTAATCAGCAATATTATTTTTATTTTATTGTTGTTTTGATTTTTTTGTACAAACTATTTATTGTATTCGATTGGGTTGGGTTGTAACAAAAAAGCAAAACAGCAATTAAATGAAATTAAAGCTGTTTATTATTACCCAACCCAACCCAACCCAATCCAATCCACTTGTCAGACTTAAATAAAACATGGCTGTGTCAGATTCTGGCGATGGGGATTTTTATTAACATTTAATTTCATTTCATTCATTACATATAAAGAAGAATAAAATAATATGACACACAAAACAATAGGATAATAAAATAATTAATAAAAAACGAGGGAAAGTTCACACGAAGATTAAATATGTCCAAAAATCACAAAAATCGAGACAGTAGGCTAAAATATAAAATGGAAACAGATTTGAAACGAAATTGTAGAACATGGGGACAAAGGACAAAACAATCAAATAGTTAGACAAAAAATATAGTGCGTTTGATTTCAGTTTTCGAATGAAAGAAAGTATGTGCAAAGTAACGCAAAATGATCGTCGAAGTAAATCATTGAAAATTGATTGTCAATTATCGGACAAATACAAAGGTTTTACGATCAAAATAAATTCATTTATTACTGTTTCAAGTGGATTTCTAAAAATTTCATTATTGCTTAGTTTGCTTTCATTATAAGATGAACCCAGAATTAAAAATCATGGACATGAGGAATGTCGAACATGTGTGGTATATGTACGAGGATGTGGAAAGTGTACGAGATATTTCTCGAGGATCATAACACGAAATAATCATGCACATTTTTTCGTTCAAGATTAATCGACGTAATAATGAAAAAAAAAAACGTGATTTGTATGTATTTGCGTACAAATCAGTTGCAGTTAAATACTAAATCGGATATTGTAGTTTGAAAATAAAACAAAATAAATATCACCCTTACGACACAGCACTGTATTGAACACCAAATGTGCATTTCGATAAATATGTCACTTTATTATAAAGGAAAATTATTTCGCGACTTTATTATTATTAACTCAAATAATCTTAAATTTCAGATCGATGTTAATTAAGTTTTGGTGGTGACTTCTTGTTCTTATTACGTGAGCATGGAACGAAAATAATTTGTCAAAATATTTTTGTTTTGTGGCGAGAAGACTTCACACCAATCGTACTCCAATGTTTTCATTCTTAAATATAGTAAATTTTGTATCAATATGTCTTGCATTATAAGTAAGAACAAGGTTTCATTGAATTAAAATAAATATATTTTCTTGCGATCGATGAAAGTACAATTTTCCTTTTTATCTGTTTATTTAAAACTTTTTCTTTATTGATTTAAAATGTCTGTGATTTTTGCAATTCACCACAATTGTAACCTTATTTATTACTCGATACACGCAATGATTATTTGTGGGGGGGGTACTTTTCTCGACGAATTTTCGTTGAACATTCTTAGTTTCAATCCAATCAATGTGGCTCTATCCATTTAAATGAAAATAGCTTGATAGTGACTTATGAACGACTTACGACGCAACTTGTATAAAATGTAAGTAATATCGAAATTGTTATGTCACCAATTCGATATAAACAAAATTGTAATGTTAACAAAATATAAAAAAAAATAATGTCAAGAATTGACGAATGGCCACAACTGCATCAAATATTGAAACAATGGTTTATTACTGGGTGTTGTTGTTATGTTAGTGACGTATAATCGTTACGTATACCCTTGTGTATGTTTGGTTGCTGTTCGAAATTGCAAATTAGCTTCTGCGCAAATATTTTAGCAGTTTGATTCAGTTGACAACCATCGAATGGAGAATTTTGACAATTACTAAGGCGAATTATGGATGGACGTTTCTAAAAAAACTGTTGGCCAACTATTAAAATGCCAACATATCGCACATGCTGTAGATTTATTTAATAAAAAATGGGGTCCAATTTAAATTCGTGATCATTATCAATTGTGTTTTTGAAATTTGCTACCTTATTATTACCAACCTGTGACCAAAACAACTGGACCACAGTCTACCTGTTATTGAAATAACGCTAATTACACTGCGTCACTGGTTACTTAACAACCATTAATAACTTTCGCATAGAATTTAATGCACGTATTGTTTTACTCGTCTTTCGTTACAAGTCGACGCTTGGAAACGTTTGCAAAACCGCATACGCTTTACGCCGGCCGGGTCGCCGCCTTGCGCTCAAAATTGACAAATTATCACCCGTAATGCACTCGACCGCGCGACGTTTGATAACTAAATTATCACGAATGCACATTATAACAAACATTAAATCGCGCACTGCCGTTAATCGTGCACGGTTTTGTGCGGCGCACAACACAATTATGACGAATATAATGTCGTGATTATCCGACGTTTGCAAACGAGTCATAATTAAAACGACATTGTTGGCGACGTTAAATTGCTCGCCTCGCCCGCGACGCCGGCGTCAAAAACGCCCGCGGAATTTCCAGTGGAAGTTCTAATTGATACGTTCGTCTCCGAATTTGCTCGTTTCGCGCCGGCTTACCATTGTTTTAACTCTTGCGAGTGTTCCCCTTTCCGCGATGGAATGTGAGCGAGTGCGTTTAACAAACAGCGCCGGATATCATTTACGACACATTAGTCGCTTAATCGTGGAACGCGCAAACGAGGAAATGAAAGTCGCCTCTTCCTGTCGCTAATCAATTTGCTGAAAAACCAATATTTTAACAGACAAATCGCTATCGCGCGCTGGCACATCCTATTAGATAAAAGTTAATAAAAATCGTTTATTACAACTTCGCGTCCACATCCGGGTATATGTGTCATATTTACTTGAAGATACGTTTACGATTGTGTTATTTGCTGAAATTTTATTCGTTATTTGATGTTTGTTTGAATATTTTTTTATTTATAATTTCAATGTTTCAGTGAATTTGGTTTTGTAAATTTTTTCGATTCATATCATTTTCGCGGGTTCCATTTTATATGATTTGATTGATTTTGATTGTTCACATCAAGACAAGACTACTCATCAACGTTTACGTGGAGTGTATGATTTTTGATTATTTTGCATGTAATAATGAAATAAATAAGAAGTAAAGCACGAATAAATTTGCTAAAAGGGAAATAAATTGTTATTACCCCTCCAACCTAATCCAAACCAACCCAACCGACATCCACTATGTCTTGCACATGATTTCATTTGTTTCTTAAAAAATAAATTCAACTCCACGCACAACCCAACCAAAACCAATCCAACCCAAACTAATCAAACCCAACCCAACCCAACCCAACCCAACCCAACCCAACCCAACCTAACCCAACCCAACCCAACCCAACCCAACCCAACCCAACCAAACCGACAGTACTGGTAGCAGACATTCTTAATTTTTTTAACTCTCATGTGCAGTTGGGATGCAAATCTAAAAGGAGTGCAATTTAATTGGATCGAGACATGTCGATGGTGACACATGCACACAAAAAAGGGGTGCAAACGTTGGTTGTTGTCGAAAATTGCACGAAGAAAATTTGTTCACGAGCACTTACCTCATGTATTGACTTCCTTGCAGCCAATTCATGTGGGTCACTCGATGTACGTCAAAATAAATTAATGTAGTTTATTTGTTGAATAACACATAGGAAACAATAAAAATCATCAATGCTTACTGCGCTTTAATGGGACAGTGAGAAGAGATGTGGACTCAACTTAACTATATAAAGTACAGCAACCATGAGTACGCGATTGCTATCTAGATGGCAATTTACTTGACTTGCTATGCAAAGCAGGTTTGGCTGAAACGTATCGGGTTACCGTCGGTTTTTTTTTTGCTAATCAGATCGAGTACATTGACGTATATCGTGTTAATTACTTACATTTGCAGATACGACTAAACATAAATTAGACCGAAAAAGAACAATACTTAAAAATACAATTACTACGATTAAAACAACTTTTCGTAGAAATAAGCACTTGACAGTGACGACTTATCCATTCTATTGCACTTTTCCGAGAAAATACATAAAATTCAGAATTACTGGAAAAAAAAGTATAAAATCTTTGATATAATACGTGCATCGAAAATGCGAATTCAATCAGTTTCGTTGTTTGCTAACGAATGTATTATTCTATTGTGTAAACCGGACGGAATTCGTAGCAATTGGCTATCAAACATCCTAATACGACGCAGCCAGTTTTATTTGGGCCATCGCAGAGAACTTTCAGTTGCCATAAGACGTTATAATTATGTACTACTTACATCGAATTTTCATCTAGACATGGCAAACAAATATTTCCAATTTTTCGTTGCGATAGTTTGGCAATGATTCTGGTTGCGTTAGAATTGTAGAACTGTAATAACTAAAAAAAAAGTAATCGAATTCCAAATACAAAATAATTTGAAATTTGTTGAAATCTTCGACAAGAAATCTAACAAGTTACCCAACAACCAAGTCTAGGATACCTTTAAAATTTATATTGGGTTGGGATATCCGGCCCAGGTTACTGTTGACTTAAATTCTTAAGGTGTATCAACCACATTTCATAATATTTCAGTGGACGGACAAATTGGGTTGGGTTTGGTTGGGTTGGGTTGGGTTGGGTTGGGTTGGTTGGTCATCGGTAATTGATGTGAAATTCAACAAACTTAATGAAATGCTTAACGCGACGAAGTCAGCTTTCTTGCCACCTTCGATTCTGTGCCGGTTCCTTTCAATCTCTGACTCATACCTCGGTTAGATCTTTCTTTACTTCCTCTAACCATCTCTGACTGGGTTTTCTTCTTCTTCTCTTTCCCCCTTCGCCCTCCATTAAGACTCTTTTAACCTATCGTCGCCCATCCTCACTCGCGAATCGCGTTAATTATTAAAATTTTCTTTAATATTTTAATAGAAATCGCAGTGGATATTTTGTTACGACGTCCAGGTTGGTTCTTTTGTCGTTAAAAATCTCTGCAGAAGCATTATAAATAAGTCGAAAATATCCAGTAAACGCCATACATGAAAACAAACACGTACTACTATTATTCAATAAAATATATGCGTCAAAAATGTCCACCCACTTTTCATTGGCCTTTATGACTAAACTACAACATAAAATAAAAAAAAAAAATAGTAATAACTTTTAAACCGAATTCTGGCAATAAAATATTTCGCTTTCGCCAATTATTACTTCTTCTCTGTATTTGATTTATTTAAAAAATCTTTTGTTAAATTTTATTGGAAATCAACTTTGTTGTTGCGACAAAAATGTAAAGGGAAATATTTGTGCGAGACGCGACAAAATTGCACATTGATGAAATTGTTGAGAATTAAATTTGGTAACGGAATCGTATAAACATATGTGTATCTTTTCTAGTTTAGAAACAGGACGGGTTCAAAATCGCAACGCTGCGATTCGCAAAGAAAAAACATTTTTCGACTTTGGACGCCGCCAGGTTCAAAACCGTTTGAGATTACATGATTACATGATTTTTTCAAACGATGTATATGTTTTGTATCGCGGCTCTCCATTAAACGGGCCATTGCACTGTAGGAAGTTGCAACGCGAACCGGGCGAGATCCGCCTTATTAATTTGAAACTCGCAACTATTTGCGCTTGTCATATAACGTCATAAGACGTTATACTTATGTACGACTTATGCCATTTTAATTAATACTTAGTTCAAAATTTATTGAAATTTTTGAAACGATACTACTCGTTTGAATGCCAAAAACAAAAAGAAAACAAACTTGGAGACAACGCGACCCGAACCCACCACAACGCAGCCCACCATTCAGTCAATTTTAAAGTTGAATATTTTTTCATTAAATCTTCATCTAGAAATTGAATTTGGAATTTTTCATTGGGGTAATTTGGTAATGGTTTAGGTTGTGTTAGTATTGTCGGCTCACGTTAAATCGAAAAAAATTGAAAAGTCTTATAGGATTCCAAACAAAATAATTTGAAAATTGTTGCGATCTTTAACAAGAAATGTAACGTATGTAGAAAGCCAATAATTAATTTAAAATTTATATTGGACTGGGGTACGTTGGGTTGGGTTGGGTTGGGTCGGGTTGGGTTGAGTTGGGTTGGGTTGGGTTGGGTTATGGTGATTTTATAATATCGACTTAAATTCTTAAAATCCAACTGTAGATGTGTTAACCACAACATTTCAATGTATTGGGTTGGGTTCGGTTGGGTCGGTAGTTGATTGGTAATTGAAATTTGATATTTCAACGCTCCTAGTGGAAGTCTTTTCTGGTCCTTGACTCTTCTTTGCCACTTTTTCGATCCTGTTCCTCTTCCTTCCAATCTATGAATTTACTTCCTCTAACTATGACTTTACTTCCTCTAACCATAAATGTCTGAATTTTCCTCTTTTTCTCTTTCCTCCTTCTCGCCATATTAAGATTCTTTTAACCTATCATCGCCCATAGTCGTAATGTGTCCCAGCCATCTGGCTCTTTGCATTTTCACCACTCGAACAATTATTATTTTTGTATTGATCTTCTATTTGTGCGTTTCTTCTTCTTCTAAATTGATCCTGTAGTTTAATTCCGCTACATATCCTTAACATTTTTCATTCACAAATTTCCAATTTATTTTCGTCCTTTTTTGTTATCGCCCATCTTTCACGTGCATATGTAACAGTGGGGCTTATTATTATTTGGTATAATCTTACTTCTCGACCAATTTTAATGACGACAGTGAAGACCAACTTTAGGAAATGTGCAATGGGTCTGGGTACATTACGATGGGTCGAAGTCGATAATCTAATATTTCCACTCGAAGTGCAGTTGGAAGTTTGATGACCTAAAGAAAAAAAATCAAACTCAAACTCAAAAATAAAATATTATTAAATATATAGACAGGACATTTTAGAGTGCTGGCTAAAAGTTCAAATTATTGAAATTGAATGGGAAAATTTTGAACGTGAACGAAATCCTCTTTAAAGTAAACAATTTTGAAAAAAAATATTGGACGAATCCTAACCCAATCCAGACCAATACCATTTGAAAGTTGTTACACGTTTTGAAAGATGAAATCTATGAAACTTTATTGCAATAAAATTTCCATTAACAACGCTAAAGTTCATATTGGGATATTTTTTTTCGTGATAATTTTAAATAGAATTCCTTTAACAGTTGTAGGGGCTTACATTTTGTTTATCGTAATTTTTTCGAGTACGTGTATTTGAGTTATTTAATTTGGAAAGGAATATAAGAATGAAATAATATCAAATTCCTCGCGTATAAAAAAATACATGTAACATATTTTAATGTTCACTAGATTTTTCTCAAGCTTTGCTACCTTCACGTTTTTACTACACGACGTAAAATTGATCAAATTAAAGGTTAAAGATCATCTGATGACTATCAAATGACCATAAATGGCAATACTTCGCCGCTGGTGTTTTTTTGAATGCACTCGAATCGGTGCAAAGGTGACGCATGCCAAGCCGATAAGTTTTTATGCCAAACATTTAATCGTCCAGTCGGCGCTGCTGCAACAATTGACAGAGAGGCCGCACACGGCCGCATATTCGTAGTAGGAAGTGTTGGTCGAACGTTGCATTTCGTCGCGAAACTTTATTTCCGATTTATTCATTTGCATTATTTAAAAAATGTTGTGCGTGTTCGTGCGAACTTCTTTGACAAATTGACAGTAAATCGGTGGTGTAAGTGGATTAAAACGATTAAAACGATTAAAACGCGCGTATGTAATACTTTGTGAGACATTTATTGACAAATACTTTCTGTGGGCGCCATCAAGATTACGTGAAGGACGCGAGGTGAGTCCTGTAGTTTTTCTGCTGTTTATGCAATACGTGTATCGTTAAAATTGTGTTAAAATCAAATCGAATTTGAATGCGTCGACGATTATATAAAAATGCGTTATTCGCAAATATGTAGTTCATTGGGTAAACGTTGTAAATTAAAAAATGTTTCTTTATAAATAGAAATAAATACTTATTGATACCAAAGTTGATGATGCGATATCTCGGTTGCGATTGGTTGTACGATCGTTTCATCAAATCATACCCAGCCAAACTCAAACAGACTTGAATATATTTCGATGAAAAATTAGTTAAATTGTTATTAATCAGTTCACAACACAAGGTACATAAATCGGATCCAACTTGTATCAGAATTTATCGTAAAATTGTCAAATGATCAAATATAAAAAAAATCGAACAATTAAATTAATTTGTTGTGTTGGCATTTGATAATTGACAAAGGGGTCATCTTTGAATGTGGTAACGCGATTGTTGAATTTCTGCCGGTGTTTTGGATAATTAATCGGCACACATTTGTTTAACTAAGTTCGATGTATGGTTTGAACACCTGTAAAATGTGCTTTGATTGCGAATTGCAAACGTAATAATTATTCAATTATATCTCTGATTGTTGTACGTACGATTTAATTTTTATTTGTGGCCAAATAGTATTTGTTTATACTAACTGTTGTCCTGTTCAAATAAAAGAAAGTTTTTGTATTTTTCCATGAACGAGTAACAAGTAGACATTGGCATTGAATTAAAAAATCTCAACGTATACAACTTTAATTTATCACATGGTAATTAACACGAGTTCATTTCATCTAAATTTAATGTAAATTGATTTAGCTGAGATGTCACCGAATTTATTGAAGGCACGAGCGTTGGAGTTTAGTGGTAGTAATGTTTTTTTTTTTTTGATAAAAATGACAACGTAGTTGTCGACACGTACATTTTGCATACTGTGTGGCAATGGGAATATTTATTTTATCGCCATTCGTGAATAATAAAATGTCATTTTAACAACATTTAATTAATTAATTAATTATTGAAAATTTATTGTCAAAATTTTGATGCAACTTAAGCCAATCGTGACAAGTTGATGCTTCAATGTCGTAATTTAATGCAACTCAACCTCCGATCCAACATTTCGTCGAACCAATCCAATTCTTAGCGAGTTGGGTTGGGTTGGGTCGGGTTGGGTTGGGTTGGGTTGAGTTGGGTTGGGTTGGGTTGGGTTGGGTTGGGTTGGGTTGGGTTGGGTTGGGTTGGGTTGGGTTGGGTTGGGTTGGGTTGGGTTGGGTTGGGTTGGGTTGGGTTAGTTGAATTAAAATAAATATAAAGGATAAGACAGGCTTTAGAAGTATGTTTCTTATCTACTATTTTAGTTATAACAACTGTTATATTTTTCTACACAATATCAAGACAACCCAACCCAATCAAACTTAACTCAACTCAACTCAACTCAACTCAACTCAACTCAACTCAACTCAACTCAACTCAACTCAACTCAACCCAACCCAACCCAACCCAACTCAACCCAACCCAACCCAACCCAACCCAACCCAACCCAACCAAACCAAACCAAACCAAACCAAACCCAACCCAACCAACCTAATCAAACCCGATCCAACCAACGAGTTTTGTACCACATTATCTCTAAATCACATAAATTAAGGCAAAATAGATATGAGTACGCCCAGGTTTTTTATATCATTGGATTACGTGGACCTGGAATTCTTTGAAAATATAGATTTAATCTCCTAAACATAATACAATTAAAAATATCATGATGTCTAAAGGAAAAAAGGAAAAATTCATAAATTTAGTCTAACATGGTTTAATGTATTTAATTGGGAAAATGCAAAAGAAAAAAATTTGTTGTCGAAGATACGTACATGCTTAAAAGAATCTAAAAATTCTTCAGCATTTTGTGACTCAATCGTTGTATTTTTGACAAATTCAGTTTCTTCGAATTTTTAAAAGTTTTTGTCATTGTCATGTTAATGACATTTGTTGGACTGAATAATTTGTACATTTTGAAAATGTTATGAAATTATGAATCTTTGAAAATTTTCGACGACGTTTATACTTAATTTTAATTTTTAACATTAAAAAAGTGCGAAAAGGTAACGTTTTAAATCCCCAATAATTTAACCATCAAAATATTCAAAACAGATTCATTTTAAAAAATTCATTTTAAAAACTCAAAAGGTTTGTAATGATTTGTAAATATCGGATGTCTTCTTTTTATTCGAACATAAAATGTATGTTTGGTCGTAATAAAGTTTTATTATTTCGCTTAAATTAATAAGATTGCCAATCGCATTTAGTTCATTTCTAATAAAATGGTAAAAATATATGAAACAAATCGAATACTGAGAGGAAAGCAAACGGCGAAATATGGTCGAGTTTGAACCCAATCCAACTCAAACCCAAACAACAAATATTAAAAAAATCAAATGGTCAATGATCAAATCAAACATAGCAACATCGATGTTTTATGAATTTGTTAAAATTAGAATTAAAACGAAAGAATAAGGAAATGTTAAAATTGTCAATACTGAAAAGCTCAGTTTCAAAAATTAAAAAATGACAAAAATGGTCAGCAAGTCAATTTTGTTAAAAAAAACGAAAATAAATTAAATCGCACTGAGGCGAATAAAAACGAACGACAAGTTGGGGTTGGGCCCTCCAAAACATTAAAATACGCAAAAATAGTAAAAAAAAATAATTAACAACTTAAGAAACTCAAAAAACTTGTTGTTTTGTTATCGAGATTTCAACTTCTTGTCGATCTTTTCGATTTTTTTTGGTTATTTTTACGACTTTCCCTTTCTTTGTTCGACGACTTTCACGATGATTTCCATTATTAAGGTTTTGCAAATTTTTTTTCTGGCATTTTTCAAAAATTTCAATTTTAAATCCCAAAATCCCTTCACGTCACTAAGTTTGACGTTTTCAGAAATTAAAATGCAAAAATTTGCAAAACTCACAAAAAATGCCCTAACCTCAAAAATCATATTCAAAAAGTCAAAATAATTATGATTTTCGTTTTAATTTTTGAAAAATTTTATGTTTCCATTGAATTAAACAAATCAGGAAATATAACAAATGACACCGACGAACAGAAACAAAAAACATCAAAGAAATATGAGAGTTGAATTGGGGTGGTTCTTAAAATGATTAAAATGTAACTGTCAGATTTCCAAAAACTCTAAAAATTGAGTTTCAAAATAGACAACAAATTCCTTATCATATAAATTTTGGTGGAAGTGTTTGCTTTTTTTTCAAAAATTTTATAAACATTTTTTGGATATGTTAAATTAAAAAATCATGAAAATGAATCAAGTGGCACCGAGTCGAACACACAAAGTAAGAACGTGAAATAAATATGACAGATCGGTTGGATTACACCGTCAAAAACTGTGTAAAAAAAATATTAAAAAATTCAAATGACAAATGTTGCAAAATCGAAACGTGTCGAAATATTTCAAATCAAAACTTTGTACAAAAATGTCAATTTTTTGATTTTTAATTTAAGACAATTTAAGCAAATTATACTTAGAATATGAACAACAGATACGACATTTTTGGGGTACATTAAGCAATTATATTTACTTTGAATAATCGGACACTCGATTATAATCTAATCCAAAAATCTAATAAAGCATGCCCCCCCCCCTCTTGAATTTGCAACATAGTTAAAATTTAAATATCTTGAAAAGTGAAAAAAAAAAAACAAACAATTATATTTGATTATATCACTTAACTGTATTAATAAACACAGATAAGAAAAATTGAAAAAATTTCAAAAAAATCAAAATTTTCAAAACGCAAATATTATTAAATATTTTATATTCGCTTGTATAAATTTTATTGTATTGGATCGGCTTGGGATTCGAATCAGTTGATATTTTATGTTATTTCTCGTTAGGCCCCATCACACAACCTTAACAAAGGCATGACTGGTCATTAGAACGAGATTAATATTTCGCTGATTCAATTAATTTATTTAATACGATTAATTTAATTAAGCTTCTCTGTCCGTTGTTTTCTCATTGGCAGTTCCTGGTAAAGCAAAATATCTTGTGATGATGTTGTCTTATAAAGACGAGGGGTTGGATTCACCTTTTTTTATTGCAGTACCTGCATTCCTCGAATCACCCACCTTCGTAATTAAAAATGTTCGACTTGGTGAGGCGACCAGATTGATTCCATGATTCCAAAGTCCTGATCACGACAAAAGAAAACACATCATACCACAATTTAGCTTCAGATAAACAACGTCTGTGCACAATATACTATCTTTACGAGAACTTTGCGTAATTTCAAATGATGTTCATTCGATGCAGAGTAAGATTTTTGTAGAAATTCGTCGTTTAGGAGTTTCTGGGAACATCCTGAACTGCACAAGCAAACTTCAATGAACTCTTTAACGTGTAAATGAAGAGATTAAGGGGGGATCCTGCTTTAGGAGGACTTAAAATATCGTTTTTGGGGGAATTTTTTAGGACAGAAAAAAAATGCGCAAGTCTAGTGAACTTTTTAGAGCATTTTATTACATATTTGAGCATTAAAGAAAAAATATTTCGAGAGAAAAATATTTAAACGGAACACCTTTCAATTGCAGTCTACAATCGGTGGGAAAGATGTAGCTCGTAATTTTTGTCTGAAACAAAAAAAACCAAAGAAAATTGTAATTCTCATATATTTTCTTCTAAGTGAACTAAAAAAAAAAAAAACAAAATTTTGAAATTCAAGATTTTTCTCAGGTTTGAAAATAAATGTGCTCTTTGCAGGAAGAGAAAATCATTTCAACTTGCTAAAAAAGTTGTTTAGAATTTTTTTTCATTAATGTTTTTAGTTCAAATCGAAGAGAATGCTACTAAAGATGTGAAAAGTTTTGTTTCGTTTTGATTGCTTGTCTAGTTTTCTCGCAATCACGCCCACCAGTTCAGAAAAATCGTAAAAACGAAAACTCGAGAAAACGCGCTCTAAAGTTTACGATCAGGAAAAATGTTAATTGTCCATTACTTACGGAATATCTCGTTATAATCCTAATATAGCTCTTACGAATTCAAAATATTATTGTTTCGAACGACCGATTGAACTTGTTTCAGTACATAGTTCGGTGTTATGTGTCTGCGGGAAGGGGGGCGCGCTTCGTTTGTCCGAGCGTTCATGCGTTCGTATATTTTTTTCTCGACACCTCACTGTGTTTAGTGCTGTATCTTTGAAAATATTGCGAATTAGCCGCTATAACTTTTTATACATATTCTTAGATATATTAGGCATAGATTTGGGCAATAATTTTTTTTTTGAGCCTTCTAAAGCAGGATCCCCCCCTTAAAACCGTTTCCAGCTGGTGCAAAAAAACAAGTTGGGTTGGGTTGGAATGCGTTTTATATAATTTTTTATTTTCATTTAGATTTAAGCAAAAGCGATGCAATTGGACATCTTTTTTTATTATAATCGCGACCAACTTAAAATTAAAGTTAAATTGTTTATATGAAAGCTCTTCATGTTAACTAAATGTTTTTTTTGGCGATCAATTTAAATGAATTGTTTATTGGATTAGGTTAGGTTGGGATGGGTTGGATTAGGTTATGCGCCTTGGACTTCAGTGCGAAGACCTAAGCGAGCAATTGCTTTTTTCTATAGCCTACTTCGCGCCATAATTCTTTATTTGACACATAAATGTAATTTTTGTATTATTACAAATATCGTTAACTCGTTTGGTCCATTCATGCAATCATCGGCACTCGAACCATCCATCTGTACATTATCGATTCAATACGACTGTTAAACCTCCCCCTCCCACCCCCCTAAACGCGACCCGTAACGAACCGAAAACTCGAGAGGCGACGCCGCCCGCCGCTCTCGCTGTTCAAACAGAACACAAATCAGCGTCGGCGGCACCGTAAATAATTAATAACGTTAATGAATCCAAAATTGCGAACAAATCGGACGCGCCCGGGGGCCGGCTAACGAAGCAGCGCCCCCCAACCGCCCGAATAAAAAGACCGAACTTCGCGCGAGGAATTTTCCGAGCGGAGTCGGGGCAATTATCGCCGCCGTCGGCGGCGCCGCCATCGACGATTATTAAATTCGGAGCCCGTGTGTTTTACGATTCGCGCTCGCCGGTAATTATTTCCTACGTATTTAATTGGTCGATCGCGCACCGACGGGAGCTCAATCGGAAAATACGTATCGCTGCGCGTCGCCCGAGAGCATTAGTTCGCAATTAAGAGCCTTTTTCGACGTGCGCTGGACGCGATTCCGAACTTGATCGGAATTCGGCCCATTAAAGCGGACCAATTAAAACAAACTCGCGAATGGAAGTTTAAAGTTTCGTTGTTGTTGTTACCACCGGTGGAATTTTTTTTATGGTTTTTAGCGCGGGCTTAGTTAATTTGATTTTTTCGCGCGACTTGCGGCGAAATATTGTTATGACAGAAGTTGTGTGAGTAATGGGTAATGGAGAAACGAAGTAAACATCGCGATAAATACCAGATATTAGCGGTTGTAAGGTCGTGCATATTTTCATGCGTTATTGCGGCGATTAAGTTATGGAATGCGACGCGGTCGGCAAATCTGCATTAAATGCGATTACTCAGCGAATAAAATATCGCGGATGACTAACTATTAAGTCATTTCGCCGTATTCTGCGTGGACATTTAAATTGCACGAACGTTTAAAATGCAAGTGCATTAGAAATGAAATTAATGTAAATAATTGAGCGTCGTCAGCAGTTCATAAATAAAATTTCTTAAATATGTTAACAAATAAATCCAAATGGTGTAATTTATTTATTATTATTTTAATTAATTAATTTATTTATGTAAAAATTAATTATTAATTAATTTAACGAAAATACCACCTCGACAAATCCCCAACGAGACACGTCGCCGCCGTTCGCATCACTGCACACAAAGTCGTAAGGGGATACAGCTCGTCATGTTACAGGTGCGCGTCTTAAGGCCCGCTCATAAATTAATATCTGGGTTAGAGGGATCTCCGCCGAAGTGCAACCTTAAACCCGGCAACCCGGGTCCGTCGACGGACTCGACTCCCCGCCCTCATTATTAATTAAAACCAATTAAGCATCGGCGAATTAACGACGTCGAACGTTCGAATTTTCGTGTTTTTGAGGCGTCGCGCCCCTGCTCTGTGCCGCGTGCGTTTGGAATTTCAATGAGGAGCCGATGAAAGTCGTCAATTGGGCGTGAGCTGGAACTGTCTTCGTTTTTGTCCAGACACACGTTTTTCCTAGACGGGTTGGGTTGGGTTGGATTGGGGGGGTCGACTGTGTCTATTTTTGCGAATCATGATTTTTTTATATAGATTAAGTCTCAGTTCGTTTTGAACTTTGAATTTCTACGTCGTTGATTGGAAATTCTGCAGCGTCAGATTTTGAAGATTTTTCGCTAATCACGACTCGAAGTCTACATCCGGCGGTACTATTACTCAATGGGACTGTCATGTTGATTGACGCCTGTGTTCTATTTAATATCATAACTGCCCGATGACATTTCCAAATCTTTGTTTTATGTATCTGGTTTGGCGAGTTGATTGTTCGTTTAGCATTTTTCGATAGCATTGTCGTAGATCACTTCAATTTTTAATTTGGGTTTCATTTTTATTAACACTTTTGTTTATCGATATCAAGTTTTAAAGTGACTGGATTGGGTTGGGTCGATTGGGTTGGTTTGGACCAACCCAACCCAACCCAACCTGCTTGAAAATAAAGAGCGTGAAGTCATCATAAAGTTAAGTTAGTTCGACAACTTTTTCAATCGGTCAATTTGGGACTTTGAAGAAATTACCATCGCCTCTGGCTCAATGTATCAAGAAAATTTCCAATCTATCCCTCGCCCCATTCTCAGTAGAAAAAAAATCCCCACCACTTTCATAAAAAAATAAATATAGTCTTCCTTCTTCCTTGAAAGTTCCACTTTCTAATTTCATATTTACGTAGTCACCACGGTTTAATTCCTCCACGTCTGCTATTTTACACTCACACACATTGTTGACTCAATCGGTTCATTTTCGTCTTCAAATGATTCATCTTCAGAGGGTGGGTTAATGTCGTTAAGTGTTATTTTTCAGTCACAATATGTTTCGAGTTCGAGGTCATCATTATCATCGAGGTGGTAATAAATCTTCGCCACTATTAAAGCTTGACACTGTTATTTTTCTCTTTGATTTTTCATTTGGATTCTGTTTTAGTTTCCCCTTTTGGAGTTTTTCAGTCAGAATATGTTTCGAGTTCGTGGTCATCGTTAACATCGTTTGCAGTGATTTTTTTTAATGGGGTGGTACTAAATCTTCGCCACTATTTTTCATTTGGATTCTCTTTCAGTTTCTTCTTTTGGTTTCTCTTTTGGAGTTTCTTTTGGTTTGTCATTTGAAAATTCTTTTAATTTTTCTTTTGGAGTTTTTTTTTTAATTTTCTGTTAACTATATAGATGACCTCTTTGACAAATACTTTCCACTCTTTTGTTCTTCGAATCCAGATTGAAAATTATTCTCAATATTTGCACACATACTCTCCAAACACTGTCTTCATAGCTTAGGAAAGATCTCCTTCCTCATAACGTCTTTATTTTTTTTTTGTTTTCACATATTTAGGAATTTGCCATTTATTTTTAATGGAGCTAAAAAGCCAAAGTCTGCGTCATACGAGTACTGCTGGGTTTGATTGAGTCGTCTTGGCTTCGATTGGGTTGGATTGGTTCCAAACACTGTCTTGAAAATATTTTGGTTTGATTGGGTCGTGTTGGCTTCGATTGGGTTGGATTGGTTTCAGTTGGGTTTGTTTGGGTTGGGTTGGGTTGGTACAATTCCAGTTACTTCGGATGCAAAATTTTCCAAACACTGCCTTGAAAATATGTCATTCTTTATAACGTCCTTATTTTTCTTGTTTTCATATGTCTTAGCACAAAACGTGGTGTCGACTGACGATGAGGGAATTTTCATTATGATCGCATTGTGAAGACGCGGTTTGAACGATAAATAATTTTATAAAATAATTTAAAACGGTGCGAGATTCGATAAAATTGCGTATATACATGAAACTGCTGAGAATTAAATTGGCTGGCGGAATCACATGGATGTTTTTTTTTTATCTTTTTTAGTTTGGAAGTAGGACGAGTTCATAGTCGTATTGCGACTATGAACGAGTTCATAGTCGTATTGCGACTATGAACTCGTCCTGACTACTGACTACGATTATTGCGTTTCGAGAAAACATTTTGCGCCGTCGATTCCATTAGCAAATTTAATTGTGTACAACTTTGTTTATATATTTTTTTCACATGCCTAACTCTCGTTCATATTTTCATGTACATTCCCATCCAGGTTAAGTTCAGTCATCTCCAATCGCGTCCAGGCAATTAAATCAAATCCAACCCAACTCAGCTTGACTCAACCCAGTCCAACTAAATCAAACCCAACCCATCCAGGTATTCTTCACTTATGTCCAATGTCATCCAGGTCTTCTCCAGTTATGTGCAGTCTCACCCAGATCGTATTTCACATTAATCTTTTAAAAATATTCGTCCAACTCATCCAAGATATTCGTCCAACTATGCAGTAATATTTTTGTTATGCTACAATTCTTAACAATTTTAAGAATTTTCAACCCCAAAAAGTGCATAAGGGAATGAGGTCAGATCTACTCACACACACATACCTAATTTCTAACCCTTCAGGTTAGTTTTATTTCCACATTTTCCGCATTTATACCACAAATTCTGCTTCAATTTACATAAATACAAAATGCATCCAATTTCATATCTAGCAATCTTTGTCTTTAACAAAGACTACTTCAAAATTTTCATCTTTTTGAACGTCTTGAATCCTGCGTTTTCGAAAATTTTTACCCTACATTCTTCGTATTTTGATAGTTTTCTTTTCTTGCTCCTCATTTTCATTAGCTTCCCCAATACCTCATTAACTAACCTCTGCCCATTTTAAATAATACGTAGTTATTTATATCATTCAATTTTTTCTGATTGTTCTTCAAACTTGTAAGAAATAATGCGATATTTTCTTTGACTGAACATGGCCATTAAAAGTGTAAATCTCTCAGTCTTTGAAATCAACCAAGATGTGTTGATACGTTGATTAGTTTTATTAATTGTGATTGATAATTGTCACTCAGCCTTAACATGATGAGTTGTAGTTTATGGCTGGAATGGAATGAACAAAAACGAGCAGTTACACGATTTTCAGGAATTGGAAAATGGTGATGACGATGACCCTTTGTAAAATGAGGTCTCGCGTAGAGCTTCTGCCAATCTGTTTATGATCCTTTTTATTAAATTGTGACCACCTTCCAGATTCCATACTGACTTTTAAACCGTTATAGAAAAAAGCTAGAATGTCGGTAATCATAAAAACTGCAAAATCAGTAACGATGTCAGACGATGAATGTAATTGACGACCATCGATCGGAGTCATGGTTTTTTCTTTACTCCCAACCAGTGGAGAATCGTTCCACGCCTTCTCTGTACGTGAACGCTGCTACTTATATTTAAAGAGGAGTTGTGGTCATTAGTCGTTGAAATTTTTTTCTTGGCTATGAAGCAAAAAAAGACGTACGTAGCATTCAGCCTCCGTAGAACTCGCGCGACGAAGGTGCACAGCTCCACATGAACGGACGTCATCGACACCGCCGCCGCGTCCTCGGGTTACCCAAACGTCGACGTTATCGCGCCTCCCGCCGTCGATATTAAACTTTCAGAGGCGTCTCGCCTCTCGCAGCCTTTGTGCGGCGCGCCCCGTCGCGACACGTGATACCGTTGTCTTGCGTATGCAGGGCGCGAGTTATTAATTTCGGAATTCCGGGGCGGCAGCGCGACGTCGCGTCCTCGTCCCGACGCCGCGCCGCCTCTTTCGGCGTCTACGCGCGTCAATTTAACGATCTCGGCGCTTCCTCTTTTCATCTCCCGCACTTAGAGTATGCAAATTTAATTGGGTGACAAAGTGCGAATATTATGTTCCTCCCTGCGCGCTGCTGCCGGCGGAATTATTTTTATTGCGACGACGTCTGCATTCATTAGTTCGCGATATCGCATTACAAAGCGACGAACGGGATATATGTTGTTCGTTGGGGCTTCGAAAATTTTCAGAGAGGTATTTCAAGAGAATTTTTGAACTTTTGGACTCAAATCCGAGTAGTCATAAACGCTATTTTTTTATCTAATGTTTTAATAATTTATTTAATGAATATGGACTTGCACGGGACGTCGACGAGCGAAGCGAAGCGAATTAATTTATTATGGCCCAGCTATAATCAAAGTCGTGGACTTAATAACGGAAATAAATCAAACATCCCCACTGAGAATTGAACCCCAACCTCCGACTTACCACCCCGACCACTTAACCATCATAACAAAACATTTCAAACGTTCATGATCTTCATTCATATTTAATATCCGCAAGGTATATATCCCCGATGCGCAACGGACGACGTCTAATCCGAAACGATTTAATTCGAAGCCGTCGGAGTTAAAATCGGGGACTTTTAAGCGCGGCCGCACGACAAAGTAAACTACGAATTGACGTCGGGCGCAGACAACGCGACCCATTGTTGTCGTCCGGCCGGCGCGTAATGGACATTTCAGTTGCGTTTCACTTGCAGCGGTGCAGAACCTGCTGTTGCTCCGGATTATGCCCTTATCGCAGTAATTGATCTGTTACATGTCACCCGGGGCACGTGCATTCATCGTTATCGGCGCGTCCAGAGTCGTCGCCGTTCGAAAACCCGATTTTAACGCGCGTGCCGGAGGACCGTCGGAAGGCCCGTTCGTTTCCGCGAAAATTTAAATTGCGCTTCGCACGAAAAAAAGCGGCTCGGATAAAAAGTTCGAGAATGAACGGCCGTACCGGCGATAAGAAAAATCCCGGGTAAATTGGACGCGTTCGCGGCGTCCTCGTTGATGCATCGCGGTCGTTTGAGCGGAGCCCTCCGGGCCCCTGCGCGAGATAAAAGGACAAGTCTCGATTAGAATTAACTGCGTCGCTTTAAAAAAACCGACGTAACGCGCATTTAGGTTCATCCCGACAGTTTTGAAAATCGTACGATTTTGAAAACAAATTTTAAAACGCATTTATTTTAATTCAAGGAAGTGTGATTCTTAACTGAAATAATAAACTTGAAAGAAACGTACGATCTCAGTCGAGAATTCGTATAAAGAAATCTTTGTTTCGAGCTCGAATAATTTATTTACTAGTGATCTATTACAGTTTTAAATTGCTTATCTATCAAGGCCATATATTCGCACTTATACGTTGCCAACATGTGATTCAATGGCAGTACATCGCCGGTGCGATTTACACTGACCATACTCGTTGTGCGAACCGAATTCTTTGCACTCGATGCATTCGATGTAAATATTGTGTATTTTATCACACGTCTTATATGGTCTTGTTCTATGGACATAGTTTTGTGAACACTCGTAAATAAAATTCAATACGACGTGACATGTCATACGAAACAAACACATTTAGTCTACATTATAAATTTAAAGTGTGATTGGTTTAAATTGTTAATAACTTAATTTTTATTGTGGTAAATTGTTGTAATAGTCTGAGCAGCCTATGCATGTTAGCAGGCGTCAAAATAATACGATTTTAATAAACTTTGCTGAGTAAAACATTACTTGTAAGATTTTCTGTCGTCGTCATTCGTTTTTCGTCATCATCGATGTAGCTGCTGTTGATGTCGTCTTGTTCCAAATTAAAAAAAAAATTCATGCATTTGTTTAAATCTACAAAGTGATTGTTTTTTTTAATGAATGTCAAAATTAATAATTGATCATTTAGTTTGCCCAACCCAACCCAACCCAACCCAACCCAACCCAACTTAATTTTTGATGGCCCAACCCAACCCAATCAACCCAGAATTTTTCAACAATTTAAAATTAATTTTAACGTAAATTGTCAAAAAAAAACTCATAAAATAACTAATTTTATTGTGTAAACCGGACGCGTCATGAAATTAAAAACATTACACAGTTTTAAATTAATTTTACGTAAACTGTCGTAAAATATTCAAACTTTTTAAAAATATATATATTTTTTGTTGACTTTTCTTACTTATGATTTTTTTTTTAATTTATTTAGTAAATAAGTATATGTACTCAAAAAATGTTAACATATTAATAAATTAATAAATTTTCCTGCCGTCGGCTTTAAAAATGCGAATAACGTCCATTTGCAAATAATCAAGATTTGAATAAAATGACCAATTCAATAATGCCATTATTCTTTGTATTGTTTTTCATTTATGTGGTCTCCAGTAATCTAGTTTTGCTTCGTTTAAGTTAGTTTAGTTTAGCATAGTTTAGCTATTAATGAATTTAGGGTACTAAGGGAAGAGCAGCTTAATGTTTCGTGTTCAGCTGATTTAGTTTTTCAGTTTTTTTTTTCCTTTTTCTATGATTTATGTAAAAACTGTGTTAATTTGAATGACTCGCCAGTGGTCAATAAACATTACCATTATTATTATTATTATATTATAGTTCAAATAAATCGTAGGTCAAACTTTAAAATGTATATAAACATTCGCTGAATTTATGTCGGCACACCATTTTATTACCAATCCCACTTTAACGTGCACGTCCGCAATGATAATCATTGGATATTGTCGAAAACAAGTTTTTTATCGGAAAGATACCCAATAGTAGTAATTTAAAGTAAAAAAACGGTAACACTGCGCAAAATCGTTTAATGACAAACAAGGAACTACGCCAATGAATAAAGATAACTAAAACTCTCGGCTCGAATGATATCCAAATTTTGCACGTACGAGTTTTTTTACTTAGTTCCCGGCAGGTACATACGTTCGATTGTCATTGGACGAGTATTTTTGCTGAACCTATGCGGTGCATGCTATTATTTTACGTTGCAGTAAGGTTGAAATTCCGGCTTTCGTCCGTATTGCCCAAAGCAAGTTTTTTTATCCCGGCGATAACCACTAATACTAATTTAGAGTAAAAAACGGTAATACTGCGCAGAGTCGTTTAGCGACTAAAGTTCCCCACTCTTGAACGCTATGGAAATTTTGCACGTACGAGTTTCTTGTTTAGTTCCTATCATGTATTTTCGATTGGCTGTATACTAAGATTGCAACACAATTAAATACCAGATAAAAATCGCAGCGTTTAGAAATCGTCGAAATGTATTTTTTCTACTCTTTAATTGATATATTAAACATTCGTTACCATTGTACCTAAATGATGGTCATTTAGATAAAAAAAATCATTATGATACAAGTTTACGACCAATAGTAATGCAGCACCAGGAGAGATCTAAAATTCATTACTTTTGACAGCTGTGCATGGGGAATTGGTTATTCGTTTTCTTAATAAATTGTTTACAATTGTTTTTACGATATTTAATAAATAAATTGGGTTGGGTTGGGTTTAGTTTTTCATACATTTGATAATTTAAAAAATGCCTCTCAACACGAAATATGATGCTGCAAAATTTTAAATATTTTTTGAGGTTTTTTTGGTTTTTTTCATTATCAAAAATGTGCAAAGAAATTGGCGTATAATTGAAATTTGTTGTATTTTTTGAATTGTGATAAATGCATTTTTATTACACAAATTCCTAGCACGAATTGTAATAATTCAAAAAACGATTGAATACCTCTACATTTTGACTCGAGGCAATAATTTAAATGTCAACACTTCGACAAAAGAATATAACATTTTTCAAAATTCAAGGAAATGCAATGGGTCGCGTTGGGTAGGTGCTAACTTTTTTTTTAATCCGATCACAACTGGATGTATTACTTGGACATTGATTGCATTTAAGAACACAATTTGAAAAAAATGCCTTTCGTGATTGAAAAACGAAGCACTGGCAAAATTTGCATTTATGCGCAATTCATCTAATGGTTCAAATCAAATATTTTTCAAAACGACGTCTGGCATTTCAATCGGTTTGCATTTATAATAATAATAAGAATAACGATAATAAATAATAAATCAATTAACAAATACTTAGATTGACATTTAAATCAAGTTAGCGAATCTATTGACACTTGCTGAAATAATAAAAAAAAAAACTTCGACCAATTAAATAAATATATTTTAATACAAATTATTTAGCAAAAATCACTTGCAATTACGCGAATAGCGTCGCCGGGCACTCGTAGGAGGGGGACACTTACAGAACGCGCAGTTAATAAAACGATCGGACGGATCGGGGCGACCGTGGGCGGTCGGGTGTCTGGCGACGTCGCCGTAGGCGGAGGAGGTCGAGGTGTTGTGTACTGTAGCGGCACTAAAGGGATGAAGTTAATTAATGTTCTCGGTCGCACTTGCAACCCTAGTTTAAAGACGCAGCACGCCGCGAAATGGATCCATCGCCGAACCGGAGACGTCATACACGATCCGAATTTCGACGTAACGCGCGTCATCTGTTGCGGGGGGGGGATCAACCGCTCCCCGTGCGGCTCCTCCGGTGGCAGCGTCTCGCTTTTGAAACCTTATCAGATTTAACGAGAACTTTATTCGTGGACTTGTCGAGTTGCTCGTGGATAAGCAAGGGTTTATTATAAAAAAATTAAATCAACTTAATTCATTATTTATTCGACGATTTTATTTCGTTTTTGTATCGTTATTATTTTTATTATTATTTCAAACTGTTTGTCCAACGCTCGCGAGATCCGATGATTGATTTCGCTTTGATGCACGCTCATGTTTACTTTTATGCGGTTGTTCAACGATCGGACTGGAAAGTAATTAGACGAGTGTGAGTTGATTTAAAATTTACGTTGTCGTTTTTTTTTCGACGTGCATATTTTTGAGTTGAACAAACATCGGTGGACTTTGTGGAACGGTCGTGTTTTTGCGTGAAGCAATAAATTTTTAATTTCGGAAAACTGATTTTATTTGACATGCAGATAAACCTGAAAAATTTTATCATAGATGTTAATAAAAAAATTACAATAGTTAAGAATGCCCAAAATTAAATTTTATTAATTAGGTAAATTAAATTTTATACTAATTTGTATAACTTGTATAACTAGTCCAGAACTTGATGGAATTGAATTTTATGAATATTTCTGTTTTATCCGATGGGAATATTTGATCCAGTTCGATGTAAATATAAAAGATGAATTATTGCTAAGGTAGCAATAATAAAGGGAAGTATGAGGTGCAACGTGAAGAATTGAGTTAAAGTAGCATTATCAACAGCGAAGCCTCCTCATAATGATTGAACAATTTTATTTTATATGAAATAGATAATAAATTAGTAATAACGTAGCTACTCAACATATCCTAGGAAAGTTGTTGTTATTACGAGTACTGCAAATCAAATAATTACTCATATAGTTCAAGTTGGAAAGTTTGGTTGCTGTCAGAAATTGCAAATGAATTCTAAAGCAGCTATTAAGCAGAATAGAAGATAAAACAAAAATTACTAATATTCCAATATGTAAAAAAAAACAATTAAAATGCCGTTGCAAAATTTTCAAGTCAATAATTTCCTCCACTACTAGAGATAAAATCGTTTATTGTTACTACCAAAGATTGCTAGGTGTCAATCGCTCATGTGTATGTTTGGTTGCCAACTGAAATTTGTATGACGTTTAGTATATGTTGTTAAAGCCGTGGAAACGGCGAGTGTATTATTTATAAGATTGCTAACGGCGATGTTTGCCGTTTCTTATGTTTTGTTGTTATCTTATGTAGTGTTCCATTAATTTTAGTTCAGAACTCTGGATTCCAATTAAATAAATAAATAAATACGGTAACGATTTGCAGCGCGCGCCGTAAATAACAATGACGTGAGAAAAAAAACGTCGGTTATGACACGACGCGCCGCGGTCGCTTTATCAGCCGGCGATTCGCTCCGTTCGCACAAACATGTTTTCGAACCTTCCCAGGGGACCGATTGGCGTAGGTCAATTTTCAGTCAAAACAAAGACCGCCGCCGATAAATTAGAAGGCGTCGGACTCGATATAAATACACGCACCTCGCGGGCGAGTCGAAGGCGAAAAAACCTCGTCCGGTCGGCGCGGCCGGCGACGACGACTCCCTTGCCCGTTGCGCGCGGAGAAAGTTGGAATTCGACGACTCGCAGATATGCAAACCGGTCCGGGACAGTTCGCAGTTGACAAAGTTCGTTCCGATATTGCGTTTCGTGACTTGGTCGCCCCCTTCCCGCCCTCCGTCGAGCGAACACAATTCGATAGTTTCGCGAGAGCGCCGGAGCGCGAACGTTTAACTTTGTTTGTTGCAGCGCTGCTGCGTCCGCTGGCTGAAATACCAAATATGCAATTAAAGTTGCGAACGGTAGCACGACGACGTGAAAAGACTGTTTGTTGTTGTCTGTTGCGTTGGCTGTGTTTCGAAGCGCTGGATCCGGTATAATTTTATGCTGAACGAGCCGCGAGGTTCGCCGGAAAGCGCACGAAATGCGATTGAACTAGTTTGCGAACTGGATTTTTGCGCCATTGTGGACACGAAAACCAAAACACATTTCTTGAACATAAGCAATTGTTGAATTTTGTTGATACACTAAATAAATTCATACTAATCAACATGTACGTTGCCCAATTCAACTCAACTCAACCCAACTATTTCAATTTTTAAACTTTTATTGTTATTGGACGCCCCCACCAACTAGTACCACTTTTTCAGTTCTCCATCTGTCATTACCACTTCGTGCATACGATTAACATTTTCTTGGGTAGTGACAGTCACTGGTCGTCCAGCACCCTTCGCATGTTCGCATGTTTGTGTTGTTTAAATTCTCGAGCCATATTTTTCACCACTTGGTAAGAAACAGCACCCTCACCTAATACACCTACCATGTCTTCATGAATTTCTTTTGGCGACAAGTATTGCAAGTATTTTATACCGAACCTCTGATTTTGCCATTTTTAGAATTTCTCAAAAATTGACTACTTAAATTCTAAATTATTTGAACAGGTTAGCAACAAATGATTAACACTTTAATGTGTCAAATTGATTCAACGTCACTCAAAGCCTACGACGATAAATAATGATACAATAGTTGTGAAGAACACCAATGTCATTGCGGCTCAACAAAGTAACGTTGAGGTACACGTCGATTAACTTAACGCACACAACACAAGTCGTGTAACTAATTCCTTTCTTGAAACTGTGTTTTCCCTCCGTATAACTTCATATCTTGAACACCAGCCGCAATTAAACCGCCTCGGGCGCGAAAGCGAACCGGCAATTGCGCGAACCTATTTTTCCGTTTAACCCATCCGCGTCTTAATTGTTAGCGAGCGGCGGCGAACGAGCGCCTCCTAAATTATGCGCGAAGTAATTATTTTCGGGCGCAAGTCCACAAACAGCTCGCCCGTTCAAACATCGTTTAGGCAGTGTAAATAAACAGGGGGCGCGCGCGCGAAGCGCGATAAGTCGGAAGGAGACGGCAACGGAACTAATTCGAGTGTAATAGAACACTCGCGCTGGTTATTTTTCCCATCGCCTTGTTTATCCTCCAGTCGGCGGCGGGTAACGCGAGCCGCATAATTGAAACACAGATGAAATCGTGTTCGAGGTGGCGGGGGGGAGGGTCGAGCAAATAGCGAACGCGATTGTTCGCGTACGGGAAATTTGCGAACGGCGAGGACGGTTTTGTAGTCGGCGGCGGTGGTGGTGGAGATAGCCGCGTATCGGTGCGAATGATCTAGGATCCACGTGCGCCTCGACTCGCGATTGTAAATGGACGATTTCGCTCCTAATCGTTGTTGCTGTTCGAAATGAATAAGTAAACTATTAAATAATCCGTTTTATTTTAAACCGTTCAATATATTTTCATATGACATTTCGGTCGGCAACCAAACATACACATGAGTGATTGACACGTGACAATCTTTGGTAGTAACAATAAAGCATTTTATCTCCAGTAGTGGAGAGAATTATTGATTTGATAATATTGGAAAATTTTGCGGTATTTTACGGTATTTGAGGCAATTAATTGTTTTTTTTTTACATATTGGAATATTAGTATTTTTTGCATACTAGCATATCAGCAAATTTTGCACAATTGTTGTTTTGTCTTCTTTTCTGCTGAATAGCTGCTTTCGAATAATGTTGGAATTGTCACCGAATTAGTTACTTACTATTGCTGATGCGTTTCATAATTATGTGCCTGTTCTCTTCCGTCCCCCTGTATCCTCTCATCTCCGGTCCTTATCTCTTTTCTTCTCCGTCAATCTCTTTATTTTCTTCATTACCTCCAATCCACCTCTTGTCTCATCCAAAATCTTTTTCCAGTTTCTTCCCATTATTTTCTCCTCATTGCTCCATTCTATCTCCTCACAATCCCTTATCCATTATCCATTATTTCCTCCATCCCCGATCTCCCCCCTTTCAAATATTCCGGTCTACTCCCATATGTAAAAATTTCTTTATATCGCTTATTATATGTTGCCTTCCTCATTTTCCCTTATCTTCCTTGGGCTTCTACCTGTTTCCATCTTTCCACTATCTCTCTCAATTTCCTTCTCTTCTCCCCTTAACCTTAGTGCTACCTGCCACACTAACCCTGCCTTTTCGTAAATGTTCTTCCTATTCCTCTCCCATTTTGACAGTTCTGTTTTTCTTTTTTCTCTCGTCTCCATCGCTCTTAACATCATCTACCGTATCTCTCCTCCCCCTCAATCCCCAGCTCATACCTAACTACCCTTCTGCCAGCCTCTATTGCCATCTTTTCCAGCATATATTGCTGAGGATTAAAAAACAATAGTCTTGATACGTTAACGCCATGAAGAACAACAAGTTGTAAACAGCGTCGTTGGACATAAAGAGTAGATTGATTGTAACTTGTTCAATTGCAAGTGACTGGATTGAAAATGAAGAATGTAGATAGTCAATTTCATGGCTTTCTGACACGTAGATAAATATCCAGTTATATTTCAATGGCATTCTTGATCCATTTGTAGTTTTTCATTACTGTTTTATTTAGTTTACAGTTCATTGATTTTATTTCATTTATTTGGGTTGGGTTGGGTAGGATTGGGATACGTTGGGTTGCATGTATATTTCATATACACGAAGTTAACAATAAAAATCTGCAGTGGTCCGCACTGAACTTTTTGTTCGTAGATAATTTTATTTTCCAGCAAATTTCTGACTTAAGTTGATGTTCGTTTTTAATGATACAAAAAAGGCGTCGGTGAGGGGGGTGAGGGGTGCAACTCGCAATCACAACACAACCCGTTTGTTTTCTTTTATCGTCGACGATTCCAAGTTCCCGAATTACGCGGGAAATAATTCGCGCAGCGAAACAAACAAGAACGAAACGCGCCGTGACGCGAACAGCGGCGACAAAGGCTCCTTTTATTTCACGGGACATTAAAACTCAAAGTGTCTTTTGTGCGCGGCGAAAAAACGGCGCTCGCGCGAAATCACAGTCAATTCCGGGAATAATTGAGAGAGAGCGCGGCGCAGCCATTGTGCGCCCTCGCAGCGTCGATCCCGTTGTCGTTTCCCTCCTCGATGCGTTCACGTTCGAACGCGGCGACGCTCGCGATTTAAAATTTTCGATCGCACGGCCGTGTCGCAACTCCGACTTAATAAAAGGCGTGCGATCATCGTTCCCGTCGGCACTCCGCGTCGCGTCGTCATCTCGGCCGCTTCAGTCGAACAAGGTCGCATGCCGCACATACCCGAACGCAAGCCCACACTTTCGTTTCGCGCCGTTATCTCTCCGCCATCGAAACTCGCGGCTCGGGAATTTAACGTCGCGTATGTTTCGCAACGAGGCGAGAAAAGCTCGGCCGGGGTCGGCGCGCGTTCGTTGCGTGCGGTCCATTTACGTGGATGACGCCGCGCGTCCGATTGCGAAACGCGTTTCGTAATTGCGACGGAACATCTGTTGGATCGGACGTAATACCCGTTTTAATCGGCGAGACGGGCGATTGCGTTTCGCGTTGAACGTGAGAGTCGATCGCACGATGTGCGAAGGAGTCGAAGTTTTAGCTCGTCTCGTCGCTTTCGTTGTGATCCCGACCCTCCGGTTCGGTAATCTAATATACTTGTAAAATAAAATGCACCCCACGGTAGAAATTTTAACGGATATTTGTTGGGGGGTGGGAAATGCGACACGCATGTTAATGTCGTATGAGCACCAAAGTTCTCGGAAATAAAAAATCTAATTCTAAAAAATAAAATTGAACCGATCGAGACCTTTTTGTTTATTAAGACCCATTTTTGTTGTATATTTTTAACCCTTCAGTCATTCTAGGGGATAGTATTTAATGGTGGGGTATTTTTTTACCTCCAGACAGATTGTCAAGGGGGGATCCTGCTTTAGGAGGACCTAAAATAGCGTTTTTGGGGGATTTTTTTTAGGACAGAAAAAAATGAGCAAGTCTAGTGAACTTTTTAGAGCATTTTATTACATATTTGAGCATTAAAGAAAAAATATTTCGAGAGAAAAATATTTAAACGGAACCGATTTTTATGCACATTTGTGCAACACCTTTCAATTGCAGTCTACAATCGGTGGGAGAGATGTAGCTCGTAATTTTTGTCTGAAACAAAAAAAAACCAAAGAAAATTGTAATTCTCGTATATTTTCTTCTATGTGTACTAAAAAAAACCAAAATTTTGAAATTCAAGATTTTTCTCAGGTTCGAAAATAAATGTGCTCTTTGCAGGAAGAGAAAATCATTTCAACTTGCTAAAAAAGTTGTTTAGAATTTTTTTTTCATTAATCTTTTTAGTTCAAATCAAATAGAATGCTACTGAAGCTAAGAAAAGTTTTGTTTCGTTTTGATTGCTTGTCTAGTTTTCTCGCAATCACGCCCACCAGTTTAGAAAAATCGTAAAAACGAAAACTCGAGAAAACGCGCTCTAAAGTTTACGATCAGGAAAAATGTTAATTGTCGATTACTTACGGAATATCTCGTTATAATCCTACTATAACTCTTACGATCTCAAAATATTATTGTTTCGAACGTCCGATTGAACTTTTTTCAGTACATAGTTTGGTGTTATGTGACTGCGGGGAGGGGCGCGCGCTTCGTTTGTCCGAGCGTTCATGCGTTCGTATATTTTTTTCTCGACACCTCACTGTGTTTAGTGCTGTATCTTTCAAAATATTGCGAATTAGACGTATATTTTATACATATTCTTAGATATATTAGGCATAGATTTGAGCAATAAAAAATTTTTTTGAGCCTTCTAAAGCAGGATCCCCCCTTAAGAGAGCTAAGGTAGACACGTTTTGCGAAAGTGCGCCTCGTTCCTCGCAACGCGCTCCGAAATTCGTCACAAACGCGCAGCAATTCGCTCGCTCCTCTCCCGTCGTTTCACCCGTTCCGCTAACTTTTAATAACCGGCGCATTAAAGCGTTGTCTGCGACCGTGCGACAGGTAATATTACCGGATTAAAAGTACTTTTGAATGTTCGACGCTCATTAAAGTGGAAGGGCAAACAAAAAAAAAACCCCGACGAAGACGAAGTAAACGTCGCGTTTATACGAAGGAACGCCGATATTAATTTCATCGTTTTCGTCGATTACGCCCGAGGGCGGGGGAGAACTCTAAAGTTCCTAATTGCGTTTTTGCGACGTCGCGTCCGTACAAATCGGCGTCGCCAAATCCCGCTAACAAAGTCGTTGAAACTCTGCCAATGAGTCGAGTGGCCCGAGCGCGGGCAGAAATAAAAATATTTGCAGGGTCCTCGCAGCGGAAGTCCGGAATAAGGAGGTGGATTTATGCGACGGTAATTCGATATCTTGTTACGTTTCGTCGAGTGGACCCCATTATTCGAGGGAGACGTCGTCGAAGCAGGTAGCTACGGATCGTTAGGGCCACTAGAACGTCTAGGTTTAATCGATTTCGTCGTCGGGGGGGGGGGAGGTCGCGCAAAAAAGCGCCCTCGAAAACTTCGCGTTTTTTCCCTCTGTTTTGATTCGTTTCGTTTAGTTCTTGCGCGTCTGTTCGGCACGTCGTTAATTTGTTTGAAATTTCGGTATTCGAAATGCGTACAAAAAAAAAACACAGGCACTTTAAACGTTAAATGTTAATGTGGGTTATATTTGTTGTTTTATCTTCTTTCCTCATCTTTACTTTTTTATAATTTAGATTGTAAATAATTACTCACCGTTTTCACGATATCTACAACTTATAACAATAAATCATTTTTGAGCCCACGACTTCAATATCACTAATTATTTGTTATTATTTAAACTTATATATGAATTAAATTGACTTTGTTTTCCTGATATGTCTGTATCTAGTAATAGACGAAGCTCGTCACTAGAATGATATCTTCATCCAAAACGCATTTCCATTGGCTTTTATGCCTTAATGCAATCACGTCCAGATTTATTAGTGAAAGATAGCTGAACGGGTGAAACGACGGGAGAGAAGCGAATTGCTGCGCGTTTGTAACGAATTTCTGAGCGTGTTGCGAAGAACGAGGCGCGCTTTCGCAAAACGTGCCTTCAATGTGGCATTTGTTGCGATTTCTAATTAACATCATATATACGCTGCAAGTCCAAACAAACAATCGCCATATATAAGCTGTGCTGTTGTTATAAAATAATTCGAAAATAAAATGCACTGACCAAATACTAATTTTTGTTAAATGAAGAAAACAATTATTCGAAAATCATTTGAAATGAGTAAATGCGAGATGTGGCAATCGAACCCCTTAACCCCTTAAGAAACAGAATGAGGTAAAATGAGCGTCCATGGAAAATGTACCACATCTCCAAGGATGAATTATATAAAAATTAAGATAAAGAGGTTACAAAATGTCAACTTTGTCAAAATTTGGGGAAATGAAAAAATGTAAATTTGTAATAATTCAAAAATGAATATTTTTAGCAATTATATTGTCATCTTTATTTGTAATTTTTTAATGTAAATTTATGCCACTGAATTTTACATTTTTTGGGGCTTGGGTTGGGTTAGGTTGTGTTTTAGTGCTATTTTTTGACAATTAATTAATCGGTAGAAAAATAAATACAAATAAAAAAAAACGCAACTCAACCCATTCCAATCCAATCAAATCCAATCCAATAAAATCCAATCCAATCCAATCCAGTCCAGTCCAACCCAATCCAATCCAATCCAATCCAATCCAATCCAATCCAATCCAATCCAATCCAATCCAATCCAACGCAATCCAACCCAACCCAACCTGTAAAATAAATACAAATAAAAAAAACGCAACTCAACCCATTCCAATCCAATCAAATCCAATCCAATAAAATCCAATCCAATCCAATCCAATCCAATCCAACCCAATCCAATCCAATCCAATCCAATCCAATCCAACGCAATCCAACCCAACCCAACCTGTAATTTTCTATAATTTGAAAATGTTCATTTTTAATAATTATATTGTCATTTTTATTTGTTTTTTCTTCTAAATGTAAATGTGTAAATTTTTCAAGAATGCCGAATCTTACATTTTTTGGGGTTGGGTAAGGGTGTGTTTGTTTTTCATATTTTGGCAATTTACCTCTTGACAATTGATTCAAATCAAAGATCAAAATAGAAAGAAAAAATGAACCAACCCAACCCAACCCAATCCCCACAAAAATGTAAAAAGATCGCACGCCCAATACAAAAAAAATTGTTAAAAATGCTCAAAATTTAAAATTTGTCATTTTTACTTTACAAAAAGTGCCTACACGTTTGACTCAAAAAATGTTAAAAGTTCAAAAAATATTAAAAATGTCGGTCGTTTTTTCACTAATTTAAATGTCAGGAATAATAATAATAATTATTAATAAAACAAATAAATCAACCCAACCACGCACCACCACAAGGTTGTAATTTTTTTCAAAAATAAAAAAAATTAAATATTTGATGAATGAATGTTTGATGTCAAACAGTTAAAACGTTCCAATAATTTAAGTGTAAATTTTTAATATTAAAAAATTTCAAAGATTTTCAAAAATTCGAAACAATTTAACATTGCCAGAAAAATTAAAACATGCAAATGCAAATGCAAAAAATATGATATTGGAAAAATAAAAAACGTAATTTTTTTTTATTAATATATTTTTATTTATTTTGTTTCTATTTTTTCAAAATGTAAATTTGTATATTTTTCAAGAATTTCGTGCCATTAAATATTAGGGTTAGATTAAGTTGTTTTTTCTTATTTTTCTACTTTATGACAATTAATCAAAAGGTAAAGAGTAAAGGGGTATTGATGAATTTTTACAAAAAAAAATAGCAAACCGACCCCCACAAAAATGTTAAATTATCGCGAATCCAATAAGAAAGAAGAATTTTGAAAAATATTCAAAATGTAAAATTTTTTTATTGCCCCTTTTATGTAACAATTGTCATTGTCAACATTTAAAACGTAAATTTAATTGCCAGAAAATCTTAAATAGTGTAAAAATGTGAAACTGTCAACATCATCAAAGGGGGGTCAAGAAATGTAATTTTCGAAAAATCAAAAACATTCAAAATTGTTAATAATATATTGACATTTTGAATGTTATGTTGAGTCAGGTTGTTTTTTCCTATTTTTCTATCTTTTGACAATTAATCAAATCCAACAAAAATGCAACAATACATCTAGCACATCCAGTTCAAAAAGAAAAAAAATTAAAATTGTACGAAATTCAAAATTTCATCGACACTTTTACGTAACAACTGACATTTTAATGTTTTTCAAAATGTAGTCATTTTACATTGCAAAAAGTGCTAATTCTAAAATTGTCAAAAATACAAAATACCAACAAATACGACAATAATTCAAAAAATCAATCCAGCCCGCAACAAAATCGAAACGTCACGAGCCTCAAAAATGCGAAATATGTAAATTTTCAAACTGTCAAACTACAAAAAATTGCCCAACGTGTAAACGTAGCCAAAAAAAGTAGTGTGGAAAAGTTTAATATTATAAAAAAATTAAAAAATACACACATGTGGGGCAGTTTTAATTCGCTTAAATTATGTATGGATTATTTACAATTTTTATAATGTTGAGCGTGTTTGCAAATTTATATTTTTTTACATTTTCGGTAATTTTGTAATTTATTGCAAATGTTTTGAATTTCATACAATTTTGAAATTTGTCAACGCAATAATTTATTTACAATTGTGTATATTTTTGTCGTTTTTAGGATTTTGCGTCTTTTTGTAATTTTAACAGGAGAGTCAAAGTTTTTAGATAATGTATTGAGATTATTATGTATTTTTTATAAGTTGCCCATTTTTGTATATTTTCGAGTCTAAAAATTCGTAAATTTCAAAAAATGACTAAAAATGACAAACCTGAAAATGTCACAGTGCGAAAGCTGTTAAACATTCAAACATTACGAAACGATCGAAGAATGTTTATATTGGGATTTTTAATCTAAAAATGATTAAAATTGTCAAAAAATAAAACGAAATTATTCAATTTTGTCCATTTAATTTCTGCTTTTTTTTTGGTCTTGTCATGGCACGATTTTTGATAATTTTAACGTTAATGGTGGTCATTTTGATAAGGGGGTAGGGGTCACTAATAATTTTATAGTCCTCTTTGCAAAGTTCACAAATTGCCAATTTTTTTAAATTTTACACGACAATTTTTTTTCGATAAATTTTATAAATTTGATCATATTTACAGTTTTTGTCTTTTCAAATTTTTATATTTTTAGTCGCCGCACCAGTGACATTTGTGATATAATATAAAATTTCCAAAAATATAAGAATCGTTTGAAAAAAGTGAAAATTGTACAAGTGACGAAAATTAAAAAAAATATATATATACAAAGTTTGTCCGAATTGAATTAGCACATGGGCTTCCAAAAATATTATTTGGTCCTGAAATTGTGCAACACATGAATTATTGGGGAATAACACTCGACCACCTACCTAAGGGTGATGGAATTAATGAATAGTTTATGGGCAGTCACCATAAGTCAACATAAAACAATCGATGAGTTGCCAACGTTGTCATCAAATGCGAAAATCAATATCGTCAAAAATTACTTTGCAGTCACACTAAATTAGTAACATAATTTCAAAAGTACACACAAAACATCCACGACCCCCGCATTAATAATCGAACTGGACAAACCCCGCGCGGGATCAGCGCAATCCGACGTCCTAATGTAATTGCGACTTCCCAGATAAAAAACGACTTGCCGCGGCCGCTTACGCGATGAAACCACCCCACAGCGCGCACCGTGCGCTCGTTAACATTGCATTTTTCGTGCGGCATTTTCGCACAATCCAATCACATTACCAACAATTCAATTAGAGCCTAACGACTCAAACGCGCGATCACCTGCCGTGACGAGACGACGTAAAGGGATCTTCCCGGGAACCCGGCGGCGGCGCCCCCGTCCGGCACGCGATAGCCCGCGCCCGAATAAAAGTCGCCGAAACGGCCGCAGATCCATCTCCGCAGAAAAATCGCGCCGCTTACTTATTCGGCGCGAGATTTATCGCGCGGTTCGGCGACACTCGTTTATAAAGTAAAGCGCGTTATTAAAGTCGCCCTTGAGGGATATTTCGCGAATGGACGGGGAGATTAGATTGGGCGAAGGGGCGCTTTGACGCCGGGTAATTTTTCAGAGTTGATTGTTTCGCTGGAAATACTTCCGGCGGCGGCGGCGTTTATATATTTTTTTTTTCGTTTTTTCGCGTTTTGCAACAACGACAGATTGCGCGCCGGGCGAAATCGATGACCCATGGGCGCTGCGGATTTTTTGCGATCGCGGAACGGCGGGCGGCAGGTGCGACGCGGGCGCATTGTTCGATTGTTTGCCGGAGCGGCGCGCTCCGGACGCGTTCGCGCGAAAGCGATTGATTTTCGTTTGAATTATTGTTGAAGATAAATGCGATTTGGGAAATAAATTCGCGCGGGTGCAGCGGCGCCGCGAACAAAAAGGCGCGTCAGTTTCGACCTGACAGCGGACGTGTTGATTTAGAGGATCGTGCGTTGTCGAAAACAATGTTGGTTTAAAGCGCGATATTAATCCGCCTATAAACGTCTACTTGATGCGAGATTGGATTAAATCTTTTGCTGTGGATTTTTTTCCATATTTCTGCAATTTTAATTCGAAAAGATTTATGACAATTTTTAAGCTTGATTTTTTTCTGCATTTGGAAAATTTTGATAAATAAAAATTAAAAACGCGAAAAATAGATTACTGCAAAATTCGATAAAACGTTTAACACAACAAAGAATATATTATCCATGGCGAAAGTATAAGAGGAAGTAAAATTTCTTATCGCAGCGACGTGCACCATAGAACAGACAAATTTATAAATCCAGCTCTCAGAATGTTAGTATCAATTTGTCTATTCTATGGTGCACGTCGCTAAGCAAGGAGTATAAACGTCAAAACGAAGTTAATTATCGCTGAAATAAACATAGGTGCGCATAATTTAACAATAGTAGTAAGTTTAGGAAGTGTGGCATAGCGCACACCTAAACCTAAATTATTTTTTTTTTCACCTGAACTGCTCGTAATTATAGAGATCTGATTCAACCGATCTATGCGCCCATCGCATATACGAGGGGAGATCTACTGATCTGAAAAAAACTTTTGATTCCTCTGGGAACAAATTCTTTCGGTTGCTCTTCCAACCAGTCGTTTACGGCCGTCATCACTTCGTCGTAATATCTGGTCGCCCGAAGATATTCTTTTAATTTTGTTTTTTTTGCAGTTGTAACAATGTCGACATTTTCGACAACTTTGATTTTTTTATCCCAATCATTCGTCGATTTCCTTCTTACTAACTTTAACAATCGTCGATTAACTTCAAAATAAAACAAAAAAAAATCCCGTCGCTCGCGAAGCTTCCGGGATCGCGCCAAATCGACCGCCCCCCTCTCCCGCACCGGTTCGATCGTTTAATCGAAGTTGTTTCGTAAACCTTCCGGGTGACATTTAAGTTTCGCGACGTCGTTTCCGCCGCCGAGATTATTGATGATCTCGGTGTAACTTTGGCCGCTTCATTAAACTATCCAAACTTTATCTGGGCCCGGAGTGGTGCGGGCGGGCCGGGGCGGACGGCGGAGGTGTGGGCCGAAACGCGACGACGACGACGACGACACTCCGGAAAAATCGATGGAAAGCCGCGAGGTGAACGGCTGCGGCCCGCGACCGTGCGCTACGCGAGCCGCATAAAAAATTAGCCCTTTCCGGTTTCCACGGTCGACCGTCGATGAATTTCAAGGAGGCGTTTGCATTTGCGCCCTTGCGTCAGTTTGCGCTTTTCGAATGCGTCGGGCGTCATCGTTTGCGATTTCTTAGAATGTTTTCTGTTTTAGTGGACTGTAAGGGGGGGATCGAAAAGTGTGGGAGCATCGCGACCTTAAATTATTTTCATCGACAAGACCGCTAATTAATCAAGATAATTAATGTATTTTAATTGTAGGCCAAAAACTCTGATTTTTCCATTTTTAGAATTTGAACAGGTAACATGATCGCAATAAAATCTTCAAAAATAATTTGATAATTGTGAAAATAGTAGAAATTATCAAGAATCGTTAAAAATACCAAGAAATTACAATGAATCGTCAAAATCGTTAGAAAATTTAAGTGCAACAATATCGTAGGCATCATCAAAAGATATTTAAAAATAGAAAAAAAATATTTCAAATATATCGCGAAAAATTATTAAAAATCGTGCAAGACAAATTGTCAAATTCCTTGCAAAATTTCGCAATAATCTTAGGAATCACAGGATAATCGTAAACGTTATCAAAAACATTAAAAATATATTTCAACATGCAGCAATTGTCCAAAAATCGTCCAAAAATTATGAAGGAAACATTAAATCGTCAAACAAAATTTTCAAAGGTTGTTTCAAAATTCTTTAAACTCGTAGTAATTATTAAAAATCTTCAATTAATCATTGAAAATTTTAAAAACAAAAATTATATCGTCTATAATTATCAAAAAATCTTTAAAATCGTAAAAATTGCAATAAAAGGCTCAGGAAACTTTAAAAATCGTCAAAAGTGGTTACAAATTTTGAAAAGCGTCATCAAAAACTCGTCAATGATAAAGTAAAAAAAATTCAAAAATTGTTTAAAATCGCAACAATAGTAAAACAATAGCAAAAATGGTCAAAACCGTTATAAATCGAACAAAATTATCAACAATTGTTAAAGTCGTCAAAAGAACAAAAATTGTGGAAATTTCCAAAACTTAAAAATAAATATTAAAATTATTGAAAATCAGTTGTCGAAAATAATTGGATAATTGTTGATTGTCGTAGAAATTATCAAAAATCGTTAAATGTTATAAAAAAATCGTTAAAAAGTGCGAGAAAATTGATCTTCAAAAATAATAAAAAAAAATATTTCAAAATGTAGAAATCGTTTAAAATCCCAACGATGGTAAAAAATCATAAAAAATCGCAAAAATCTTTAGAAAACGACCAAAGTGGTGAACAATTGTCAAAGGTTATCAAAAATTCGCAATAATCACAGAAATATCGTAAACATTATCAAAAACAGTAAAAATATATTTCAAAACATAGCAATTGTTTAAAATCACCAGGAATCGTAAAAATGGTCAAAAAATTATGAAAAAATCTTCAATTAATCGTAAAGATAATCAAAATTCATGGAAATGGTCAAAAATCGCAAAAAAATAATTAATTAATTCAAAATAGAGAAATTTTTTAAAATATAAAAATCGTAAAACATCGATAACAGTTATCAAGAAATCTTTAAAATCTTTAAATTTGCAATAAATTTGAAAGTTTTAAAAATCGTCAAAAATGGTCAAAAAATCTTAAAAATCGTCAGCAAAAATATTTCAAAAAACTTACAAATTCGTCAACATTCGTAAAAATTGTCAAACAATTGGTCAAAACTGTTAGAAATCTAATGGTCAGCAATTGTTAAAAGTTGTCAAAATTTCGTAAAACTAGTATAAATTTATTCAAAGTGATAAACATCAAAATCAATAAATCTATCACAATAAAACCGTCAAAAATAATTTGATAATTGAAAAATCGTAGAAATTAGAAAAAATCGTCAAAAATTATCACAAATCGTTAAAAATCGTAAAAATTGTGAAAACTGTTGGAAATCGAACGAAATGGTCAGAAAATTTTCAAAAATTTATTAAAAATCGACAGCCGTCAAAGTGGCGAAAAATCGTGAAATTTTTCGAAATCCGGCAAAAATCGTCAAAGTGAATATTAAAATTGTTTGAAATCGTTAAACCTTATCAAAAAATCATTAAAGTCACCATAAAATCGTCAAAAAAAATTGACAATTTTAAAAATCATAGAAATTAAAAAAAAATCGTCAAGAATTGTCTAAAATCGTAGTCGAAAACATCACCAAAAACGTTTAAATTAGATAACTAGAAAAATTAAACTTCGTTTAACATCGTAAAAAATATTTTATTGCAAGTACTTTTCAATTAATAAGTTATATGTGAGTGAGAAATTAATTAATTTAAACTTTTCTTAAAAATAAAACAATTAAAATTTAAATAAAATTATTAATTGAAATTCAGAGAAATTGATAACGAATTTTTCATATCGCTCGGCACCGTGCGTATTTCATTTGGGTATGTTTATGTAATCGTGGCGTTTGCAAACTCGCCGAACGAGCCCGACGAAGACGTTTACGGTGGATAGGATAAGCGCATCGACTGTAGATCAAAAGTGAAGTGCACTCTTCCTTAAATTATGGCGATACAATATACAACATATAGAACAGAACGTAATTATGAAAAAAGTTATCGTTATAAAGTAGCCAATTCATTCAATTCACAACGCAAACAGCGAAAGTACATTGGGTGTTTTTATTCTATTCGTATAAATATGCATCTGAAGCAAGAAGTACAAGCAGAGTTGGCAGCCTTGTCGTTGCAAGCACTTCGCATTGCGGCAGGACTGAAAAACAAGTGACAAATTCAACCAACGTGACAACAAACGATATATACAATACTTTAATGTGTCAAATTGATTCAACATCACTCAACGCCTACTATCTCAGGGAAGCTAAATAATGATCTCCCCTCGTAAATACAATAGTCGTGAAGAACACCAATGTTATTGCGACTCAACAAAGTAATGTTAAGGTACACGTCGATTAAGTTAAACATATGCCGGATGACGAGATAAACCCACCCATAACGAGGACGGGACGGGAACGATCGCAGGCTGATTCGCGCAGTAGTTCGTCGAAACTTTGTAATAACATGAAAAATTTAAAAAAATAAATAAATCAAGAAACAGTTTATATAAAGAGGTTCGTCTACATGTTTTCATGTAATCTAATATGAATCTTTTTTCCTTTCATTGCATCTTTGACAAACTTGGGTGAGAATGACTTTTGAATCCGATAGCAATGTCCCAGCATAATTATTATCCCAGCATAAGTCAACCGTCACGAATATTGCTATTGTTTGCAATCCCCCCTTTTTGTAAATAAATCGACGTCGATATTTGCATCAAATCCAGCTTCGTTCGTGACACGCGGCGCAACGCCGATCCCGCCGCCAACGTCCAAAACGAGCGTTCGATCGCGGCGGGCCGGAATTTACTAACAACTTGAAATAAAGCGAACGCGGTCGTCGAAAATAAATCCTGTTTATTTAGGTTTCGGCGGTATCGGAGAGTTCGCCAAACGGAAATGTTAAATACGTCGGCGTCCGAGCCAAAATCGCTATTTGCGAAGGTGACGTTTCGCGGGGGACCACTCGCACACACGCATCCCGTCCCCACCAATCGATTTTATTAATTTTATTTCCATCTCGCAAATTTCCCGTCTTATCCGGTTCGACGCGCCGCGCGCGTTTATCCGATACGTCGTCGTCGTCGTGTGTGCATAAAACATGTCGACAAATGGAAAACGAAAACAACGGGGGCGGCGCGGAAATCAGCATAGAAATGGGATTCAAATTTATTTGCGTGCGGGAGAGGCGGCGGCGGCGCGCACGGGGCCCCGAGACACGTCTCCAGTTCGCCGGAACGTCGTGACGGTTGTCTAATATGGAGCGCGGAGGGTGACTGGAATCGCATTAATAAGGGTCCGGGCGATACGTGCGCCCGAGTTATTGGATTCCGGAGCGCGGAGGAACCGACAGGCGGGAGATTTCCACTTTTCACCTACGTTTCGTTCGGCCCTATCGATCGTTCGACGTGCGAAACGTCCCCCTTTGTCTCGGCGGATCGGGCACGTTAGGATATTTTCTTATGTGCCGTGGAAACCTGCGGAAAATTTACGATTTTTTCACGTTTTCGGCCGGGAAAGGGTTGAAGAGAAATTCAGTCCGTAATTTCGTTCCATGCTGTTGGGACTTTTGTGCACGAAAATGATTGCCGAAGATTTTCAACTCTGTGTGATAAATTAAAAACAAAAAATTGAAACAAATAGCCATTAAATCAAGTAATGCCCATAAAAAGAACTAAAACTAGAATAATTTTCTATTTAAAATAGTTCGACGAACTATTGCATGAATCAGCCTACGAAGAATCCGCCAAAAGTCCTCGAAAATTATTTAAAAAAACTTAAATCGGACATTGTTTTAATTTTTGCATATTTGAAAATGTTGACAAATTGGAGCCATATTGGGAGAGAAGGACGAGGGAGCAGAGCTACTAGGGGAGATAAAGGAGAGGAGACAGGAGTGTACGAAAAAGAGGGTGACGGAAGGGGTTAAAGGTACAAATGTTGCTGGCAAGGTGACCAAGGGAGGGTTGGAGCGGCCAGAAAAGAGTAGACGAGAGAAGGGAAAAGGAGCTAACGTCGGCCAGGAAGGCGGAGAATATATATATAGAATACTGGGTAATTAGAACAGTCAAGGTGACGGTAACAGAGGAAGTACCAACGTATTATAATTGTAAAAAGTAAGATGCCAAATGAAGGTTGTTATATATACTTGGACGACTGGATAATACGAACTAAGAGAATAGCATGCAATCAGACGATTAGCTAGAGAACGAATCATCAAAAAGAAGAATTTCTGCGAAGTCAACCAAGAAACATCACGAACAACAGAAAAATGTTTATTTCTTTTTCTGAAACCGAGGAATTCAAACAAAACTACTAGCAGCTGTAGCAAAAAAAAAAAAACATCAAATATCATCGAGGAACTCAACAAATAGTATGACCAACGACATGTGCAACAGCGATTCTACAAACAACTGCATACAACACTATCGAGGAGATTTTGAAGCATAACTGTTAGCAGTCACAAAAGTTAGCATCACCACGAACATAGAGAACGGGGAAGAAAATATTAATAGAATGCAAAAATCGTCAGATGACTCTGTCCAGTGGTTTGGGTTGGGTTGAGTTGGATTAGATTGGGTTGGTCTGGGTTGGGTTGGGTTGGCTTGTGTTGGGTTGGGTTGGGTTGGTTTGGTTTGAGTTGGGTCTGCTTGGGTAAAATTCCCGTATTCTGATATTTTCAATGCCAACGTTAATAAAACTAAAAATAATTTTTAAAACATTTAATTTTGTAAACATTGTTTTTTTTTATTTGTATAGTTGATTATTGTGTACTTTATTTCAAGAACGTTTTTTTAAATTGTTTTAATTATTCTCATCTTTTTGATTAGATGAGTGGTCGTCGCCTAATAAAAGCGCCATCACGCACATATATGCAATTTAATTTCTAAGAAAACGCCGGAAATCACTTAACTTAAGTTGCATATTTTGTTCGATTCTGACAAATTAAAAATATAAAACGAACAAAAATAATCATCAAGTCCTAGTAACGAATTTTCTATTTAAACGAACTATTGCACGAACCAGCCTATCAATAATCCGCCACAAGTACAACACCTAAATAATTTTGAAAAGCGCAACAATTTAGAAACAATTTATTATTTCCAGTTTCACTTTAGCATCTGTCTCCATGTTCAGAGTAATCCCAGAGAAGTCTTTTTTTTTCATTTTAATTGCCTAACTGTTTACTTTATTTCAACATAAGTTTGCGGTCCTGTAATTTGAAGTTTGTTATCCGTTTTTGTGTCCTTGTTGTATTTTTTCATTTAATTTTCATGTATTTATTTGTGTTGGTGTTAACGTATTTAGTTTTATTCCTATGGTGTTTTTCCTTTACGCTTAATATTTCTTGCATTCATTTTATTTTTACTCATTTCTTGTGCTTGTTTTGGATAATTTGTCGCATTGCTTTAAGTGTTTGAAAATTATTTTTACGAACGTTAGTACATTTAGAGAGCTTTCGTAGGCTGATTCGTGTAGTAGTTCGTTGATATTCTGAAGGCGTCAGTTTTAAATGGAACGTTATTCTTGTTCTGTTTTTCTCTTTCGTTTAAATTGTCATATCGTAATAATCGGCTTACATTAAAATAGTTGCTAGACGAAAAACCAAAATTTCTTCGTAATATTTTGCAAGTCAAGTAGTGCAAAAATACCCAGATTTTAGTGATTTCCAGCCAATGGTTATTTTTACAACTTTTTTACTCCTACACCGTTCAGAAAAAAAAGAAACTTTGAATTAAAATTTAGGTATGTTTTAAAATGAAAATCGTTGAATTTTTGTTTTTTACGTTTTTTTCTTGTAAGCTTAGTGGTTCTTGCATTCATTCAATTTGCGTCACAAAATATTTAATCAACAGGACTACTAGTTGCATAGCACAGCCATCAATCAATTACCATCACAAAACCCTAACAGCAAGGTCTAGCTACTGCATCACAGCATTATTTAAAAATCTAGCAGGACATCGTGCCACTCTCCTACTTTGTGTTGACTGCTTTTGATGGTGATTCATAATTGCACGTTGCGGCGCGCTAATTAGTCTTCCATACTGGTATTTTGCGTCTGTAATTGATTGGTGACTGTGCCACCCTGACTAATTCTGCATAAAACACCTTATCACCTAGGACTAATGTTATTGGCTTGGTGATCTTTTATTGAAGATTTCATTGACAAAGTAAACAGCTACAGGAGAGTTTTAAATATTTCACAATAAAATTTTAATGCATTTTCTTTACATAAAATAAATAATACGTGTACAATATTTGCAATGTAAAATAGGAGCTATGTATATTATTGCACACATGAACTGGACTAGGCCACCTTAATTATGAAACTCAACGTCAACAGTAGTAAGAACTATTTAATCGTATGAAACCAAATGATTATAACCAAAGTATTATTTGTGTAAGTTTGTACGCGTCGTTCTAATGAAAAAGTTGGTGGTAAAGATCATAATTTACAAAATCTATTAAAAAAAATTGTTATGAATAGCATTCTCAATGTAAACTGCGTTAATTCATTTAAACATTGTTGACATTTGTCTGTAACAAATTCAACTAAGTAAAAAATTGTTTAAGATATTTGTCGAAATGTCTTAAACAAGTTAAAGATGCAACGATGAGATTTTATTTATTACACAGTAACCGAAAAATTTAAAAAAAGCCTTCACGTTTTAAAAATAATTGTGCATCAGAGCTGACTAAAACATCCGGAGCTTAAAATATCACCAACGTATTATTGCAACGAATGCAACACTAGATACGGTTACCGATAACCGAACGATTCGTCGATATCGACGTTTAGATGCGTATCATAAATGTGCGACCGTCGACGACGATTTAAAATCAAAACGAAAGCGATAAAAAAAAATTGCGGCGGCGCGACGCGACGAGGACTGGGTCGCCGGCAAAGAGCTCCTCCGTCGTTTGCGTATGCACGAAATCACATTAGACCGCAAATAACGGCGGTCCCCTCGCCACCCCACACTCGACGTAATGCAGTGCCGGGGCACTCCACGTATTTAATAATGTAACGACGCCGGCGGCGCGACGGCGCACGCCTTCGCTCGGTATCGCTATTAATTGCAATACGGGACGCGCACAATGGCAACGAGCGCACGTCCCGATCGCTATCACGTGCGAATCCGGTTAATTCGTTAATAACATCTGCAACCTTCCAAGCCTTCCAACCCCCTCCATGCAATTATTTATACCAATAGTTTATATACAACCTGATTTTTCCGATTTCTATCATCGATTTCATTAACGAACGTTTTCAATTCGGACCTGGTGCTGAGTTAACCAACGCGCGAGGACGTAAGTGGGACTCCCCGTGACCCGATTTCGGATTGTCAAATGCAATTCGCGACCGGCCGTTGTGAATTACGGGCGGAGAATGTAAATGCATCATGTCGGCGCTCCAATAATGGCAAATATCTGCGCTTTCGTTATTGACGTGACTTTATTTATTGGGGCGAATGTTTAACGACGGCGAGTTATCGATGTTAATGCCGGGTACACGCAAACGCCATCGAGCTTTCGTGTTGGGACGGCGGCGGCGGCCCCGAAAAAGCCCGTTTCGCTATGAATTATCGGGAGGAGAACGCTTGGATGAAACATTTTGTGCATTTGATTTAGGTCACTTGTTAGATGGTTTTTTTGTGGTTGTTGGATTGGCAAGAATATATTATTTTCGATCAAATGTAGCTTTACAGCTAAGCTGGGAAATTATGCGAATGAGAAGTCGTCCCCTCCCTCTACATAAAAAAATCGGAATTGCACTGAAAGACCTCGCAACAAAGCTAGAAATCCACACAATTGTATTTCAAAATTTCGAGTTCGGGTTCTAAAGTCATCGACTCATTCGTTGACCTAATTACTGCAAATTTAATTAAATGGACGTCCCTCATCAGTTCAACCGACCCAACCCCACATTGACCGCAGGAAAGTTTTTATTTCAATTGAAAAAATATATTACGTACATTACGTAGGAATTTGTAATTTGCATGAAGTTCATCGTTGGTATTATTTTATTCGTGACGATCCTTCAGTGGCATCGTAATAATATTATTGGTTAAGTGGATGTCGTTGAACATCGTCATTACGAAGTTGTAAAGCAACGAATATCTCCTGTGTATGGAACGTAACGATTGTAACGATCTATAACCTAAACCAACATTTCGACACTCGAAACCGCAAGTGTTAAATATAATTCATTTTGATTGCTTCCATCAAAAATTTACGAAAATTTTAAATCCTTTAAAGTCCTGCGCTAATTGAAAGACAACGACGTTGTTCGTTAACTTTTACAACCGTTCAATTTTCATATTTTGATTGTAAATTATGCGATGGTACACCGGAATTTGCTCCACGGAAATTTGGTCTTTTGCGATTTTAACAACAAATTGTAAAAATCAATTTTGAAACTTAATTTGTAAAAACGACGCGACTTTGAAGAAACTTTGCAATTGAGACGTTTAATACGTAAATTTTGTCAAACATTCAGAATCATATAAAATTCTTTTTAGTGTTTTGCGCAGAATAAAATCATTATTATCATTTTCATCGGTGCTAGTGCCTTAAGGGGGGATCCTGCTTTAGGAGGCCTAAAATAGCGTTTTTGGGGGAATTTTTTTAGGGCAGAAAAAAATGAGCAAGTCTAGTGAACTTTTTACAGCATTTTATTACATATTTGAACATTAAAAAAAAAAATATGCCGAGAGAAAAATATTTAAACGGAACCGATTTTTATGCACATTTGTGCAACACCTTTCAATTGCAATTTACAATCGGTGGGAAAGATGTAGCCAGTAATTTTTGTCTGAAACAGAAAAAACCAAAGAAAATGGTAATTCTCATATATTTTCTTCTATGTGAACTAAAAAAAAAACAAAAAATTTTGAAATTCAAGATTTTTCTCAGGCTTGAAAATATATGTGCTCTTTGCAGGAAGAGAAAATCATTTCAACTTGTTAAAAAAGTTGTTTAGAATTTTTTTTTCATTAATCTTTTTAGTTCAAATAGAATAGAATGCTACTGAAGCCAAGAAAAGTTTTGTTTCGTTTTGATTGCTTGTCTAGTTTTCTCGCAATCACGCCCACCAGTTTAGAAAAATCGTAAAAACGAAAACTCGAGAAAACGCGCTCTAAAGTTTACGATCAGGAAAAATGTTAATTTTCGATTACTTACGGAATATCTCGTTATAATCCTACTATAGCTCTCACGAACTCAAAATATTATTGTTTCGAACGACCGATTGAACTTTTTTCAGTACATAGTTCGGTGTTATGTGACTGCGGGGAAGGGCGCGCGTTTCGTTTGTCCGAGCGTTCATGCGTTCGTATATTTTTTGCTCGACACCTCACTGTGTTTAGTGCTGTATCTTTCAAAATATTGCGAATTAGCCGCTATAACTTTTTATACATATTCTTAGATATATTAGGCATAGATTTGAGCAATAAAAGACAAATCGATTTTTTGAGCCTTCTAAAGCAGGATCCCCCCTTAAATTAATTCAAATTAAATAATTATTTAATTAATTAAATTTACTGACATGTGTTTCTCATTTAGAATAATTTTCGTTGGTATGATATGAAGTTATTGTTGCAACTCGATACTCGACAATATTTCACGCGTATCAAATAACCCCCAACGTTTGAAATAAGAAACTATTGCATTATAAAATACACAAATACTCCATGTGAGTTATTATAAATGAGATAAAACGCGTTATCTGCGAAAACGCGATAAAGTAATACACTGAACTGTACGGTGACCTTTGTAAGATCAGCTAAAAATACCATACCTCAACAATGAATAGTGCTATTATTCTAATTGGTTGCTTAGTTCTATACAAATGAGTTTCAGGGATGTGAAAATAAAATTTTTTTTTATATATTTTTTAAATATTTTCTGTCTTATTTTATTATGAAATATAGCCACTGTAATGAATTCAACCCTCGTGTCATCCATGTTTTGTGTCTAACCCAACCCGAAAAAAATTAGACAATTAAAATATGTGGACGTTGTTGGGTGCTAGTTAATTGAGTAAGTGACGCTTAAACTCAACTCATGTCATTCATAATTTAATCTGTGTCAACTGAATTGCCCCCAACTAGACGTGTCATATCAAGATGACCTACGTCACTGTTCGTTTTCAATTAAATTAATAAATGCTAGCAAAGTAGTGCAGGAATAAGCGAAGAAAAACCATGGAAAAATGAAAGGGGTATATGTATGTAGGGAAACCATTGGAAAAAGAAAAAGATATATATGTATGTGGGAGTAAAAATATTTGTATAGGAAAGGACGAACGGTAACTCTGGAGTCTTTTCCTGAAAGACAACAGAGGATTGGGTAATGACATTACTGAAAAGGAGCCCTACAGATGAAATCAAAAAGTTATTAGCATCGTAATCTTTTGATTTACTACCACTTCATTTCGAAACGCGTTTAATTCCGAGTGTCTTTCGGTTTTGCACAATAGAGTCATACGATTTACGACTTTACTGGCAAACTGCCCTTTTAGAATTTTTAGTATACGTCTAATTATTATGCATTTACTTACTTATTTGGAAATGGTGGAATACGTATCGTAATGAAACAATTATACAACGACGTATATGTATACGATGACGTTACAAAGGAAATGTGGTATTTCTAAAACTATCGAATTACTCAGTGAGTTTGAATGGCAACCCAACCCAACCCAACCCAACCCAACCCAATCCAACCCAACTGTTGCAATAAACACTCGGTCTCCGAGTCACCAGCTCGAAGCAATTAGAACAAATTTAAATAATCTATGGTAGACAAAAACTTATAAAGATTAGGGCACTGATTTCAATACAATTACAATAACATTACAAGGATACAATAGTAACTATTATGCATGGAGCAAAGATTTGAAATATGGGAAAAAACCCTTTTTTTATTAGAGCAGTGATTTCAATTGAGATCCAGCACCAATTATAAATGATTACATTTAGCCCCCCCCCCCCCCCGTTTTTATTTTTATGTTTACCATAACGTTTATCATAATTATTTTTAGACGTGTCACAACATGAGCTTTTTATCACGTTGTTATTATCTCAACGATGGTAGTCACTGATTACTTTCAATCGTCAATTGAGAGTCGATTATAAAACATGCAGTAAAATGCATTCAAAAATAAATATCCCGTGGGATATTTTCTATGTGGGTGATAATAACTCGTGGGTTTGAGTTGGTGCATTAAATTGTGCGAATGTTCTCCGGTTTACACAATAGGAGTATTGATTTATAACTTCTTTGCGCCAATATTACACATAAATGAGGACGTTACAAACAAATTATGCATAAAGTCAGCACATTGTTTCGTATACAAACGTTTGGCCTATGTCATCAATGCTATTGGTGACATAGGTCAGTGTAATCGATGTACGCATAGAACGTATGACTTCAATACGACGTGTTAGAGAAGCCACTAAACAGACATCACACAAAATATTGGTGATTTAATGTACAACAACTCATCAAAATGTGTAACGTGTACCAATCAACGTTGTTATTATATTACATGGCGATCCTGCCAATATCCGTTCGGAATGAATAATCATCATTCAACATGAAGAATCATAATTAGTTACCATGTATCGTAAAAAGTGGAGGAATAACATAGGAAGACGCAGCAACTAAGCTTTGAGAAGCAAGAACCAGAAAAAATGGGATTGAAGGGAGTAAACAGAAAAAATGAGAACATGCTTAACACATTGTCATGTGTCAAGCTTAATAAATAGTCAGAGTTGGGTTGGGTTGGGTTGGTTTGGATTGGTAAAAATTTGACTGAATAAAAAAATTTGTAGTTGAGCTTTATGCAGTTAGGTCCCTGACTAAAATCGTAACTTATTCAATAATTTCTTCTGAGTCAAATATTGAAGATTTCGTTTCAGTTCAGAAAATTTTCTGAATTGTGAGTTTCTGTTCGGCATGGAATTGAATTAAATTGATTGAGCTTGGGTTGGGTTGGGTTGGGTTGGATTGTTTAGCTCAACAAATTTTCTGAATTGTTAGTTTCTGTGGTGCATGCAATTGGATTACATTACACTCTGATTGGGTGAAGTTGGGTTGGGCTAGCTTTTTTAATTGTTTCTTTAAATCTGCATTGGAAATCAAGTAAATCAACAACTGCGTCCATTTATGTAGTTGGGCTTTATGATGTTAGGTTTCTGTCCTGTCATGTCCTGTAAAATTGTTGCTTATTCAATATGTTCTCCTTAGGTAAATTTTGAAGTGAAGACTAATGGACGCGTTTGTGAGGGTTGGTGTGTGGGGCAAACGCGTTTCTTTTAAGTCTTAAATGAATCAAAAATGCTTGAAAGTTCAACTGAAGACCTAAAAAGTCTAACCTAATTTTTTTTTGTTTGTCTGTTGCGTCATAGTAATAATTCAACCTGTTCTCACGATAATAAAAAAAACAATGGGTTATACCCATAATAAATAAACTGAAATCCAAATGCAAACACAACGAAACAATCGAATCACGACAATCACCACCATCATCAAAGTCAACGGTGCACCGATTGAGCAACCCGTCTTTTTTTTCACGTAATTATTTCGGCGTAACAATGCGATTGTTTCGGGTCACGGAAAAATCCGCTCGACTCGTCAACTCGCGCCGATGTAAATATTTCACCGTCGGCGTCGAGAGAATCTATGACCTAATCGGCCAGACATTCGCGTAGCTCGAAAGGGAATGTCGCGCGGAACGTTGCCAAATTTACGTCCAAGGTCGCCCGATTCATTAAGGACCCACCGATGCGACTCGTTCGCGGCTAATGACAATGCGGCGGGTGGCGGGCGGCGACTGGTCGTCGGCTTGGGAAATGCACTTTTTTGCATTCAGTCCGCGGTCCCGGCGATTAGTGTCGTCGATTGGTCGAACGTGAGCCCGATTTGCAAAAAATAAATTGGTGTCGTGAATCTGTTTGGAATAAAATCTGGAAAATAATTAAATTAAATAAATAAATGAAATAATTAAAAATTGAGTTAAAAGAGAAAAACGAACGCGAAAACGACGATGAATTGTTAAAGTTAAGACAGACTTAGAAATGAGGAAATGAAGTTGACAATTTATGAAATACGAAACAAAAATGAACTGGACAGGAAAATTACCAAAGAATTATTACCTACAAGAGAAGCTTTAATTGATTCGAAGTGAAAGACTCGTAAGTCTTTTTCAATTTGATGTTACAGGTGGTGACGGCCGTTTCGTTCTTACGGGCTCATCAGACCACCAATAACATATTTCCGTTTCTTTGATTTGTCTTCTTCATTTGCTATTAATTTAATTATTGTCTTGTTGCGGTAGATTCATCGATTGGTTTTTATTTGTACATTTTCATTTGCATGCGTTTAGTTTCATTTGTTTTGTTTGAAATTTTTTATTCTTCCTTTTATTTCTCTTATAATAATCTTAGCTTTATTTGTCTAATGTTGATTAATTTGTATTATTTTCTTGTTCCTGTTTATATGACTTTTCCCATATTATTCTAAACGCTGTCCAAACCGCTCGATATATTAATAATAATAATAAACGTCTTTGTTGCATTTGACCAAAGAAAAATGTAACAACAAAATATATATAGTATAACATACAATAACAGTATAACATATAATAACAGTAACATATTAATATTTGATAGTAATAATCATAAAAACAAATAAACAAATAAATTAAGTAAACAAAGTTTGGTCATGGTATTGAATTACATAACCCGTCGCCCATAAAACTGTATTTAATATTAATATCGACAAGAGAAAATGTATGTTATACAAAAATTATTTTGATCGGGAGGCGCGAATTTGAACGCGTCCCATTTCTAAACAATAATAGATAAATATATGCTGCTGCGTGGTTTCTGTTAGGCAATTTAATTTTCTACAACTTTATTTATGCTCAATTTGGCTTGTACAGTTTGTGCAGTGTATCAAACGAAACGTAGCGACGTTTAGCCCGACATCTGTCAAAACTGTAAATTTTATTTAAGTTGACATTGTGAGTAACATCTTTTCTAGTATTTTAAAATTTGCGCTGCTTTCTTTGCTTCATTAGGATTTTGTTTGTTTTTTATGTTCAACGCGTTCCCTGTTTGCCTGTCGTCATTTGTATTAAAAATTATGAAAAGTTATAAATGATTTAATATCAAAAAAAAATTGAAGAATTGCAAAATTGTTGAAAATGTCGTATGCCAATTCGTTAAAATTATCTAAAATGCAATAAATGTAAAAATTGCAGGAAATAGTCCACAATTCAAAAATAAAAAAAAAATATATAAATTGTCTAAAATTTTGAGAATGTGTACGAGTAAAGTTGTCTTAAATCTAAAGACGTCAAACTTATAAACTTGGGCAACATGTCAAGTAAGATTTGTCAGAAATTACAAAATTGTCAAAAGGCGTAAGAATTATATAAAATGAAAAAAATGGAAATTGTTGAAAATAAAATTAGAAAATAGTTGTAAATTAACTGCTAAGCAAAGAAATTTAAAAAATGATCAAAAATGCTAAATTACATAAAATTTTTATTTTGTTTTTCTTGTATTTTAATGTTTCATTTATTTCGTTTAGCTGTAGTCAAATTTATCGAAGCTGGCAATATATAAGCAGTTTGATTGTGATAATGGTTATCGATGTTTCAGTATTCGATATTTCGGCTACAAATACAAATTTTCAATATCTGGAATAGGTACATTTTATTTATCCCAAAACCACGAGGGGGTACTTTAACATCTGTTAATATTTTTCGCTATGAACAAATTTGTGGTTAGAAAACAATACCTTAAACGTCATGTATTTTGTTGCCAATTGATATAAATTTAATTAAATTATTAGTTAAAAAAAATTAAAAAATCGACATGTCGATTATGACTAGCAAGTTAACCGCAAGTTTTGAAAAACTTGTTTATGTTTAATAAAATTATTATACTAATAGTGAGCTTTACATAAAAAGGTTGATTATACATATTAGCAGACATGTACACCTGTTTCCTTCTCATTTGAATTCGTCCACAGGCCACGCCCATTTTTCATAATCAATCTTGATGCTAAAAAACAGTCAATACTCCCTGTTTACACAGTTCGTACGAACTACCAATCTAATATAAATAATTTTGAATTTATATTTATTTACTCTTAATTTAAAATATGTTTGTAATTATTGCAATTCGTACCTCATTTCAAATTAATCATATTGTCGCAAATAGTTTTAAGTCACTTGCAATTAATTTGTATTGAAATGTGTATCGGTCTGTATATGATTTTACATTATATAGAATTTGGTGGATTATGATCATGTCAACGCAACTCGTGTTTGCATCATGCATCGTTTAAACAGATAAATGTAATAATATACAGGGTACTTCACAACGACCATTGATTAGCCACCTATAAGAAAAAGCTTGAAATTAAAATCCCAAAGCTGTATGTAATGTTGTGTGACCTTTATCAACGTGACTAACCTAAGTAACTTCGTTATTTTAAATGGGATGTCCTATATTTTCGAAATCGCCCCAACATCTCCCCTAAAGGTTGCGTACTCTATTTAAGGTATACACTTTTAGAGATACTGATTTTTTTTTATAAAATCCATATTCTGCTACGAACGATAATGTAGGTGATTATGAATATAAAATATCAATCACCCTAAACCAGAACTAAGCACAAGGAATATTGTAAAAAATCGTCCAGATCAACTCTTATGTGACTTACAATTGAGAACGAGGCTTTAGGAAATTATTTGAACCATCGTTTAATCATAGATTGATATAGATAACACAATTCGTCTCCCACAGGGTTCTCTGCTGGGACCTTTATAATGTTCTACTATGACTGCTTAACGTAATATTAAATAATGGGTTCTTACAAAAAAAAAATGTCTTTTCAAAATTTTTTTCTCAAATTTCGAAAATTATATTGTAATTATCATTGCATGAACTGAAATGTTGTATTTCAACTATCAATTGTAAAAGAAAATAATAAATTTCAATTTTTTTTTCGACGGTCGAAAACCTGAGAATTTTCAAAGGGTACCCCTTCTCACAAAAAAATTGACTTTTCAATTTTGTTTTCTCTAAATTTCGCAAATTATTGTGTAATTAGCATTGCATGAACTGAAATGTTGTATTTCAACTATCAAATGTAAAAGAAAATTATTATATTGACGTTGATATTGCATTTAAATGCCATGAACATCCACTAAACAAGGATCCGCGAAAAGAACGCAGTTTGGATCCTTGGACAAACGTTTCGCCGTTGATATGAGCTCATCGGTACGATGCTTAAACAATTTCTGCACGCATTTCTTTATCAATCGATTATTGTCGAGAATTTTGCGTCGTCGACGAATTTATTTCCACCGCTTCAGCCGTGCAGCTGCGGCGGCGTTACGTGTCTCGAACGCACGGACAACCGACGACTTTCTCCGCGCTGGAATTTGATACACACATGACTGCAAATGTTATGCCGCCATAGCTCGTTCCCATATCATGACCCGGCTTTTTTCCGCCGTCCCCCGACCGTGTGAACCACCGCGTCGCCTTTCTTCCCCCCATGTCGACTTTCCGAGCGCTAATTCGTGTGTTTTTTCGTTGCAGGTACGTACCCGGAGCGAGCGGAGATTCGGTGGGCGCGTGACGTAAGGACGATCGGCCCGCGGCCGTGCGTGAGGTAATTTTTATGGTAGTCGCTAATGGAATATTTTTTGCTCCGGCGGCGCTTATCTGCGTCGATATGGTTTTAATGTTTGCTTTTCTTGCGCGCGCTCGATTCCAGATTGCGCGGCGCGGTGCGATGGCGTCCACATGTGTCGGTTATGGCGTTTTTTCGACGGTTTTGGACCGCGACGCCGGAAGTTTGACGATTGGGTGGGATTAATTGGTTGTGATAAGTTACTGATTTTAATGGGTTCGGTTGAGGGCGTAGTTAGAGTTGGTTATACAGGATGTCTCACGGTTCTGAGGTCGTATTTGTGTTTTTTTATTAATTAAATTAATTAAATTAAAGATAAAAAATTGGTAGGGAATCCGCCACTTCGTATAACTAAAATAGTTTATGCAAATGGTTTTTATTAAAAAATACCATAATTATCTAAAACGAAAATTGCTATGAATTAAAGAATTTCGTTAACAAAAATAAGTAACGTAACATATTTAAGTAAAGACAACAATAATTTCATTCAAAACCATTTTGATATATAATGATAAGGAAAAGTCAACCATTAGGTGAATAAAATTATTTCTTTCCATAAAAATCGTTTGTCAACAACCAATTTTTAAAAATTGTCAAAAAGACGAAATGACCAAAAGTGTTGTGAAGATGGTTTATTACTAAATATCAACGAAATTATGGTTTCAAATTGTTATTGATTTGTATTATTATTCGTTTTGTGTTGGGTTGGCTTGTGTCAGGTTGGGTTGGCTCGGCTTGTCCTAGGTTGGGTTGTGAATTTATTTAAGTAGATAATGATAAAAAAAATCTGGCATCTCATTTATAAAAATCAACCCCAAAAGTTGTTGTACACCTGTTGTGCTAATGGTTTGTAATGAAAAAAATGTTGAAAAATTGTTGAACTTATAAAATGTCAATGTGTATAAATTGATAAAAAGAACTGTACAAAAATAAATTGGCCAACAGTGATTTTTTTATATTACAAGTAAATGGAATGCATTAGTTCTTATTATTATTATTATTATAATCGACCCAAACATGTATGTCCTGAACATAAGTGAATATTACGCTAGATTATAATATATATTGAATTTCAATAAAGAATGAGCTTTCCTTGAAATAAAATAATTATATTGCAATTGCTTTGAATTTAAATAAAAACTATGAAATGATATGAAACTAACCATAACCATTGATGGTATTTGTTGATGATCTATTAAAAATTATAAAATTATATAATTTAATGAGAAAACTATAAATTACACAGAAACGCCTAACGGTGAGGATCGAAACTACCCCAACGACCACATTTTCGAATATAATTAATTTGATTTGGACAATTTGATGCTTCATGTTTAACTTTGTTAAAGAAATTTGTCATAAAAAACTAAAACCGTTAAAATTTCCAATAGCACAAACTGTCAAAATCAATGACCAAAAGTGCCTTCCTGTAAAAAATTGGAAGACTTTGATCATGATTTTTTGTTTGGGTGGTAATTTGTTTAGAGCTAAATACGACACAAGTCGGATATAAACGATTTGCACAAATCTTCCTCAGAAGTCTTCGTGCACCAAACTGGACTTGAATGTGTTATACATTATAAGTGACATCAAAATTGACAAGTCGTAAAAATTGTTCCGGAATTCATTTAAATTTTTTCGATTTTGGAAATCCAGGTCCAACCCAACCCGACTTTATTTTACCAATCGATTTGCGATTTTAAGTCCGAGGAATTTGCTTAGAGCTACAAGAAGTACGTAAACTCAGCTATGAACGATTTGCAACAAATCTTCATCGAACGTCTGAGTTTAGTCCTCGAATGTGTAATAAATTATAAGTGACATCAAAATTGAGAAGTCGTGAAACTTGTTCCGAGCTTCGAACAAACGGGAATCCAAATCCAACCCCACACAACAAAATTTTTCTAATCGATTATCGATTTTAAGTTTGGGGAAATCTGGTACCAACCCAACCCAACCAAACCCAACAAAAAATCATAGTCGGTGCTTTTGTTACAGTTTTTTTCCACAACCTCGACTTTAGTTGCAGAATTTATTTGATTGAATATTCCATTCCATTTTCTAAACGTGCAAATAATTACATAAACCATAAAACTAATTTTTGTAACACAGAATAACGAATCCAACAAATGAACAGACGAAGATGTCCATTTCATAACCAGCTGTCACTTATTAACTGATGAGTAATTTATTGTTCAATCGAACTACGTTGATGAAAATTCTATTTATTTGGTTTACTGTTCTTGAGACGTAAGGATGCTGTCGACATTGTTTAATGTATGAGCTTATAATCATTTCAAATTAAACGCAATTTAAAGTAATTATTGTGTAATGCTCGATATAAAAAAAGTTGTGACTTTGAACGCGCGCCATTTCTAGACTATAATAGATAGACGTACATCGTCATAGTGGTTTCGTTATGCAATTAAATTCTCTACAACTTTATTTATGAGGATTGTTTGTGTTTCGTATGGCGATTTGGGAGTCGGGTTCCAAACCAACCCAGTTCCTTTTTAATCTGTGAAGTTTGTCGCAATCGAGATTTTATTTAATTATTTGTTTGAATTGTTCTTATCGTTTTACTTAACTTTTGCCTTCACTCTTAATTGTTAAATTTGTTTACCATTTAATCGAGAATTACAGTTTAATGATTTTTATTATTAAATGTTAATCGAAAAAAAAAACAAACTAGTCGAACTACACATTTTCCGATAATTTTGAACGTAATTTCACTTAATTTTCGAAACTGAGTAACAATTATTGGAACACTTGCATTAAATACCAAATAATTTAAATTGCTTTGAAGAAAATCGAGATTAAATTAGTTAAGTGTGTAAAATTATAAATTTGAAAATTTTTTGTATGAAACAAAGGTTCTACGGTTCAAAGACCTAAAAGAAATGTTCTATTATAATAAACTTCATATCTATTTCAAGCTTCAAACAAATTTTATAATATTTTTACATTTTCTTGCATTCTTGACAATATTGAAATTTTGCCAGTGACCGCAATGTTTCATTCGTAATTTTTGCAGCTGTTGTGTTTCGTGCACACATTTGACTCAATTGCAGATTTTTCACCACACTTAGTATTGCGTAACGATTTCGCCCACACGAACGCAATCCATTGATATATTGGAACCTATACAAGTGCATCAACAAGAACGTTTATTTTTCAATGATGTTACTCTGATTAAGTGAATAAGTTTCATTTTAATACATCTACCAATTGCGACTGTGATTTTATGTATTTTTAATAAACACGGTAATTTTTCATCCGGGCAAACTCAACCAAATGAAACCAAATCAAAATCCCAACCCAACCCAACCCAACCCAACCAAATCCATATCAACCCAACCCATCCCATCCAAACCGAACCCAACCCTATGCAACTTTGTCTTTCCAAACGATTTCAGTTTTTGCTCAATTTGGATCAGTGGTAGGTTCAAGTTTGTGGTAATCTGGTTCCACTCTTATCAAACCCAACCTCTTTCGAATCTGAATTTCTTTTAAATGATGAGGTTTGATTCGTGTTTTTTAAATTATTTCGTCGAGAATTAAATTTGATATATTTCTATTTTTAAGGAGAACGTCAACGACTTACAATTACAAAAATTTAGAGTTATAATTTGGTTACTCACCTGGTTATAAAACTGAAATATTTTTTATTGAATGAACATATGAAGAAGTAAAATTTTCGCAGCTATCGAGCAATAAATATAAACAAATCACAAAATAAACTTGATTATGTAAATGTCAGTCATAATTGCTTGACCTGGCATATATTTTTTTTACAAGAGCACGACGTTTGAATTTTTGTGAATTTTCACATTTGCAAAAGTTAGGATAGGTTAAGATCCTGCTTTAGGAGGACTTAAAATATCGTTTTTGGGGGAATTTTTTTAAGACAGAAAAAAATGAGCAAGTCTAGTGAACTTTTTAGAGCATTATAGTACATATTTGAGCATTAAAGAAAAAATATTTCGAGAGAAAAATATTTAAACGGAACCGATTTTTATGCACATTTGTGCAACACCTTTCAATTGCAGTCTACAATCGGTGGGAAAGATGTAGCTCGTAATTTTTGTCTGAAACAAAAAAAACCAAAGAAAATTGTAATTCTCATATATTTTCTTCTATGTGAACTAAAAAAAACCCAAAATTTTGAAATTCAAGATTTTTCTCAGTTTTGAAAATAAATGTGCTCTTTGCAGGAAGAGAAAATCATTTCAACTTGCTAAAAAAGTTGTTTAGAATTTTTTTTTCATTAATGTTTTTAGTTCAAATCGAAGAGAATGCTACTATAGCTAAGAAAAATTTTGTTTCGTTTTGATTGCTTGTCTAGTTTTCTCGCAATCACGCCCACCAGTTTAGAAAAATCGTAAAAACGAAAACTCGAGAAAACGCGCTCTAAAGTTTACGATCAGGAAAAATGTTAATTTTCGATTACTTAGGGAATATCTCGTTATAATCATACTATAGCTCTTACGAATTCAAAATATTATTGTTTCGAACGACCGATTGAACTTTTTTCAGTACATAGTTCGGTGTTATGTGACTGCGGGAAGGGGCGCGCGCTTCGTTTGTCCGAGCGTTCATGCGTTCGTGTATTTTTTTCTCGACACCTCACTGTGTTTAGTGCTGTATCTTTCAAAATATTGCGAATTAGCTGCTATAACTTTTTATACATATTCTTAGATATATTAGGCATAGATTTGAGCAATAAAAAAATCGATTTTTTTAGCCTTCTAAAGCAGCCCTTAAGGGTCAGAATAGTATCAAAGTCCCCTTGATTTCAAACTTAGTAATGGTTACTTTATTATTCTTTTCCGACGTTAGTTCACACTGATTTTTTTTCTTTCATTCGCGTTATTTTTTCTTTTTCGTCATTTTACTTGTAATTTCATTTTCAACAATTTCTCATTGTGTGCGTTGCATTAATTGTTTAATCCACAGCTCCGGGATATATCTGGGCTACGCGTATGTCACGGGCAGCGAAGTTTTCTGTTGATTATGAATTAAAAGTTTTTTTTAATGGACGAAGACTTTGATTATAAGTTATTACAAATTATTAAAAATTAATGGAGTATTACTGTGTATTTTATCAACACAGTGGACATTATTGTAATTGTTTTTTTACTAGTAGTGGTTTCTATTCATAGATACGTCATTTTGTGTAATTTGTTGCTTTTATATGTTTCGAACCACAACGTTCACGAAACATAATTTTAGAGCTGCAAAAATTTTTACCTGTCGCGACGTCCCGATTCGCAAAATCGCGCAAAGGCCCCCGCACCCACGTCGACCACCAGATACTCCGTTCGCGGCGAAACCCGTTCTCCCGCGCGTCCGTCCCTTCGCGTCAAATTATCGCGCGGGCCGAAATTTATCGTAAATCTCGCGGTAATTAGAGGCGTGTCGCCGGGGCTCCTTCGCCCACACACCTGTCCCGGTGCACTCGGGGACGACCGCGTCGCGGCCAAACCTGTTCGGGAAAGTTGCACCGTGTCGTTCTATTCTCGTCCCTCGTTAGCGCTCAACACAACAAACATACTCGCAGTCAAAATTGATTTAAGATCCGTACGTGCGGGACAAGACTCGCGGGGAGCGAAGTTACGCAAACGCAATTATCTCGCGACGATTTCAGTCGGTTGACAAAAATCGCCATTGAAGTTTGCAACGAGTGTGTGCGGTGCACATAGCTACGTTGTATCGTATACGGCAGTCGCGTTCTATATTTAGAAGGAAACATTGATCCAACTAACGATTAGGTCCGAAGGTCGAGTATTTACGTTTACCGTGTTACTACTACATTTCGTGCATGACAGCGAGCGCGGCCGCTATTGATTTATCGCCGCCGTTTGCGCGATTATTTAAAGGAGATTTGCATATATATTAAAATATCCCGATCGCCGCAATTGGTCGCGCTTAATTATCGTCCGGTGCTCGCGGCGCGTCATTCGTTTGTAATAAATTTGTTTTGAACAAGTCGGACGCGACGACCCAATTACGATGCAGGCGAAAGGGAACACGTTAAGGTTGCGGCGAGGAACCATACGAGGCAAACTACACACAGGGTGGGCTGTAAAAGTCTCAAATACAAAATCAAGCACGGAATTAATTCAATTATAAGTTATATTGTATAAGTCGTGTAAAGTATTTGCAAGTTAATCTAAGCAAGTCGTGTGAAACGGCCAGGTAATTAAATTATTATGTGATTAATTGTTCAAATCGTTTGAAACGATCATAGTGTGTTTTATGCCAGGTCATTTAACTTGTGTGAGTCGATAAGGCAATCATTTAATTGTAATCTATCGATGAAATAATTATGATTTATAACATTGTTGAACTCGTTAAAATTCCAAGGAATTACTTAGTGCGAAACGTCTTGGTAATAAAATTATCCATAAGCTAGTCGATGCAAGTCGTGTAAAAAGACAAGGATGTTCAATCTGTCAATTGTCGTCGTTCAAGTTCGATTTTTGTCAAATATCATCCGTCAATTTGAATTTCATCATTGTCACCTGCTAAATGTCATTATTCGAATATCAAGTCAACTGAAATTTTTCAAATGTTAAATGTCATATATAAAATATCATTTGCCAAACGTCATTAGCATATAATGTGTATGTCATTTCTCAAAAGTCGATTGTCAAATGTCAGTTTTCATATACAGTATGTCACACTTAAATGTGTAACGCCCTCATATCTTTTTTATTTTTAGCACCAAACCTAGAATCCTTATTGCTCTATTTGCTGGCAAAAACCAATTGTCTTCTTTAAATGCAAAGCAACCTGCGATGGCAAAATAAATGTCAAAAATCGAGATTTTTTATCAAAAAAATTTAACTAGTAATAATGGTTCAGAATTGCTCAAAACCCTAAATCAAAAATTTCATGAAAATTAAAAAAAAATTAAAATTTTCTTCAAAAGTAATTCCAATTCCGTAAAAATATTGCACAGGTGGCTGCGCTTAAACAATAACAACTTTAAACAACTTTGACAGTTCAGGTTTTATTTCAAAAAAAATTTTCACAGCATACTTTTTTCTGCGCGGCTAATAATAAAATATTAATTTTTTTGATTTTCATGAAATTTCAGATTTACGGTCGATGGGCAATTCTTAAAAATTTCGATAAAAAATTGCTATATGGATTTCTTGATTTTTGCCATATATTTTGCCATCGCAGTGCGCTTTGTATTTAAAGACGACAATTTGTTTTTTTGCAGTAAATAGAGCAATGAAATAAATTTGACTAAGAATAAAAAAGATATGAGGGTGTTATACTCTTAATTGGAGCACACTGTATATGCCACCTGTCAAACGTCGCAATTCAAATGTGACTTGTCAAATACCTGTCAAATCTTACGTGACCATTGCCATCTGTCAAATGTGATCGATCAAATGCGATTTGTCAAATATATGTCGCTTGGTTGTTTTTAATTTAAATTAATTGGTTGCAATTCAAATGTTATTTGTCAAATACCTGTCAAATCTTACGTGACCATTGCCACCTGTCAAACGTGATCGTTCAAATGCGATTTGTCAAATATATGTCATTTGGTTGTTTTTAATTTAAATTAATTGGTTGGGCGACGTAAATGGTTTTAGTGAACTTTATATGAAAACGTGCCCATTTCGGTCAGTACTCATCTCACCATGGACGTTTGTCTATTACCTTCTTGCAATTTGAAAACGTCGCCATGTCGCTCACTTTTATATTTATTTTAATTGTGATTATATTTGACTTCTTTGCAATTACATTTCCTATACGTATTCGTTTTCAATTTAATTTGATGCACATTTCATGTAACGTTAGGCGTTCAATTTTTAATCGTTTTTCCCCATTTTGTAGATTCAGTTAATTTGCATTGCGTTCTTTTTTTACATTTAATTTCTTTTGCAATTTTAATTGTCGAACTTTTATTTATTTCATTTATACTGATTTTCGTTTCAGCACCCCGTCATAGTACATTTACCTATTTTAATTTGCTTTATTTTTTTATTACAAATGGTAGTGTACTAGAATTCTTTTCATTTGACCTTTGACGATTTTGCTTGAACTTTCGATTTATTTGCTAAGAATGTCGTAAATGCTGAAGTTTTACGGGTTCTAATTATAACATCTTTATTGGTGGCACTGTAATAACTCCGTAGTAGGGCGCCGATTAAGTCAAGTACACATATTTCTAGCATTAGAAACTTATGTGATATTATCTCATCGAACGAATTGGAAACTTGCGAATATATCTACTGCGGAACTTCATATTTACCCCCCCCCCCCCCACAAAAAGCTATGTAAATACGAGGAGTATTGCAAAAAGTGTAATACATTTTTCAAACAGAATCAATGCATAACAAACTAATCGATCATCAATATCAAGCGCCAACCGTTACTCCAACAATTACCACCACTCCTAGAACGTGACGAAGTGCATGTTATTTCGCGAGTCGACGGGGGGGGGGGGGGAACCCCCGGCATTGGTCGAGTCATTATGCGTCGCATTCGAAACGAATTACGGGCGTTTAGGCGGCGATGTTGAAAGAGACTTCGTGACGACGCAGTGGACGGGTTTCGACGACTGGTTGGGTTAGATAGGGTTGAGTAATAAATAAATTAATAATCCGACGTACCCGATTTTAATTTGAAATTTTTTTGTCACAATTACATTTTTTTATACAAAAGATGGTCGATTACCTCTTATTTTATTGTGCAAAAATCGAGTCTTCTTATAGCAACGCATGGGGGGGGGGGCTCAGTGCACTTCGATGTCCGGACACTCACGTTTTATAAAAAGTGCAAAAAGGATGCGGCTCGAAAACGACGAAGCTTGGAAATTGAATTTAAGCGACCGCGTCCGTGCAGATGAACTATAGATGGCGTGGCGATGACAGTTATTACACCGCATACCAAGAAACATTACATAGTCTCAACGCGACGTTATGGTAATCGCGGGAATGTTCGTGTGCATGACTCGCGTCTCCACGAACGGTCGAAGGAGGACGCTTCCGTTATGTGAAAATCAAGTCTTGTCCGTTCACCGGTCATTGAATATTTAACACATTTAACATAAAAAAAGTTAGTATGATTTTATAAAAATTAACATCGATCGAACTTGATTCATAATTTTTTATAACCTTTGGTGATATTTGGAATTTTCCCAACTTGACAAATTATCATATTCGTTGTATATCATTGTCAAAAAGTACTCACCTCGTTATATTGGTACATTTCATAAATATTAAAATCTTTTGGCATTTTTGGATTGAATTTAGACCACGAAGTTAAATATGAAGGCAAATAAAATTAGCATAACATAAATTAATGAAAAATATTTAAAATTTGAAAAAAATATAAAACTTGAAAAAATTGTAAAAATTTTGATAAAATTTGAAAAAAAAAACGAAAATGCAAAAGATAACATTAACTAGACTAGTCGAATAAATTAAATCACGTAAATATGAAATAAAACAACGGAAAACAATAGAAATTAAAGAAAAATGTAGGGGCTCGGTATCTAATAAACGGGGGGGGGGGGGGGGGCACAACGTTGCAGCCGCTGAAATAATCTAATTTACGATTATGTGATTAATTGAATTGTCAATTCAAGTTTGGAAAATGGTGCAGATTTATCAAAAAATTATCAAATTAAAAATCGTAAAATTGCCAAAAATATGAAACAAACATAAAAATCGCTAAACATCGCAAAAATCGTAAAATATCACAACGAATCGTAAAAAATGATTAATTGTTAAATGTGGAAAAATATTGGGTGCCCACCACCCACGTTCAAACTCGCTGAAATCGCGTAATTTACGATTTTGTTCATTGCAGTTTTAAGAATCGTTACAATTATCAAAAAAAAAAACGAAAAAAAATAAAAAAATATAGAAGTTGCCAAAAAAATTGCATAAATAGTTAAGCAACGTAAAACATCGCCATTATACCGATAAATCCAAGCTTTGAGAGTGCCTAGTTGGTGGGGGGTCATATAATTTAGAATTTTTTAATTAATGCAAAGTCGTAAAAATTGCTAACATTGTCCGAAGAATAAAAAAAAACGATAAAAATTGTAAAATCGTAAAAGGCACCATCGTCGAGAATATTAACAAAAATCTTAAACCTCGCCATGGGGGCAGTGTATATGGGGGCTGCTATAATCTTCTGCAAAAATCGTAAAATATGACGACAAATCGTAAAAAATCGATAAATGTCGAAAAAATATGGGGGTGGGGGCACTCGCTGAAATCATGCAATTTACGATTTTGTTCGTTGCAATTGCAAAAATCGTCACAATGATCAAAAAACGAAAAAATGTGTAAAATTTGCCCAAAAAAATGTTAAAAATAGTAAATAACGTAAAACATTAAAAATTACAAAAAATAGAAAACAATAGTTAAAATTGTTTTTTAATAAAATATATCAGTAAATCCAAGCTCTCAAAGTCACGCATGGGGGGGGGGGGGGGGCAACGGCGTACAGAATGAGATATTGAAATATTTTTTTACAGAAATTTAGAATAAATGCCAACTTAAGTAAAAATGTCACCAAATGCTAAATGTCAAAATTGTCAAATGGAAAAAATTCAATGTCGACGTTGCCTAAAACGTCACAAATACACAAAATTCGAAAAAAAAAATAATATTTGCTGAAACGTCAATAGTGAATAATGTATCAAAATTGTCAAAAATGCTAATAATATCAGGATGGCAAGAATTTTTTAATTGCAAGTAAGTCATCTAATTAATTTATTTGAAGGCAAAAATCATTGATCTCGGTGTGGTCCATGACCTTTGCTGAAAAACATCGAAATCAAGGGAACCAAATAAAAATAAATAAAAGATTTAAAGAAATTATTGATTGCAAAAATAATGTACAAAAGCAACTAAACAGTGGAAATAATATATGGACACATTATAATAGAGTAAATTGTTATGTTCGTTTATATGAAATGTAACCGAGGTGAGTACTTTCTAACAAATAATTAGAAACGTTGCCTCAGTCGAGGTAAAATATGCCATGAAGCAGACTCTAAAATCAACAAATCATCAAATTAATAAAATTTGCAAAAAATGTGGCAAAATCATTACACAAATATTAAAAAAAAATTATTTGTCATCAGTTACTTATGTTTCAAAATATTAATATTGTTAATTTTTCCAATTAAATATTGTCTATAAACTGCCAATTATAGAAAAACCGTCAACGTGACCATAAATGTTCTAAGATTGTCGAAATGTTAAAATTTGCAAATGCAAAATTCTATTTCAGTGTTCTCCAAAGTTAAAAAATTAAAATATCTAAATCTAAATTTTTAAATTAGCAAAATAGCAAAAAAGTAAAGGCAAAAAAACTCATTTAATAAATTGTAGTAAAACATGATCGCCACTAGCAACGGATTTTGATGAAAGAAGAAGATCAATACCAAGGGGAACATACTAAAACTAAAAAAGGGCAAAGAAAGGCAATTGGATTGGATACGGCAACAGTAATATCAATTGCTTTTTTTCGAGCTCGTGTAAGTGGATGTAACATCAACACTGTTTCTGCAAACGAAACTATAATCATACAAATTGTTGTGTTCGTTTATATGAAATATACCTGTATAGTGAGGGTGCGTTTTAAGAAAATACGAGAAATGTTTTCTCAGCCGAGTCAGGAATATGAAAATATGAGAATTGGCAATATTGAAATAGGGAAACCCAACCTTTAAGATTTACCAAAATTGAAGAAAATGGGAAGTTAAAATAATCAAAAATCAAATCCATTGTAAAAATGATTACATAATATTAACTTAATAATCAAAAATGCTAACAAATTTCAATGGCGATAAAATTACGATAGTTTTTGAAAAGTTTTATAAAAGGCAAAATTTTGAAAAAATTTAAATTAATTAAAAAACTGCTCAAATGAAATTTGGACAATGCCAAGTAAGTTGCAAAAAATACAATTGTATCAAAATCTTAATATTTCCAAAAAGCAAACAAAATCAAAATGATCGAGTTATAGGCATAAATTGTCGAAATGTAAAAACAGTGACAAGCAATCAAAATTATCAAAAACGTTGACTAGTCAATGTTGTAACAAGTATTTATAATTAACTGCACCACTGTCATTAACTTGAATAGGTGAGTTTGTGAAATTACAATAAAAAAATATTTGCCATAAAAAAATAAGCACAGAATGTTGATTGTTTATAATTCGAAGTAGTTTCAAAGTAGTCAATAAAATATTGAAAATATTTATTTTAAGTGGTGCAACTGTAAGCAAACGATGGCAAAATTTAACTTTAAATTTAAAACATTAGCAGTTTACTTCGTATTCAAATAAATAATAAGTAAACACACGGAATCTAAAATAAAATTGAATCCCTGTAAAAGTATTTCCCAATTCTGATATAGACAATTTTATTTATATTATTTTTTATTATCTTTCCTAATAAACGCAAGTAGGCTCGTATACCCAGCGCCGTTGCCGAAGGTTGTGCGAAAATTATACCGAAATAATTATCAGATACCGCAAGCAAATTCCGCACTGAAATAATAAAGTGCCCGCAAACATGTCGGCGCGCACGTTCACAAATAGGCAAAGTTCATCAACAAAATAAACATTATGTTTACAAAGTTCCATAATGAGGTATGCCGTGTACCGCCGGCTAAAGTACCCCGAGTGCGCTGTGTGCCAACGCGAGAACAAACGACGTAAAAGTGGAGATTTCCGAGCGAAAATGGGAAAACTTTAAACCCCGCCGCCTTTAATTCGGCGGCGGCGCTCCGGTGTCGTCTCCCGACATTCGAAATTCCGCAAACGCGGAACGAACCTAACGACGGGAAAACTGCCGAAGTTTGTTTCGCGTAGCCGGGGCAACGCCGATCGAAAAAGAACGAGCGGGGGGCGTTTGCTTTGGAAAGGAGCTGTAATTAGTTAATGTTGTATAGTGCGCGAAAATGAAGATTCCGGCGAAAGTAACGGGTCCATTTGCTTCCGACGTATTCGGAATTGTCTAAAATTTGCAGATGATTTGTTGATGATGAACAAGTATTTGATAAAGGGATGAATCGGTCGCCGAAACGTCTACCATTAGATGAACAACAACTACTTTACTTTGAAAACCTTCATCATTTGTTTTATAAACTAGTGTAATGGACATATATGAAAAAAAATTCAGTGTCATAAGAAAACTAAATCAACAACATCAAAGACAACTTCACATACGTGATCTTTAATCAAACACCCGATATTTCTCTTAATCATGAGCCGAACGCAACCGATTCGCTTTGAGGTCAGCCCGCTTGCGAACGACTCGGAAAAGTAATAACGCGATGAGGGCAACGCCGCCTCCGCCGCCGCCGCCGTCGGCGAGCCCTCCCATTTATCCTACAATATTCGCGGAGTGCATTTCGAGCGAATTTATCGGGCGCGCCGCAAAAAAGGGCGAAACACGCGAGATCCTGATGGAAATAGTTCGCCAGACAATGCGGGACACACACAACTTTTAAATAAGCCGGGAAACTTTCCGGATTGCATTCGAAATAAAAATACGGACGGAAGTTCTCGCGTTCGAGGGCTCTTCGGGGGCAGAAGCGGCGGCCCCGTTTTGTTTCGAAGTTGTCGAACTATCTCGCGCGTACGCCGTGAAATTGACAACGTTGGAGAATTAACGAGAAAGTCGTAATATTAGTCGATGGAAGAGTCTGATTCGTTGATGATTTTGTGGAACAAGAAAAAATCTTATGAGTCCGAGGGATAGTTTTAATACGAGGGGAGATCCAGTTTTTAATAGTTTGGTCTAACGATCCACAAGTCCATCCAATTTTACGTTAATTAAAAAGAAATATTTCGTGCAACAAATTTAATCAACTGATACGTCGTCGTCGTCGCCAAACAAAATTATCTTCCACCACCACCAGCGCATCGTCACAGATATTAAAACCTCAACACGTAACACCTCAAACGAAACATCTGCACAAATATTTACAATTACGCAAAGTGCAGCGCATCATCCACTTTTATAAATAACGCGCGTGAAAGCCCGCCTTTCGGGGGAGCAAATAACGCGGACGGGACGAACTTATCATTTTCGCGTCCGCTCGGACGAATTCATTCAACTCGTCAAATGGCCGCGGATTTCATTACGCTCCCGGAGGCAAACAACGCGGACCCGCAAAACAAATCGCGAAATCGAGTCGCGCGCGCGCTCGCGCGCTCCGCATTTGCATGCAAATCGACGTCGCGCCGATTTTTCATCGTCCGTGCGTCCGTTGCGAGCGCGGAGGGGGGGGGATCTGTTTCGTCGGCGCGGTTAATTGCCGATGAAATTGGGACGATTCCGGCGAGCGCGCCGTTTTAATTCGATTCGGACGTTGCCGGCGAAATTAAATTTTCGCCGAAATTGGACGCGATTAGCTCCCGCGGAAAATGCGGCGGTGAAAACGATGCGGAAATTTAAAAAAAGAACGCGGCGGTGTTTTGTGAAATGTGAGAACGGTCGTTAGGATCAGTTATTTTGTGATTTGGCGAGAATGTGTTTTAGAAATGAAAATGGACAGTAAGCCTGGGAAAATATGGAGAAATAATAAAAAATGATAATGGGAACAGATTAATAACAATAATAATTTATTTGTCATCAAGAGCATTACATGGCAGGTCGATTTTCATAAAAAAAACTCAATATAATGTTAATATCAATATTCAGTAACGTTACTCATTAAAAATTCTTGAATAGAATGATAGGTTTCCGATAGAAGTATCTTCTTAACTTAAGTCATCAATTTGGCGCTGGATAATAGCAATAGCAGCTTATTGTAAATTTTCAGCCGTATGTGATTCGTACTCAACTGCGTCTTTTTCATTCGGTGATGTTCGATTGCGAAATCCCCTTGTTTCCCATGTTATAAGAAGTCAGCATTTGAGAAGAATTTACTCTTCTTCTCCAGGACAAACTTTAAACAACTAAGAATGTAGACAGACGGTATAAGAAGTCTGTTTACACCACACATAACTCTTATTGCTTCCTTCCGCTTCAATTCTGCTCCTGCAGAAGAACCCCATAATAACATTCCGTATGTAGCTCTGGAATGGAAGTTAGAACAGTACGTCATTCTTCACACATCCGGGGAAGCTATGCTATTCATTCCACGACGGTGAAGATGGCCGACCTCTGGGATAGGTGTGATATGTGGCTGGTCCCGGATAATGTGCAATCAAAATTTCAGCTCTGAGTTGTTTCTATTTACCGACTTGAAAGTCAAGCGTTGAGTTTTGACTGTATTTAGTTTTAGACCATTTACATCAAACCAGTTTACCGCTTCTTGGATAGAAGCTGCTTCTAAAACTTCTAGTTGGTCCGAGTCAGCAATGTTCAGAAAATTATTATCGTCCGCATATAAAAACGTTTTGTAACATGGCACAATTTTTGGAAGGTCATTTATATATACCACAAATAATGCCGGACCCAGTATAGAACCTTGTGGAACTCCTATGCTAATATTTGCCTCTGTAGACACATCATTTTTCCAATCCTTTGCAAGGTACGATTTTATAATTGACAGAGCTGGCCCTCTGATTCAGTAGCGTTCCAACTTCGTCTCCAGAATACCGTGGAGACTATCGATTGCCTTACTTAGGTCGCTGCAAGTAATTCGAGTATTCTTATGATCTTATCATCAACTATTTCTTCCAAAAAATCTACGAGTGCTGATTGTTGACCTGTGGGTTCTGAAGCCATGTTGACATTTGCTCAGCATTGTGTTCTTTTCCAAGAAGCAGGTAACCTCGTTTTCAGTATTGTTTCAAGGTAGTTATTGCAGTTGCAGTTATTGCAGTCATTTAGCACCCGAAACAGTGTTAAAATGAAAATTTGAGTGCTAAAATGAATCTGGTAGAATTTTTTTCTTTATGTTGGTCCTGAACGGATGAATGCCCTGAATAGCCTTCTGCACGAATATTTTATACTATTATTTTTACTTTGCGACCTTTTACGTGAATAATTACCAACCCGCGCAAATATCCATAAATGTTGAAATACTTAAGTTTCATTTTTCACGTAAAATGCAGTGCAGAAGGCTATTCAGGGCATTTGTCCGATTAGTCCATTCGCCTTGGGGTCGTGGCAGAATTTTGAACTCATGCCTGAAACTGTGACTTCTGCAACTTGTTTTTTAATATAATATTCTTATTGTTGTTATCGTTTTTAAAATTAAAAAAAAACCGTAAATTTATTGCATTTTACTTCTACGTTTCCTTTGATCCTTGAAGTTCTTATTTGTTTATTATGCGTTTTGAAGTGTTTGAGCGAATCGCAAATGGACAGAGATCACTTTTCACCAAAGTTAAAATTCTGAAATAATATTGTTATAATCTTTGTCTTTTTTAAATTTTGTTGCAAATAAGTTTTATTTAATATTTAAAAAAAAATGTTAATTGTTTTAAAATGCACTTTGAAAATGATTTTTTAATCGCCACTAAAATAGTTCGTTGAAAAAGTATAATAATTAGTTCCGTATTTTTATTTGCTCAGTATATTTTCGAATAACCGAGCGAACGTTTCGTGCGATGCAAGAAATAGCAAGTATCCAACCTACAACATGAAATATTTTTTGGGTAAAAATAGGATATAGTTAATGAAATTAATAATTGGAAGACAGTGCTCAACGACATGTAATATTAACAATAAATTTTAACAATCGGGAATTTTGAGGGTTGTATTAAATTAGGTACGACTATCTGTGAAATAGTAAATTATTTTATTTCGCAGTATAATCTTGATGAACAATACAAAAATCTTATAAGAAAGTAGCGAGTCATGGTTTAATCCTTTGAAGTTGACGGCTTCAAGTTTTCAACAACGCTTTGCTCGTAACCCACATTTGTCAGAAGCTTATCAAATTCTTCAAACAGTTTGACACCACGCTCAGATATATCATTCACAACTTTTAAGTTTTTTTTGTGTTATTTTTTACCACTGATGTAATGTTCATTTGGTCGTGTGGTCCAGGAAAAAATAATAACTTGTCAAACAGCTGCAATGATCTTTTATTGGCAAAATTAGCCAAAACGAATAGGCCAGTTAACAGTGACGAATCTCCTCTTATCTTCCGATCAGTAGGCTCACACATCTTCTTGATAATTTCCACCTTTGACTCTTTTGATACTTTCTGTGACTATAAAGTTGAGCCAACTAACTCATCCGAGGGGTACCTAAGATGAGATTTTATGGCATTTTTAACGACTTCACAAATTTGAGGATCGGTAACTTCATAATTGGTCATGTTTTTCTATAGAGAAAGGTGCGCACAAGCAGCATTTGTAGGCACTGGGGCTTCGAACCATTATTTTACATATACAAGAACTCCAACGTTCACAAAGCGTTCTAACTGTGATTTTTCCTTTTGTGTGGTTTTGAAACCGAACAAGAGGATTTTGATGGCGTATATCAGTTTCGCCACCCAACGAGCGTGGTGTACAGCACATGGAGCTCTTAAATGAATTTTATATGGAGTATGGGCTAGTAGAGGCAGAGGGTTGTTTTTTCTTTCTAAGGCAACTAGTAAAGCATTTACTGCCTTAAATGTTCTGGAGATTAATAGTATTCTTGGTGTATAAAGTGCCATGCTGCCTTGAATTTTTTTTAAATAAAGGAATGTCGGGAGAACTGGATGGTCCGAAACAGAGAGTGAATACCTTACTGAGAACAATCTCCAAAATGTGATGCCTGCATGCTGGCCATAATAATTCTTCTCCAACTTTATGTTCCAGCATAACACAAGCTCCATTTTGCAACCATGTGTTAACGGATGTAGTGTCAAAACACATGCCGACTATTTTGTTGTCCAAAACCCATTAAAAACATTATAAACTGCATTCTATGCGTTTGTGTCAGTATCACTTACAAGTTTTGGCACTCCAAGTAATTTCCCCATTTCCTCATTAATCTTAAGGCCCCCTATCGGAAACCTTATTGCGACCTAATGTGCTAGCGACATGTTTAGAAAATTAAGATTTATTTGCAATTGGTTCAGTCTGCAAGTTTCTTTGTGATTCCATTCCTTTAGAGATGATGATGGTTTCTTATCGTCCTCTGATCAATTATAACTGTCTTCGTCTACTTTGCACATAGTAAGGGCATCATTGTGAGCGATGCCATATACCATACCTAGCTGCTGTTGAAATAGTGTTTCACGTTTCTTTTAGGCATTAGAGGTTCTTCCTTTATTTTTCTTTTAACCGAAGCCATTCAGAGTGTAATTTTTCAATACAATGTTTTACAAGTCTAATCGGGATAGCTGTCTTAGCCAGACTAAACTTAGTTCTTCTACAGTGTTGTGACTTGTATTTCGAACAGATTTTTTTGCCTGTATGAAAAAATGGAATCTAAGAAGAACTTGCCTTAGAATTGGTAACTGGTAATTAAAACTATGACGTCGAGCACTGCCTTCTACTTCTACATTGAAATTTTGGCAATTTACTACTATCAATTGAAGTAAAAAATAGTGGGTACCCTGAGGTGTATGGTTAAAATTGTTGGGCCATCCTAATATGTAGTTTAAATAAATTATATTAAATAATTCGCTAATCATACCATTTTAATTGGCACCTAACGCGACATTATCACATAACGATATTAATTTAGCAATAAATATCCGTGACGTTATATACCTCGCGATAATTGAGTTTTCAATGATAACATCTAAAAAAAATCGTTACCACGTATCGATAACACCAGCGTGTGAAAATTAGTTACATTTATTCTCGGCAGCTTCTTTTTCTTAAAATACTAATTAATTATAAGTTCCTAACAATGTAAAACGTCATTTATTTCTAGATATGTTTAGAACTTGCCTTCTAAGGTATTACAACAAATATAATTTCATGATTTTTTGGAAATACAATATTTCGTTCTTTACGATGTGATATAATTTTATTTGTTAAATACTTGGTGGGTTAGACCCTGCGAGAATTTAGTCAGCAACATTGAAAGACATTTAAAGTCATTCGCACTTATTTTCTCTTAACGGTTAATTAAGTTTTAAAATCCCACGAGATGTTTCTTTGTTGAAATATTCTCATAGAAAAAAGTTTACTAAATATTCGTTGTTGGAACATTTTTATTAAATGCCTCTTTGTATCACGTTGCTATAGATTTATTATTAGTATTATTGGACGAAAATATTTAACTCGGTCGCATAAAACGCAATAACTTTAAAGACTGCAAGCTCCACCGTTAAACTCACTAGTGTTGGAGAGAATCACCGCTGCGGCTGCTGGGTCATTTCTCAAGTGCCGTTTTTACAGCGTAAACGCAACCGAGACGGGTCAAGACTTTCGTCTGCTGTCGTGTCGCTCAACCGCTCGAAACATGTGTTTTTGTGCGTCGATACTTCCTCTCCGGCGAACAGCAACGCCGCTGTTGTCTCGGACGGAGACGGCCGCGGCGCACAGTGGTCCGAGCGCGGAAAAAAGTCCAAATCATGAAAGTACGAATTTAATTTTTTTTCTTTTTTTTCTTGAAAGTTCAATAAATGAACTATCTTTTGGTGCAAGCATTTTAAATTTGGTTGATGTTGTCATATATTTAGACGCGATCAAAGTTCATCAATGGCTAATGTTCTCTAAATTGTAAAAACTTAATCCAAATTCAGATTTAAATATTAACTAAAGTATTACATTTGGAAAAGTTTTTTTTATTAATTCTAAACTAGGTATATATAGATCTTCAATTGTACAAAATAATAATAAAATTCCACCACTTGATTAGTTGAAATTAAATCATTTACGCAATGATGTTCGTTCAAAGTTAAAATGGAACACTTTTAGAGTTATAAAGTGAGCTCCACGACCCTCCACGTAACAACTTATATGAGGACGTAGGTTATAATCTTGGCTATTGTCTCACAAAAAATCGTTTGCGGATTCTTGCGATCTTCGCTGTAATGAGCATTAACATTTGTCGGCGCGTTGTCAAGGTGTTGGAACAATTAATGACGGAAATACTAGACGATTTTTCAACAATCCGGCAAAAAGTGCAGAAAAAACAGGAGTGAATGAAAATTTTGTCAAAAAATTGGGAACAATTTTGGAAGTTATCTTAGGTACTGCTGCAATTGACGCAGAAAAATTTGGAAAAATTTGAAACAACAGTGTTAGCAGTAGAAAAGTACGAATGGTATAAAATGCCATCAAGTGTACATAAGGTTCACGGGCAACAGATGTGCTGCTTTTCCCATTTGTATGAAGAAGCTCAAGAATGCAGAAATAAAGATTATAAATGTTACCGAATACACCATTCAAGAAAATGTAGCCGAATAGCCGCAAACGAAGATGTCATGCATATGATATTTCTTCAGATCCTGTTGTTATAAATTTTAAACCAGATCCACGGAAAAAAATAGATCTTTGTGAAGAAGCCAAACTAATGCACTCTGATCCATAAGGAAAATTTTAATCTACCACTGCGGAAGTGAATATGATTCGCGTAGCACCTGGTCTTCTTCATGCCGCTGGCGATATGGTAAGAGACGCATTTTTGTTCAAATTCAAATTTGAAATTTAAATATTTATGCATTTTTACCCATAACCCTGTGCACAAAAGCTACATATTATGAAATTTCTAATACCTATTATAAATTCACAACGCAAATTTTCATAAATTCTAATGAGAAATAATATGTAGTTGCTTTGGAAAAAAAATTGTTGGAATTGATCGAGTACTTTTCGAGATAATGAATTTTTTCCGCGCGCCCATAAGACCCGGACCACTGTGCGGCGCCCGCACGTCCGCCGCTCGGAAAAGGAGAGACGGAGCGCACGCACGCGTGCGGATTGATTCGCAACGCTATACCCGCTTATTAAACGTATGGAATTACAAACTTGTTTGCGTTGCGGCGCGGATCGACTTCGTTCACTTAAATTTCCTCCGAATCGAAGCCGTCCGTCAATATTGGCTCGGTTTCTCGATTTGCACGGCCGCGAATCGTATTAGGCGGCGTTTTATTAATCGCGGACGTGTGGGAACGCGGGCACGAACTTCCCGATCGATCGATTGCCCACGTGCGCGGATTGCGGAAATGCATTCGAAGTAATTTTTATAAATATAGATTATTTAGCGTCTCTGACATAGTAGACGTTGAGTGACGTTGAATCAATTTGACAGATTAAGGGGGGGATCCTGCTTTAGGAGGCCTTAAAATAGCGTTTTTGGGGGATTTTTTTTAGGACAGAAAAAAATGAGCAAGTCCAGTGAACTTTTTAGAGCATTTTATTGCATATTTGAGCATTAAAAAAAAATATTTCGAGAGAAAAATATTTAAACGGAACCGATTTTTATGCACATTTGTGCAACACCGTTCAATTGCAATTTACAATCGGTGGGAAAGATGTAGCCCGTAATTTTTGTCTGAAACAAAAAAAACCACAGAAAATTGTAATTCTCGTATATTTTCTTCTATGTGAACTAAAAAAAATCCAAAATCTTGAAATTCAAGATTTTTCTCAGGTTTGAAAATAAATGCGCTCTTTGCAGGAAGAGAAAATCATTTCAACTTGCTAAAAAAGTTGTTTAGAATTTTTTTTCATTAATATTTTTAGTTCAAATCGAATAGAATGCTACTGAAGCCAACAAAAGTTTTGTTTCGTTTTGATTGCTTGTCTAGTTTTCTCGCAATCACGCCCACCAGTTTAGAAAAATCGTAAAAACGAAAACTCGAGAAAACGCGCTCTAAAGTTCACGATCAGGAAAAATGTTAATTTTCGATTACTTACGGAATATCTCGTTATAATCCTACTATAGCTCTTGCGAACTCAAAATATTATTGTTTCGAACGACCGATTGAACTTTTTTCAGTACATAGTTCGGTGTTATGTGACTGCGGGGAGGGGGCGCGCTTCGTTTGTCCGAGCGTTCGTATATTTTTTGCTCGACACCTCACTGTGTTTAGTGCTGTATCTTTCAAAATATTGCGAATTAGCCGCTATAACTTTTTATACATATTCTTAGATATATTAGGCATAGATTTGAGCAATAAAAAAATCGATTTTTTAAGCCTTCTAAAGCAGGATCCCCCCTTAAAGTATTAATCATTTGTTGGTTACGTTGGTTCAATTGTAGTCATTTGGTACCTTTTCAAATGATGAGGTAGACAAGTTAAGTGAAATTCTAAAAATCGAAAAATCAGTTGCTCGTGCAGTGGTGAACAATATGTCTCGAGAATTAGAACTGGGGAGACGAACCTATGAACATGCGAAGGGTGCTGAACGACCAGTGACTGTCACTACCCACGAAAATGTTAATCGCATACACGATATGGTAATTACGACTGATGGCTAAAATTGCGAATTTTTCTTATGGTACTATAGACAATATTTTAACAAATATTTTGGGGCTAAAAAAGTTGTGTGCACATTGGATCCCACGAATGTTGCCGTTGTGTCAAAGAAACAAGGCGGGGAAAATTGAGTAAAGGAATTCTATTTCATCAAGACAACGCTCCTGTCCATAAAAGCCATGTTCAACATCCCGCATATTCATCAGACCTGGCCCCTTATGATTTTTTTTTAATTCCAAAATTAAAAGAATATCTTCGGGCGACTAGATATTACGACGAAGTGATGACGGCCGTAAACCATTGTTTGGAAGAGCAACCGAAAGGTTTGGAGCGACGTTGGACCAAATGCATCGACTTTATGGGAGATTATGTTGAAAAATAAACGTTTGATATTTCTTCAATTTGTTTCGTTCTATGTTAGGCGCTCCTCGTATCACTCAAAATATTCCTTTCATAACAAATTATTTCAATGAAATCGTTAAATTAATAAAATGCATTAACTGTCAAATTATTTTTATACTATCAACTGTTTAATTAACATGTTATTTATTTATAGGTCAAAAGACAACACATAACCGATAATAGTATCAATAGTTTCATTGATAGGAAAGCAATAAAATATGAAAAATCCATGACGTCACGTCGTTTTCGTTCGTTCGATTTTTTTTTCCGACGCGGGCAACAATAAAAATCCGACTTGTAAACATTTCATAACTCGAGCCCCACATGCATAGTTTTCCCATAACTCCGGCGAAGCGTATCGCCTACATTAATAATCGCGAATGACTAATGCACTTTCAATACGAGTCGTGCCAGTCATGCAAGATACCGACCACATTGTATTTTTCTAAGAATCGAGCCTAATGACATGCACCCGAGCGCTCGCTGGCTCGCTCCCCCAAACTCCGAAAGCGCTCGCACGCTGACACGACAAATATGGGACTTTTTGTGTTTTTTTTTCTTCGCCCGGCGGCTCCGTCGAGAAATCCGCTCCGCGGAACGACGGAGAACAGGGCCGGCCAATTTGTCGCGCGCCTCGTTAATCTTGGACGGCGCGGTCTGGGTTACTAACCTAGAACTTTCGCGTCTGGCTTACGCAACGGCGCGCTCCGCAAAAAATCCGTGGTTTATTTATAAACCGGCAACACACAACGGCGGCGGTTCGTTCACCCGGTCCGTTTACGGCGCAACTAACATCCGTAATGGCCAGATAACGCTCGCCGTGGAGTTAGTTTGTTTATCGGCGTTGCATCGGTGAAATGCAGTTTGGCTAACGTTCAAACTTTTAAATTTTAATTTAAAATATTTGCGGAATTCAAGAAACAGAAATACGAGATCAGTATTTACGGTCGTTAACATAGAAGGAAACAAATTGAAGAAATATCAAAGGTTTATTTTTTCACATAATCTCCCTGAACGTCGATGCATTTGGTCCGACGTCGCTCCATTTGATTCCTCTGGAAAAAAATTCTTTAGGTTGCTCTTCCAACCAGTCGTATACGGACGTCATCACTTCATTATCGTCGCAATATCTAGTCCCCCGAAGATATTCTTGCAATTTTGGAAATAAAAAATAATCACTAGGCTAGGCCTAGCAACATGGACAGGAGCGTTGTTTTGATGAAACAGAATTCCTTTGCTCAATTTTCCCCGTCTTGTTTCCTTGACACAATCGCGCAATCTTGAAATTAAGTTGACATAGCAGTCCACATTCCAAAAAATTAGTCATCAAAATTACGTCCCAAGAAATTGAGGCCATAACTTTACCAGCGGATGGCAAAACACGAAATCTGCGGGGTGGCGGAAAACCTCGGCGATGCCACTCCATACTTTGTTGCTTCGACTCAGGATCGAAGTGGTGAACCCTCTGATTTTTCATTAAATTATTTGAACAGGTAACAAGTGACAAAACTACAATTGAACCAACGTAACAACAAACAATTAATTCTTTAATGTGTCAAATTCATTCAACGTCACTCAACGCCAACTATGTCCGGGACGCTAAATAATGATCTCCCCTCGTATATGACCAAAAAGAAACTAAATCTAGTGAACAAGAATTGAAGAAAACAGAACAAAACCCAACCCAATCTAACCCAACGCATCTTAACAGCAGAACCCAATCGGATGTAACGCTCGTTCGGAATTATTTATAAGCAATTTATTGTGTGACGTACAATTTGAGAGAAAAAATTCAGTGCGTGAAAAAATCTAGGATAAGTCAGTGGAGGCTCGCGGATCATAGCAATGATAATAAACGTATTTCGCACAAAAACGTCGCCTTTCGATCCCCGACCCCACAAACGAACAACGGCTCTTCCGATTCGACGGCCCCGCTTGTAAAATCGCGGCACGGCCGCCGCTTTGTGACTCGGCGCGCCCCACGACCTCCTAAACGAATATTTCTTATTATCGTCGCGTCCGGAATTTCGTATTCGGTCGACGGGGCCGCCGCCGCCGGACCCTCAAAACAAACTTCTCTAGTGCTTTTATTGCGTGCGTGCGTGTGTGTGTGCGCGCACACGTCGTTCGCATGCCGGTCGTGAACCCGATCGAGCCGAGGGGACGCCGAAATGGGAAAAGGATAAATAATATTAGAGGACGAATTGACATGCGGCGCGCGCGAAGGAAGCGGAAAAAGTCGAAGACGACGACGACGGCGACGATAAACAAGTTGGCAAATATCGCCTTTTGTTTGGCGATGGCGTTAATCGATTCCTTTGTTTCGGGCGCGCGCTTTATTGTCGTCCGTCAAGTTTTATGTGTTTTGTGTCTGTGCAACAACTTAATGGTCAGATATCGTAAATCGGCCGATTTCTGATCGACGAATCACGATATATTTTTAGTTACGTAGCAGATCACGAAAGAAATAGAGAAAATAAAAAGTAGAATCCTTTAATTACTTATGCGTTTGGGTACTATACCTTTAACAACGTGCTATATGACAGTTTTGAATTAAATTTAGGGCACACATTCGAAGTACGCGACGGTGGTATTTAAGCGATGTTAAAATTTAGGTTGTACGTTTAATTGAAGGCTACGTTTAATTTAAGACTGATAATATTTGCTAGAAATCAAATGATAAAAAAATTATAAAAATCATATCGATTGCATAATAAGGAGTAATGTTTTTTTACACCATATTTTAGTTATACACATATTTATAAGAAATAAGTAAAAAAAAACAACCACATCTGTCACGTTCAAGCTCTGCTTCCAGGAAAAGTCATAAAAATGTTTATAAGTTTCGTGCCACATACGGTGCTTTGACGCCTGTTCAGTCGAGTTATTCGTTGTAACACAATTGAAATGTAGGAGAAAACGTGGGTATTTCACACCAACTGCAAACTGCCTGAAATGTAATAGTTGACTGACGTAACCAGAACGAGACGTAAGTACGTTCAATGTTCGGATTTCAGCGGTGGGTTGGGTTAGCTTGAGTGGGGTTGGGATGGGCTGACTTAAGTTGGATGGGGTTAGGTTGGGTTGGGCTGGGTTTCTGCTTTTCAGATAATAAGCCCTACATAGTAAAACCAAAAGGGCCATAACTTCAATCAGATCGGTTGGTCGTACATTTACAAGTTTTCTTTCGAAACCTCGGGATCTTCTACATCTTCTTTGGAATCAAACGACATATTCAGTATCTGATCCATCATCCAATGCCTCCTGTTTAGACAACAATTGCTTTTTTCGTAGTTAATTGTTAGCTTTTAAATTAAAAAAAAAAAAACATTAAGTACATTTGTATTCAAAACGGAAATGCTGAAAATTACCTCGTCAACGTCAGAAACTTTGACTCTAGATAAATCTGACCTTGAGTTGTTTATTACTCTGAACTGCATTACTTGAAATGAAATAATGGCAATGCGTGCAAGGAGACCTGGACACGTGTTTCTATCTGGCTTGATGTCGTCGGCAGGCCATTCTCGTATTTTTTTGATATAAGAAAAATAATACAAAACCAGTAAAAGTAAGGTATTTTAAATAAAAATTTATCGTACCACCACATCCACGGTCGAAAATTTCCAACTGAATATGACTCGTATTGGTTAGTTAGTTGGTACGAGCTGTATAAATGGGGAATGACTTTTACAAAATAGATTATTTTGTTTAAATTTTAATCAGAAAATTTTAATCAATTAAAGATTGGGTGTTGCCTGCTGAAGACATCAAACGAAATAGCATGAAGATGAATTGACAAGGATAGATTACAGATCTTTGATAGATTTTGTGGTGGTCGGATCGAACCTGAAGTTTGTATCAGGTTGGGTTAGGTTGGGTTAAGTACAATCATTAAATAAAATACAGAGGAAAACTTTTTGAGAAACAGAATGAAGCGAAGATGGCGTAGGACAACATTTACTAGGAAAGAAAGAATAACAACAATTTGATATCAGTATTTGCAAAAATGCAAAAAATATTAAACGTCTACCAATTCTGTTCATTTTAAAATTGATTGTTGATGCAAGACTGTAACAAATCATACTGAGCCTGATCAGCATCATAGATCAACTGATTGGCAATGTGATGAGAAAAGAACAGCTGTGGATTGACCATAATTTCCAAACACAGTATTGTATGAAGATAGGAAATATTAGATGAAGAAGAATGAAAGAGGTCAATGGAAAATGAAGAAGAATGAAAAAGCGAAGGATCTGGACCAAAACATAAGGAGTGGAAATTGGGAATAAGAAAGGACCTAAATCAGCAGACAGCGACTACAAGAGGCACTGATGCATATAAAACGTAATGAATGGCAAACGCAAGCAGTTGACGAATTGGTTCCACAAATGATAACCATGGATAGGAGAGAGAAGAAAAAGTTGGGTGCTCAAAATATGCCAACAAGCAAAGCAAGAAATAATACACAAGGATTGCATTGAGTTGGGTTGAGTTGAATTGGGTTGGGTTAGCTTGGGTTGTGTTGGGTTGGCTTGGGTTGGGTGTGGTGGGGGTGGTTTGAGGTGAGAGGACAATAACTCTAGAAATGGTAACATCCCATGCTGTTCGTCAAACTGGAGTCCATGGTATACATGGAAATTTAATAAAGTTTATCTTTCTCAAACCACGATAACAAACGTTTTAACTGAATTCATAGCGGAGTACCATCGGGTCCAGTCCTTTCTCCATTTCTTTTCTACTACGCGTGGGCGATCTATCTACAACAAAAACAGATACGCCACCAAATTTCTTGCAAAAGTCTTATTCACGACAATCTGAAAATTGTAAAATTATTTTTTCCTCACTGTTACATATAGCGACAGTTCTTTGAAAGATTGTGTATTGGTCAGAACGTGCACGAGAGTTGTCTTACGTTTACGGGGAAAAGTGACGTTTCTTTTGTAACTAATTGCAAACGACGGTGTCTAAAGTGGCCCCAAAGGTGTACTAGTTTAAAAATAAACTTGACGATCTCGTCAACCAATTGTAATTACACATGGACGAATTAACAACACCGTGACTCAATCACAATATTACCACCTCATGTAATTGCTTCAAAAGTCCGCGTTTTCCATCGATTCCTCGCTGATTTATCACCGAAGCATCTCGCGAACGAACAAACAGCGCGGAGCCAATTACGTCCGGCATTAACGAGTAAAAACGACGCAACTGACAAATTTATTCGGCCTTGTCGACGGTACGCTGCATGTTTAGCAACGCGGCGCGATTATTGCAGTCGTTCCCGGTGACGACGTGCGAAAATTATGCAAACGCCGGACGATCGGCGGGGCTCCGACCTTGGCGTTCTTGACGTCGCCGCCAAACGTAAATTAAAAGAGTCGTAATGATGGGACTGGTGGAGCTCGAGCGGTCCGCGGCCGAGAGGGGTCCCGAAGGTTGGGGTGTTTCTTTCGGCGAGAACGACACCCGAGCGGGCACTACGCTCAAGAATAATAAACGTCGCGGTCGTGCGACAAAACCGAGCCGAATGTTCGACTGGGGGGCACGAGTCGCGCGCGGTTATGGCCCGACGCGAAGCGGGCGATTGAAGGGCGCATCGGCGACGACTAACGACGGTTGGTTGGACCGACATCCAGGACGATTTTTACTGCCGGGCCCGGGCGTATTAAATCGTTAATGTTTCGTTCGTGCGAATCTAATAAGAAACTTGGATAGGCTAAATATTCGGAATCGCGGAAATTTCGTTTCGTTGTAAATCTTGGAAATTATTTCAAATTATTTTTTCTGATTAGGTTATCTCGAAATAAAAAATTGAAATACAGTTTGATTGCTCCCCTGATCTGTAAAAGAATAAGTTTAAAATTTTGGACCGTGGCCTGGGAATTACTACCCACGAAACGGCCGTTAAATTCATAAATTCACATCCAATTGTTCACACAATTGCATTCCTCGTATTTTACGTCCCGTGAAATAAGCGTTTCCAGTTCTAATTTTTTTTTCTTTTCGTTTCAGGTACGTGTGCAAAGACCGGGAGCCCGTCCATAAATTCCGCGTCCGCGGGAGTCGACGTCGTCCGAACCGATCGGCGGCGCTTGAAACGACGGTAATTTATTAATTTCGATCGGATCTCGCCCGCTTTAACGGCGCTGTAAAGCGCCGAGATTTTTACAGCCGGCGCCCGTAAAAGCGACATCGCGGCGCTGGCGATTATGACGGTGATCATGGCGTTGCTTTTTTTGTGCGATCTTTGCATATCCGGTAACTAGCGCCGTTAAGATCGAGTTTGCGCCAACTCGATGTGTGCGATTTTATTGGCGAGGTATTTTTGCCTTGGCTGAGTAATGCGGCGGCGATGAAAAACGCGCGCCCACGCGTCGTTCCGCGCCTCAAGGTTTCGTTAAACAAGCGAAACACCTGGATTCGTGTTTGAGATAAATAAATAAATTTTACGCGAGTGAGCGAACGACAACAAATAATTGGTCGAAGGTAACGATTTTTATGCTACAATCAGGAAATGTTATAGAAAATATTTTGAATGTTACAAAAATGATTTCCAAACCATAGCCATGGACTAATTTTTATTTTCCAAGAAAAAGGAAGACATTTCACATTATTTTTAGATCTCGAACTGAACCGAACTACGACTTGAGAGACCTTAGCAAACGTGTCAAATGAAATCGTTTCTGCACGATAATTATTTTAAACAAAACCTTGAAAACGCGAAATGTTTTAGTGCGTTGGAATTTGGAAAATTTGTTTTTAGTTGTTAGTTATTATTTCGTTTACATTAAATTAAATAACCGACTATTTAAAACTAAACAAATCGATTAGTTAGCTTAGTTAGCTTAGCCTAGTTTCATTTCGACCATTAAATATTATTTATAAAACGTTTATTAAGAAAAATCGACCCAAACACGTTTCTTTGTTTTCGAACGTGGTACTTATAGAAATAGAGTGCACTCATAAATCACGCGGCAGCTCTATTGTTAGTCGACGAGCATATGTGATCGTTGAGAAGGCGTCAGAAGTCCTTTTAGAAAATAATTGCTTCAAAGGCACGACTAGCATCAACAACTAACATTTTAAAGACCAACAATGTAAATGAACTACTTATAGCAAATTTATTTTAAAACAGGTTGGGTCGGGTTGAGTTTAGTTCGGAGTTTATATTACTTTTGGTACGAACAGATTTATTTGATTGCGTAGAATTCATTTCGTTGTTGCTGTATTCGAAATGCATCTAGAGCTAAAACTCTAAAAATTCGATGGAATCAGGTTGGGCAGTTTGTTATTCACGAATGCTCCTCCAATGCTGTGTCAGTTCGACACTTCGACTACCATTTCTTGAAATGACTTCAATTCCTTTGAAGTCATTTGTATTACATTGAAGTAAGTACTACGATGGCATTAAAAGTGGAATAAAATTGTGTTGAAGATTTTTAATTTTTTAATGTAATTTTTCAATTTGCTTGAAACCTGATAAAATCCCTAAATTTAATTGTTAAGGACTAAGCTATCCAGGACTTGATTAGCACCCATTTTTTAATTCCTATTATGATATTTCAAAGTACTTTCAATGACTGGATTGGACTGGACTGGACTGTTCGTTGAAGTCATTGTTACATCTTTTGTTGTCAATTTCGTAGGCAACAACGTTGCGGGGGAAAATGATTTCAGTTATGTGGTAATGACTTGCATGGAACAGACCGTTTTAACGATGTGCCAAGAGTTGGTGTGCCCTGAGTCATAATTATCTTAGTTCCCCCAGTTCTATGAAGTGATCTTGAACATTCTGGAATTGATCAAAGACAACAATTGTTAATTGGTCAGATAAATCATAAAGAAATATTTTAAAGCACTTCAGCTTCGTTATCTTTGAAGTCATCGCTACCTCCAATCTTTTGTTGTGTTGAAAATTCCTTGCTTGATCCCCTGGACAATTTGACACTTTGAACACCATTGCCTGAATCGGAGTTTCCTGGAAGTACTTCAATTTAATTTTCAAAGCACTGAAAAGCTTATAAAGTTACGTTTAGCAGTTCGAGATTCACAATAATTGATGTTCTTCCAATGACTGGAACGTCATTTCCTGAATTCGAGTCTCCTGAAATTATTACAATTTAATTTTCAAAGCAGGAGCTTATGAAGTGGTTGGCAGCTTGGGATTCACAATAATCGAAGTTCTTCCAAATTCTTGGACAGCAATTTTTAACATCATCGCCTGAATTGTAGTCTCATGAAATTGCTTCAATTTTATTTTCAAAGCACTGAAAAGCTTATAAAGTCATGTTTGCCAGTTTGGGATTCACAACGATCGAGGTTCTTCCAGTAACTGCGCAGCTTGACACTTTGAGCGTCACGGCCTAAACTTCAGTTTCCTTAAATGGCTTCAAATTGAATTGAAGGTTTTTTTTTTGAAAATATATTCGTGTCATTAAACATCGTATACCTGGATGATTGTCCATATGCGATTTTAATGGGGAAATTTAGAATTGCTTCTGAAAGGTTGGGCTGGGTTGGGTTAGGTTAGGTTGGGTTGGGTTTCCATATTATTACCTGAACTGGAGTCTCCTGAAATTATTTCAATTTCATTACAAAATCACTATGAGCTTATGAAGTTATGGATGGAAGTTTAAGATTCACAATACCTCGGGTTTCTTCCAGTTATTGGACAGCTTGACACTTTGAGTGCGATGGCCTACACTGCAGTCTTCTGAAATGATTTCAATTTGAATTGAAGATTATACGAGGATGATTGTCTATATACGATTTTAATAGAATTTAATAGAAAGTTATTTCTGAATTCTCGAAAATTGGAGGATTCAGAATCAATTTTAAAAGTACTTGCAATTATGTTGAAATATTGCCGAAGCAGTAAAAATCCTACGAATTTTTTAATTATTTATATGAATCTTCTTTTTGTGATGTCTCGATGGCGTTATACTCGTGTTACTAAATCAGTTAGAGTCGTTTCATGAAAATTACGTGATTTTTAATCTGAACCAAAGACCAAAACGAAACTTTGCGTTAGTTATGTCAACCCGACTTAAAATCCTATGAAACATGGTACCTGCTGATGTTGGCAAAATAAAGTTTATTCTTTTGGAGTTTTTTGAGATCCAATTGTTATTGTGGTGTCGTTTACAACGCCCCCATGTTCAAATTGCAAGTTACATTCGGCAGGAGGTCGAATACTAGAAAGGATTTGCTGTTACTTAATTTCTCGCACTCGGGCTGTGTCGCTTTACTTTTATTGAGTAATTTGCGCCAAAGACTACGAGGCGTAATAAAAATGCTGTGAACAATGCAATTAATTAATTACCAGTCCAAAGCAACGAAGTAGGTATTTGAAAATAACATCAGCTATAAATAATGGCGAGTTATAGACATTGACACGCTGCCAGGACGAGTTCTAATGACTTCGCCAAGTCTTCTATTGTAAGGCGCAATATAGTCTCAAAGAACAACAATTTGAGTGCAATCATAAATTCTTTGACACTTTTGGATGATTAATGGTACAGGACCCTGAAATGGAGGTAGCACAAGGGTCCTATTGAGGCCTAAGTGCAGTAGATGTATGATAATAAAAATTGTGCACTTTATCTTTTATAAAATCTTATCCATTATCCATTAATGTGTTCGGTTAAATTGGATTGGGTTAGGCTTCGTTTTGTTGGGTTGGGTTGGGTTAGAAGGATCAAATATTATCATATTATCTATAAATAAATATAAAAAAAATAATTTAAACTTTAGAACTGCATTTTTATAAGTAATTTGGCGCCTAGTCAATCAAGAATTTGATCTAAAAGTTGCAAAGGCAAAGTCGAAGTCAATTCAAATCAATTTAATAAATTAAATAATTGTGAGCAAAAATTAAAGACAATTGGATCATCAATAATAAAAAAGTGAAAAAAAAAAAATTCTTGAAATATAACCTGGTCATATTCTGATTTTCAGTGCAGTAAAAAAGTCAATTAAATCAATGATATAATTAAATCCAATCGTTGAAAAATAATTAAAAATGATGTAATAAATCAACAAAATAAAAATAAATATTAACGTTAAAAAATCTTTGTATTTTTGTTTACATTTTTTTTTATACAAATTGTTGTGTCGATTTTCGAAAATTCACCCCCGTCTCTAAACGCACCCATGTGTTTTGCGAAAGGGCCGTATTTACTCAGCCGATGGAACACACGTACACAAACGTAAACACTCCAACAATAAAATAAACAACAGTAATCGACGTTATCGACCGATTAGGGGGGGGGGGGGGATTACTCTCATTAACGCCGCGTAAAAAGCGCACGCATAAATTTGCGCATCAAAACGAAACGCATAAGATAATTAAAACAAACATTTTGCGGAGCACTTTGTGTTTACGCCACGTCCAAAGTAAACACGCGAACGGCGACGCACGAAATTTATTATTCGCAGCGTGCCGCGATAAATCACGGCCAAACGCGAAATTGTTTTCTTTTTTATTTTCGCCCCGGACGGGAGCGGGGCGGCGGCGGCGGCGACCCCTCACGCCGCCGCCGATATCCGAGCGACGAGAGGGTGAACCCGCCCGGACAGGTGTACGATAGCATTTTTTAGCGAAGACATTAATTATCAATTAACACACCGCAGTGCCGGAGTAATTTGATGTGTGGTGCACGAGGGATCGATAAAACACGCAACGTTGGGTTCGTTGCCGCGCAGCGCCATCTCGTATTGTTTTTGCCGCGTTTATCAATCGAATTGTTTGTTGTTCGGTTGCGTTTGCGATGAATTTATTTAAATTTGTTTACAAGTTTGATTTGATTAAAAAATTATTTCTTGATGTTAATTATATTGGCAAGAATCAGACAAAATGTGGGGTTCTAATGAGTTCTTATATACAAAAAAGCAGATTTTATGTTACGTCATAAACACCTGCGTTTTACGTAAAATTATTCTGCAAAGTTTCGCGAGTCTACGTTTGGTCACCCCTACCCCTCGGCGGCGCAGAGCTCTGCGAAATAACGTCCGCTACATAACACACATTCAAGCTGAAAATCTGCGCTCGCGAAAATGCATTTTAACATTTTCGCCGGGCGCGCTCGTTTTAGTTACTTTTCATATCTTTCCAAATTAAGTCTGCGCTGCACAAAAGGACGCGAGGTTAAACGTCCCGGTACATTGCCCAGAATTTAATATGCAGCGGAACGCGACATTCTTGCGCGAAATTGCTCCGGCGATACGTTTCACGAGCGGCGTTTCTGTTATTGTGCGCGGGGGCGCATTCTGCGGACATCTCCGCAAATAGCGCTTCAAAGTTTCGCGCAAAACTTCGCGCGGTTAAATGAGAGAACGGACGACCCGTCGCCGCGGCGAACGTGTCGCGCAGTTAACGTCGCCGGAGCCGCTGAAATATCGCGGCGATTCCGTCGCCTTTGCCCGTTTTTTTCCTCGGCGGATTCAATTTAATGCAAGTTATGCGCGTGCGGGATAATACACCCGGTCCGACCGGGTAATATATTTCGCGCGGTTCGAGGCGAGTGGGCCCACGGTCGCCCTCCACGCAAATAGCTATCTAGGAGGCTTGTCGCTCGAACACATGTTGCTGCGCGGTGTGGTGCGATTTTTAGGCGGCGGTGTGTGTGTGTGCGCGCCCATCTGCTGCGGAAACGGCCATAGTTTCGGCGATGAAAATTAAAATCCAGCTTGCGCTGGCCCGTCGTTTTAAGTCCACTATTAAAGTTAACAAAAAAAATAATTTCTTAGATGCGGACTAATTGTAATTGAGTTTAACATCGAAATTTGTTTAAATGAAAATACGTTGATTGCAAACCCAACCCAGTCGAATCCAACACAACCATGTCCAACCCAAACTCAATTCAACTCCACCCAACCCAACTCAATCCACCCTAACCCAACTTAGGAAGCTTCAGGGGACTAAATTAAGTAATAATCTGCATAATTTATCTTTGACCAGAACCCAGAAATTCTGATATATTCCCCAACTAAGTCAATGAACATGTTTAAAAATTACAATTGGTGACATGTTTTAATTTCTAAATCAATCGTCGATGAAAGTTTTTAAGTCTTCTTCAACCTTCATTTATAATGAATCTTCAGCTGTGCCCAATTTTTAATTTTCTTGAGAATCTGTCATAGGGTTTAGATAATAAAGAAAAGTCTGTCGACCTATTTATGAATCTCAGCAAATGATATGATCCAGCTGATCATGACTTGCTTTGTGACAAATTATATTCATATGGACTAGGGTTAATTCTTATAGCTGGATAGAATATTACCTTTATGGGTGCGATCAAGTACTAAGTATCAGTGGAATCAAACCATCAAAATATTTGAATATTACATGTGGTACCGCTGGGTTTGTTACTCGGTCCTTTATCGTTTCTGCTGTTTTCGAATGATCTTGTAGTTGATTCCTGAAACGATTTTGAATTACATTTTTTAATTGATACATTTTTAAAGTTTTGATATAATTCTAAACATTTTTAAACATTTAAAAAAAAAATTTCTTCGGTGGCCAAATATTTATGTCAGGTTATATGGGTTGGGTCTTGCGTATTCTAGAATTATTGACCATATGTACGCCCTCGACCAGGAAATTATATCATTTGGTTCAGAAACTGAATATGGCGAAAGTTTCAGTTAAAGTAATGCAAGACATTTCAGATAATCACTTCTTAGTAAATCCTGGAGCAATTAATTTAAGTCATGTGAATGACAGATCATATTTCTATGATTTATTTGACTGTTACTTTGACTTCTAAACAAAAATCAATTTGCCAACCGAAATTTTTGCAACTTTTTTGACAAATCTCACATTGTCACATTTCGATTAGCAATTTAGACAGTTTTTTAATCTCTTACAGTTTTGAAACGTCTTTGAACAAATTTGGACGATTTACGAGATCTATAAAAAATTTTAATTCTGATAATTTTTCATTTTGCACTATTTAATTTTTAGACAATGTTGTTGGCATTTTAATAATTTTCACATTATTTATTTACATACAATATAAAGGGCATATTGACTGTTTACTGTTAATTAACAACCTTTCACTTTCAATACATTTTCATCAAGAAAACTAAGTAACTAAGTAAGTGTTCAAAGTAGGCCAGTATTTACAATACAAAAAATATTTTAGTACTAAATTCGGTTACACCATATATGCGTTATGGGCAAAATAAGTTTAAAGAAAATTAAAATGAATATAAATTTATATAGAGCAGAGTAATAATTAACGTAATTACATTGCATTGGATGAGGGAAAACCCGATGAGGAAAGATTAATAGTTAGATTCAGGTGCGGAAACGAGGAGAGGAAGATCAAATATTGGATGGGAGAGAAGTACAGGAGGTGCGAAGCATGTGAAAATGGGCCAGATGAATGGAAACACTGGTGGACAAGTGTGAGGAAATGGTATGGAGAAAAGAAGAAGATAAGCTGGACAGGGATTCGAGAAGGATGCTAGGAGATAAACGGGAGGAAGTGGAACTGTTGGGTTGGGTTGGGTTGGGTTGGGTTGCTAGGAGATAAACGGGAGGGAGTGGAACTGTTGGGGAAGTTAAACAAGATAATAGAAGAGGGAAGGAGTAGGAGGGAGGGAGAGAGAAATATAAAGCAAATTTGTTGCAGATGTATGGACAGGACGAGAGATGGTGGAGACGGGAGCTACCAGAAGTGAATGGAATCGAGGATCTGGGAACGTGCCCGAGGTTTTAGGAGGAGACGCTCAGGATTATGTTTGTTGTGTAAAATAAAGCTGTAAGATATTCCAAATAAAGGTTGTACTACCAATGTATTGCATTATTATGTTACTATTAAATTATATTATATATTATATAAGTATACAAACGTTGCCATGTCAGCAAAAACGCAGGTATTTAAAACGTATGCACACTTTGCGACGAGGAGTAGAGTTACAGATGATCTAGCAATGCGTCGAATCGTCGTAAGTCATGCGAGTTAGCTCACTATATCGCACGCATGTATTACGTTCGCTCTATTATGTGCAAACCAATAAACTACATCACATGCTGCATTAAGTGAAATATGTCAGGACACATCGTCACATGGTGATCCTAGCCGGAGAATCGAAAAACCTTCTGATAGAGCACGTCCGAGCCAGAGAGCTTTTCATCCACGGTATTACTATTTATATCCATATAAAAAAAAAACATTATGGACCGAATTTCCATTTGCGAATTGATAAAACAAAATCGTGTCAAGCGGTTGGTGATTGGTGATGAATGGTGGATCGCGATGAGTCGGCGGAAACGGTGGCCAAGCCAGGATTGACGGCTAGGAAGGTTTTGTTGTGTGTTTGGTGGCATTAACAGGGAATTATCTACTATGAGCTGCTCCCTTACGGCACAACTCTTAATTCGGACCTGTACTGTCAACAATTGGAGCGTCTGAAGGAAGCAAGCGGTTTCTATGAGAGAGGCATAATGATATTACAAAAGTCAATAAAGTTCTCTTAGTGTACATAATGACAACGGTCAAACATTATTACAAAAAAAACCTAATCGTCAGTCCTGAATTAAAAATTTCTTTGTGTTATCCAACATCCGTTCAAGCAGAAAGTTCGGTCAATGTATAAAAATTCAAATTTGAGTGGTTGCAAATAAACATTGACTATTATTTTCGAACAGAGCTATACTTGAAGCAATTATTTCTCCATCTGTGAATACTGATATTTTAAACCGAACGTCGTATGTGCGAGGTCGGTTTATTGTGGTCAATTACATGGTCGTCAAGTAGTTGCTGACTTACTCGTTACTAGGTTGCGCAAGGTTGCGCCGAAAGGGTCACAATGTCAGTCACAAGCATTGATCTCAATTAGGTATTGATTTCATATGACTAAATAGTTCTTACTACTGCTGATGTTGTTTTATTATTAACGTGGACTAGCTACGAGGGCTAAGAGTATCTAAAACTTTATCGTTAACAATAAAGATTGGAAATGTTATTTGTGTTACTATATATCTTTGTGAATTAAGATTTTATTTCTCACAGTTTCCTGAAATCCACTAACCGATACATAAACGTTTGGAAAATGACGCAACGGAAAAATTAATACAAGCGCACGTTACGATATCGAATCAACGTTTAACGAGTGAGTAACGTATTGTTGAAATTGACTAATCGCCATAATCGAGTGAGTCACTCAACGCCAAGCAAAACACAGTATTCATTACTCCAACTTATTCATAGATTAAACCCGAGGTTAATAGTCTCATTAAGCTTCATTAACCGACGTAATTAAGGCACTGGCCGCCGCTGGTGACGAACGAGCTGAAAGAACCCACCTGAACCGTCCCGATAATACCCCCCCCCCCACCACTCGCGCGCGCCACGAAAAAATTAAAATGCAACAGCCCACCCTTAATTGCGAATGTGCATTTGCGAGTCGCCCCGCAAATTAGATTGCTCCGACGACGGGGTCGGGAAAAAAACCGAGTGCGCTTTTAAGCACTTTCCGCGCCCTTTGTTCTCGTCGACGGCGACGTCCTGAAACATCACGTTTTAATAAAGTCGACCCTCTCGACTAATGACTAAAAAAAATGCAATAAAATATTAGTCATTATTCGAACGGCAATTGTGACGAATCGTGTTGTAAAATGACGTCATGATTGGACGAAGCGACGCGTGGGCGATGTCGCGCCGATGACGCGAGATGAAAAAAAAATGTTTTCACTTTTAATTGCCTAATTGGCGTTTAAATGCTGGTAACGTCGCCGTTGCGCCGCTGCACCGCAGATTGCCCGGTCTCAAATTGGAAACGAATGACGGTCGGAGAGGCGCCCGTTGTTCTTTTGTTAACGTAGCCGGCAGCTGTCCCCTGCACTTGACGTCTTGAACTCGCGATGCCCCCGACGAAACGGAATTTCTGTTACATAAGCGGCTCGCTCGTCTCACGGTTATTTTACACCAATTCGAGGCTAATTGGCGGATTTATCGCTGTAGACTTCGTCCGAGTTAATTGCGATGTGGCTCACGTGACGTCACTTGAGAAGATTCGAAATTATTAAAGTTTATGGGTAAAATAAAACGATTCAATTATTGATAAAATTTTTTTTTCGGCCATGGCTCCGCGATAATGGAGACGGGGTGTTGTTATAAAAATTAAATAAAGGGAGACGCACTAAATAATTCAAACGTGTAGCTTGGTACCCATATATTTTATTAATGCGATACGAGCTGTGCGACTTGTCGACGAAGACAATCGGTTTCATTAGTCGAGGTGGCGGACCGGTAATTTTTAACGTAATTGGCGCGAACGATAACCCTAACGGGTTGCAATTAAAACGCGAGGGGCGCAATTTCCCCGCGTACTGCGAGCGCAACGTCTCGGCGAAAAACTAATTACGACGTCGCCATTGTCGTGAAGATGAGGCTCGAGTGGAGCGTCGTTGTCGTCGTTGTAGTCACCGCCAGATGGCGAATCGCGGGAAATGCAATCTCGTCCTGGACCGCTGCGCCCGCCAACGTTCGGAGCGGAATTCGCACGCGGCGTCTCAGGGGTGGCCAGACAATACTATTGGAATGCACGCGTTTGTTTATCGGTGCGGTACAATGGCAACGTAACACCTTTGTTATCGTATTTCCAATAATAGATTTCCGTGATATTTGTGTATAAATATAGCCTAGTTCATAACTCGTAACTGTGACGAATTAAAAAGAAATCATAACTGAGATCGCTTTAAATAATTCATCTGTATTGTGTGATAATTTACCATTCATTTAATGACATCTGCGTTACTTCGTATCGTCGTGTCTAAAGAATTTTTTTTATATTTATGTTTTTATCAAATCGGAATAAATATTCAATGAACCACTCTCATTGGTCAAACTTGATCATGTGATCTTACAATTGCAATCCTTATTTTACCGAGAGCTTACTTCGTTCTATCGACATTTGTGGCATCTCGTTGTCGAAATTCTTTTACACTTTACGAAGTTGAATTTTTACCCTAGCTACAAGAATTCAACAACAAAACACTCTATATGACGTGTAATGATTGTAATTTAGTTTCATCCTGAAAGTTTTCTTGTTCTCAATTTTTGATACTTTTCATTTCTTGTGTTTCTCATTGTTCACAAACTTATTCGTATTTTATTCACCGTTGCTTTTGTCGTATTTTTGAAAATTCTCAGAGCGAATTTTTTATTTGTTTTGGTCAATTTTTAAATATTGATCAATACTTAGCTGAATTATAAAAAAATCAAAATTCGTAATATTGCCAATTTTACTTGTCATAAATTGTAAAAACTTTTAATTGTTAATTTTTTAATTTATTGCAAAAATTTGATATTTGGGTTCGTTGTAATTAAATATACTCACTTTGTATTTTTGGTTGTTTGTCAGGTTGAGACATTATTTGTCACTAAATCCGGATGAAGAATTGGGTTTGGTTCTTATATTCTAAGACAATAAATTGCTTCGTTGGTACAATTTAGCGAAATTTTCTAGTATTTTTTTAGGCAAAATTATTTTCATTTTTGGTGTGGACTTCTTTTAAATTCTAATTGCAAAAGACGTCCCACCTCCTTCTAGTCACTGACTGAACCCAATGACAAGCTCCTAAAGCGCATAAAAACTTCTTGTGTCCATGTGTCAACCAATAATCTTTTTTTGTATTCCAAACTAAATCTACGTACGAAATTAGCTGTACGAACTAATTCCAGAAAGCCTTGAGGGTGTAGACATTTTTGTTCGTTTCTGTTATGTTATGTCTTACTATGTAAGTAAGTGTGATGATGTCTTTTATGATAGAATAAGTTTCTCTGCCACTAACTAAGAAATTGATTGATTGTTCAAGAAAGAAGAAAAATATTTGTTGTTCCTTCAAATTTCCACACGAATTGATCGAATTTGCAAATTAAATTTGTCCAACCCAACCCAACCCAACCCAACCCAAACCAATCCAACCCAACACAACCCAACCCAACCCAACCCAACATCTGGTTTGTTGGGCTTGTCCTAACTATGACCCATAGGTCAATTTTGAATGAACCTTAGTTCGCTTACGAAGAAATTTATTGATTGCTCAAATTCACATTTCCGTACGAATTTGATCGAATTCACAAATTAAATTTTCCCAAACCAGTTAAAATTATTCCAAGTACTTCCTGAACTCAACCCAAGCTAACACGACCCAATTCACAATTTTCATGACGTTGTATGGAAGAAATACTTTAAACGAATTCCTTTAAACATTTCTTAAAACGTTGTTTACCGAACCCAACCCAACCCAATAAAACTTGAACAATTTATTTAAGAAATGAGTCATTTTGTTCTCCCTTCGTATTCCCGTACGAATTTGGTCGCATTTACAAATTAATTTCGCCCAAACCGGTCAAAAACATCTGGCTTGTTGGGGTTGTCTTAATTATGGCCCATAGGTAATTTTTGTTTGGAATTATCAACGAAATTTGGATTGGTACAGAAAATTGTTGCACGAAATATCTTAAATTAACCACAATTTTGTTTGTCTTAATTATGACGCAATATTGTTATCTTAATAAATTGAGGTTTGTTTCGACAAAGAAAAGTAATTTTACGAAACAATAGTTTTTTACTTTTTGGCAATGCAGCCGAACTGAATAAAGAATCAAACTTCACAATATTTTTTAATTTTCGACAATTTGACCACTTCGTGAATCTTGATAAATTTTGGCATATTCAGAAATCACAATAGCCTTTTTTAGGCAAGTTTTACTTTATTGCTTTTTAACAATTTGGTTTGGGTTGGATTAGTTGGGTAGGGTTTGTTTGGGTCGGGTTCATCCTACCATCGTCACTGAGCTAAGGGGGCGACGCAGCTCTATATATCACGATTACAAGAAATTCAATCAGGTCTTAAAGTTATTGTCGTTATTGTGTCATACAAAACGACAACATAAGTGGACTATAGTGAGCCTGGAATAGCTATTGGGCTAAGGATGATGAAGCAGTAGACGAAACAATTACAGTATACACAATTACATAACATTAATATGAGTCACATTACCTTTTATGTATTTTTTTTTTTCGTAAATTTTAAAGCTAAAATAGAAAAATTCTAATAAACAGCGTCATGTAGATTTATACAAAACACAACAAAGTCTACATTGATGATAACAATATTCTTACTTAGACATTTCTAACGTTGCTGCAACGAAACATAGACGACGTTTACTAATCAGCGCGGAATTTTTCGAATTACTCATGGCCGGTGGTTTGTATCGATTTCTGTGCAAACGCAAACGCAAATTCTACGCGATTCTCCGCAGATCAAACACTCACACACTCGCCGGGCGCTATTAATAAATAGCCCAAGTGCCTTGCTTAAAATAGACGTTACTATGTCGAAACGCTTGCAACTTGTTTCAAGACTCAATGTCAATGTTACCACAAATAAAAACCCTATTTATAGTCGCGCGATTAAAAAGCGCAAGATTAGATTACAAACGCCATAAATTGTGGCCGGAGTATTTATAAAATTGCCCGGTACAAGAACGCTAGCACGAGGATGCCTGCCTGCTTCTTCAAGAAGTGAACGATGTTGCAAACGTGGCGCGGAAGAAAATCGTAATTGGGTAAAATTAAATCGTTTGAATTATTTATTTTCGCTCTCGAAATTTTAATGCGCGTTTATGAACCGACCGCGGGGTTTGTTTATTTGGACGTTTCCGCGGAGGAAAGACGCCAAACAAACACTCGGAATCCTTACGAACGCAATCGCTTTATCACTCGCCCCCCCGACTGCCTCGATTAATCATCCCGACATGCAAAATGGAATTGTTGCGATGCGGAGGGTCAGTGGGAGCGATCTGGTTGCCGAAGCAGCTTTTCTCGTGCGTCCGCTTGAACTCGACACGCACCGGCGGATTTCGTATCGCGGTTCGGAATTGATTGGAAACGGCCGCGGGCGCAAAGAAGTCGATTGGCGCGGACGTGTTTCGTCAAACGATTGATTAGCTCGACGGTTTCGTCCGATTAATTGAGCTTCGAAGAAGTGCGACAGCAAACGTGGTGAAACATTTCAACGAAGTATTTTTGAGAAAATGCAATTAAGTCTGGTCTATGATATCGATTTGACATTTTTCAAAAAATACTGCTTGATTGGGACGAATTTAAAAGAAAAGTATTGTGCTGGTATGACCGCTGTTTATTAGCCAGTGCGAAGCCCACCACCTATTAGAATGTATGTAAAAACTACTCTGAAGAGAGTCGATAAAGTAGATCACAACCTAACGCTGTCAATACAGTAGTCCCAGTCGGTGAAGTAGATCCCAACACAACCCAACCCGACCCAACCCAACACAACATACCCCAACCCAACATGGATCTCAATACCTACCAACAGACGAAAATTCGGTGAAGTGAATCGTAAATCATAAAGTAGACCCCAACACAACCCAACCCCACCCAACCTAACACAACATAACCCAACCCAACATAGATCTCAATCTACCAACAGACGAAAATTCGGCGAAGTGAATCGTAAATCATAAAGTAGACCCCAACACAACCCAACCCGACCCAACCCAACACAACATAACCCAACCCAACCCAACATAGATCTCAATCCACCAACAGACGACGATTCAATTTAGTTTGGGTTGGATGTACCATCGACGTTTCTCTATCGAAGAATTGTTTTGTTCATCCACACCTTCGATTAGATTCTGTGTTTCTTTTAGTATTTTTACTTTTAAAATGTTTTATCGGTTACTTTCTTAGCTTGCTACTACTTTTCTGGGCCATCTTTATTTGTTTGACCATTCTTGAGTATCCTGATGTGCAGAGGATAGTTACGATTTTTTTTTATAGTGTCCTTAATATGAAAATTAATTAATTACTGCGATATTTCATGATTCAACGTTGACAAAGGACCCAGCTTTGTTAACGAAGTGACGTGGATTTTTCTTTAAGTTTTAGCATTTTTATTGTTTGATTGGGAAGTTTTGCTTTTTTAGAAACGATCACCGTCATCTTCGATCCCGCGATTAACCAAAAACAATAACAATTGAGCTGCGATTAAACGATTTTATTAATATTGCTTTTTTTAAATTTTAGTAGAGTGTTAATTTGTGAACACATAAGCCTCGCTTTATACACCAATTAGGGCGGCAACTCACCATACATAAAAGTGAGTAAGTTTCAAAATGCAGCACGACAAAATGGTGGTGGAGGCACACACGTCATGTCAGTTACGTCTAACTGTCAACGCTCACATTTTAGTTTAATATCCACCACCGTGTGAAACTGTGTAGATGGCGTGAGCTACAAATATGTAGGCGCCACTAAGGTAAAAACGCGAAGGTCGTGCGTTGCTGCATGCAAGCAAAGAGGAAATGAAAATGAGCAACGTATTTTATTCGTACAGCTAGTACAAGATGAAAATGGACGTGTGCAAAGTCAGTAACAACCGTCGGCATGGAAGGCCGTTTGGCTGAAAATAAAATGTATGTATCTATGGGGTGATGCTGTTTCGTTTTTCACGAGTCACCAAATTACCAACAAAGCATTCGCTGAGGTGTGTGGGGTCACGAAAGCATGAGTTACTCTACCACTACATTTCGTAACTAATGTTTGCGAAACTATATGCGTCTCAGCGGATGATGGTGATGTGATGAGTCCCGATGGACGAAACAGCTATCATCACATGATACATCAGCTAACATTTTAATTTCAACGCGTTATTCCCTAATAATTTCCTATAACACATTTTCTTATTTATGTTTGTTTAATTCCTTTTTATTTTCATATTTCACGTATCAATTATTTTAATTTGTTGTCATTGGTTGTGTTGGGTTATAATAATTTTTATACTTTTAATACTCATGTGGAAGATTCAATGCGTTTATGTCAGTGGTTCTAACCACTTAAAACATCCTTCTTCATCCGCAATCGGTTATTAATTAATATCCCGACTATCCGCGGTAATCTCGCTTAATTAATGATTGAGACCAGTCGTAGGGTTCAAAGTTGCCCGAATTAATGACGCGGGCGACCGCCGGTGTCTCTGCGGATGACGACGAGGAACCGGAAACGCGGCCGATGCCACATTCCCGTCTCGCTCAGGACGATTTCCCCGCGTTTGATCCAAATCATAACGACGAATTAGCGCGCCTGTGTGTAAATCTACCGTCGCACAATTTCGCCGGATGACTGGACTTGTTGTTTTTTCGACGTGACGTAATTGGATACTTTCGCGCTGCGCCCAACAAAACACAAAGAAGCGTTCGGCGAAGAATGCAGCCGCGCGGCTGCACCGCGCTTCATTAATATCACCCGAGGTGCGATTGCGTATCGAAACGAAAGCGAATTGACAGCTCCGATAATGCGAGTCGAGTAATTGCCTCTGATTTTCTGACGGGGACGGAGGACCGAAAAGAGCTCGCGCTTAACTTTCATTATCGCGGTTCGGAGCGATCGCGTCGAGGCGGGCAACGGCTGTCGGTTTCGTTTTTTCGGCCGGCGTCAGCGACTTCAGGTGTTCGCCTGCCGGACGACAGTGATGTATGCGCTGGCATTTAGCGGAGCGATATAACGTATTAATAAACTTACGTAATTAATCGGTACATGGACGTAAGTAACTTATTAAACGTGTTCCAATTATGCGAATGTATGGACGGTAATTAATTGCCCCACCGGGCGAGAAAATAATGTGCGAACGAGCGCGTTTAACGATTGTTTGGTAATAATTACCGCGTTGTGATTTCTTGCAAAAATGTTGTACAGGTGTCCCGCGGGCAACACAAAGAACGTCAATGGCCTTTCTTATTAACAAAAGAATTCAATGTAGAAGTTTACATTTTGTTAAATATTACCAAAAATGTTTTTATTTTAATTCCAAAGTGCTGAGCCAACTTATTTCAATGCATATTAATTTTATTATCCAACAATATCTGCTTAGGTAACATCCCCAGTAGTGCGTAACACCAAATGCACATAAAGATGGCTTATCCGTAATCAAAGTAGTGTACAGTTTATTTTACTAAAATTTTGTGGAAAATGTAGTGGAAAAATTCGAAAATGCAAGGAAACCAATTCGAATGCAAAGTAACAGTGGAACTCAAAGCAAACATCGACCGATACAATGCAATGAAACGAAAAAGTTTTGGAGAAGTGTTTAACATGGACTCACCATCAAATATCTTACTTGTGTTCTAATGCATTTCTTATGGAATTCATGGCAATCAAGTGGGAATTTAAAATGATTTTAAAAAAGCTAATAAAACGAGTTTGTGGCTGCAATGAACGAGGGGGGGACGGGAGGACGATCTATTGATCACTTGCTAAATCGTAAAAAATAGGGGGTGTTATCACGACTTTAATAATTAATCCTTGCTGTTTTCACGATTTGAGCGTTGCGTCTTACCCTACACCTCCTACGTATATTTCCGGTTTTAATGCACGCGTTTCTTCTTTATTGGTGTCGTTTCGTTATTTCATCTTTTCGTGTTTCTAATTTTATTTTATTTGATGTTCATTGGTATGTATTTCTCATTTGTTTAATATTCATTTGACTACAATATTGGCCGATGGATGTGGTTCTGGCTTGGGTTGGTTTCGTTTCGTTCTCATTTGTAGTGTATGTATGTCTTGTTGTCTCGTTGAAGCGTCAACATTTTTGATCACCTCGACGTTGTAAACTTCCAACAATAGTAGTCGACTAACGAAATGAACAATGCTAACATATTTCCATTAATTAATTAATATCGATGTGCCCCCGACATGTTTCGTGGTCATAAAAAAAGCTATTCGTCGCATCAACAGCGAGGTGGTATGATATTAATGATAAATATGACTTGTCATCGAAAACTGTCTCCTTGATTTATTGTTAACCCTTAAGAACAATTTGTTGAGTGACCTGTCCAATTGTTGTGATTTAGCTGCCGCAAAAAACATAAATGGTAAACACTTGTCCTCGTAGATTGTTGTCGTGTGACTCTCTTTTATTAGACACTTGAAGGGGGAACAAGGCTTTAAGGAGTACTTCTGGCCATTATTATTTAATAACGACGAAATAAATATTTAAACATTTTTTTAATTTCAAATTTAATTCAAATAAAAATTAAAAAACGCTTGAAATATTTACGAATGGTAGTAATAATGATGTACAAATATGCTTACAACAAACAAATCGCGCAAATGTAATAATTACTTGAAACTTTCGTATAAGTAGAGAATTTTTGTTAACAAATTTAAATAAAAGTATTAAATGCTCATTGAATCCAACTTAACTCAGTTCACCGTAACGTAATTTTTTTTGTGATTATTCGAAGCAACTTATGATAACTATTTGTATAAAGTTCGAATACGTCTCAAAATCAAATTGGATTGAGTTAAATAAGCAGTAAATTTTCATTGAACCAAACGTTACACAATCAATTGAATCTCGGTCCAAGAAACTTTTCGCTTGAACTTAATTGACAACTGTTGGCAAAGAAATTCTGAAGCGATTTAAAAATCAAAGTATTTACATAATTTACATAATTTACATAAATACTATTTCGAGAAACGAGCCCAAAAATTCTATTCACCGACTTGTTAGCAAAGAAACTTTTTGCGTTTAACGACATTGACAAACACGGCAAACAATTTAAATTATTTATTTTCTACAACAAATCCGTATTATAACCGAGACCTAGACGCCTAGAAGATCACGTGATCCCGGACTCGAAGAGTCCGAATCGAGACAACAAAGTCACGCGCGGTTGCCCTTTGAAGTTCGCAGCGTCGTAAAATTCCCGACCGGGAAAATCGCGTCTCCCTGCAAATTTTAGCGGCGACGTTTTCGGCTAAATCGCAGATAAGCTCGGCTCGCAGTCGCGAAAGAGTCGATTTGCAAAGTCGCACAAGACGTCTGACAACCCATTCCTATGGTAATTCGGACAGACGAGCAGTTCGCCGTCCACATATCATCTGCAGGATTCCCCCGGAGCTGTCTGTCGCTTTGCGCCGCAGAAGCTAATAGATTGGATTTGTTTTGTGTCGTGTAGATATTGGCTGTGTAGCGTACACAACGTAAATCCGTTCTTGTCTGTGAGCTATGACGTGTCTCAGATCTTAGATTTTCGATTAATGTGAAATGAAAATGGAACGAATTAAGAAAGAAATAATGAAACAGGAAACAATTAATAATGCAAATTAATTGATGAGACTTTAAAAAGTTTCCGGCTTACAAAAATAATAATAATGATAATAATAATAGTAATAAAAAAATAATTTACTGATCTATACTTTCATGCAACGAATGAAACGAAAAGTACCTATGTACAAATAATGATCCCAGTGTTTCTTCTGATGATGGTCACAAATTTTGGATGTGGATAAGTAGACATGACAAATTTTATAAATGCAGCTGCGAAATTGATATGGAGTTTCCCTAGATCCCTTGGAATCGACCATCTTGCTTCAAATTGAAATATGTGGCGTTTGCGTGCACCACAGGGATTTCGCGGCAGGTGGATTAGGACGACCTTTCACCCGTCACATTTTGCATCCCTTCGCGGGCGCGCGAAAAATTATGCGCCCGCCTAATCTAGTTTTTTTCTCCTTGTGACGAAATTTATGTATTTTTTCGAACGCCAGACGGCACGTCGGATGCCACCCGGCTTAAATCTTCGCCGGCTGTCACCGCGACGACAGAGATAGACTGCGTCGTGTTTGCGCCCCGCTCCTGGGACCCGATCCCGTCTCGCACAAGATATACGTCCCCGGCGCTCCCCGAGGATAAGCCGCCGGCGGTTGTGTTGTTGTTGCAGCGGCTTTCGAGCGAAGACGTGTTTTATTTCGTCGGCGTGCGGCGCGTTTCCGTTTAACCTAATTTTAATATAAAGCGAACGAGCCGCCCGCGCCCGCCCGAGGTCGATTTCGTATGCATAAGAACGCCGAACGGGGTGTTCCCTCGCCGAGCCTACGCTTCCGAAGATAATCGCAGCCGAACTCGATCCAATTAAACGTCGCGCACAAATATCCTGAAAACAAGAGCTAAACATCGTGCGTTCGTAAGAACTAAATCCGCTCGTATTTGAACAGACGGCCGCGTCTAGTTTCGCGGTGACGTCAGACGCGCTTAATATTCCGCCGCCGGAGTTGCACAACTCGAACAATACGTTCCCCGGCTTCATATTTGCGAATTTATGTTTCCAAAGTCAATAGCTGCATATCGTAAGCGGTTTTACTGCCGGTTCGCTTTATCAAACTAACGTTCGCTGTCTGCTCGCAAGCTGCCTGGGAGCTGTACGACTTCGTGTAGCGGAAACGGCGCGGTTTAATAAGTTCTAACGTGAATTATGATGAGCTTACGCTGGCGACCCTTACCTATGCTGATGTGTTTAGTTGAACTGCTAGACGACGTCGTAGTACGTTAACGTTGACGTTCGACGTCTAATAAATTCATATTTTGTTTTCGTGGTATCCCAATCATCAGACCACCAAATATACTTTCAACTTCAACTTCGAATTCAAACGTGGTCTAGCATAGTATAGTCTACTCGACGATGTCAATGTCTAATGACTTGCGTGTGCATAATTTTTATTAACGAGCTTTGCTGATCATTGCTGAATCATTTAATTATTTAAATTCCCAACATACTTGTTTACGAACGCTGAAATACACTTTCAGTGTTAGTATGCATGTGTACGCTGGGGCGACCAGTTCCTCGTTTGGTTACAAAAGCGCTTCGTAATATACTAACTTTAGAAACCAGGCACGGATGCCGGCTATAATTGTCGAGGGGTCGAGGTCCTGTCGTCAATGTATAAGATGTTAGGGTGCACCACCGAAGCAAGGGTGATTTAATTGTAATTAGTCTTATTCACGATAGCTCTGACTGATCAGTACGTCTAGGCACGTTTCGGATACTAGTTCCGTATTTATCAGAACAAGAAAAAAAAACTGGAGGTCAGAAATAAAAAGATTTCGAACATAAAGTCTCTTTAATTTGTTTACGCGGCGTCTTCATCAATCGTACCTCTATGCAAGCCTTTCGCAACTGCATTCCTTGCATTGAGGTCGTTGAAGTACTGAGTCGGTGTTCGATTGCATAGTGGAATGAATAGAATATCATCGTAAATTATGTCCTTTTTGGGAACGAAACTTCTTATGGAGAGTCCTGCGGACTAAGGGTCGTGAACCGTTGATTTCATCATCGGTACCTCTTATACTCCACCAATGGAATTTATGGCGTGATGGAATCGCTCTCCTTATTCTTCACTAAAAAGGCCATGATTCTCTAGGAATTTATCCAGATGGCGGAAACGGTTACTTAATTTTATGCTCATATTACTACAATCCAGCATTTTAAATTTGTTTGTTGTCATATCATCGACAAAGGCAGGGTTATTTTCAGATCTATGATAAGATTGTTATCTTTGTGTCTAGACATAGTTCATTTAATCGAAACTCGAACAGTTCTGAACATTATTCGGAAAGGCTGCGCTCTCTGATTAGATCACCATGAGCTAGGTGATTAAAAGGTTCAGGGTAAGAATTTGTCTTCCAATTCAGAGTTATTTTCGTGCCTTACGTTGATATTGACGTCCATAGCATTGTCGTCTTGTGGAAGTTCATAAAAATAAATGAGATGCAATGAGAACATCGTTTGAGTGCTGTGGGGATTTTTTAGCTGAGGACGAATCTGGATAACTCATTTTTATGGGTGCATGCCACGTAACTTCACTGAACAAATAGTGCCAGTCATCGAAGTGATTTCTTGGTTCGATCCAAATCATGAGAACTCGAAACTCAAATGATCTAAACCCAACATAAAACATTTATTTCATAGTTCGTGTAAATAAAAGTAAAAACAAACCAAATGACACAAAGGTAAGTGTTGACAACAAAATGACTTAAAATGGTGTAAATCAATATGGGGGGGGGGGGGGGGGGGGGTATCAAGAGCAACACATAGTTAAAAATAATGTACAACAAAACCTCATCAATGCGTCATCAATCATCATCGACCACACACCTGTAAAAAACAAATAATTCTGTATGCGACAAATTAATAGTATCTCCAATAATCCCCAACAAAAGTTAACGGTAAATATGCACGTCGCGAATTATTTCCCGTAAATATTATGAATGAAGCGGAGAAATATTTGCGACAAATAGCAGTCGATAAAAATCACCGCATATGAAAAATATCGCGATCAGCAATACGAGGAACTATTTAATCACATGAAGAAGGAGAACCAGTTACATGAGAGAGTATCGGTCGGGGCGGCGATTCAGTGACCTTAAGCAGGCCCATTGGTGCAGTAAAAATTATGGACTTAAATATAAAATTATTCGTATTATATTATTCATTCTATTTTTAAGTCGGTATTTTTTGCTTCTGCTTTGTAAACGTGTCAAAGCCATCGTATGCTGGATTAGAGCAGTATTACGTCGAAATTGTTTTAAATTGCTAATTGTAATTTTGTTTTTTTTTATGGATTTTCATTGTATGCTTAATGTTTTTGCATTCATTCTATTTGTTGCTTTTTTGCGCTGTGATTATTTTGTTCATTCGTTTTTCATTTTGTTTTTAATTTCCATGGCGGATTTTTCGTAGGCGGATTCATGCAATAGTTCGTCGAAATTATGGAGTAAAGTTTTTTTGTATTCAATCATTCCTTTTAAGGAAAACTAAGCAGTTTCATATCCAACCCAACCCAACCAAACGTTGGTCAACATCGATTTCGTTTATTTACTACTATGCTTTATTGCTTTCCGTTTATTGTCATTTTCGTCGTTGCTTGTTTAACTAGATATTTTAGTTACTTGCTTCTCTATTTTCCATTCAGTTACCTTTTGTTTTCATCCAAAATTTCGTCGAGATCATTCAAAATTTTCAAAAACAAATTGTTTGCGTTATAATTTTATTGGCATTATTTTTCCAATCGTAATTTTTTACTGAATTGTTAAGAATTTATTGATTTGATTTCACTTGTTTATGTTGGGTTGGGTTGGGTTGAGTTGAGTTCGGTTGCGTTGTATTGTGTCACGTTGGGTTGGGTTGGGGTGGGTTTGGTTTAGTACCAATATTTTTATGCGATATTGAAGGTAATCGTCTCCAAAATAGGTATAATTTATGGTAGCTATAAGGTAATTGAAATGAAAATAGGAAAAGGTTTCGAAAAAGGTTCCAAAGGCATCGCATCTGTGAACCATTGGGTCGTATCCGATGGGCAAGATGAAGGGATGAAGCGCTTGGGGTAATTATGCGCTACGTGTGCGCCAACGATCAACATGCCGGAGATTTCCCACGAGCCTAAGTGTGGTCGGTACAACATGTAACTAGCCAACATTAAATGAGTTAAGGCGCAGATTTTCAATTGTACGAAAATACGGCGCAAAATGAATTGATGTTAAAACTGAACAAACTCTCGAACAAAGAATTTCAACATAAAGAAACAAATTCCACTCATCTAGCAAACGATAGATTTCACGAATGTGACGTTTGCTACTAAATCGATGGAGGTTTCTTAATCTGTGCTAAATATGGGGAATGCAATACCGAAATATTGGTGTTCAATATCATAGCGAGAACGTCGTAAATCCCAACGTCTTAACCGCATACAAGAAAACTATCTAAACACAGTTGTATATCCAGGATCGTGAATTCATTCACTAGACTTCGTACATTAATATGTTAGTCTAGTGAATGAATTCTCGAAACCCAACCAAACCCAACCCAACCAAAACCAACCCAACCAAAACCAACCCAACCAAAACCAACCAAAACCAACCCAACCCAACCCAACCCAACCCAACCCAACCCGACTGATTCGGTTCTATTAGCGACTTGGTAAAAATTCAAACATAAATGTCAGAGTGATTTAGATATTATCTGTTTGCAGATCACAAGGTTTCGGGTCAGTTGTCTGATCTGGTTCTCTACACCTCAACTTTTATATTGAATTGTACTAAACAAATTAAGTACAGCGGTTTCTCCAAATATTTTTTTCGAATTTGCAAACTGTTTTTGATGTTTCTGACGTTCTTTCTGATGACCTGTCCTCAATGTCTAAGTTTTGTTATATTTTATTATTACATTATATATATTTTTATATGTCAAAGCACTTTAATAAACAGATTCGTTTTGTACAATTCATTGCGTTTTGTTGTGCGATTAAAAATGTCGAAAACCATGATGGATTACTTTTCTATTTTCCGTTTTTAATCCATTACAGTCGCCATTTGTTTCCCAACCGTCGTAATTAACGGTTCAGCGGCCGACTGAAAAATCGCCTCATCCACTTTTAAATAAAACATGCAATTTCGCGTCGTAACTGTCTTCGGGTGACGCGAACATAAAGAGGTGTGTGCTGGATGCTAATGGACGCGAGCGCGCAAGAACGAACCGCGTCGTCGCAATTTTTCATCTCAAATGAGAGAACACATTGTTGGTGCGAACGCAGTCGCGCTCCGCACAAAAAGTCACTTGTCTTAAGGAGGTCAGCCGGCGATATTAAACGAAACGGGCACACATGCACTTTTAATTTTCCGCGATTCGCGACCGCCACAACGAAGGCCTCTATGGAGATTTATCGCGGCCAGATGTTTACGCGCGCAGTCGGGCGAACAACGAAGACGTTGTTTGCGCGACTTCGAACCCGGCCGGACGGGCGGGGTTGGTTTTCGACCGTTTTTCGATGACGCGGCCGGAGCGATCCGGCCGGTGAGTTATTATCCGCGCGCGGCAGTTAAATATGCAATTTAATAAATTTTCAAATCGGGAATTTCTGCGATATAAAACAATGGATTCGCGAATGCAAATAGATCATACGAGAAATAATTAATGATACCACTTTATAATTTATATATCCCGTGTAATTGGATATTGTTAAAATCGTTCGGATTGCGTCGTCCGGGGCTGCAATTTATTTGCGTGTTAAATCGGAGTCGTAAATATTTGCGTTTTTTCTTTGCGGAGGATTTAAAATTGTTTTAATTATTGGTGATAATGCGAGAGGGCTTAAGTAATAACGTAATAAAGTTTTTGAGACTACATTATTATTATTATAAACAAGTTTGTAAAAGTGGTCGAATTTATTTAATTGTAATATATGTAATTATCGCGCGACCTAGATTGCACAAACCATAAGAATAGAAGCCTAGCATTAACAGCAAATCATTAAAAACTAAAATGTGGTGAAATTATTTTTTGCACGCATGCCATAAAAATATGTAATTAGACGTCATTGCGTTGAATAATTTATTTTAATCTTGGATTGGGTTGGGTTGGGTTGGTAGTCATAATTTATGACTATATAAAATTTGCAAAATCTTTTCAAGAATACATCAGTTGGATTAAAAGTCAAATCGACGACCAACCAGATCAAAGGATCAACCATCTTTTAACCAACAAATCAATAATGTGAATTATTAGACATTATTTAATGTTGGCTTGGGTTGCACTAAGACAAACAATTTTGGCAATTTGGTCAATTTCAAGAATTATTATTACTATTATACTTTAGGTTGGGTTGGATTGGATTGGGTTGGGTCTGATAATTGGGTTTCGTTTGCCTATTCTTTTTATTCTCATGAAGGTTATGGTAGGTGTGTGGTTATTAATTGTTTATATTTGGTGGTGCATTTCGCACATCAGAACTTCTATAAAAATATTTATAAATATTTAATATACACTAATAGCCTTTATTAAGACTATAACCATAATCACGAGATTGTTCGTTATATCGTTGTTCACCGTACTGCACTTTTGCACCACTGTTTCAATTTATTATCACTTTTGATATTTTCTTTCGAATCTTATTCCACATCCACAGTGACAGGTCACATGTCCCACGTTGTGACAACACGTTCATTTTGTCAATTTACTAATTTAATTTCGCAACAGAACTCGGGAACGATTGTTTTAATTCCGCCGGTCGATTTCATTAACCGCAACACACAGACTTACACTAACCCAGTTACGGCGGAAGTATTTAAATATGCAAAGCCTCATGCGATGAAATTCCGCCCTTCCCGTTTCGGTTTTATCGACAATTCCCGCGGGCATCCGCCTGGGCGCGTCAATGACGGACGCCACTAATTCATCACTTCACTCACGAAAACCCAATCAATATTTTCACTGTGTGTCGCGTCCCATCGAAAAAAAAAAAAAACTCACATCGAACGCGCGTTTAGTTCGCGCCGGCGAAATCGAAAAGAGGCGAAAATAATGGCGGACGCTCGCGCAACAGACAGCCTCATTAAATCATCTGCGCGGCGAAGTAACGACGCCTTTGTAGCGGCGAGTGTTAATTCGCAGGGACCCTAAAAGCACTTAAAGCGAGTGGAAGAATTACATTTTTGTTCCTTCGCGCGTCAACGGGGCCTTTCAAACGAAAACGATCCCGGCGAACGTTTAACGATCGAGTTCGAATTCGATCCGTTTTGTTTGTTCTGTTGTTGTTCGAGCTCAACGGCCGGATTTAAAAACGAACAGTCGCAAAAATCGCATAATTACAGCGAAAACTCGGGCGTTTTGTGCAGCGCGCGGCCTTTTGTACACGAAATGCTCGTACTCCCTTTCTATTTTTTTGGTTTTGTTTTTTTTTCAGCCGCGCCGGTTACTATTTTCAGCGGCGAAAACGCGGCGGCGCATTGTGCAGTTTTTGTTTTCAAAGCCGCTCCGAGACGATGTCAATGAATTTCACTTAAAATAATGTTCGCTTTGTGCGACGCGGAATTCCTGAAACGGGGTGCGGGGGCGAGGCACCACTAAAGCGGGGCTTTTATCGCGACGATAATGAATTAATTTCAGTTGCGCCGCGCCGCCGTCCGGTCCCCCGCAATTTCCAGTCGTAATGGAGAAAGCTATTTTTAAGGCGCACGCGGGACGAGGGACCTGTTAGAGTGAATCATTAATTACTTGATAAAGTATTAAAGTGCTGCGCTACACGCATTAAATATTAATCAACGTACACTCCTTGCCCGCGACCGAGGCGACCGACGCGGTCGCTTGTTCGAATGGACGACGAACAAGTGCGACGTGTGTTTGTGTGCTGATGGAAAAAAATGATTTGAATTTAGATCGATCCGCCGGTATTTGCACGTTACTGTGTGCCATTTCTCAACGTCAGGTGTGCATCAGTTTGTTTATCGATGGGGTTTTATACGAACGATAATACATGAACAAAATTATTAACTTCTTTTGTTGTGAGATAAGATTACACTGGCCCGGAAGCAAATCGCGATCGTAGTTCGATAGTAATTGATTCAATCTCGGCGTCTCGTCAAATCAATTTAATCGATGGCCACCTCAATGTTACTTAGTTGAGTCGCGATGGCACTGACATTTCGCGCGACTACATCCCTTCATATTATTTCTACATATTTGTAGTGCGCAATAAATAGTTTTTAAAGTAAACAAACTCGTCGCATAATCTTAGTTTGTGGGGAAAGAGGAAAGGGAAATTCGAAGAGTCAATGAGGATATGGAAGGTATGTGTCACGAGTATACTGATGCACGGAGTAGAAATATGGGTGGTGAAGGAGCAGAAAATGATAGAGAAGGCTCATATGACGCAACTAAAAAGGGCGTCATACCTGGAAAGATCGACGCGTGACTATCTAGTCAGACAAGAGACGGGGAGCGAAAGGATAGCGGTAGAGGCGGGGAGGAGGGTGCTAAGATGCGAGATGTCAATGAAAGGGGGAAGAGAGAATAGCCTGGGGAAGAAAGTGGTGGAAGTGCTAGACAAGAGGGAGAGAACGGGAAGAGGGTTATCAAAGTGGGTTGGAAGGAGGAGAGATGAAGGGAAGCAGATGGAGTTGGTGGAGCGATGGTCACAGGTGGAAGCACAGGAGAGAGAAGGGAAAATAAGGAAAGTACGATACAATGAGAAATACAAAGAGCTACATGTGTGCAGGAGGAGGCCAAGATACCTAGGAGGAAGCAAGAGGGCAGAAGAGGAAAAGTTAGTGGCTAGGTTCAGATGCGGAAATGAGGAGATGATGAACAAGTACTAGATGGCGGAGGAGTACAAGAGATGCATAGCATGTGGAAGAGGAAGAGACGAGTGGAAGCACTGGTGGGAGAAATGCCAGAAAATGGGATGGAGCAAGGCGGAAAAGGAAATGGGTAGAGATTGGACAAGAATATTAGGAGAGGACGAGAAGAGGGCTAAGTTGTTAGAGTAGTTAAAGGGGAAGAGAGAATATGGCATAAGAAGGAGGGAGGTAGAAAGAAGACAAATTAATTATGTTACAGATAAGACGCCCAGGCGAGAGTTGAGGGAAAGATGGAAGAGGACAGGAAGGAGCAGATGGGAGGATGATAGAAGGATGCGAAGGAGACCAGGAAGGAGAAAGAGAGAGATGCAGAGTGCAATAGAGATACCGAATTTGTAAATATATATTATTATATGTAAATTTTTAAGAGGTATGCCTAATAAAGGTTGTTATATTATAATAAAGATGATTTTGTAAAATTCAAATAAAAAAAAATAAGCAAAAAGGACAAATATTCGAACATCAGTCATTCTTGCATTTGGGATAATTTTGGTGTTTGATGAAATATTAAAATTATTAACTTTTGCGTTGGGGTTGGTTGAAATGGGTTGGGTTCAGTAGTTTTTTAAATTGGAAATAATCTTGCCAGAAATTTTGAATAAAATGATTTGGAATGTTTTTTAATTAAATCCAAAACATCGCCAGGCGACGTCTATACATCGATGCTTCGTCGCGCTGCAACGACTTCCACACGTTTCATCCCCATCTCATTCGTACGAATCCCCCCTTGGGCGTTCCCTTCGGGGGACGCCCGCCAAATAAGCAGATTTAAATGCAAGATTAGTGTCTATCCACCAAACTTTTCTCGTTTAACGCGACTCATATTAGGAAAGTTTTTCTGGGCGACACTTGTCGCCGTCGGGTCGGCGGTGTGGATCGCAAGGGCGCGTTGCCGCCCTAACGAGCCTCCGGCGGAGACCCAGCCGCCTGGAAACAGCTGTCCACCCACGTGTTTCTGTTTACATCTGGTCTATTTTGACTCACGTCGCAGCGAATAGGGCGCCCGTTACCTACTACCCCATTTGCAGGGGGAGTCGCCGATGTATGCACTCGCAGATTAGATTTCGATCTAATCCATTGGAATGGGTGGAATGCATTTTTTTTTAACGACAACGTGCAATTTTCGTTATAAATTGCAAACGTCCAAGATGCCATCGAATCCGATTAATACGTTCGAACGGGAGCGGCGCCGAGGGACCGAAAACAAAACGAGCATGCGATGCGGTTATCGGATGTGCGCCGAAGTGACGGCGCTCTCGGTAACGTGACAGTCCTGACAAATTAATAATACAAGATATCTGGGACCGCTATCGGACAGCCGGAGTAATTAGTGGCTTCTGTATCTGTTCCGGGACGGTTATAACTCTGCGAGATAGTGCAAGTCTCGACGAGTATTCTCCGCCACTGACGGCTTGCCTTAACGATTATTGCAGTTTTTGGCAATTAAACAGATGGTATTTATAGCACTATGCTAAACTTAATGCGGACGGAGAGTCGTTATGGCAGCGCGCAATAAAGCGAAAAGAAGAGGATGATTAATGCTATTGGTCGTTACGGCGGCGGGAAGCCCACAGTGGTACACCGAGACGAAAAAAAAAACGAAAAGTTTTGCGATTTGATTAATTTCATTTCATTGGAAAGAAACGCAGTTACGAATAGTTTTAATTTTTTAATCGAATTAATAAATATCTATAGCATCACACCCGACTCTATGACATCTTTCTCAACAAAAAAATTGGTGCGGATATCCTAACGAAGGAAACCGACACCAAATTAATGACTCGTGGCTTAATTCGTTTTTATCGATATAAGTAATTTGGATCACGAACACAAAATAAGTAATAATGGTCGTATTGAAACAAGGTTTACATTAAAATCAAATGTGAACTCGAATCCGCCTTAACGACAAACAAACCGATATGAGTTTAAAACTCATCAATTAATTAAATTAAACCAGCGGTGACAGTTCACAGAATAAAACATTGAAACTACATTTTTATTCCTTCTTGTGCAATAAGCACTGAAAAGTAATATGCAAAACCATAAATCTTTAATTCTTTTATGTAAACCGGAAAACGCTCGAATATATGGAAACATTCTGAAATAGTTATTCAATTGTTACATTAAATGATCTGCTTTGCCAAATTCACAAAATGTTATTTGTGGTGCGATGCATTAATAGAGTCCTGAATGGCTTTTCTTCGAAATTGTAAACCATTCCCATTTTGTTGTTTCTAAGAAACTTTACTTCATTATAATTTGGAGTCAAAAAAAGTTCGCAAACCGAGAATTCTTTTGCATTGTACTGGATACAAGTCGTAAAATCAAACCATGTTAGTGGTAAATTACCACAACAGCTGAAACAGAGTTGTGAATTACAGCACAAACTGAAGATCCGACCTTTTGTTTTCATTTACCTTGATAATAAAAAAGGTTGTTTCAACAACTTTGAATTCGTTGTCGTCGCCAGGTAAAGCAAAACTACCGGAAAGTTTAAAATAAAAATTTGACCAAGTAGACCAATTTTTGAAAAATGGAAATTTTTGCTGATATCCTTTGCGATAGGGTATCACATACACACAGGATGACAGCATATAACCAAATGTAGTTCACATAAATATAAAATCCAAAGGCTTACGACGAGCTTGACGAACATAGAGTATAGAAAACGAGCCACCTCATGAAAGTAACGCTCAGCTGAAGAGAGTTAATCTACCAAGACATCATTGATCTGACGACAATCCTACTGACTGCGCCAATCAAATCTGTATCATCTATCATCAACATCTTGTGATGTTTCGATAACATAGCATCCAAACGGTTTCACCAGCTTGAGTTGGGTTGGGTTGGGTTCAATTCATACTTATAAAACAGGGTGTTATATTAATGGGTTGGACGAGATTGGTACGCAGTGGTAGTTGTGGTGGCGATATAACAAGATTTTCTGCTAAGCTTTAATTTGCTGACCAAGCTGTACTTTTGCGAATCAGGTTGCATGGGTTTATCGGATTATGCATTTACGTTCACATATATTTAAGTTAGCAAGTGTGCACTGCACCAATTAAAACTCCATCATCTATGCCAGCGAGGTACCCGTGCGGAAGCAAAGAGGAAGCCTGTGACGAATGGGAACGTTGGCCAAGAGAATGCAATGCTATAAAACTGAAAGAAGATGGGAAAGGATTGGGGAGAAATATGGGACTAGAAATAGTAAATAAGATAAAGGGGAAGAAGGAAGAGAGCAGGAAAAAGCGGGAAATGAACCAACAGGAGGAAGAGGGAATCATGGAAAAGAGAAATGGGCGGCAGGAGGAGATGGGTGGAGAAATGGACGAAGAAGTTTTAAATGAGATGTAGATTGTGAATACGCCGATAAAGTTTTTTCGTCTATTCAGCGTTTTATTAAATTGGGTTGGGTTGGGTCGGGTTGAGTTGGGTTGGGTTGGGTTGGGTTGAGTTGGGCCTTGTTTTATACGCATGGGTTCGATTAGGTTGGGTTGGCACACATACGCAGTGATACTCGTGGTCGCGATAAAACAAACTAATATACTGTGTCGTAAATCCGATCCAATCCGTCAAGGTGTAAATAACGAACAATTTGTTGATATAAATTTTGGTTCACATGCATTTAAGTTAGATAGTTTAGACTGTCGATGAATTCTACTGACTGCGACTACGAGCCAGCTATGCTCGTAGTCCATGTGATGCAGCTTTAATTTGCGCATTTTGATTGAAATAAATCTAATCCACCAAGTCTTAGAACTGCTGATCTCGATCCGATGAATCCTACCGTCTGCGCCTATTAAATAAATCGGCGATTGCGTTTTCGTCGCTTGTTTTCTACACCGATAATAATATAATTCAATGGGCTACCCCCTTTCAAGAGCAAAACGTATGGCATAAAATAATCTGACTGCGCCAAATTTTGAAAAAATATTTTTTATTGAACGTGTCCTTCGTGTGATTTGGATTTGGATTGGATTGGATGACAATACGAATCCCTCGAGTTCAACATTTGAGACGTAGAGTATATTGGCTGATTCTAACCGCACCACTATCACTGAAAATGCGCGCCAAATCCAAGTCAGGTTTTTCTAACTCGCTGCATTTAATCAAAGTGTAACCACAATTTCGCTAAACGTCAATTTCCGTTGACATTCGTCTGAACCAAGGTTCACTCAATTTGGCGATGAATTGTCTTATACTTCTCGGAGTTAAATTGTTAAATTAAAAAATAAACATTCGAAGCAACGTTTAATTCGTTCTATAATGTAATTTTTTTAGTGCATTTGTGATTATTTTATAAAAATTTATTTCGGTTTTAATTTGTTTTTTTATTGATACGTTTTTATTCGTTTATTGTATTGAACTCGAACTAAAGTCCGTCGATCTTAAAATAATTGACGTAATTCACGACGATCACATTTCCAAAAATTTATGTTACGACGTTCCCGGAAATAATCGAGGATAAACTTAATTAAATATTTATCTAACGACGCAGATAACCAAAAATAAAATTGTATGTGGAACCCTCCTCGATAATTCAAATTTTCGTGAACTTAATTGTATCGTATTTTTTTCTTGTTGCAGGTAAGTCACAGATCGAAGTTCGAAGCCGCGTTTCAGCCGAGGCGAACGTTCGGCGTCCGGATAACGCTAAGTAAAACGCATTTTTCAATTACTTATCTCAACGAGCGCACTAAAACGCGCTGCCTGCCGATAAGATTAAATTCGTCGAACTGTAATTCTGTGTAGGTCCCATTCATTCCTATTTATGTGCGTGACTCAAACCTAATGGATCGTGTAATTGCGCCCCCCCAATGAAGGCCCGCCCGTCGCCGATAACTCAAATTTATGCGTTTTTTATCCACGGACGAATTTTTAGACGACCTCTTCTCGAGTGGGGGCGATCGAAAGGTCGCGTCCGATCTCCGACGAGTCGAGCGTCTCGTAAAAACGGGCGCAGCAGCTCTCGGTGTAACCGCGACATACATTCTACTTAAAAGTTTTCTTTTACATAATCCGCTTACCCGTAATCGCCTTAAATAGAAATTACACGATCTTATACGCGGCGGCGACATGGATTTTTAGGTCGGGAGCGGTTCGGATCTCGCGTTCATCTTCCAGTTTAAAGGTAGAAATAAATTCGTCAATTCTTTTAAAACTGTGCTTTAATGCTTTTAACGAGGAATTGAACGGACATGGTTGTTGTTTGTGCTCGATAAAAAATCGAGTTGGGGCTGAATTCAGAACCGGTCCCCTCGAAAAAAAAAAAAAAACAGACCGATAACTCATCGACGTTTTAATTCGTCCGGCTACGGTCAGAAATGTGTCGGTTTCCGCTAACTGCAAAATTAATTGGTTCGCGATAGTCTATTTCACGGAGCGATTTTTTCAGGTGAGGGACAGAGCGGTGAAATAATTGCGTTGTTTTTTCGAGAACATTTTGGTAAATGTGCATTACCCTGCGTTCGATATATCTATTGGCTATTGTACGTCAAATTTCTAGTGCCATTGCTTACATTGGGAAATATAATTATAAAAATATATACAAAATAATACGAAACAAACTAAAGGGTAGAAGATAAGATATAGGCGATGGGGATGAACAAGCAGCATTCGCGAAGAAATGGGAAGAGGAACTTGTCATTGCATTTATTGATCTATGGACAGCTTTTGATTCAAGCGAGACAGGTAATAGAAAATTGTTTGGAACTAATAGACGCACCAAAAAAACTATAAAAGTCATAAACTCTGAAGACGATACATTAGTAAAGGTGTAAATAGATAGGCAGTAGACTTGAACCATTTAATGCCAGGAATGTTGCAGTAAAACAGGGTAACAATTTAACCCTAATTAAGAAGGCAAACATATCACACGCTAAATAAGATCTATGGGAAAAACAAATTGTATATACAAAGTTATATGAGAATGTAAAAATGAAAATAAATGAAAATCAGGATGGCTTCACCAAGGGCAAACTAACTTGTTACGTATTAGTCTTGAAATTTCTGAAGTAATGGCCAGAGGTGCTCACTCGGACAAAATTTTGCTGAAGCCTGCGACACAGTTAACCATGACATTTTAATTTATAAACTGCAGTTGATTAGATTAACAAAATCATCACAAAAATTGTCACAATCGTATCTAAAATAACGGATGTAAGTTTTATATAATGGAGTATCGAACGTGCTCGTGGCCGTTCGTGGCAAGCTCTGGGGTACCGCAAGGTAGTAATCTTGGTCCACTTTTTTTTCTTCTTATTTGTGAATGCATTGCCGGACTTTCTTGTGAACTGTTCAGACATGAAGATATCGCAGCAATAAAACACGGAATGTTTTGATGCAGTTCGAGTGAAGTTTAAATTAAAATTACAGGAGATTTTTGAACTTTGTGACAAATTAAATTGTCTTCGAATTCAACGAATGTGCATCTTTAAAGTGCTTTAAATATCGAAATGGCTAAATCTATTTGCTTCGTCATTTCGTGGCATAAGAATCATCTCCAGCTAAGCACCTCCGACCCAACCCAACCCAACCTAACCGAACCCATCCCATCCTAAATCAATTCGACTTAACCCAACCCAATCCATTGTAAGCAACGACACAAAATTAAGCCAATTAGAACCAGAAATATACAATCGCAAAATCAAACTTTTTGTTGCGATTATATTTTTACTTCTAATTCGCTTAATTCTAATTTTCCCCCATTGGGCTGGGTTGTGTAAAACAAACGAAATGGACAAAACCAAACCCAAATCCTGATCAATAAGAGGACATAATAAATAGCAAAGCATACAGAAGAAAACACTGACGTACGAATGGAAGTAAAAGATGGAAAGCAGGAGATAGGATCTAAAGACAACCGAACTGAGAAATCGAAAACGAAAAATAAATTGTTTGACGAAGTATCAAAACAGTATCAAAACAGAGCAAAAAACAGACAGTAATGAAGACGAAGAAAACAGCTGTGGAAAATAACTAAGGAATTTCTACCAAAGTACAAAAAAAAACAAAAACAAGGCTTAAACCGAAAATCTTCTGCTGTCAAGATAAAGGAGAACATGGGAACTACTTTGAAGAACCGATGAATACAAATGGAATAGAGCGAAATATTTACCCATCCTAAGACGAGGAAACTCAACAGGAAAAATTACCCGATCCGCAAAAACAAGCAATATAAACAATAAAAGAAACCAGCAACGTAATATACTTGAAAGATCTTATTACGAAAATATATGAACTGATAAACCTGCTGTGAAGAAAAAATAATACCACAAGCTTGGAAGAAAGCCAAAATATACCCAATATAGAAGAAAGGGGCACTGATCTATTGGAGATCATTGAGGAGCCAAACACAATCAGTTGGAAGTCACCAGATACGGATAAGTAAAGGAAGAAGAGCAGGGAAGAAATTATGAGGTAGAGGAACTTTTCCATCAACCAAACATCAACGCAAATAAAATTAAAATAAAATTAGATTAAGATGGTTGGGTCACGTAGAAAGGATGTAAGAGGGAAAACTGGCAAGGAGCACAATGAATGGGTGGCAGGGTGTGGGAGGAAGAGGAGAGGTAGGCTAAGTAGAAAACTGCTAGAGGTAGAGAGAGAGGATTATTATCCTATCCTATCCAGCTCAACCCAACTCAACCTAACCCAACCCAATCCTTTTCAAAACTGGCGCAAACCTTTGCGATTTTCTTCTGTAGTTTTTCATTTTCGTCACTTTTGACAGTTAATTTCCAACTCATGACTTTGTCTTCTCGATTCACGAGAGTTACATCTCTTGAGATGCATTTCAACGACTCACGTTGAAATGAATCTGAAAGTCGCTGATTTGAAAATAATTGAAATAATTGAAAACAATTTTAATTGCAATTTCACAACTTTTTTTCATTCTTTCATTTCCTCTTCGATTTAATCAATCTCAGATTTTTTCAACTATTTCAATAAATGCAAGTAAATCAAAGCTCAACCTTGATGTGATTTTGTTGGAATGGGTTGGCTATGAAAATTCAGGAGCAACTCAGGCCGATGCCAAAACCCAAGCCTGTGAAATCAAAACAAGGCGATTTTTCAAGTTTTTCCAATTAAATCTAATCCGGTGATGATCTGGTTTCAGACTGCATGACTCGTAACGAAACGCATTGTATGATAGGCCTTGGTTTCATTTGATTGGAATTTTCAGAACCAGTCAACAAACCAAATTAATTTAAGTATAAATAAATTGAAACCGGGGAATTTTGTTTGCATTCCTGCAAATTTTTCCAAAATTTTCCAAACTGTTGCTTGCTTACGTGTTACATTAATTGAACGTTGATGTGATCCTGAAAACTCTGTAGCAACCAAGGGCAAAGAGATCTAATGAACGATTTGAAACATTTCGGAGCAACCCAATCCAATGAAATGAAATCAAAGTAAAATTCGAAACCAGTGCTTAGCTGGCTGAAGTTTCAGGAAAGGCCGAGCCAATAAAACCAAATTTCGTCACGTCTAGCATAACATTTAATTGATTCATAACCAACCTAAGCCAATAAAATCAAATCGTGACGATAAGATCGCGTGAACTCTGGCGATTCCGAACAGTCGGAACAAATGCAAATAAATCAAATTTTTTTCAAGCACCGTACGTTTTTTTTTTCGACGTAAATTGTTTATGATTTTTCCGCAAGCGAAAAATTTATAAACACGCTATTGGATGTTTTCGTGCGCGGATCCGAAAACACCGCGTCGTAACGCAACTTAACGTAAATATTTACGCGAGTCAGATGCCACACGCAAACGGGAACCCTTTTACCGGACATAAAACACGTGCGCCGCTTCCGCATCGACCGCGCGTCCGTCGCGTAAAAAAACCGCCCGTCAAACATGTCATTTCCGCGTAGAGGTTTGCGCCGAAATAATCCGCTCGCCGTCGCCGTCGACGCGCTAATCTTAAAACGTCGTCGATCGTAACACCTAGCCTTTCATTTCCGGCCGCCGTTGACAGCCGACCCACGCTTCCGCCCGGCCGTGGAACGAGAAAAATTCCTTCCGGTCGAAAACCGTGTAAAAAATAAAGTCGTTTCTCCAGACGATTCGGACGACGCCCGGCGGGCGACAGGGCACCCGATATTTCACCGGGGCTGGAATTGAAAGGGCCGAGATATCATCGGAGGGCGCGCCGGTCAGCGGTGCTTGGAGAACGGCCGCTATCCGAGGCGATCTCACGAAATTTAAATTAGAACATCGCACAAAAACGATGCCTCGATCTTATGGTCGGTGTACAGTAATGGGATTAAGTTTCCGGACAAACGTGACTAACAGTGCCATATTTTTGTAGCTACATTTTATTTAACGTCAGAAGTAAAAAAAAACGAAATTAAATCGTTTCATCTCTAATAGCACTTTTTTTATAGTTAATATAGCGACTAGCACTTAATAATTTAAAAAAATTATCGATGACTTCGCACTGCCCTCTTGCGAATTAAATCCAATCGCAATGGCCGTTTCGGCGATTTCATCGTTTTTTTTTTTGGGGTTCGATCCATAAACCTTGGACGCTCCGCCGAATTAGACCATTACCGGTGCAAACACGATCGCCCGGATCCCCGACCGGACAGTGTTTGCTGCACTTAGCCGGACCCGTCCGTAACGCCATCTGTCGTCCCAGTCGTTCGTTTTTCATTTCGGGCTGGCGAAGGGGTCGGGGGCGCGCATATCGGTGATTTACGAGCGGGCCCGAAGTGCACCAGCGCTGACCGCGGTCGGAGGAGCGGCCGAAACCGCCGACTGGATGCCTCCGCGTTAAATTAACGGATCATCAGATATTTACTCCGGTTAATTATTCATGCCTTAATGTATCAAGTCCTCCGCGCGCGCTTCCGGTAATTAATACCGCCGCTCGGCGGCGGTAATCGTAAACTGGTGGAATTTGATCGAAGACGACCACGCCGCCCCCCACCTAATACGACATGTTTTACCAGGAAATGAATAAATAAGAATTATCGAACGGCGTTATTTGTGGAATTAAATTCGTATCCTGTTGCTAATCTGTTTAGCTGTCTCGGTCTTGTTATGTGCTTCCATTGTCGCGTTTAATTGAATGAAAGTCGTCATTTACCTCAATGTTACTCGGTTATGTCGCGATTACACCGACATTCTACACGATTAGGTATAATTGTGTCAATGCGTTCCACTCCGCCTCATTTCGTGTAATTCGTGCTAGGTGTTAATTAAATTTGTTCAAATTTATTAGAAACATAATAGTTGTTGTCACCGGAACTCATTACATCATTGATTTGTTATTAAAAATGGCACTGTTTAGTTCTTAGCGCTTTGTATTTTATTTTAAATTATCAGTAATGCAAAATTCCAATAAAATTTGTTAGGTTGCGCTGCAGTGTACTTGATATATGTTGCTTATTAATAAAATTTGACTCCATCTCTTATTAGTTATCTTTGTTTTGTCAATTTGTTTTATATCGTTACTGTCTTTACTTGAGTCCGTTTATATGTTCGGTTTAGTTTTCATGATCAACGTTTCAGGAATAATTTAATTTTCATTGTTTGCTTTAGTTTATTTGTCAAATGTTTGTTCATCTACTGATGACGTCTATTGGCTTATTTTCGTTTAATTTCAATTTTAATTTTAATTTAATTAGTTTGTATGTCATATTTTTATAGGACGTGCTGTATATTTTCATTTGTCATGTTCGGTATGTTTGGCTGCGAGTATAAAGTTTTAGAGATTTCCAATAAAAATATCCGAGATTAAATTTATATTTTTTTTCTGCGTAATTTTCGCGCAGCATCATTTCCCATTTCCGCGTCATAAACGAGGCACGGAAACGTTTTACGTCACTGCGGCCGTTCGCGGCTCGGAAACGCGAACGTGCCGTTTAATGTATGTGCAAAAGTTTGGACGTTCAAGTGTAATTTAATATGGATATACGACCGCGATTCCTGGCTGCCGGCATGAAGTATGACGACCGACGATGGCCCCGCGGTTGTATCTGGTATTCCCCACACATGCCATCATCCCCCGTATTTCAGCGGGCGGATTCATATTTTATGCGCGGCTTCGCACGTAGCGGCGCTCGGTGATTCATCGCCGCGGCGGCGTTTCAATAATTTCGTTTCGATCGTCTCGCGCGCGTTTTTTTTTTCAAGTTCGGCCGATTTCTAATGATCGAGCGGGTCGCGTACGAAGTGGACGATTACTTCGGCGTAATCGCGTTAATTCCCGCCACGATCAATTTGGCAGGCCGCCTTTCGGAATGCGGCTTAACTGCCATCACACGGTTCGGAGGGAGAATGACATTCCACACGCATAACCCGCTTCCCTAATGCGCGGCGTTTACGCTCGAACGGCGGCGTACGGTTATCGCCCGAACGTTTCGGCGTCGTTATTGCCGCTCGTGAACGTCGTTCTCGTTTGGATCCGACGTAAAGTCAACTCTGGCTACGACGTTCGATGAAATTAAGTCGAAATGAAATTAAGTCGAAATGTCAAAGACCTTACGTTGATAAACTTAATTTTTTTGACGTGTTTTTTTATGCTATTTGTTCTCGTCGAGTTTAAAGTGCCATCTATGCGTCAAGTCGTTAACATTGTTAAAGGCCCCAGTTGTAATTTTCTTGTTTTTCGTCCACGAAACCCAACCCAACCCAACCCAACCCAACATTACATTTCTAAACGTTAACGTTAAACATTAAAAATGCGACGAATTGGATTTGGTTGGACTGGGCGTTATAAAGTACATAGTTGTGCACATAAGCCCATAGGGCTACATTTTTAAAAGCAAATTGGCTCGTCGCCCAATCTCTACCAACAATATCAAAATTTTCAAGGACAAATTGGTGAAATTAAATTGGATTAGGTTGAGTTGGACGTTACGTACACATTTGAGGCAATGACAATGATGATTCTAGTAGTCCAGTTGGGTTGGGTTGTGTTTCAGACAGTGCGGAAGTGTGGAGTTAAAAAAAATAAGAGAAGAACGATAAGTAACATGTGTTTTATGTTTTACATCTATTTTCTTCAATTTTTCTTAGCTTTCGTCAGTGTATTTGTGTCAATTTGTATTAGCTGGAGCTTTTAGGACTGTACTGGTAACGTCAAGATCTTTCACGCCGCCATCTTTCGAAACTATTTGACACGTTTTAATGGAACAAATACCATATGATGACAAAATGAAGCTGAATTTCATAGCTATCGGTGTATAGGTGAAGTGGGAGTCAACAGGTATTTTTAAAGCGCTCCTTGTTAGCCTTGAGTTGGATTGGGTTGGGTTAGGTTGGTTTCAGTTGGGTTGGCTTGGGTGGGATTAGGCCAGGTTGGGTTGGATATGGTTCGGTAGTAGATTTTAATAGTTTACATTATGGCTTAGGTTATATTGTTCTAAGTTTTGATGCTGCCGTTCTTGGCAAACCTTGAAGAAATACTGCTCATTTTCTGAACATTAGTTGAGACATATCTCTGATCTATTGTTAAATGCTTTTTTTACAAATTGATGAAGTGGAATCTGATTTTTATTATTTTCTATTTTGGGCAGAAGTTTCTCACATAGTTAACGATTATTGGAAACAGCAATATCGCTGTATACCAGATTAACTCTTGTTGTGGTTTTCCTACTTTTCGTCATAATCAACTACAACATCTTCAAGTCCCTGATCATATGTTTTCGCACTAAAAGTTCGAGAGACGTCCAAATAAACGAGTGCGCAATTGTCGATGATCCGGTGCACTTGGTTATCTGTCACTGGCGTTGCCTCTTATTCTGGTTTTCTCCTTTAGGAACGTAATCTCTTTTGTAGCCACTTATAGACTAGGCATATGTTATATGCAGGGTTTATGACTTAACTGCCTTTCCATATTTTTAGACTTTTTAGACAATTTTTCTACATCAGCTGTTGGGCTTCCTCCTCACCCCTAGCCAGTTAATTGAGTCTTTATTTAGTCAATCGTCCTCTTCAGTTTCCGGTTCAAGTCGCTCAAGATATTTTAGCAAGTGGATGGATTGGCTCGTGTTTGACCAGCTTCCATTTGAACCTAGCCTTTATTTTTTTCAGAAGCAAGTTCTCTTATTCCACTTGGTAATTGCTTCCATCTTTCTTTTGTAGTTGCTGCGTTCGAGATGGCTTGTTGAACGTTTCCTCATTTCTTTCCTTTTCTAGTTCTACAATGTTCTATGTTCTAAATTTCGATTTAGTTCAAGTTAGAAGCCTCCCCATTTTATTTATTTGGTTGTCAATGTTGAATACTTTGGTTATGGTGACTGATCGATTTTAGTTTTTGATAATTGCAGTTTCTTATGGGTTCCTTTCTTTATGGGTTGTAATATGTGATTCAAATGTCCCCTGTTCCGTAGGTATTTCCAAGGGTTTACAATATTTGTGGGCACCCATCTTCTAATGGCTTTTAATCGCTTCTCATCTGAATGCTGTTTCATTTGTATTTTGAGATGTTTATGGTAGTATGTAGTATAGTACGTGTCCTCCTCTGGCTGTGTTATTGGGCGATGTTCATGATAAATTTGGTAACCTCTTAATAATTCTTTTGGAACGTGCTCATGTATGAGACACATATTTGTAGTTCGAAACAGTAATATCTGTTGCTTACTGTCCAGTTCAAGCATAGTAAATGTATTTAAATTACATCTTGCAAGTTTGCTACGTCACTTCCAATCGGCTGTTACGTATTTGGCTACCTAACAAACACATGTTACATCGCCTCTGAATTCAGTAGATCTTTTCACAAATATTTTATGATCCACCCACTTGTACTTGACTTTTATGACTTAACTGCGACGAAGTCACCACGTGCTCATTTGACGCAATGAAAAGCATTTTATCATTTTTGTTAACTTGTTGTTGTTAAAATTTGTGTCTCATTATGAAATTATAATTTCATTTTGGACTTGCGCGAGCGCCTTAAATCGGAAAAATTCCCCAAAACTGCGCCCGGTAACGTCGCGAGGGGCGCAGGCGACGGGGGCGTCGAAATTGCGGACGTGACCGGTAAAGTGGAGGGTACTAATGAAAGCCGACGTTAAATTGGAATTTCATCGATTCCTCAGCCACGTGACGACGCGGCGGAGAATCCGTGTTATTAAACTTCTCGTGCGTCTCGTCTCCCGTTCGAATTTTGAAATTAAAACTTTTCGACTATTACTCCGGGCGTACGTTTGAACGCAATGTTTGAAGTTAATAGATTTTTTTTGTAGATTTCTATCATTAACAATGTATTAGAAAAAATCATCAAATAAGTCAATAAGTCTTTTGTCGCCTATGCAGTTAACTTCAGATCCACATATAATTCCAAGGAATTGTTCACTACATTTGTGACAATTTTATTATCCTTACATATTCATTAACATAATGAAAAAAAAATATTGAAATGCAAGGATACAAGATTAGATCCTTGGGGAACACTCCAAGTTGCTATTATTGAATGTACTACGTGACCATACTTTTGAACTCTTTACTCCCTCCTAAATAATTAACGTTGGGAACAATTTTAAAGTAGAATCACTGAAATCACGACCAGTTAACTTAATCAATAAAATTTTAAAATTACGTACGATATCAATCAATTCCTTTTATGGCAATGCTGTGCACATCCAAAGGGACCGAGCGAGGTGCACCGCGCAACAAAGCCGACCAGAAACGCATTCAATTAAAATGGTGATTATTTCTATCACTCGTTCGCGACTGATTAAGGAGCTGCGTCTCCGCGGCGATGAGAAGTGAATTTAAGCGGCGGCGCGCTGCGAAGACGGCTTTTGCCTGCAAATTCAATTATTCGTCTTGAACAAACTAATTACGTACTGCATTACACTGTCGGTTTATATTTACGGGAAAATCAGCGTCGAGAGGACTCTGAGAGGCTCGTCTCCTCCGATCGCGTCGAGGCGCTTCCGAGGCGATCGATCGCGTCAAAATTATTATCGGATCCATTTACTGGCGGCGAACATTTTAGCCCCGATTTGCTAAGAAATTAACAGGAGGTGCTTGCTGGTGCTTTCAGAATATTGTGAGGATGAATGATCGATGAAAATTAATTGATGTGAAAAATAAAATTGTTATAAGAAAATTTTAGAAATATCTGTGATGGCTAATAAAACTTATTGTGGGTCGATATTTTCGTGAAATTAACTGTAATAAAAAACATCGTCATTGGTTCGCATTGGAGTCGTTAACTCGTTCCCAATCTGCACAAACGAACCGGGCGATAAATTCGAAGCGCGCGCGCGCTCTTCGGCAATTTAAAAGTGTCGACCGCAGCGATAAAATTCTCCTTCGAGTTTGCTCTTCGCCGTTTGTAGTTTTTTTTTCTTCGGCGCGGGCGTTCGCATTCGAATTTACATCCTCGGTTCGGATTCGCGGCCGTAACGACCCGGCGCCCGCCGTCCTTGTGACGGTCCAAATTACGCGACCCGAGACGGGAGGAGCGGAAAGAGCGCGTTTTTCCTTTTTCGTTCGTCGGTTCGTTACGGAAACCAGACATGTCGCCCGTATTTGCACAGAGCTGATTATCCGGACCGCTAATCCACTTTCCTCGATCTTCTGTTCCCGCGCCCGTCGTCTCCGTCTCCCTCGCTCCCGCCCCACACACACACACACACATAAAATTAGCTCGGAGGGCTTCGATGTGTACACGGCGACGAAATGCGATTTCGCGACCGGATTTCCCGCCGCAGATTTTCCTCCCAATTTGCCGTCGTTACGAGCTAACGCCCGAGTTGGTTTTTGCATGGGAAACGACGCTGGTTTTGTTGGTTTCGTTGGCTTGTCGTGTGTCGTGTCTGGAGCGAATGTTTTAAAGATTACAGGGAAAGAAATTTAGAAATATGTCGTTCATTTATTAAAACCCCATGGAAGCCTGCATTACAACAGAGAACAAAAATTATGTTTTTTTATCAGCAGAACTCAAAATTTAAAACAAAAATTTCGACAATCAAACTTAGATTAGAAATAATTCTAATTATATCCTATGATTGATTATTCCTCATCGGCATCGACTTTGGTGTATCCAAGTGTTCGTCAAATTAAAATGCATTGAGTCTCACTACGTCTATGGGCGGAAATAATATAGCTGTTAGTGTTAGTGCCCATCACCATAGAAAATAAAACAACAAAGATCGCAACACAAACTTCTTACGAACAAGATATTAAGGAGAGCTTGGCTGGATAATACAATTAAGACAAATTGTAGCTTGAGAAGGCTAGCAAAAATTAATCGAGATACTTTAAAGGTATTATTCACCACACATATCGACCAAGAAAAAAGGAACTTATAGAATTGCGATTAAGGTGCTTCACCATTTCACAGAAACCAAAGATATAAGAGAAGATCTAGCAAAACTGGTCAATAAAACCAAAGACATTGTAATCGCTAGACATCGCTCAAACGAAGAATTTCGTTTGTTTAATTACCCCCAAAACTTACCCTAACAACCTTCGAAATTGATAGAATCCAAGAGGAATAAGTAATCTCGTGAAAAGAATATCACGTTAGTTGCAAATACGAAGTTTAACACTTTTCTTTCTCTATTTAGATTTTTTGGTTTTTTTATTTTTTATTTTATTTATTTATTTTCATTTTTATTTTTTATTTACGTTCTTTTAGGTTTCTACATAAGATGGCAAGTTAGTTGCCGAAATACGTATTTGTAAATTTCCTTTATAATTTTTTTCAAATCTAAAAATTGACAGAAGTACAAAAGAACACAGTTTGAACTCTTGGACGATGCTTTCGTGGTTATGTTGACGCTATGGGTCGTAATTATTATTGTGTTCAAGTCTTTGTGTTGTTTCATGTTTCATAGGTTGCAACGTTGATTGATAACGAACTATGTAAACTACTGTTGTACACTAAAATTGTTTAATAATGAGAGAGATTGGGTTGGGTCGGGTCGGGTCGGGTCGGATCGGGTTGGGTTGTTAGGACAGTTTCGGTCAAATTTTATGGGACTGGATTACATTTCGAAGAGAATAATGAAGCAGAGCTAATATGCCATTGCACTAATTACATTACCCATATATTTAAAACGGATTCAAATAAAACATCACAGTCTGGGATTCGCTGATTTCACACGTTTTTGTGGACTAAGATAAAACCTAACCCAACCCAGCCCATCAAGTCAATGGCACTCGCTCAATGATGTTTTCTTGCACAAAAAATGCAATGAACTGCAGAAAAGCCGACCAACCCAACCCAACCCAACTTATAACTTTACTTGGAGTGAAAGTTAATCAGTTGTCAAACATTGATAGACAGTAATTTATCACTCACATAGCTAATCGAATAAAAATATATAATTTAAACCGAATCCACAACACACCAATGAAAACGACGCTGAATGACCTGGCAGGATCGCCATGTAACATTTTACAAATCCATTTGATTATTGTTTAACTGTTACGAGACTTTGGTCGTAGCTCTGAATAAAACACTCGCCGTCTTGTGATGTATTTAGTTGGTTTACTTTTCACTAACACATTGCAATATGATAGTTCGTCGGGTAGGTCACGGTTGCTTCGGACACCACTCGTGCTACCTTGCTGGTAATTCACATCGTCGACTACTGTTGCATAACACTAATTGACTTATTTTATATTAAAATAAATATCCTTATTTGGACATTCGTATTCGTCGTTAATGCCGAATAATCGAACTTGGTTTTTTGTTGATGCAATAACACATTTTGGCTACGCCATTTCCTTACAACAGTGTAAGATATACAGATGCGTTTAATTAAGTGTTAAACAGCTGAACGTAAAAGTGCGACAATTAAAGGACAAATTGACAGATTTGTTTAAAAGTAACAACCAAACCACCAGGTAATGGCAACTGCATCGACGTTTAAACATCAAACAAGTCAATTTTAATCTGACAGGTAAACCAAGTAAATGTCAAACGGATAGGTAATTGTCAGCGTGACAATTAAATGTCAAATTGAGTAGATGCAGCATCGACAGGTAAATTGAAAAATGATAACTAAATCTCAAAGTGGTCGATTACGAACTATGAGGAGACGTCAAAGTGGAAAATTTCAACATAACAGCTAAATGTCAAATTAATACATGACATTGACGATGAAGCGTCAAATTGACAATTAAATTTCAAACCGACTGGTACGTCGTCAACGTTAAAACTATAAATTCCAAACTACCAGCCGAACGTCCAATTCTCACACAGGCATTAAAGTCAAATTTCAGTGCTTATGTAAGTACTATAAGTACTGACATTTGACTTTGATGTATGTGTGACAATTGGACGTTCAACTGGCAGTTTAGAATTTATAGTTTTAACGTTGACGACGTATGACGTAATGTCACTTTATAGCAAAATTGTAAATTTTAGGGATATTACAACAATTGGACAAGTGGTTGAGTTAATTATAAATTTGACGCATGTCAGTTTGACGTTTAATTGCCAGTTTGACGTTTACTTGTCAGTTTGACGTTTACTTGCCAGTTTGACGTTTACTTGTTAGTTTGATGTTTACTTGTTAGTTAAACATTTTTTGGTTATTTCTACATTCAACGTTACTTTTGTATTAATCAATTTGACATACAATTGAAAGATGATAGGGTGATAGGTGATAGGGAGGGGTGGTACGATCAAATGGTATAAGTTGCTGCTAATGACACTGATTGGGGCAAGACGACATTTTCATCGATAAAAATGTATCTCTATTGTGTGACGTATTTGAATCACATTGTCGCCTTCACTCACACATTTCAAAATTATCATCAATACCGCGTTGTTCCAGTCCCCCACCTTCCCTACCCTCCACCCACGAACAACCCCCAAGCTCTCAACGAAAATCACCAAATCACCAAACCACGGCGCGATTTTCTTCGAAATCGCCTCGTCGCGTCGGTCGGCGAGGTATTTTGACAAATCGCAGCGGCGTTCGAAAATGAATCGACCCCGAGGTACCGGAAACGAGCTCGCAGATGGCGCCCGCCTCGGATACGTCTTCTTTCAAAGTGTCGTTACGAACTTTCGTGTGTGCGGCGGGCGCGGAGTCGGGGGGGCGCCCGCCGGGACGGGCTTTTTTCCGAAAAAGATCGCGTGCTCGTGACGCAGCTGTTACGTAACGAGACGTCTGCGATCGGAAGTTATTTCGGCCCCGGGATTGCGAAAATAAAAGTAATGCTTTGTTACTTCGGGGCGAGTTGTGTAATTGATGTTCGGTTTCGGCTGAATTTCCGCCGCGATCGAGCGGCCCCGATCGATCGTTCGTTCGTTCGCACAGGCGGCGTGCGTTAAAAGCGGACCAAATCGATCAGCGAATTTGATACCGTTGTCGAATGAAATGGTTGCGTGTGCATGTGTAGATTGATTTAGTTTTAAAGCGATGGTTAATTGACGGCGACGCGTGCATCGAAACACTCGATATTTGTTTCCGCAAAAAAAGACGCATAGAGATAACGTCGCTTAGATGCAGCCGGCAAAAACTCGCATATTTCCGTTGCGATGTGCATTCGTGACGTGAGTTTTCGTGCGTTTAGTTCGCGTTGAATTAAAATGTAATTTGCCGGCGATAAACAAGCAAATAATAAACGCACGTTAATTAAACGTATCGGTTTAGTGAACTAACGCGTTTGTGTTTTACGTTAAATTAGAAATAATTTATCGATTTTTTTGATAAACTGAGAAACTTTAAACGGTTAGTGAATTGACGCATTTGCCGACGGCGTCAAAATGGACAGCGTCGTATTGCGAAAAGGCGACAATTGGTGGTGAGTACTGCACAAGAATATATGTATATCGTATAGCAATTGACCTAAAGATAGACAACTTATTTCAATAATTAAAAATCGCACCTTCATTGAACTAAGATTAAAATTTAATTAACAAACTGCTCTGTTAAGGGGGGGATCCTGCTTTGGGAGGACTTAAAATATCGTTTTTGGGGGAATTTTTTTAGGACAGAAAAAAATGAGCCAGTCCAGCGAACTTTTTAGAGCAGTTCATTACATATTTGAGCATTAAAGAAAAAATATTTCGAGAGAAAAATATTTAAACGGAACCGATTTTTATGCACATTTGTGCAACACCTTTCAATTGCAGTCTACGATCGGTGGGAAAGATGTAGTTCGTAATTTTTGTCTGAAACAGAAAAAACCAAAGAAAATTGTAATTCTCGTATATTTTCTTCTATGCGAACTAAAAAAAACCCAAAATTTTGAAATTCAAAATTTTTCTCAGGTTTGAAAATAAATGTGCTCTTTGCAGGAAGAGAAAATCATTTCAACTTGCTAAAAAAGTTGTTTAGAATTTTTTTTCATTAATGTTTTTAGTTCACATCGAAGAGAATGCTACTAAAGCTAAGAAAAGTTTTGTTTCGTTTTGATTGCTTGTCTAGTTTTCTCGCAATCACGCCCACCAGTTTAGAAAAATCGTAAAAACGAAAACTCGAGAAAACGCGCTCTAAAGTTTACGATCAGGAAAAATGTTAATTGTCGATTACTTACGGAATATCTCGTTATAATCCTACTATAGCTCTTACGAATTCAAAATATTATTGTTTCGAACGACCGATTGAACTTCTTTCAGTACATAGTTCGGTGTTATGTGTCTGCGGGAAGGGGGGCGCGCTTCGTTTGTCCGAGCGTTCATGCGTTCGTATATTTTTTTCTCGACACCTCACTGTGTTTAGTGCTGTATCTTTCAAAATATTGCGAATTAGCCGCTATAACTTTTTATACATATTCTTAGATATATTAGGCATAGATTTGAGCGATTTTTTGAGCCTTCTAAAGCAGGATCCCCCCTTAAATTATTTGATCCTTAGGAAATAAATGTACCTTTTAAGACATTTAATTTTTTGATATGATAGTTTTTTTTGTCGACGTGAGAATTTTATTGTACTTGTAATAAATTTTCTTCTGTATTTTCTTCGCTTATTGGCCCATTTTGTAATTCGCCAAAGTCTATCCACAATTCTAATACTTCTTCCTCTATTAGATAGTACATCTTTATGAAATACAACTTTTGCGCAAAATCCCTCCTGCTTTCGTTTCAGTTACCCACATAAGTTCTTTAACTCCCTCTTTCTATAATGTTCTTGTATTTCATCGATGTGGTTTTCATTGTATTTTTTTCTCTTTTAATATTGTTTTTTACATTTTCGTCCTTGTTCTTTATATTGTACCTGTGTTTGATTGTTCACTAAACGCAATGTTTGCCATACGACGCTGCTAATGGTCGCGGATTTCAATGGATTGTTCTGCTTTATCGGCCATTACCGGTGGATATTTGCATTGCAGTGCGATGATAACCGCCTTAGAGAGCGATCCAATGAGGTCAGTTATATAATTGTTTGAGTCAATTTGTATTATACATTTTGCTTATTAGAAAATATTTACTTGACATTTTCATTATGGTGAATATATGGAAGTTTTAATAAATTTGGTGGCTATGGGAAGGGGGAAGTTTACTTAGGAAAATTATTGGAATAAAATTCTAATGTTTAGATTAAAAACAACAGGCTTGGCCATGCAGATTTATGTTTAAAAAAAAATTCATAGCTTATCCTCTTAAAGAACCACCGTTTATTATTTAAGTGGCAGTGGTTTTTGGAAAATATACGAGAAACGATATTCAGGTCGATGAGAAAATTGTCATCAGATAGCTGGTAGGGTACGAAAAAAGTTAATTTTTAATTCCATTTTATTACGACATTAACTTAAAAAATGACAGAAATAGAAATAATAAAACTAGTAATCTCTGCAAAAAATATATTGCAACAGAAAAAGTGACGCATTAAATAGGAAAGATACTGCAGACCTCGTAAAGCAAAACAAAAATAAGAATTACAATATTTAATTATTACACCGATGGTAACCATGCATAAAATCCAACGATAATGCATTTTGTATCATTTCGCCCAATATTGTAACCTCGGCAAGAAATAATTGTACCGAATGCCTTGAGTTATTCTATGTATGTGTTCATTTATAAGATAAGATCAAAAAGTTCGCCATTGGCATAGTTAGTTACTAGACTATATGTTGGGGTTGCAGTCGGGTTGGGTTGGGTTTGGTTTGGTTGGTTTGATTAGGTTGGCTTGGGTTGGGTTGGGTTGGGTTGGGTGCGGCTCGGTTGGGTTGGGTTGGGTTCCCTTTTCCATTAGTTTTGTTATGTTATCTACTATTTTATTTTTTCTGTTTCATATGGTCGTTCATCTGCGTCTGGCCTTATATAGCTTCTTATATCCTTTATGCTCTTTTCTACGTCATTCTCTATAAGTACGAGATCTATTTAATTTAGATAAACTCGATGGCGATTTCCATATTTTACATATATTTCTTCACAAATTCAGATTTTATTTCGGTTTCTTTTCGTGCTCTTTATCTAATTTATTATAAATCCATCCCTGGTTCCTGTTTTTATTTCTTTTGATTAAATTTTTGATATCCACATTGTCTCAAATTGTCTCTTATGGTTTTAAATTCAACTATTGATCAATTTTTTTTGTATTAATGAGGAATCTCGTTCGTAATCTTCTATCTTTGTCTCCACTGCTAAGAAATATGTATTCATCTACTTCGTTGCTTTCAGTTTCCATTTTTGTTTTGTTTTTTGGTTGAAGACTGTTTCGTATTTAGATTTTTTCATTTAATTTATCAAATGCTTTAACTTTCCTTGCTCATGCGTCCCACGAACATTCCACGTTCCTATTTTCATTTGTCCATCGTTGTTGTCTTTATCGATATTACATTTATTTACATTCCTTTCATTTTTTGTTTGCCTTCCATACTTGTTATTGTCCTGTTTATTTGTTTCTGTTACTTTCAATCTTTCCCTTTTCATTGCTAACGTTTTTTCCATTTTGTCTGTCACGTTCATAATTTGTCAGTTTGTTGCCTTTAGATCTTCTCTGTCTTTTTATTCCACTACCATTTTTTGTTTGTTCTCTTCATTTTGTGTCTAAGTCGTCATTTATAAAGACACGATCACGTTCTATATTTTTCAGGTTTGATTTGTTTTTCATGACTTCACATTTATGTTCGTTGTTTAATTCTATGACTATGGACTGTGGACACAACCCATTCTTTTTTCATTTTTCTATTACTTCCAATGATATTTTCATGTTCTGTTGATCGCTTCTTATTTGCTTTCTTTGCTTCCTGATTTAATTTTTTTCAATGATTTATTTTCCAGGTTCAATTATATATTTTCATCTTCATGTTCTTAATGTTGTACTTTAATTTCTTGGACGTCATTTTTGATGACTTTTGTTCAATAATCATATCTCTTTATTTGATAATTTAGTCGATTTTGTTTCATCTGGATTTTTTTGGAGAAATTCAACAAATCGTATCTTCAGTTTAAGTTTATTTCATTGACATAAAACACATTTTTTTATCTCGTAATGTTTCTACCGAATCATATGGCATCCAAAAATATTTTTTTTCTGTAGCTGCTTGATTAGTAAAATAATAAAACTTTGAACTTAAAAACTTTTAAACTGCCAGAAGTTAAATAAAATTAATTACTTCTAAATAACATTTTTGCAAAAATTTATTCTGAGTTTACTAAAAATTTGAAACCTATGTGAGCAAATAAAACCACCACAATCATAACTTTGTATATCCCAAACTATCAAGGAAGTTACATGAGAACCAAAACAATATATCATTACACGGTTTCAACCCCAATTTAGTCTACCAAATCGAACACCTTATCTCGTAACATTTAAGTCATAAATATGTAAACGATTTTCAACGATCCACCCCGCGCCGCGTCCCGCGGCGTCGCGGCGCGCCGTTTGAATTATGTCGTCCCATTTCGCTCGGTTACAACGTCGTTAATACAGAAACAAACGAGATACGTGAATACTCGGCGGCGGTTTGTCATCGGTTCCCAATTACAACGCATCCATCACGGGAGGCCGTGCCAGACGCAGACACGTTCCATTGTTTGACAGAGCGCGTCTCTGTGCCCGTTATTACCGACACCGTACGCTGACACCTCTTTATGTCGGCGCTTGCGGTGCGCGGCGCGACGCGGGGGGGCGCCCGATTGTGCGAGGAAATACCTCGACAGTTCAAATGTCTATACGCGACATATCGAACGGAAAACTGCGCGGCTTTTGTTTCAAATTGCGACAGAACGAGATACGCGTTTGATGCGACGTGGACGACGTTTTGTTTCGCGAATAGAACGAATGACTTGATGGATTGGTTATATATATATATGTAGTAGATAATATTGATCTTTATCGTCCGAGGGCTCGTCAAACATGACTCGTGCCGCCAAGTTACGTACAATTAGGAATCTTCGATACTTCGTCGCTGGCCACAAAACAATAGAGCTTTCACAAAACTCACCCACGTGTTCTTGACTTTTGCGACACTATTGACCCTTACAATAGAAAATTATTATCATATTTCATCTCTTTATTTCACATTCTTAGTTCAATTTCGTGGGGGAGGGAAATGGCTCTCCAATTTTCTAATCGTTAATTACTCCATCATTTTTTTTTACCCACCGAACCTCGTAGAACGTATAATTTCAATCGCATCCCAGCAAACTTTTTCAAGATTCGCCCCCAATCGACCGCCGGAACGGTTTTCCGATTCGCCCGTCCGCCCCGCGCCCGCCCCGCTTAATTCCCTCCGTCCGCGGCGCCGAAACGAACCGGTATTACAATTTCATTAACAGTTCTGTTTTGTTATATACGAGCTTAATCAGGTTTTCCGAAACCCTCCCGTTGCAAAAACAAAGGCCGTATTCCTTCTCGCCTACGTGCCCAACAAACTTCGCCCGGCCTGTCTGCACATGTTACTTATAAAACGCTACACTCGACGACGCCCGTTGCATTATTTAAATCGCGTTTCATTCGCTTCGGATTCAATTGCCTATATTTACGTTGCCGCGGCGGTTGGTTTTATCCGGTTTGCTGAAAAATGTGCCCGGCGGCTCGGAAGCCCGGCCGGACGGAAATGATCGCTGAAATGAAAAAAAAAAAAAATGCGAAACAAAGGAAAGAGATGAAATTTGAATAAGTGGGAGGAAGATGTGACAGTGATGCGATTCGCGGGGATTAAAAATCCCATTGAGCTGTTCTATGAAAACGTAAGCGACTTCCTCGTATTTCGAATAAAAAATACGAGCGTTTAATTTTATTGTACATAATAATATTTTCGTGTGGAATATTAAAGAAATATTCGCAAAATATACTCAGTGACATATAAACTGCACCACCTAGAAGGGGTGGGAATTTTTAGACCAAATTTGGCAGAAACATTGGACTAGTCTAAGGTAACAATTGATTAAAATTTGATAAAGAAAACACTTCATCTTTTTGATTTTTCTTTAATAATGTGTTGGTCCGCCCCTATTTCTGATACACTCATTGACCCGCCTTGGCGTTGATTCCAGCAGGTGATCAATGTCTTCTTCGGGTATGGCATCCCAAGCAGCCTGTACTTGCTGTAGAGCTTCTATTGTCAACGGTGGGTTCGGTAGATTCCTCAATCTTCTACCCATCATGTCCCACACGTGCTCAATGGGCAACAAATCGGGAGATCTTGGCGGCCAAGGCAAAAGATTAACATTGGCCTCTTCAAAGAAGTCAAGAGAAACCCTTGCTACGTGAGGTCGTGCATTATCTTTCTGGAAAAGTGGGTCTTCCAGCCCTCGAAGATATGGAAGAACATGTGGTTCTACCACTTCGTCAATGTAGCGTCGGGCGGTCATACTGCCCCGAATGAAGAGCAAGGGTGACCTACTGCCGTAAGCAATAGCACCCCACACCATCAACCCCACCGTTCGGTGAACATGCCTCGCAATCGAAAAATCAGGATTGCGCCTTTCTCCACGTCTTCGTCTAACAGTCATCCGACCATCATGCATTCCTAAACAAAATCGCGATTCGTCACTAAAGACAACTCGATGCCACTCCAAGTTCCATTGAAGTCTTTCCGTGCACCAGGCCAAACGTTCCTGGCGATGTTGAGCAGTGAGGGGTAGCACAAGATGGGCGGTAAGACAGCAAGCCAAAGGTTCTTATTCGACGATAAACTGTTCGCAAGCCTATCGGACGACCTTGTTCCCCTAACCATTGATCAGCTATTGATCTAGTTGTAGAGAATCGGTCTCTTGAGGCCATTAGTCTTAAGCGGCGATCTTGACGTTCATTGGTTCGTCTTTGAGCCCCAGTGCCTCTTCTCCGACGTTCAACCCCATGTTCAGACCACGCTTGATAAACACGCATCATTGTCGAGTGGTGCCGTCCCAAACGGTTGCCGATTTCTCTAAACGAAAAACCTGCTTCTCGTAAACCAACAATCCGCCCTCGGTCAAAGTCACTCAACTGCTGGTAAACTTGAGGTCTCCTTCCTCTAGGCATCGTTAAACACTTGAAACACTTTAAACTAAAGAACGGGATCCGAAAAAGTGGAACAAATTCAAAAAATGACTCGATAATTGCTTGTCTATCACCACCGTCAAAAATGCCATGACTACTTGATGATTGGGTTTCAAATTTTAATCAACTATTTCCCTGGACTAGTCCACTATTCCTGCCAAATTTGGTTCAAAAATTCTCACCCCTTCTAGGCGGTGCAGTTTATACGTCACTGAGTATACCTTTTAAGAACAAATAACAAAATTTCAATTTCCCAACATTCGACAAAAATAAAACGTATTAAAAAAATCGAAATAAAACCAAACACCAAACACAACCATCCGGGATCTGTCTACAAGTGATTCGCTCGAACTAATAATATGACGTTCGCCGTAACATTAAAATTTTCAACGTTGCATCATTTCGATCGCAACGCGATAATTCCCATTAAACAAAAAAAAACGCCGCGAATGAGATCTCCGCGCCGAGATAAAGAGCGTTTATCTCGCAACAATGCACTCTCATGCAACGCAACACGTCCGACTTCGCCATGCAAATTTTTGCGCTAACGGTAACCGCGTTTATTGCCCGATGCACTTCCTAGAACGTACCTCGGCGCGGCTCACCTGCGCGGATTAATCGCGAGCGGAGGAATTTCGCTCGGACGTCGCCCGAAAATCGAACGCGGAAAAACGTTTTCAGTTCTCGTTCCGCTAAAACTTGCGCGCCCGAATTAACTTTTGATCTTGGGACGTCGGCGCCGCGCCGCGTGTTATTAAATTCCGTTGTTATTAAAGTTAAAATAGCGAAGATATTTTATCCGGATATCGTTCGACGGTTGACTGGCGCGCCTAACTGCCGGAATCTGATTAAAAGAAAGAGGTGCCTTTCTGGAATTTTTTAAATTTTATTACTGGGCAGGTAATTGGCAGCCAAAAAAGTCGTCGTCGATCACAAAACACAAAACAGCTTTTCATTGATTTTTTCCTAGTTCACTATCAGGACCTGTACTCATGTTGTTAACCATAATATGCAAGGAAAGTTGATTAGATGAACTGACTAAAATGCAAATGGCGAGTTCCAGATTTTATTCTGCAATTCATGTTTTTGATACGATGGGTGGTTGTGCATGAATTTGTTGTGCTTTGCTAAGCAGTTCACAAGGAGGGCGAAACGATCGAGCAAGAATTCCAACTGTTTATTCATCCAAATGTTGCAATGGAATTGAATTACTCTAATGTTATATTTTGCATTATTTTCGATTCATTTTTTCAGTTTTTAATGCAATTGTAATTAATAATTCTTCGTTTGTGATTTTAAATTAGAATTCTCTCTGTATGTGGTGAGGGATAGCATCACTAATTATATTGCTCATTGCAACTGAATTTAATCGATTTTTGAAAAACAAATCGTCATCCATCCCAACTGAAATTATTAATCTCCTTAGGGTAAAATTTTTATAGAGTTCTTGTAAAATTTAAAATTTTGTTGAGTTCGGTTCGCTTAGGCTATGGCTTCATACGACGTATACATTTCGACAGCAACGAATAATTTTGATTCCCAGACAAGAAACGATCTCAGAGAGAAAGACAGAGCAAAGTGTGTTGCCACCAAACAACAAAAAATCGATTTGTCTCTATTACAAATAATAACGTTTTCATCAAAGTCCAAAAACTAATTTCCAAAGATTTGCATCAATGCCAAACAACGCCTGAAAGGAACAGTTCCCTTTGAATAATCGCCATTAAACCAAGTAAATCGACTCAATAATCGCGGATTGTGCCAACTCTGTCGCTAAAAGCGCATACATTTAAAGTGCAATCAGCAATCATTCGTACCCCACAACAGCCAACGAATTTTTAAAAGTCACATGGCACGTCGCGTCGTTTCGATTTATCATTTTATTAACGTTGTACATTTTTCTGTAATCAGTTAAATTGCCGTCTTTCGCTCTTCTTTTCGTCAGCCGCCGCTCATTTCGCCGTTTACTACCCGCCCATCAAATTAGTTGCAAACCGTCGCAAAATCCATCGCAAACATTTGTTAGCCCCGGACCATTCGAAACGACCGAACAGATAATCTAATTAATGCGCTCAATAAATTATTTAATTTCGCGAACACAAAACCCCCGCACGCAAACACAAACAAACGCGGGGGTCGCGGCCGGCCGGATCGATACCGCCGCCCGCCCGCCCGTCCGTCCCCCGACCCCACCCCCCCGTCCCCGACCGCTCGCAACGTGGTCAAATAGCTTTAATCGTTTTTGTTAATCTGCAACTATTGGGGTTATTATTGGAGGATTCGATCAAATAAACTGACAATTAACGGTTTTGTTGCGAACACGGGCTCGCGTATCCGCCATTGCCGGCGACTGCGGTGTGCGTTTGACCGACAAACGTTCGCCGGTGGTTTTAATTCGCCGACGCGACCGGGAAATCGGCGCATTTTTCGTCGTCGTGAAATTTTCCCGTCGTTTACTAGATTTATTAATATTTAACTAATATTTTCATCGCGGTGGGGTGAAAGTGAACCGGTGAGAATATCATCGCGAAATCGACGACGTACGACGTCAGCCGTAGTAACGCCGGCGAAATGGAGGTCACGCGACAGAGAAGGCCGGTGCGGGAAAAGAGACCTCGACTGGCGTCAATTATAAATCCAAACAAAATCTCTCATTAAACGCGTCCGCCGCGTCGCTGCAAATTAACACGTGTGTTGTTCGGAGGCGCACACGACGACGGAAAATTACGAGAAAGCCGGTGAACGCGTTACGGTAAACACCGGGATCTGAAAAGAGAAACACTCGCGACAGGGTCGGATTTAGACGGTTTGTGATCTTTTGTTTGCTTGAATTTTTTTTTGAAGAATGACTCTTAATATGCACACTCATGTTACTACGTGATATGTTTTATGTAAGATTGGTCCACCAGTTCCCTAAGAACCTAGCAGTAAAATAACTATACGAGTAAGTTAGGGGTATTAAGAACCATTAGAATTAAATAATCAAATTCCTGTCGTTATTATTTAATGAATTAAATAAACGTTGAAATACCGCAAGCATTTCAAGCAATAAATTGATTTATTGTGAAACGTGTTTAATGCATGTTAGGAGGTTCGCATATTTGCAACGGGTCTTAAAACTTGAAAAAGCACGGCTACGTTTGTTGCTGGTACATGTCTCGAATTTTAATTTCACAGCAATTAATATTTGAAACGAAATTTTAATTTACGAGAACGACTACCGAGGTATTTATGAAATTCGGTTTTAATCAGATTAATTTTCTTTCACACTTCACTCGTAAATTATCTTTTTTTATTATTATATTATGTGGTTCACTCAATACCTACTTACGTTTATATGGTTTTTGCAGCACGTACGCGAAAATGATTGTTTTCTATATCTTGGAATGATGCTACTAATATTTTTATCAAATATGTTGATATCACTACCTCAATGTTACATACATTGTGTTACAATGGCACTGACATGTTGCACGACTATCATGTCGACTAAGTTGTTACATTTAGATTACACATCATTTTGCTAAAATTGTTATAACATTTTTTCGTTTATTGTGACTGGAACTTGACAGTGAGTTTCAACAGGTTTTAAATCATGGTCACACCAAGTCACTGATTTTCAATTTTTTGCAAAATATTGTTGGATCGATTTTCAATTATGTATAATTAATTTAATTATTGACTACTACTTACTTTTTGTCCCTTTATGACGGTTACTAATTTTTACTTTTCTACAGTCTGATTTGTATATAAATATTATTAACGTACCGGGTGGCCGCGGCACCTTGGAATAGGTCCTCTTTGAATTGCATACGCACCAACGCCGTTTAACAAACAATGTCACTTAAAAATATACCTTCAGACTTGTAATTTATAATTGTGGTAAAATTATGACGTTTGTTCTCATTTTGCATTGCTTTAGAGGGTGGCGTTAAAAATCTAACTAAATTGAATTTTCGCAAAGTCTAGTTAATAATCAATACTTTTAACAAAAATGTAGATCTCTGTTAATTTTTGCAGAAAATTTATTATCAATGATATCGATGCTATCAATCCAATTGGTGCAGAAATTACTGAAAGATGACGAATTGATCTAATATCCGTTAATAGTAAGCTCAACGAAATCATGGATTACGTGAAAGCGTTGCCGCAATTGAAAGAATAGAAAAATAATTAGGATTGGGTTGGGTTTGGTTGGATTGGATTGGATTGGGTTGGCTTAAGTTGAGTTGGGTTCGATTGCAATATAAGACGAAGTGTAATCAATAAGATCAAACCTTTATTAGTCATTATTAGTATTAGTCATTAATTTCCATACTTGTTGCAACACAATATTTGTATTGCCCCGATTTTCAATTCCTTTAATAATTTAATTGTGTTATTTGTCGTTAATTTGTGACTTTTTTACTCTAACTTTTTAATTGTTATTAACGTTACATACTTACCTGGAGGCTCGGCACTCTAGCATAAGCCCTCTTCGAATTACACGTACACCAACGACGTACGAGTCATGTTTATCATTGATTTTGTACTTATGTTATTTTATCAATGAATTATTGATTATTTCACTGTCCAACCCAACCGAATCCAAACCAACCCAACCCAACCAATCGAAATTAACTTTGTTTGAATTTTCGATTTCGGTGTGAGATTGTTGCGGATGGTTAATCAACATTGCGAATTTTTCGGATAATTTTCATAGAATAGTTTCAGAAATCTTTATTATACCAGGTTTTCGTAATTTTTAGAAATATTTTATAGAACATCGTTAATTAAATTTTGTTGACGCGTTCTAGCGCTGGTGAATTCGTGCAGTGAGTGGAATTACATGGGAATAAAATGTATAATGGGAACGATTCACCAAAGGATATATTAATTTGTACCAAACTCTGAACTTGCGCCATTGCTACAAACTATTTGTTCTCAGACTGTCGTCTACATGTATTAGGAAACAGAAATCGATTGGTAGTTCAGGATTGTTTATTAAATATCGATTTTCAGTCGCCAGTCATTGTCATTTGAATGATTTGGATTAGGTTGCGTTGAATTAAGTTGGGTTAGTTTAGGATAAAAAAATTAGTTCAGTGAGGGGGAGGGGGGGGTATAGGAAGAGTGGAAGAAAAATATCGAAGTGTATTCTCTCACTTCGATATTTTTCTTCCACTCTTCCTATACCCCCCCCCCCCCCCCTCAAGAAGGACTCCAATTAATGGGGAGACAAATATTGGAGAATTATATTACACTGATTTGGGTTGCGTTACATTTGGTTGGGTTGGCTTAGTTAATTAAATTAGGAGTTGCATAGAAATATTGTAAGAATGATGAGTAATGAACGAAGGGAACATATAAGGAACAGTCCAATCAATTAGAGGAACTAATTACATATTTTTGGGTTGGTTTGGGTTGGATTGCGTTCAATTGTCTTAATTGTGCGAAGGGTTTCCAGACGAAGCTATAGAAACTGTTGAAGAAAAAAATAGAGCACAGTAATTAGTAGGCTCAAAAAAAAGGTAAATTTCTTAATACGACTGGATGGGATTGGAAACTTGTGTATAGAAACACGAGATGAAATTTTCATTAATGACGAAAGCAATTCAAAGAACGAAGAAAAAGCTAGTTCACAACCACAGTACTTTGTTACTTGAAATACCATCTGAGTTGGGTTGGGTTGGGTTTAGTTGAGTTTGGTTGGATTGGATTGGGTTGGGTCGAGTTGGGTTTGGTTGTATCGGATTGGGTTTCATCAAGATTCATGCCCTTGGAAACAATTATACAGAAAAAAGGGACAAATACAGAAATGCGACCTCCTCGAATGCGTAAATATCTCCGACGCTCCTTGACACGATAAATAAATCTCGCCTGGGACTTCGCGTTCGTTTATTCATCATTAAATGAATTAACGTCGCGCGGAGCGTTAAATGAAACAAAAGACCGGCGGACCGGGGCGTCTGCCTACGACCGACCTCGCCGTCCCGTCCGCGAGGCGAGAACGACACCGAGGAGCCTTATTTATTAATTTCAATTCCGCCCGACAGGTATCATTAAGCGCGACAGCGGAATTTATTAAAAAAAAAAAAAAACGTTGTAGGCGCCCCGCCCACGCTCGTTAAGCCGCACGCCATAATTCGATACTTTTTAAAGCCGCATTAATCACTTGACGCGCGCGCCGCCGTTCCTTTTCGTCGACTCGACAGTCTTTCGCGCGTTACGCCACTGCATTGTAGTTTTTGCAAAAGGTGAGAGAGCCGAAGACGAAAATCGGTGGGTGGGACTTCGCGGAGAAGACGTCGTCGTCGTCGCGTTGAATATTAAATATTCATCATGGCCGCCGTCGCCGGCCGCATATGAATGAGGCATTAAGACGCCCGCGACGACGATTCGGAGACACGTCACCTCTAATTTATGATAATCGGCCCCGAATGCATTTCGGTCGCGAATTCGATTTTTGCGGCGCCTAATCACGGGGCGGCTCGACGCTAATGCCCCCATCGCATGCGTTCTCGTGCTCGCTGGGTACAAATTTAATGCAACCCCTCGGTTAGGTTCCATGCATACGTTTACAGGTTTAAAGCGAAATGTCCGCATCGATTGCTGGCTAGGCTACAAAAATTGAATACGAATATTAAATAAAATTAATAATAAAAGAGAAACGTGAAATGGTAAAATATATGACAGCAAAATAAAACAATATAAATAATAAGAAGATATAACAACAGAAAAATTATCAATATTATTTGTCGTTGCATTCGATTTTTAACCATTTAACTCTCACATTGAGGGTTGGGAGGTTATAATTGAAAAGTTTATTTTTCAACAAATACACAAACTCCCAGCATCGAAAATCGAAACATCATTTGTTAACAACGCTAACGTCCACAAAACTCAGATCCCCACGCACCCAACGACTCACGAAGCCCGACACGAACTGCCGGCCCCGTGTCGGGGAGGAAGTTCAAAGGAGCCGACCGACGCCCCAGAAAAGGGCCCCCGACGTCCAACAATCGCCTTCGCGACTCGTATTCCGCAACGTCGACCCGGCAATTTGTCCCCGAGTGCGCGGCGCTGGATCTCGGGACGACGGCCGCGTCGCCGTAAAAGTTATCCGCCGCGCTCCTGTTCACCTTTCACGTGAAATGTTTACGGCGAGCGTCGCGGCGATAAAACGGCCGTAAATTTCCCCGGAAAGGCTCGCAAGGCATGTCCGAAACGCAATAAAAGGGACACACGACATTTGCATATTGCACGTTTTACACGGAGGACGCATCTTCGGAACGAGGTCGAAATTTACAACCGCCCCGGTTGCGGTCGGGCGCGGAGAAGCGGCGCGAGGGCGGATGACATGTGGGAGATGTTTAATAAAGCTGCCAAACGAACGGGATGGGATGGGGCCGAATGTGCGGGGTTTAGTTTGCCGGCGTGTTGTGTTTACTTTTGATAACGTTTGTGGTAAATTCCGGGCAAAAATTGTAAACTAGAACAACGTAATGTGAGTAATTTATCAGCGATGGCCGGTGAAGGCGTCAAGTTGACGATTTAGTCTAACAGAGACGTACTTAAAATTTATTAGTAAATGAAAATAAAACCGTGACAATTAAATTTTGATAATTAGGAATCTTATAAAATTAATTATTTTTTTTTAATTTTAATTATTAGTTAAAAAATATTTTGCGTTGTTGTGCCTGCATGCACGAAGCGAATGCTTTAGATCAGTTTATATCATTTCGGTACTCGTAGCGCACACGCTTAACGAAAGAAGAACTAGTGAACTAGATAAAATGAAATGAACTATCGCAGTGACACGAAAAAATACAATTAGAGTATATGCGACAATGAGGTGAAAAAATTGATCACTTTCCAAGTGCTCATTATAGTAATTAATTGGATGAAGTAGTTTGAATAAAATGGGGAAATTAAACAAGGACCTATGTGATCAAGGTAACCGCAGAGGATAAAATTATTCAAAAAAGCTGCAGTGTAAGGATAAAAGGATAAAAGTGACGATGTCTGAAAACTATAAAATTAAATACTTCCTTAGAAACATTTGTATTTTTAAGCATTGGAAATGCAAAGTTTAAAATGGCAAATAATATCAAACTGCAGTTGCATCTAGACTACAACTGATACAATTAACCAAGATTGAGCTTTACACGAATAAATAAAAAAAAATCACGCTTACAATAGTGTCACTTTTGCGTATTAATCGTAGATTTGAAAATATTTTTCTTAATTGCATTATCTGGGCCAAGTTTAACTTTTTCACATTTACACGTTTCCTGGTCGATCGGTGGTTCTTCAAATTCCTGAGGTCTCTAATTCGCTAAGTCAAGACTACCCCATTATTATTAGTTTCTGGTTACCCACAATCGAGCTTGTCATAGGTTTGTCTCGTCTAATCAGCCTCGTCTAGTCTGTCTCGCCTTATCTGTCTCGTCTTGTCTTGTCTTGTCTGTCTCGTCTTGTCTGTCTCGTATTGTCTGTCTCGTCTTGTCTGTCTCGTCTTGTCTGTCTCGTCTTGTCTGTCTCATCTTGTCTGTCTCGTCTTGTCTGTCTCGACTTGTCTTGCCCGTTTCGTCTTGTCTTGTCTATTTCGTCTGTCTATCTCGTCTTGTCTGGTTCGTCTGACTACCCCAGTGATTAGTTTTTTGTTGCCCCATTTTCGCAATCGAGGTGGATTGTCTGTCTGTCTCGTCTAGTCTCGTCTGTCTCGTCTAGTCTTGTGTGCCTCGTCTACTCTTGTCTGTCTCGTCTAGTCTTGTCTGTCTCGTCTAGTCTTGTCTGTCTCGTCTAGTCTTGTGTGTCTCGTCTAGTCTTGTCTGTCTCGCCTAGTCTTGTCTGGTATGTCTCGACTAATGTGTCTCGTCTAGTCTTGTCTGTCTCGTCTTGTCTTGTCCGTCTCGTATTGTCGTCTCGTTTAGTCTATCTCGTCTTGTCTGTCTCGTCTTGTCCCTCTCGTCTTGTTTGCCTCGTTTAGTCTATCTCGTCTTGTTTTGTCTGTCTCGTCTTGTCTTGTCTGTCTCGTCTTGTCTTGTCTGTCTCGTCTTGTCTGTCTCGTCTTGTCTTGTCTGTCTCGTCTTGTCTTGTCTGTCTCGTCTTGTCTTGTCTGTCTCGTCTTGTCTCCGTTTGATTTATGTCTAGGTGTGGCGCTTTCAGTGATTTTATTTTATTTGAAACGAAAAGCATTTGAATCATTTTATTTTACTTAATCATTCTGCTATTTCTTCACGCCGCTGGTTTTATGAATTTTGTCTGTGTTTAATTACAAAATTTACAATTATATTAAATGTGGGTCTTTATTATTTGTAGACTATGACGTATTAAACTAAAAGTAAAACTGTAAGTTTACCTGAATGCGACATAGATCATGAGTTATAGAAATCCAACCCAACCCAACCCTAACCAACCCAACCCAACCCAACCCAACCCAACCCGACCCAACCCAACCCAACCCAACCTTAACCAACCCAACCCAACTCAACCCAACCCCACTACTACTTGGGGCTATATTGGGGCAATTTCAAAACCGATCGAGTAAATGGTGTGAGGTGGCGATGGTAATTAGAAATGTTCCATTTCTTTCCACTGTAATGTGCTTCGTTACGTATTTTCTCAACAATGCAAAAATTGTTAAAAATGCAAAACGTACAAAACGTCAAAATGTTGAAATCAAAAACATCAATTTTGATCAAAAGTTGTGGATATTGAACTTTGCCATTCACCACGAACTTCATACAGATTTTCATGAGTTTTTCGGTCAAAGCAAAATAACGTCATCACTGTCGGGTTACATTTTATAACTCGGTCTAATTTCCATTCAGACAAAATATTGTGATTGTTTGTTCAGAAGTAAATAATTTTAAAAAGTAAATGTTTTTCGCCTGTTTTTATTTTTTTCATGATCGTCGACGAGATATTATAATGTTTTTCATCGGGTTGAGTAAATGTAGCATCTTTGTGAAAATATCTTTGCGTAATTACAGGGGTTGGTTTATGGTTTTTGGTTTTTATGTCGAGAAAACTTCACTTGATTCATGGGATACAAAAGTGGGAGAAAATAACGATTTCGTTCTTAGCACATAAATAGAGAAAACTGCCCAAGGGTGCATATCGAAGTTTCTTGTTTAATGTTAATATCAATGTAACTGTCAACGTCATCGTCAATGTTTTTAAATTTTTGAAATATAATTTTTATTTGATATAGTGATCAAGTTTATGAAATGAACTAGAATCCCCATCATTATTAGTAACACACGAAGTTGCACTGAGCTTCTAAGCATGATAGCTTAAGCGTTTCAATTAATCCGATTTTCCGCAACCGATAAACGCACCATAATCATCGTAAATTCATCGGTACGCGAGCGCGAAGTCCATCAACGCTCGTGCACGTTTACGGTCAATTTATGACGGCCCGACGCGGGGCGGAAGCGCCGATCAAAAAACGCCGGATCGTAAATAAATCTCGAACGGGAGACGAAGCGAACGATGCGTGAACATAACTCACGCTCCACTAGATTTAGGTTATTAATGACCGGCGAGTAATCCGAAATAATGGTGGCGTGCAGATAAAGAAGGCGAGTTTAATATGGGAGGATTTTCCGGGACGACGGGCCCAGAATAACCCGCAGGGCCGGACGTTCGTTACGCGGGATTACCGTCGGAACGAACGGCCGACTTTCGCGACGCCGATTGTCGCCGCCGCCGCAGTTATTCGCTAATTGCGTTTCGACTTCGGGTTGATGTTAAAAATTGATTTATTCCGGTCGCTTGGTCGGTTTGCATGCGAGCGGGGAATTTCCTCATTAAAACCGTTCGCTGTTTTTCTCGCCGGGTAAATTGGTTGGTTCGCGTTCGTGTAGTGAAGAGGACGGATGCGGTAATAGACGTTTACACTCTCGAAAAGCGTTTCCAGTTTAAATGTCCCTTAATGAGCTCCGCAAAGCGACACAACTCGGCGGAATCGGGTCAACTACACGTACAAGTGCGTCGACACTCGCGGGTCACGGAGCCAACGTCGCCAATTATCGCCGTCTTCGTTCGACGAGTCGGCACGGCGCGCGTAACGGTAATTGGCAGGAGCGAGACGGGGGGATGCACCGAATGAAACGCGGCGACTCGGTTTTCCGCATTGATTACGCGGACGGTGCGTGCGAAGCATGGGAATGTCCGGGGGGGGGGATACGACTAGGCTTCCATCAAATACATATTTCTGTTGTAATAATTTCTTTAATTCCTAATTTCATCCACATCCTCATCCAGAATTTGTTTCGGTTTCTTCGAGTTGTATTTGATATTCTTTGCTTCGTTATTTGATGACACTTTCAGTTTATTGTTCCTACCTTCCAATCCTGGCGAAGCTTGCTCTCTGACCTGTCGTGTTCACGTAACTATACAATCCATGGAATCTGCGTCGTTGATCATTGACTTCTGCAATCCTACGAATTCTTTTTCTCGTAAATTACGATTCGTACATGTAGCTTACAATTATTTTTATTAAACACAAATTTCCACATTTAATGGACTACTTTATAACTACATTAGATTTCAACTGTTACAAAAATAAATGCGAACGTTTCTTCTGCTTTGTATGGTACGTATTGTAGTATGGCATACACACGAAATTTTGTTGGGTTAATATAAATGTATTTACCAATTCAAATTAGCGAATAATCAAAAATAAGTGTTGCACAAATCCCGCACATGAACCAGTTGTTTGATCAGTTGTACAATGTTTGCTAATCAAACGAACTACAAATATTTATAACTGGATAGTCATAAACGTGCAAATTAGTGCTCAAAAACGCACTTCCAAATTTAAATCTTGATATTACTTAAAATGCAAATATTTCAATATATAAGCACCAAGCTTTGAAATATAAAACTTGTAAGATTTTTTACTAAATTGAAAAATAATCTGGGCGTGTTTTGTAAAAGTTAATTGCCCAAATGAAAAAAAAAAAAATAGTCAACTATACAGTGACAACGTCTTAAAAATCTTATACAACGGGTTTTAAAAAATCGTATAAATTATCAAAAATTGTAAAAATATTCGTAAACGATTTTTGCCTCCTTTCTTAAAAAAAAATCTAAATTTTTGAAATATTTTTCAAAAGCGAACCCAACCCAATCTTGAGCAATAAACACATCCGAGTCTAATAACTCAACACTTCCTACAGGACGAAGCAATAAAACGAGAAAACGCGATGGCAGCTTGTAACACTTATCACGATTCATTCCGATTACACCGCAAGCTATAAAATTAAAATTTTACAATACCTTGCAAATTATTTGAATTAATAAATTTAAATAAATCAGTCCTCAAAAAACACTTTGTATCATCAATGCGGAGGTTCAGAGATAACAATAACTTATTGGTTTTAAAAGTTTACAATTTTACAATTTTAGTTGGGCGTTTATTCTGATTACTCAATTAATATTATTAACACAGAAAAAAATCTGGTTTTGATATCGCTTCTAGTATTTCTAGCAGCTCATCACGAATATGTACTCAGTTTTTTCGGGCCAGGTCAAGGTGGTGTATATAGATGCATTTGAAATGCTTTGAAATACTCAAATACTTAGTGAGTAATTTGTAGGTTTTTTATGTGAAAATTACTATGGAATAAACCCCAACCCGACCCACCCCACAAGGACTTCATCACAACGTCGTCTTTAAAGTTGCAAGTTAATGTCACAATTCGATTACAAGTCTGATGTGCATAAATAAATTTTTCCGCGACTACATCGAAAAATGTTCATAACAAGAGTGTAAATTGAATCATAAGAAGCTACATTTTGTACTGAATTTCATTTCGCATCGGTTGCTAGGCAAGTTGCTAGGCAACAAATGCAATATGAAATATTTCGTGTTCGGTCTCCTGTTTTTGATAACAAAAACGAAGGTGGCTTAAAGAACATAACGTCAAACGACAAATGGCATCAGTTTGTTACAGTTTGTGCATTACAAATAATTTCGTAGTTATTTCCAAGAAATCAGATAATTAATATGGAAAGTGATAGTGATAGTGACTTGGAATTGACACCTCCAAATATAACAGAAGCAGCGAATGTAACAACACTAAATTTATCGCGTTCTCCCAAAATGATTTTCAATAATTGCACATTTAACTTTAATGAATAAAATACGTAGGTAGGAAGTTATTACATAGTTCTTCTTCTTAATTGGTTGGGCAGTGCTATCCAGGCTCTGCTAATGAATAGGTAATTTCGTATTTTCATAGATCCAAAGCAATCAATAAAATATTTGCATATTTATTTGTATCTATTTTTATAATTGTCGTTGTCGTAGAAAAAGTATAGTATGCAAATCGCACAAAATAGCAATTTTGCAGTCGTTTGAATTGCAACACTCGCAAAGTTTCAAACTCGTGCAAAATGTGCATCATTTTGTGCTTGTTACATAATATAATATTACTATTGCTTATTAATTAATCTAAATAAATGATCATTTTGCAACTACCTCATCTCAAGTGTTATAAACAAAATAAACTCGAACTCGACGGGTTGTTTATCTCGGCTGGCGCCACAATAAACACTATTTTGTCAAGATTTTTTAACTCAATATAACGAGCAAATAACAAAGAGTTCGCGTTTTCGTTGCAATTAAAAGTTCTCATTTCGTGATTCTCATTTCAATGATTTTATTGTTCACGTACAACTAATGAACGACAAACGTCACTTCTGATCACTTATGTTAACTCACTGTCAATTCTTATCGCTAGATACGAAGTGAGCAAATAATTTATTGAATACCGTTCGTGAATCAATCAAATATTCGATTGGAGTTGTTGTATGTTGGTTTATAATAAAATGTAATTACTCAACACGAATAAGCATTTCTCATTTAAAAACCTGGGCGATTTTTAGCTAATTTGATCCGAGAAATTAAATCATTTAGAACGTGCGCCAAACCAAAAAAATTAAATACATATTTTTGAACAGCGTCGCAAAATTGTTCGAGATCATTCAACAATATTCTGATCAATTGCGACCAATTCAATTCTTTTCTACCTCGTGCCCATACTCATCATTTCTGGGTGAAATTTTTCACCGTGCTCATCTAACATCTCTCCTGAATTGTAAGGGAAAAAATCAATATGGTTGTGGACCATATGTATCTTTTATGACATTAAAATTTTCAAGTCCGCAGAAGCTGACAATCATTTCCTTTATGATTTTGTAATTTGTGTTCCACTCACAAATGAGCAGTGTACTTTGTGAAATCTTGTTGCATTGCGAGTAACAAACCAATCGCTTTAAAACGTCCAGATACGAAGCAAAGCTTACCTGAATACTTTACCGCTTCCAAAATTGGTTTTAATGTTCTCCACGTTTCCCCCATTTGCCTTGAAAGGAATTGTAGGCAACCCTTTGTTTATCAGTGGATCTTTTAAGTTAACCTTAAACGAGTCGATAACCAATCGCAATTTAGTTTGTTCGTATAAAAGATTAGCCAACTGAGGGTAGTTGTCACATTGAGGGGTTCGAAATACCCAATTACCACAGACACCGCAAAGGTAGCTGCCATACAACAATATACATAATAATACAATATTATGGTGAAGATTGCGAATGTAAATAAATAATTCCTTAACTGATTAATCGCAAATTAACGCTTGACGGAAATAATTAAAAAAAAACAACAACTTTGCTGGAAGCCATGGGATATATTTTCCAGGCCTAAATGAATTTTACATCGCGTCGGAGCAACCGATCATTCGAATCAACGACACCGATAACCTTTTTTTTCCTTCGCATCAATCGCAGAAACTGCAAGAAACTTTTCTCTTTACTGGGGTCATAATAAGCGCCGTCAAAAGCACAAATTTCACTGTTTCGCGAACCGAACGTCGATAAGACGCAACGAGCCGCCTCGTAAAAGCAAACTGGGGCGATGAATCAACCGGGCTGCAGCGCACTGTTTACGCAAGCTCTTATACGCGCGACAGAAAATTATAATAAATGTGTTCTCCGTCATTGAATCGGGCGCCGTAAATCATAGACCTCCACCCCGTTCGGCGGCGCCTCGGCGCCCCCTCGCCCCCCACCTGACAAATGCACCGCGTCCAGTGCACGCCAACAAAAGCGAATTTATAACCGATAGCCGCTGGTACCGAATTCATATGCATATGCATACGTAGTCCGGTCGATGCGCACCGGGACCCAATCGGATTAATAGCCGTGGCCGAATCGATCCGTCGCGCGAAAGATTTTCAGAATCTAAAGTGAATTGAAACGAAAATTACTTATAACGCAACTGCGTTGGGAAAATGTGCAACGAAATTGTTAATTTACTAACACACGTCGTCAAGTGATTTTAATTAAAATTCTCGTGAATGAAGTGTTTCGCACTTTGTAAGTATCCACCGGTCTTACCCGAACTGCCGATAAATTAAACCGAAAATCGAATCGGACGTGCTTTTCATTAAAACTCGTTAACCGATTTGCGGGGTCGCGCGGGCGGCGCCGGGGGAGCGTCGAGTGCGTTTACTCCGGGCGAACGCAAACTACAGGTGGCGTCGAAGGGGGCAAACGCGGAACTTTCGAGTGCCCTCGCTTCGGAGTCGGCCAGCTCGCGGAGCTCGAGAATCCCGAGCAGACAGTCTCATAATGGACCATTACCGTCGACGAAATGGGTTTACATGTGTCTGCGAAAGCGGGACGGCCACGTCGAGGCGTCGGGCTGCGCCCGCGACGCCGACGCTTTCGAACGGACTGGCCGCCCGGCGTCGCGTTTCGACTCTCTCGAGCTGCGGCAAGTTTACCTCCAGCGTTCGCAGTCTTTGCATTTCGGCTGCGAACTTGCGTAATTGTGATGTCGTTCGTCTCTGGCGGGGAGACGGAGTAACGAAGAGCTGTGTCGGGGTCGGGCGCGTTGAAAAGCGTCGCTGGCCGGGAGAAACGGCGTTTTCGCGGACCGGAAATCGCTTAAGCTCACAATGAGTCGCTCGATTTTGCTTGAATGGAATGCGATTTTTCCGCAATTCGCGGTTACATGTAAAAATATCGACGAACCGTTTCTCGGGTTGTAAAATTTTCTGATATTCGGATCTGTATGCATAACAATGATAACAAATAAAAATAAATGAAAACTACGAATATAAATACTGGTAATTGGTAATAAAAAAAGGAAAATATAAATCATATAAAAATATTTACATAAATAAGCGAAACATCGTTATAATAATTATTTATAAAAGGCAGTGAAATTTGCAATTTTACAAGTTTTTGAAACTACAGACGATGAATGGACGCCATGAAAGCACTAACAATTATCTGGTTCGTCCCATGGTAAAAATTTCCAATTACAACTTAAGGGGGGATCCTACTTTAGGAGGCCTTAAAATAGCGTTTTTGGGGGATTTTTTTTAGGACAGAAAAAAATGAGCAAGTCTAGTGAACTTTTTAGAGCATTTTATTGCATATTTGAGCATTAAAGAAAAAATATTTCGAGAGAAAAATATTTAAACGGAACCGATTTTTATGCACATTTGTGCAACACCTTTCAATTGCAATTTACAATCGGTGGGAAAGATGTAGCTCGTAATTTTTGTCTGAAGCAAAAAACACCAAAGAAAATTGTAATTCTCATATATTTTCTTCTATGTGAACTAAAAAAAACCCAACATTTTGGAATTCAAGATTTTTCTCTGGTTTGAAAATAAATGTGCTCTTTGCAGGAAGAGAAAATCATTTCAACTTGCTAAGAAAGTTGTTTAGAATTTTTTTCATTAATGTTTTTAGTTCAAATCGAAGAGAATGCTACTAAAGATAAGAAAAGTTTTGTTTCGTTTTGATTGCTTGTCTAGTTTTCTCGCAATCACGCCCACCAGTTTAGAAAAATCGTAAAAACGAAAACTCGAGAAAACGCGCTCTAAAGTTTACGATCAGGAAAAATGTTAATTTTCGATTACTTACGGAATATCTCGTTATAATCCTACTATAGCTCTTACGAATTCAAAATATTATTGTTTCGAACGACCGATTGAAATTTTTTCAGTACATAGTTCGGTGTTATGTGACTGCGGGGAGGGGCGCGCGATTCGTTTGTCCGAGCGTTCGTACGTTCGTATATTTTTGCTCGACACCACACTGTGTTTAGTGCTGTATCTTTCAAAATATTGCGAATTAGCCGCTATAACTTTTTATACATATTCTTACATATATTAGGCATAGATTTGAGCAATAAAAAATAAAAATAAAAAAAAATTTGAGCCTTCTAAAACAGGATCCCCCCTTAAACAAAAAAACAATTCAAGCCAAATAATCCATCGGGACACTCTTTATCCCTAAACCATATTATTCTTATTTATTTTCTTGATTAGTTTTATAAAAATTTCTAAATATGAATAAAAGAAAATTGTAGGCAAATTATACTGAAATCCAAAGAAAGGTAGTAACATTCCCACCAACTCTAGCCAACCCAACACAAATCCAACCCAACTTGTACCAAATCGAAGCTATTAACCTAACTTGATATATACATAACAGTTAATGACTCACGACTTGCACAGTTCGTCAATTAACTAAACTTAAAGAAAACAAATCAAAACAAAATCTCTATAATTGTATAATTATTAATGAGACACAGAAATTATTTCACACATTTTAGTCAGCCATTGAAGAAATAATTTTAATTCACTTTGACGCGTGAGTTATTCAACACAACTCGGTAATATCTTACAATGACAAAATTATTAGGGGATAAATATAGAGGCGAAGATGGTTTTGAAAATGGTTTTGAAAATGCAAATTAACCGTTGGACAGCAGCAATCATTGATCAGTCACCTATCTCGGATTAATCATCAAAAGAGAACGACACAATGGCACACAACGTAAACAATCATAATTTAGTAAATTAATTCGGACAGCAACAGTACATACACAAAAGTATTCACAATGGATATCCAAGTACATCTAACACAAAATTTTACTTCAACTTTGGCTTTGCGAATATAAATCAACTATTTGGTTATAAAACCATGAAAAATATTGAGCCAAACCAATAACAAAAAATTATATAAACCAGGAGGATGCAAAAGTAAAAAAGTTACAGTAAAGAAAAAAGAAAATATAAACGCGAACGTAACGAAAAATAAACTAAATTAAATAGATTGATCCAATTAAAATTTTGTCCTATAGGGTCAGCTAATTAGTACGGAGGCAAGTCAAGTAAGCAAGTTTCTTATGACCTACAATATTAATTACATGTCCTATTTGCTACTTTGTAGCAATGTTTTCCTCATAATTACGCCTTGCAATCTATCGCCACAGCATCTTTCATTTTTATTGTAGCATCCAGACGTAGCTCTAAGTAAATATACGCAGCATAACAAAACGCAACCTCTTTAAACCAAGTCTATGCAAATCTACGAACTTCGCGAAATCGCGATTTTTAACCTTGCCTGCCAACCGACTATCAATCCCCATCCGTTTCACAAACGAAACGCCGCTCTATTACCGGGCGAATTTTAATCACGCGCCGTTATTTTTTATTTCCCGGCTGCTCCGCTCCGACGACTCCTTTCAAACGATCAATTACGGCGAGCGCGCCCGCTCGCCTTTTTTTCCTGTTTTTCGCGCCCGAGACGCGCGGATCGCGGAGATATTTGGATAATGTTTCGAATTAAAATGTAAGATGTCGCCGCCGGATCCCATTAGGGCCAATTACCGCTTATCGAATTAAACGTTCGAATTCGCCGGAGAAACGAGAGAAACGCGCTTCTTAATTTTCGCCCGTCTCGTCCTAATCGGCGTTCACGATCGGCAATAATTTCCACGGATCGCGAACAATGGGGGTGTTGACGGGGTTTTTTGTTCGCTGGGAATTCAGGGCGGGGGGGTGGTGATCGGTATGTAATCGGCGTAAACAAAGACGGCGGGGACGTCAAGACCACTACAGTGAGGTACCAGTGCTGTCGACACTGTAGTGGGTCTCGACGAAATCACCGACGGATTAAAATGTTTAGAGTGTCTTGTTTGAAGTTGGCAGTTGTTGGCTTGTTTTTTGAGGAATGATTTTTTTTTGATTAATATTACTTGTTGACTCAATTAATTGGGCTTTGGTTGAAGCTCAAGATAAAATGAGCAAAGCTTATTTTTATATAAACTTATGATATAAGTCATTTCGTGTAATTGCATATTTTTCTGTCATAAGTTTCAAGGAATTTTCCTCTATGAATTTTTCAAAAAATTAATCAATCAGAGAAAGATTCTCGACATTGCTGAATTATTTGATACTCAGTGGCCGTCTCGTCTTGTCTCGTCTCGTCGAAACATCCGCTCCTTTAAACGGTCGTCTCGCTTCTCGCTCACTTTTCCGTTAGAGAAAGCCGTCGGCTGCGCATTGCCCAAATACAGCGATGAATAAATTAAACGGGACACGGCAAGAACTCGACGCCGAAACGAGTTAAAAATGCAAAGTTACGAAAACGACGCGAACGACCCGAGACTTTGGAGCGGCGAAATTAACCGAATCCGGGAAGAACTCGGCCGGCGCGCGAGCGATCCCCGGAATCGCCCAATTAACCCCCCAGCCTAAGTCGATGTCCGGCCGCGTGTCATCGTCAGATGCAGCCGCGTTTGAGCGATCATTAAAATTTACTTGGCCCGATTATCTATTGCATGGTGGTGGGTTGTTTCAAACGTACGCCATTTGATTTAACCCGGAGTTATTTTCATACCCGATTTTTTTTTATCTAACGAAACATCGTCCAGTGGCTCAAGGCTGCGCAGATAAGCAAGTCAAATAATGCGAGCGAACGAAACAAATGAACGTATTTCGACAAATAAATAATTACCGCGTCAAATATTTATCAACAAACACGAGGCTCTATCCTCGTTAATTGTAGTTACGCAAATGTTTAATATCTGCGACCAATTTATAAAAATGTAACTGAATTGTGAACGCTAACAAAACAAAAAACATTGAATAATAGAAACGTGCCAAGAAATTAAGTTTTGGGAAAAATTATTTAAATAAAAGCAGATGAACATATAAAAAATTCGAACAATAAAAAAATTTGACATGGGTTGAATCCAACAACCGAACCCAACACCATTTTTAACGGCGTAACTCAAACGGAAATAAATTGCGTCGCATTGGCAACGTGTACAATCTCATACAAGCTATCAAGGTCAGGGTTAATCGAAATTGTAATCGTCAATAATGCTGGTCGCAGCACTGCGTATAATATTAATAAAGCCCAATCGGAGTCTTATACGAGCTGACCATGCACCATGCGATCGAGGATGCAACAGATGAATCATTGAAATAGTCCTTGTCAATAAATAGTTTTCGTCACTTCGTTAAAACCACAGTAGTGAAGTATAATGACGGACTCTTATGTTATGGATTCTTATTGTCACATATAACGATATTCTCATCGTGTTGCTCAATTTATCGCAGCTCTTAGCTTTGTTTCATTACGATCATCGATCGGTTCTAGAATCTAATACATGCACTGTATTGCTTTATACCAAATTATAGAAAAAAATCCTTAAGTGGTAAGTAAAATTCTTTTAACTGGAGTACGTGAACTGGTCTGTTCTAGAACCGTTCGATGCACTTATTAGATATAATAACTATGTTATTAGATTTTTGCATTTCGTGTAACTCCATCAGCAAACCTTTCATAACCATGGGTTAGTTCGCCCTGTTCACCGAATCGATATCCCCACGACTGCGCCAGTCGTCGTCCGCGAAATAAATTTCCGACAAACAATTTGACTCGACTCGCGCAACTCGCACCTCGCCGATCCAGCGCTCCGAAGACATCTAAACTCATTTTCTCCTGTTTCGGGTATGGCGGTCACGAACTAGTCCAACCCGCGGCTTTCGAAACTTTCACAATGGCCACAATCTAGCCGGGAAAGAAACTTCGTCGAATTTCGGGGGCGAACGCCGCCCGCCGTATCGGATCCAGCGCCGGTAACTAGCCGGGGATCGGGGGCCGCGCGGCGGTCTTCATTAAGTTGATTAAGAAAGGCGAGAGCGAATCCCGGAAAGCGCGCGCTCTTCTCCATCTGGCGCGCGCCCCATGAATTAAAGAAGCAACATTTGCACTTAATGTCCCGCCGTTTCGTGCGTGTTTTCCGCGATTGCGTTGCCGGAATTGTCGGTCGGGAGCTTTTCGTGTTGATTTATGGGAGCGGGGAGGGGGGGGGGTAAATTGCGAGGATGGGACAATCGACGTCGACTGTTGCAGCGTCGCGTTGTTGGCGTTTACGCGAGTCGAAGGAACTGCGAGTCGTTGTCCAGACTTGTTGGTTGTAATTAATTGTTTTGTGTACTCTCGAGGCTTTCTTTTTACTTTTATGTTCGGTTTTGCTCGTTTTCTGGCGGCGCTTCTTCGTTGCCGAGTATCTTCGAGTCGTTTTAATTTGGAGCACTTATGGCGCTTTGCAGGCTTTTATTAATTTCGATCGTAACAATTTTCTCTTGCTACGTACGGACATTGCATACAAACGAATCTAAACTTTGATTGAAATAGTATTAGAATACGTATGTTTATTTGGCTGCCCCCTAAACGTATAATTGAATCACTTCCATCCATCGTAAAGTCGTTCTATGGGTCTCCGTATTGGAATAAAAGACTACGCAATTTGCTTTGGGCAGACAATAAAGTTCTATCACAATGAGAAGTACGTGCATCTACAAGACCGACTCTGCTCATACTTCTTTCTGTCTCGTTTGCGCTATGCGTTACATATTTATATAATACATAATACATATTTGCTACTTTATAACAATGACTTATGTCATAATTGATTATGTCCAAATCGACACACTTCAATTCCTTAATTTATTTTAATGTTGCATTACCATTTCCTTCGTCCATAGCTGTCTTTATTTTTCCATGTCCAAGTTATCATGTTCTTCCTATCTTAATGTTGCTCACGCATTAGTAAAACTGTTTACCATGACATGTGCAACATTTGAATTGAATTCCTTTCATTTATATTTTAAATTTGAACAACCAACTCAACCCAACCCAACCCGACCCAATCAAAAAACTCCTTCAGGGTAATCTCCAAAGCTCGAACTTCGCCTGAAATTTAATTAATTTAAATTCTAATGCATTTTTAAATGTTTCGGTTTCATTTGCTTGTATTATCGTTTCCTTCATCCCTAGTTCTGTTGTTCTTTATTTTCTTCCATTACGACGTAGGATATAATATTCTTCCTATCTCCTAGAGCACACGGCCTCCTTATTTTTTGCACTTTCATTGTGACTAAAAATATTTACAAAAAAATATGCAACACAATTTATATTTATTTGCCAACGCAATGTAATCCCTAAAGGAAATTTGTTTGAGTTTTATTGTAGAATTTCTTTTTTTGCCAAATTTCTTTCTATCACTTTTATTCATTAATGTAATTTTTTTTATGGTTTAATTCTTTTATTTTCTGTTATGGCCCAGTTTAAATTTAATAATTTTATAATTTTTCTTTTCACTTATTCTTGACCTTTGGTATATTTGTCGATTTCTTGTCTAATTTGTGCCATGTTCCTCATTTGCTTGTAAAACTATTATAATGTAATTTTATTCAAATCAATCATTTTCCAAGAAAAACTTGGCCAAGAACGAACCTTCGGTCAAATCAACAAATCAACGATTCTATTGTGTTTTAACGGATGCAAGTAATTTATAGCATTTGATGTGTCATATCGTAAGCGGATACCTCCTGGTTCCCATGAAATTTAGTAATTTTTGAAAAAAAAAATTATTTCAACAGTTTTTTATGATTTAATTAATTTGTTTCCCGATGTGCCCCAACCCAACCCAACCCAAATTCCTTTGTACAAATTTTTCGTGCTCATGAAATTTAGTAATTTTTGAAACAAAAATTATTTCAACAATTTTTTATGATTTAATTAATTTGTTTCCCGATGTGCCCCAGTTTAAATTTAATAATTTTATACACCCACAGATCGACACTAACTTGATAGCAATTAAATTAAGAATTACACGAATTTTTATTAAACATGAGCCACGTTAACAAACTAGGAAATAATGAAAAGTTTCCTTGAAAATATTCTCAAACAAACTCGCTACATTCTTCACTCGTAATCAACCAATATTTTTCATATTTTCTGGGCAAGTCGACTATTAAATTCAAGCAAAACTAGGCCGATAACATACATTTAGTTGCCTCGAAATATAATTCATAAGTCAATAATTCTATTGCAGTTTATAGCATTTGAAACGTTGGATCGTAAATTAATCAAAGCTGATATATCTATGGCACGCTGATGTGTCCACGACAGGTCTACGCAATAACAGGTGGGGTTGGGTTGGGTTGGGTTGTATCGTATTGGGTTGGGTTGTGTTGTGTTGTGTTGGTTTAGGTTGGGTTAAGTTTGATTGGGTTGGGTTTGGAAAGTTTATGAAGAGAATTTAGAATCAATCGACTGGAAAAGCGCTCGTAAATCAATCATCCTATTGTATGTTACCGGATGTCATTAAAATTTTACTGTTCACAACTATAATTTAAGCTTACTTAAATATTAATTTTGTCCAATATTCAATGGATTCGAAGTAATTGGAATTTCAACTATTGGATTTTGTTCGTTGTCCAAATCCACGATTTTCTGATCAACAGTCTGTTGTGCTTCCCGTAAATCTATATTCACTCTCATTGATTGACTATCTTCGACTTTTGGTGATACAGTTTCATTAAAATTTTCGATGTGTTCAAATAGTTCCCTTATTTATTTCTACTCTTGATAGGACATCCGCATTGGCGTTAACTTTTCTTTTTTTTTCTTAACCTTCCTGTAGTTAACGACAATTCTCAATTTCTTCTTGGGCGACGAATCTATCTTTTTTGCAACTATCCAAATAGGAGACGACCATGAGGAGTCACTTGATCGTATTATACTTTGTTTTGGAATTTTTTATCTGCTTGTCTGTTTCTGGTTTATCAATAAATGGATATCGATAGGCATTACAAGTAGTACAGGTGGGAATTTCATCTTTAGTTGTAATTCGATGTGAATGTTGGTGAATGTCAATTTTGTATTTTCGTCATAAAATATCTCATGATATTGTTTACAAAATTTATATATTTCTCATTTTGTCAAGTTTGGTGTAGGGAGTTGACGTTGGAAATTATATCGAGGTACATTTTGTTGCTAATTTCGTTAATTTAATCGTCAAGAAAAAAAATTTTAATTTGATCAATTTGACCATTACAGGCTTTCCTTATTAAAACGCACCGTTCAAAAAACCCATAAGAACTGCAACGCAATTTACGACGTCGATCGATGCGTCGCATCTTAATTTTAATGGAAAAACTGTCGCAAATATAGGCCGAGCACGTCCGCGGAATAATTGCGCAATTACGCTGAAACCGTAAACAAACACGCTCGGCCGTCCCGCACTCACACGAACTGTCCCACTTCGAACCATCGCAAGGAAAATATACGACCGTCGTATTTTCCTCCGTTCGGGCACCCGGAGCGAAACAAACCGGATTTCGCAACGCGGCGCGTGTGTCAGCTGTCGGATCGATATTCGAACCCCGAGGATGAATTCGGCCGGTCGTAAAGTTCTCCCCGCACGCGCGCGCGCGCGCACGCCCACGCACGCGTCGCGACGCGAGTTTTATTGTTTACACTGCCGGAATTACCAATTCAGAAATTTCCACTCGCGGAAGGGAATTAATTCGAAATAAATTCGTTTCGCATCGATTGTCTCCGGCCGGCCGCACGCGCTCCCCCGCGGTTCCGCGCGCGTGTGTACGTGCGCGAAATAAATTTTAATTTCGTGAAAACGGATTTTAATTTGAATAATGCGGCCGCGGTTATGAGGATCGCATCGATTTCCGACGCGCCGGCGACACTTGAATCAATTTATTCGCGTTGCGGTCGCGGGCTGTTTGAAATGTGAGCGATTTTTGTCCGTTGCGATGAACTAAATAACTTCAAATAGTTTTTATTACAATTCTGGAGCGAAATAAAATTTAGCTGGCATTTATATCACGTGTCACCATAATTTGACTAGAGATTCCTGTCCAATTTTTACAGCGAGTTGATTGGTCGTCCTTACTTAATTGAGACTTACGTGTTCGGAATTTGTCGTTTTGATTAGTTAAAAGTTATGATGATATATATTATTGGCATTTTCTAACGTTGTTTGTGTTTATTGGCTTCGTACCCAATTAATATTGTGATTAACATCGATATTGATCAACGTAATTCTTTCATTATACCTTTAAAAAATCGACGAAATCAAGTTTCACGTCATGATTATTGATGGAAAGGTGCGATCGCTCCGAGTAACAGCCCCGTAATTAAACGTCAGCGCCGCTGTATTTCTCGGCGGCGTCCTTGTCGTCGCCGGCGTCGACAACACTCGACTGTGAAGACGTTTCCTGCGAAAAGTTCCAGCGCGACGACGTCGACTTCCGACGTCGAAAACGTCGCCGTCGACGAAGTTTACAGTCGGTAAATGCAAATGTACACCTCGACAGATGACGGCTCACTTAAAAGGGAGAATGGCACGTTAACGGTCCCGGCGTTATTATTGTTCAAGTGGCACCGAGACGAGCTCGCGAACAGTTTTAGCGGCGCCGCGCGCCGGAAAGTTCCCCGCGCTATCGACCCGCGGCCCCAAGTACCGCGCATTAACAAGAAGTTATCGCTAATTAATAGTTTTAGTTGGCAATAGCGCACAAACGGCACGGTTAAAATCGTGTAACGGCTAATTGAACAAGTTAAATGTTTGTTATGTGCGCCTGACGCGAGTTAATATCGGTCAAAGTTAATCGCGGGCGCCGTTCGTTTCACGGTTTTAGTGCCCGGACCGCCTGAGAATGTTAATTTGTTTCGGGGCCGTCGGAAATCCTGACCGTTCACCGTGAATTAATTCCAGCTCAGCTCGGATGGTGATCGTTGGTGAGCGCAAAATTTAATTCAAGCAGCGGGAGTGGTTCAACAGAGAATCAAAATTGCTGTTGACGTGCGTTTATCGAATCAAAAGTAGTTGCGTTTGCACTGAGTCATAAGGTCACAAATTTAAAATAATAAACCATTTCAGACCTATTGCATAATGTAATATTCAATTAAAATCAAGACATAAAACGCATATCGCATCAAATATATATCTAATTCGAGCCCAACTCCTGGTGCAAATCGTACCAATTCGTGATATTTGGACCAACATATAGTTTAATATATCTTTGCCAGATTTCCAATATTCTTACAACTTGTCTTTATACCACAACTCGCTGAATTGTATACATGTCGACCTTATTCGTCACCTGACTGTTGTTAGAACGTGACTTTGACCATTGCCACTTCCAACCCAATCCACCCTAACTCAACCCAATTACAAAATAAAGTTTTCATATGTTTAGCCCAATTCCTGTCGTTTCAAATCTTTGACAATTGCATCAAATTATCAACAGGAGAAACTTTTCAATTTCTAATATTCTTATTTCTATTTCTCCTAATATTAACTTTCTCTCATAACTCCCTTCAAATGCTCTTCAAATATTCCCCAATATTCACATCAAACTGGTGGTGATATTTTCAATCAATAACACTACGTGCTTACGAATTTCTGGTAATCTCTAATATTACCAAATCAGCTTTTCAATTCTTTGAATTATCTACAATCAAATTCATAATATTGTTGTCGACTAAACCAAAAATTTTGTAAATGTACATTGATTCTATTGCGAACATTGTTTTCAACTCAATTCATTATATCCAATTTTTCATTTCATTTCACCTTCGTCATAGCTTCAAATGTTCTTCGAACAATTATTCCCAATATGTGATAGGATTTAGTACAAGTCCTGTCGATATTATCAACGTTCTTACAACTAATATTTTCAACCCAGCATTCTGTATAACTACCGTACGTCTCCGACGCCTAACATTTTGCTCAACTCAACTCAACTCGATTAATGTTATCGTTTTGATCATCTGATTGATCACCAATGTGATTTTCAACCCAACTCCTCAAGTTCAGCATTACACCTACGAACAATATTGCAATGCGCACTATTCCTTCCCAACCCACTCATCGTTTCTAACCGATTCCATCAACATTTTCAACCCAAATCATTTTACCTTTAATTAATCATTAGAAGCCATTTGCATCAATAACTTGATAACTCGATGTGAAATATTTTAATGTCTTATGATTTTAAAAACTATAGATTTCTTCTTTTATTATTTTTTTGAATTATTTGAATTCATTCCTGCAAACGTTTGAGTCGGATTTGAGTTGCGTTTGATATACCCATCGTTCCCTTCTTTCTCTTTTATTAGTGTACTTTTTCATTTCTATTTGTTTCGTCGATGCTGTTGCGTATGTTTCCTCTCCCCCCTTCAAGAAGATTGTTGATCATCGATCTGAATATTTGTTTGGTGGAGTTGGTGATCTTTCCAAACCACGATTCTTCATGTCTCTGGGCCAATTATTGCCTTTTTGTCCTAGATGTTAAATCACTTGCGGCATTTCATCATCGTTCTGTGCCTTCGAGGTTTTGGATCCTTCTTTAAATTTCTTGTATCGGTTTGGCCACTTCTTCCTGTACTTCCTCTCATTTCGCATCTTCCTACCATACCATCTCTTACGCTTCTTCACCAAATTCCTTGGATTTACTCACAGCTTAGTATACACAAAAAAATATCTGCTTTTATATCAACACAGTTATGTAATCTTATCGGATTTTAATCAAACTTGACAGTTGCTCAATATATGACTTGTGTGTCGTGAATCATATCCAAGAGCTTCGATATTATTTACGGTCGCAGGGAGTATTTTGAGTGATTGAAACGTTGTTACGAAAAACTCGAACTTTATTTCCTTCTTTAAATTCATCATCGGGAATACCCCGAATACATATATTTGCTTAGAATATCTAATAGGCTTTGGTGATGGATTCTTTAAATTGACACAAAATTGTTAAACACGACACGAGCAAAAAAATCCAGAAGCAAACCAACCCCACCTATCTATTTTATCTCCCCTTCTACGTTCGAATTGTCTTACACGCGCATTCGATGAAAATCCCAAAATACGGATTCAGATTTCGTCGTACGAATTCCACGCATTTCGCACGACCACAACCCGATAAGTGAAACTTAATTAGAGAAACCAATGGTAACGCACCGGACCGGTGAACGGTCGACGCGTCGACGCATTTTTCTCGCAATCAATTGCGAAGTTATGTGTCACACCGCTTTATACAATCGCGCCGCAGTTTTAATTTCGACGCTCGGCGTTTCGAAATTGCGATCGGCGATTGCGATTTCGCTGCCGTTTTGGAGAAGACGGCCGGCCCATTTAAGCGCAATGAGATCGCGGGCGATTCCACGAAGTCGGCGATGTCATTTACGGAGACCGGTGTGATTTATCGTTAGAAACGAGGGGCCGGCCTTGTAATAAAATGCACTCGCTGAATTAGACGTTACTGCTTTAGTGGGCATCGACCGCGTCGATCAGATATAAAGCTTGTTTTGTAAACGGTGGCCTAAATCTTGTGTATTTGTAAATCAATGTATCATAACAACTATATATAACCTTTTCAGTCTCGAAACTTCGTTGGTCGAAGTTTTTTTTTGAAAATGAAATTTTAATGGAATTTAATGAACCAATCCAACCCAACCCAACCCAACCCAACCCAGACCCTCAGAAGATGTAGATTATTTAATTAAATCAATAGAACGACTGATACATTGGCATAAGTTGAGTCAAATTGATTGATTCCATGTGGTTTGGTTCGGTTTACGCTGATTTCTTGAACCCAAACGGTGGCCCAAACTGTGATTTAATTGGGTTCAGAAGTTGCAATTTAAACAGCATTGCTACTCATTTGTTGATTAGTTTCACAGTGATCCATGAAATTATTGAGACATCATCTTTCGAGCTGTGTAGCTGTTGGGTTTAAGTTAATTAACCAACTCCTTGTAGCCAAATGAGAGCAAACACAACCAAATATGAATTTATTGGGCGTCATCGACTACCATTTCTTAAACCCAAATGGTGTCATTAAAAAAAACTGTGACTTCGGTATTATTCTTATTTGATGATTAACTTCACTGTGGTCGATTGGGTTGGGTTGGGTTTACACATGAAATTGTTAAGTTAAATAACCGATCCCTTCTACACAAATAGGCGCCCATACTCAACCATATGAATGTATAGGGCGTCATCAACGACTATTTCTTAAACCCAAATAGTATAATTTAATATGATGCAACCTTGGCATTATTCGTATTTGACGATTAACATCACAGTGATCAAGTTCGGTTGGGTTGGGTTTAAGCAAGAAATTAGCAAGTGATCGTATTTCGAGTGCCGGCGCTTTTTGGTTTAAGTGTTTAACTTGAAGTTACCGATACCTTGGAGTTACAAAGGAATCCAGGCCTAAGTACATTTAAATGATTTTATTTGGGGATTGACTACCCAACCCAACCCAACCCAATTTAACCGAACCCAGCCTAACTAAGTTCGTATTGCTGATATTGTGAGGCCACTTATTAAATTTGAATAAACCTTCGTCGACAAAATTTTAATAATTTTATTTTTTACATTTCAACCCAACCCAATACAATAGTTGCAAACACGTTTTTCGTTCCACGAGTTCCACTGTACTTTTGACAGCCCCTTTTACATTTTATGAAAATAATTTTATAGACAAGTATTTGTAAAGAAGAAAATACGTTAAGATGATCGATGATCAGAAATTTATCGATCACCAGTCTTAATTTGGCTAGGACACCAGTCTTAATTTGGCTACTATCAGAGTGATGCCAGGTTCGCGACGACAATTTTACGAGTCTGGTTGTAACCCAACTGGAGTGTAAAAAACTTGGAACATGAATCGAGGGGATTGAAATTGTAATTGAAAGCCATGTTGAGAGTTAGACGCATAAAGAACGAGTTATAAATATGTTTACATTTTAACATTACTAATTAGAAACAATGCAAAAGGATAAAAGTTCTAGGAGTAAACGAGTCATTCACCTGTAAGTAATACAAGAAGAGTAAGAAATCGACTGGAAGGAACATACGAAATGAGAGGAAGTGTATGAAGGAGGAGGCCAATGCGAGACAACAAATTTAAGTTAAAATGGAAGAAGGATTAAAAACATTGGAGACAGGAAAGGCGGGAAAATGGGAGAGAGCAGCAAGTGATTAAACATCTAAGAGAAGAAGACAACGATTGGGTCCTAGAAGAGAAATGAAGAAGGGTTGCCTGGAAAGACAAGTAATCTGGCATGGACACGTCATATATTCCAACAGAAAATATTCAGACCGATGCGACCTAGTACGAGAGGAAGAGGAAGCGCAGAACAACATGGACGAAGTAAGTGGAATGGACGAAATAAGTGGAAAAATAAAGAAGAATCACTCTCAGCTCTCAACTCAAATCACATTTATAGGAGGTGAGCTAGGTTGAAAACAACGTTAGGGGCCTGGTTGTAGTTAATAAAAAATATATAAAAGATGAAAGACTTTCAAGATCGCAAGACATGAAGACTAATATTTGTGTTCAAATTTTTTTATAACAAATTTAATTTAATACAATTTACGCGACTTTTACTTACAACCGTGCAATTTCCATATTCTCAACATAATCGCGATGTTTGTTTTGACATTTGATATTGTGATTTATGTGAAGTGCTACGTATATCTCGGGTGGCTATCTTAACCAACGCCTGACTTCAATTAACACCTTGAAGATAATAATATCATATTTTTATGTCCAAACATTTTTTGAGGGATGCGTGGTATTACATATTTACCGTCGTTCCTATTTACTGCAAATTTTCATCACGTCCCCACGTGATCAGTACATCGTCAGCATAAACCCCCCACAAAGCACATTCACGTCATCCGCCCGAGAGACGCGAACTTTCGCCGCCCCATTCGCTCCGCGACGTATCCGAAATCGTCCCCGCGCCCGCTGAAATATTCATACGCAGTTTAAACATTTTATTGGGGATTGTATCGGAATATTCGAACGAGACCGTTTTTCCGCTATTACAATAAAAATAAGATTCGTCGGGGCGCGGCACGGGAAACGTATGTTTTGAGAGGCAATAAAAATATGTATACAATCAAAGCGGAGGGTCCGACTTAACCCCGGGGCGGGAAGGCGAGGGACGACGAACCCAGTCGTGGGGGGATGGGGATCGGAGCTCCGAGAAAATCGCCGTCGTCGCGCAACGAAAAGATCGGAAAATTCAGTTCCGTATTTATATTTTAACTACGCTGCAATTAGTCTTCGTGGATGCAGACGAAGACCGAGCTTGTTTGGTTTTTTTTGCAGTTCGATCAGTCTGAGAGATGAAAGGAAATATCTTCGACGAACTTTCACATAGTGATGGTCGTTGGTGGTGATGTGATTACGGGCGACAAGTTATAATACGAGACAAAAAAATTAACATATTTTTTTTAATAAATCCATTGCGCTGGTATGCAATATATTGACGTTTTACAACAATTATGCGAAGGGATCGTAGAAGCGTTTAGCTTCGATCGTACGAGTGAACATTTCCAATTCCTCCGACAGTTTCCTATGCACACAAAAAATCGCGTGTGTGTCGAACCGTGCGACGCTCTCTTTGTACATAACTCACCGATAGACCCGAACGAAACAACCGGGAGCGAAAAAACGTCAAAAGTCATAACGCGCCATTGCGCTAAAATGCACGGCTCCGAGACGTAGAAAATAAAATCAGTTACGTTCATTCCCAGGATCAGGTGCGCCGTCTCGAAGAAAGCACTCGCATCGCGTAATATTCACGTCCATGCACATGCATATAGTAGAAGGGGTGCCGCGATCATTCCGGTGCGCGGCGCGGCCCACCGCCCGCGCCCTCTCGCAGGAGTGGGTATAAAGTATTGCTGCTTTATTCGATTCCAGTTTCGAAGAGAGCTCTTCCCGGCGGTCGGAGTATCCATCCGCTCCTGCGTCTGTCTGGCCGCACGTTATAAAAGTTGCATTTCACTTTGCAGCTGATTCGCTGCGAAATGCACTCCGCGCCGCGACTCGCCCCTAATGGAACCGACTCCTAACCGACCACCTGTCTACTCGTAAGTCTGCCGCGTCACGTCCGACGTGTTGCGAGGCGATGGCGTCTTAACGAATCACTTCGGTTTTATTTGCCTGTCGGTCGTCGTTTGTGCCTTTGCATGGAGCGGGATTTGCGGAGGTACGTTTCGAATGCAATTCTGGTCGACCATGTTGATTAGTCCCATTGCGTTTATATCCACTTGATGCACGTTGGTGTTGCCTTCAACGTATTTACTATTATTACCAACCCAACCCAACCCGTCTCAGCTCAACGGTGGACATGTCAATTTTTTTCGATGAACTCAACGGAACCCAACCTTATGATTGGTCTTATAAATTTCAATCGTAATAACTGAAGACGAAATAGAAAAGATAAATGAGCTGCGAAAATCTAGAAGTTCGCAATTATGTAGCGGAAGAGATAACAAAAAACAACAAATACTTGTTAGGTTAAGAAGACTACTTTGCCAGACGGTTAGTTCACCATAATGTGCTGACCAAATTAAGGGGGGATCCTGCTTTAGGAGGCCTTAAAATAGCGTTTTTGGGGGAATTTTTTTAGGACGGAAAAAAATGAGCAAGTCTAATGAACTTTTTAGAGCATTTTATTGCATATTTGAGCATTAAGAAAAAAATATTTCGAGAGAAAAATATTTAAACGGAACCAATTTTTATGCACATTTGTGCAACACCTTTCAATTGCAATTTACAATCGGTGGGAAAGATGTAGTCCGTAATTTTTGTCTGAAACAAAAAAAACCAAAGAAAATTGTAATTCTCATATATTTTCTTCTAGGTGAACTAAAAAAACCCAAAATTTTGAAATTTAAGATTTTTCTCAGGTTTGAAAATAAATGTGCTCTTTGCAGGAAGAGAAAATCATTTCAACTTGCTAAAAAAGTTGTTTAGATTTTTTTTTCATTAATCTTTTTAGTTCAAATCAAATAGAATGCTACTGAAGCTAAGAAAAGTTTTGTTTCGTTTTGATTGCTTGTCTAGTTTTCTCGCAATCACGCCCACCAGTTTAGAAAAATCGTAAAAACGAAAACTCGAGAAAACGCGCTTTAAAGTTTACGATCAGGAAACATGCTAATTTTCGATTACTTACGGAATATCTCGTTATAATCCTGCTATAGCTCTTACGAATTCAAAATATTATTGTATCGAACGACCGATTGAACTTTTTTCAGTACATTGTTCGGTGTTATGTGACTGCGGGAAGGGGCGCGCGCTTCGTTTGTCCGAGTGTTCGTGCGTTCGTATATATTTTTCTCGACACCTCACTGTGTTTAGTGCTGTATCTTTCAAAATACTGCGAATTAGCCGCTATAACTTTTTATACATATTCGTAGATATATTAGGCACAGATTTGAGCAATTAAAAAAAAAACGATTTTTTGAGCCTTCTAAAGCAGGATCCCCTTAAGTGATATCGTGTTAATTCTACCTTGAAAAATATTCTCAACTGGAACTATTCAAAATAACAAAATTAATTACTGAAAACTGAAAGAAAATGAAATAAAATTCAACTCAAAGGAAAACATGGGGACCATGAAAAATCACGTTGGCTTGGGTTTCGTGAAAATGATTCGTAAAATTTCATCATTAAACTGTGCTCTGGGCCAATTCCACCAATGCTATAAGATTTTCGTCCCCCAACAATACTGTCTACGTCAGAGCTGGGCAATTTTTTTTTCGTAGCGGTTCGAACAGTGGCAAATGGTAGTGGTAATGTGGCAAAAAAACAATTGATAATAATGTTCTCCGAAAATAACATTACTGCAATCATGTAAGAGTATACGTTCAAAAATAAAGTTACAACAAAATTGTTATAAACGTCAAAAATTCAAAATGTATCAAGATTTTCGGAAGTTTATGTTTTCTTTCTTCGCACGTGATATTTATTTGTCAAAAGTTCCTAAAATTTCAAAATTTAAATGATTTTTAACTAATCAAAAATTAAAAAAATATCTAACGTATAATTTCATAAATTAAAAAAAAATTAAATTGGAATTTGGCCTTAAATTTTGTGATGTATTCGAATTTGAGAAATAAATTTTTTTAATTTTTAATTAATTAGTCATTTTTAGTTATTTTTAATTGGCATTTTTAGAAAACGTACATATAATCTGGCCTTTTTTACCATATCTCCAATAATGTAATGTTTGATTTTTTTGCAATTAGATATTTTCTACAATTTTCATTACGAAAATAATTTTCTTGCAACTTCAGCGAATGTGTGTGGTGGTCTGATGAGCTCAAATAGAGCGAAACAGCTGTCATGGCATTAGTTGCTGAAATTTATTTTCAATGAAGTGGTCTGCGGAGCTGTATATTATCAACTTGGTTCACAAAAATCTCTGCAATTATGTAGCAGTATAAGAGTGTGTGGGTATCATGTCTACAAAAAAAATTCATAATTTACGCTATCTTTGTAATTTTCACTTTTATGTATGTCGCCAAATATTCGAAGCTTTTGATTTTGATCGTTGTTATTTTTTTTAATTTTCGACGATTTTTGACTTCGGGAGCTTCACATTTTTACAATTTTAAATTTTTTGGATTTTAAACGATTTAAACGTGAATTTTTGAAATTATTTATATTTAAATTTTTCAAAAATGTTTACTTTCATTGACACTGACATATCATATAAAATTGTGCCCGATGCAGTTTCCAGCCACAACCCAAACCAACCCAACCGAAACCAACCCAATCCAACCCAACCCAACCCAACCAAACCAAACCTAACCCAAGTGCCCAGGTTCCATATAACGATTGTTTTTCCTTCTGTCTCAAGTTTCTAGGCTTTCCATTGTTGACTAAAAATAATCTCTTGATCTTTTAGATTTTTGTTCCTCAATCGAATCTCTTCAGTAGCAGTACACAGTAACTTCTTTTCTGAAAGTTCTTTGGTTCTAATTATCGCTTTTTTTATATTGTTACAAATAATTAGTCCGAATGCATCGTCCAGGCCAACCCAACATTAGTAACAAATGTTTCCCAATTTGGGTTTATTGACATTTGAATATTTTTGTATTGTATTTTGTATTTCAAAACTCAATGTCACTTTTTCTATTATTTTTTTTTTCATTTATTTTACGATCCAACTTTGATAAAAGGATCAGATTTTTAGCTGGTGTCCTTTGAGAGCTTTCGTGACCCAGTGCAAAGTGAAAAACATTTAGTGTCCCGACCAATGCAAGACTAACTACTTTTTCCTCAGCTACGTTTATGTTGTGATTATTTTTTTATTACTATTTACTACAACACAACCCAACTCAATTCTTTCCAATGTCAACCAATGGCCAACCCAATCAATCAATAAAAGGTTTCTAATTTTCGATTGTCTAAAACTTGTGGCCATCTTGTTCTTGTCACGTGTTACATTATTTGAAAATTTTATTACAATCTTCCACGTTCAAGTTCCCAAAGCGTCCATCAATTTTTAGCAAAGACCATTATTTTGTATTTGGTAGTTTTCCAGTTTAGGTCCAGGGACAAGAAGTGGTCGTCGAGTTGGCCACTTTCAACGTACACAAAATTACACAAAAGTAGTTACTTAATTATTTTCAAGTTCGTGGTAATTTCTTCATGTTGAGAGTAACGGAAATTTTAATTATATCAAATGAACTTGCGGTATTTAGAAATTATGATCAATGCAGTTTCCAGGTTGCATGTAATTGATGACCACCTACCAGGTTAAGAAAATTAAAGAAACAAATAATTAAGTAAGAAGTTATAACTTTGCCATTGTATGCCCTGTTTGTTGTCATTCATTTTATTTTCATTTATTTTTTTGTTGTTGTTTTGTTTAACAAGCAAGAAAAAAGGAATCAAAATAAACAATGAGCGACAACAAGCAAGACATGAAATGGCAGCGTTACCCAGACAAATTAAGGTGTTTTTGACTTATCCAATGGCCAAGTAAACGCTATAATTTTTAAAACTAATAGTTTACGCGCCAAGTGAAAGAAGAAATCAGAATAAAAGAAATAAAATATGGTAAAATGAAATTATGATCAAGATCGCATTGGCCGAGATTGGCTGGCTGCGATTAGCGCAGCCGGTGGGTATCAGTGAAGTCGAAAGCCTGCGATATAGACGATAACGAAAGGACTGCATAATGCAAATTTACCGCGACGATAATCGAACAAACAGCCTCAAAGTTTACGGTCCGCACACATTCCGGCCGCTCGTATGTGTATGTGGGACGTCAAAAATAAATTTCCGCCTAACGGCGCGCGCGAGCGTGTACGTGTGTGATATTAGTGTGTTTATGGTCACGTTTAGTATGCATGACCCGCGTTCTTGGTCCGCCGTGGCGGAACATGTAAATGCGGTATCAATTTATTGCTTGTACATTATATTGCTCACGTCGTGTGGGAGCCCCCGTAAAGCTCCCCCGATCGCCGGTAATAAAATTCGTCTTTCTCCTGCGTTTCACGTCGCTCGCCTGGGCTCAAGGCGAGCGCGACGGACACGGTTGCCGCACCGCGAGTCCGCCCCTGCCCCCCCGAACGTAGTTTCGCTGAGCGGCGCACAACCATCAACTAAGCATGCACACGCAATCCGTCCTCGTTTTTTCCCCAACAATACAACCGACTCCCGGTCGTTACGCGAATGCATACGCGACGAATTTCGAGCGCGCCGGGGCCTGCATTTGCATTTTCACGATGGGCGCGTTTTTCTGGCGACGGAGTATCACCGGATTTATTGTTGAAAAGGGGAAAAAACGGAGACGAGTCTGTTACGAAAATTAAAATAAATTTCAATGACATATAGCACTAGATCTAAATCGAATATATTCGTAGGATGGGCTAGGTGTAAAATCGACGAAATATGATAATTTTTTGACATATACTCAGTGACATATAAACTGCACCACCTAGAAGCGGTGGGAATTTTTGGACCAAATTTGGCAGAAACATTGGACTAGTCTAAGGTAACAATTGATTAAAATTTGATAAAGAAAACACTTCATCTTTTTGATTTTTCTTTAATAATGTGTTGGTCCGCCCCTATTTCTGATACACTCATTGACCCGCCTTGGCATTGATTCCAGCAGGTGATCAATGTCTTCTTGGGGTATGGCATCCCAAGCAGCCTGTACTTCATGCCGTAGAGCTTCTATTGTCAACGGTGGGTTCGGTAGATTCCTCAATCTTCTATCCATCATGTCCCACACGTGCTCAATGGGCGACAAATCGGGAGATCTTGGCGGCCAAGGCAAAAGATTAACATTGGCCTCTTCAAAGAAGTCAAGAGAAACCCTTGCTACGTGAGGTCGTGCATTATCTTGCTGGAAAAGTGGGTCTTCCAGCCCTCGAAGATATGGAAGAACATATGGTTCTACCACTTCGTCAATGTAGCGTCGGGCGGTCATACTGCCCCGAATGAAGAGCAAGGGTGACCTACTGCCGTAAGCAATAGCACCCCATACCATCAACCCCACAGTTCGATGAACATGCCTCGCAATCGAAAAATCAGGATTGCGCCTTTCTCCACGTCTTCGTCTAACAGCCATCCGACCATCATGCATTCCTAAACAAAATCGCGATTCGTCACTAAAGACAACTCGATGCCACTCCAAGTTCCATTGAAGTCTTTCCGTGCACCAGGCCAAACGTTCCTGGCGATGTTGAGCAGTGAGGGGTAGCACAAGATGTGGGCGGTAAGACAGCAAGCCAAAGATTCTTATTCGACGATAAACTGTTCGCAAGCCTATCGGACGACCTTGTTCACCTAACCATTGATCAGCCATTGATCTAGTTGTAGAGAATCGGTCTCTCAAGACCATTAGTCATAAGCGGCGATCTTGACGTTCATTGGTTCGTCTTTGAGCCCCAGTGCCTCTTCTCCGACGTTCAACCCCATGTTCAGACCACGCTTGATAAACACGCATTATTGTCGAGTGGTGCCGTCCCAAACGGTTGCCGATTTCTCTAAACGAAAAACCTTCTTCTAGTAAACCAACAATCCGCCCTCGGTCAAAGTCACTCAACTGCTGGTAAACTTGAGATCTCCTTCCTCTAGGCATCGTTAAACACTTGAAACACTTTAAATTAAAGAACGGGATCCGAAAAAGTGGAACAAATTCAAAAAATGACTCGATAATTGCTTGTTTGTCACCACTAAAAAATGACCCAAACGTTAAAAATTCCATGACTACTTGATGATTAGATTTCAAATTTTAATCAGCTATTTCCCTGGACTAGTCCACTATTCCTGCCAAATTTAGTCCAAAAATTCCCCTTCCAGATGGTGCAGTTTATATGTAACTGAGTATATTTCTAGTAGGGAAATGACTATATTTTATCACAAGATTAAAAACTAACATTATATATCTCTACTAATCTCAAGAATAAAATTAAAACAGTGATATGAATTATGAACAAATTTATTTTATATTAAAACGAACCTATAATATATTTCAATATTTTAACAAGTTATTCCAAGTTACACAAACACAAATATATATACGTGACGATTCTACCGAACGTCGCCCAACCGCCGCAACCTTGCGTTTGGAAACGACGACGGTTATTAATTTCGCATTAACCGTCGGATTGTCTTCGTGCTTCTCGCAAAGCTCCGTTTAAGCTCCCTCTTAAAGCTTTGTCGTTCGCTGCGGTTTTATGTTTTCTTTGTGCGACGATTCTTATTTACCTTTCCTTTTAATGGTCGGATCCCTCGCAGCGTCATTGTTTTACTTACAATGAGCGCCGTACTCCCTTAATTGCGCCAAGGAAGAGGTTACTGCGCGAGGCACGAGATAACGGCGAGATTTTCCGACTTGAATTTCGCCAACTACTACCTAAACACACGACAGAATGCGATATTTTTTTACGTCGTTTTTCGTTTATTCTACACCCAATTTCGTGTTTGTTTTTATTATCGAAGCGTCGAACATTGTCCCGAGGCGCGGCTCTGTTTGTGTTGCCTGTAGGTGCCATCGAACGTCGTTATCCAGACGTCATAACTCGATAAATCGCGTCGCGCGAGGGGCTACGAAACGCGCAAACACTGCGCGAAAATACACAAGACAAACAGGGAACAATCAGGCGCGCACGCCGTCGAAAAATAAAAAGACGGGAAGTTAAACAAACTACGCGAAACACAAAGAGGAGACGGAAAAAAGTCACCACCCGAAGGTCCGTCCGTTGTGCAGAAGACGGGGAGAGTCGCCGGTGATCGATAAGTTCGAATCGCCGTAGTTGCAGTCGCTTCGTTTTTCAGTTGACAGGGAGGGGGGAAGTATATACGATTTATATAACGTGTCTCATACACATTAGTTAATTATTACGATTGCTTTTATGATTTATTCTTAACGTTTTTTTTTTAATGAAGAATTAAAGAAGGCAAATTGCCCACTTTGTTCCCGACTCGTAAATTGCTTTGTTTCTATGTATATATGTCAGACTTCAGTCCCATTGGTGGAAATAATATTCTTAATAAAACTATTTGAAAGAAAATTTTTTATTGAAATTAATTTAAAATTTCAACTACAAAATTGTGGTGCAAATGGTCATGATTTTTAAAAATGTGTTCGATGAGAAGATGTCTGTTGCAACCTGGCTATCAACAAGATCGTCCAACTCCATCATCATTCTTAAATTACATTAATTGCGATTGCTCAAAATTTCGTCCGATTTTGTGTCAGTTTTCCGAGCGGAAATTTTAAAGCGAATTTCGAGCAATTAAGAATAACATGAAGAGGTAGACCATGTTTGCTCGTTATGTTTTATGTCTGAATTTCGAACTTGATGTAACTGCATCCACTTGTCGCGGAAAACTGGAAGCCGATTTACATCAAAAGGTAGATCATTTTTTTAATTTGTTAATTTGAATCTCCTAACATTATTTTTAGGCTTCGTATCGTTGTATCGCTCCGTCTATCTAGTCCAGTATAATTATACAACTGCGAGGTTTACACGTTAATATCATTTTCAATAATTCATTGGTATCAAGAGTACCACCGATCTAAGAAATCGTGGGAGGCGGCGAAACAAACAACGTTTTTAATACCAACACTAATTCAATTAGTCCGTCGAGTCACAGACGCAATTAAACACAAATCGATCGTCTCCGCCAGCACTCTGCCAGAGCCGCCGAGCCCGTTCGCGACGAACGTTAATAACGACGGAAAATCGTCGGACACGACGGAGCGAGCTGCAAAAACCCTTAGTGCAGAACCTTGTATATCAGATCCAGGCGATCCCGCTCCTTGAGTTGTTACTTGCACTTCCTGACTTATTCGCCGACTTAGCGTCACAATATATCATCGAGTTTTACGCCGACGTCTCCGGCTTTACAGCGGACGATTTTTAACCGGATAGGCGAGGGATTATTTACCGAACTCCGCAGTTCGTCGTCTGAGAAAATTTGCCATCCGGACTTGAAAACCGTGACGCGTGCGATTACGAATTACCGTTTGAGTGGGACGTAATTTAGATTGGCGATTGTATGTTAAGTGGGTTACATATCTCCGGAGATAGTTCCGATAGTTCCGGGCACGTTGTAAAATATATACTTAAATATTTAAGCATGCGCTGCAATAAAACATATTCTTATTACATATCCCATACATACAAAAACTGCTCAATTCGTCCTTAAATTGAATAAAAATGATTGTCCACGTCCGCAACAGTTGGCACAAATTTAAATGGTTGAACCAAAAAATTAAAAATTAACGAAATGAACGAAAACTAATTAACTCGACGAAGCACGTCCGTAATTTAATTTCGACGGACGCAAGCCGAAACCGCAAGCGTCGCGTCCGAAATTGCAAACAAGTTCGAAATTACGCAACAAAGAAATCAAAGCGCGAAAAATCCCCTCCGTTCTGGCGATTCGCCTAATTTCGCGCAATTCCCACTTTTTGCGGCCTCCGCGCGTCCCGACGGCGCGCTTCAAAGGCGGCGGCGCGCCTCAAAGGAAAATCCGGTTAATTTCGCAGTTTCGAAAACGTCCTGCCGCGCATTGTCTTCGCCGTCGCGGCGGGGCGTGCGGGGCGGATTGTTGTTAAATGACCGTTTGGAAATTCGCAGTGTTCGCGCTGCGCGTTTTTATTTCCGGCGAATTAAGCAAAAGCGATTGCGGGGCAAATTGTTTCCCATTCGGCGAGGAAAACGGGCGAAGTGTGCCGTGGAAAACGGGAGCGTCGATGGATTAGTTGGACGGGCGAACTCGAATGTTTTGATGTTTGTAATTGAATGGGTCGTTGATCGTACTTTGTGGTTTTTAATGTGGGCATTTTTTATTTTGCTAACAAATTCCGAAATATAATTTAAATTACATTTTTTTAAAATTTTATCGTAAATTATTTATTATAGCGTTCATGGAATTATAAACTGATTTTTTAAAAATAATTTTTACCAATTTTCTACGAATACTTGTTGGTTGGGTTGGGTGGGCTTCCTTTAATTTCAATCTTCCTGAACCCAACGCATAGCCAAGCCAATCCAACCCAACCCAAGACAAGCCAACCCAACCCAACCCAACCCAACCCAACCCAACCCGACCCGACCCGACCCGACCCGACCCAACCCGGCCCAACCCAACCCAACCCAACCCAACCCAACACTCCCTCACTACTACCAACATTTACTTACATACTACAAGTAATTCCTTTGTTTACCTTCATCAACTTTTTATCTAAAATTTCGTTCAATATCGTCAAACAGTATGTGTTACGTACAATTAATAGTCGTCAACGAATTGTCTGTTTTCTGGATTCAGTTGAGAGTGGTTTCCTTGGGTTGGATTCAAAATTATTTCCAGTTAGATTCTGCGACGAAATCTTCGTGTTTTCAATTGCTAAAATTTTATTAACTGGGTTAGGTTTGGTTGAGCTGGATCGCGATGGATTGGGTCGAGTTGGATCGGTTCGGGTTGGGTGGGGTTGGATCCACTTGGGTTGGATTGGAACCCACAACTTCATAGATCAATAAATCGCATCAAAGGCAAAAAATAAGTTCATAATCAAATGCGGTAGATTCGTGCAATTCTAGTTCCATTGCGACAATCGAGCAAAGCAAAATCATTGGGGTGTGATAGTTATATTGAACGTAATCGTTTTATTGCAAAGAGCACAAGGGATCAGTTAGCACTTATATCAAATCTGTGTAGATTGGACAATTTTTTCAAGATTAAAAAATTCCTCCATTATCTTCCAGCAATGCCCGCACCCCAAAGATCACTCCTAGTTGTTAAAAAGCCTAGGCCGCAGATATTTATGTCCCAATAAACCCCTATCTGCTCGTAAATCGAAGATCTAATTGCTCCCGCCCATAAAATGCCCTCTGGTCATTTAAACTATTCCTCTTTATTACACAATCCCGTCGACGATGTTTGCGCGCCGTTCGATGACCAAAAATACACACACACACACGACATTTTACGACCAATAACTCTCGTCCGAAATAAAGCGCCCATATAGGCAAAATCAAACATTTTATTCGCGCCCCCGCCCCGCCACCCGCGCCGCCGTTCCTTGCGATAAAACGCACCCTGCCCCGGATAATTCGCATCAAATTTGCGAGTCGTCCCCTGCGCGATCGTTTCGGGAGAGCGTCACGGTTATGTCCCAATCCGGCGGAGCTCTAACTAGAAAATAACGCCGCTCTAGCTTAAGGAAATTGTAAAATTCGGGACCTGATGTGGATTTATCGCGTTTTTCGAGCGCCCGATGTCTCGGCGCGGTGCGCTGCAGTAATCAGAAGTGGGATAAAGGGATAGTTTATGGGTCTTGTGGGGGTGGCCCGGACGTGTCACTGTCGCGACGCTGCCGCTGTTTACGTGCCGCGGTCTCGGGAAATATGAACGGATCGGGCGCGATTTAAAATGTACGTGTGTGTGCATGCATCTAGACGGCGTCGTGGATTTTAAAATGCAATGTTTTTGGGGTGATGAATTAGTGGCGTTTAAGACGTTAAAAATAAGATAAAGTGAACCAGTACGATGTTTACGACGTTATGAGATTATTTTCGCCCGTATATTCCTCGTTGCTATGTTTCAAAGTCTTCCAATCTAATTCCAGACAAATAAAAAATCCTTGGCTACTTTATTATTTTCAGTTGTGAGCCGCTAGGGTAAACCTGACAATTACATTGCCAAGAAGCTTTCATTTAACAGAGCCTACCGGTTTCCACAATAAGACGACTGATTTACGAATCTTTTTGGCGGAATCGTTACACAATTTGTGTTTTCTGAACATTGTTTTTTTGCAAAGATCGGATTTAGTAGCGTTGGTCATTTTTTCCTATGTTGAGATTCTAATAATTTGTGTTCTGTCGATGAATCAAAGCCAGTAATTCTGCGTCAAGGTAATTTCGTGTTAGCTGTGGCTTTAATGTACCTTACTGTGTTTGTCTTTTCTTTGAACCCGACCCAACCAAACCCAACCCAACCAAACCCAACCCAACCCAACCCAACCCAACCCAACCCAACCCAACCCAACCCAACACAACGATTAGTAAAAATATATTTTAATTACACTGTTTTTTTTTCGTACGTTTAATTAAAATCTTTCTAATTTCTAATAAATTAATCGTAATAGTGACGTGCATTTCACACGTCTCTACCTTAACATGAATTAGCACATTTACCATAAATTAAATAAGTGAATTAAATGAAGTAAGTCCTAGGGAATTAAATGAAGTGACGAAGGATTTTAAAAAAAAATCAATATATATTTTAATTATACTGATGTGTTTTTGATAGATTTGTAATTTACAACGTGTGGGAAATTAAATCGGGGTCTTGAATTTTGAACGTTTCGTTACCTTACGTCATGAAATATTTTCTATATACATATTTTTTGAAAAGTTTGACGTAACAGTTCGTTCAATGTAAACTAATGAAGCTCTTTGGTTAGTTATATAAATTTCAATTGTGATAAGTGACGTATATGTGGCGATCACTCTCAACTACGATTTACGTAGCTTGTGTGGCCAACCTTTTGCCCCGAACTTGCAATCTTAAAGAAATTGTTTCCCATTCGTTAGGATGTAATTTAATCGTGAGCCGTTTAATGAAAACGTCCACGATAGAAAATTGAGGAAAAAGAGCATAATTGTCAGTGTACAGTGCAAGAAAAAATTCAACGAATACCCAGTTTAACGAAGAGTGCTAACGATTGCGCTCCCGATCGTCGCAGTGAACTTTGAAACAAGTTGTTAAGCGAGTCTTGATTTTTAATTTATCGAATTATGTGTCTTAAGAATTACATTTGGGGATTGGGATTTATTTCCTTTATTGGTGTGCTTGTTTATTTTATGTTTTTGTGATGCGAAAGTTCTGTCAAATTTTTCTTCATCAACGTCTTCCATTTGCTTGATTCGCTTTTAGATTTATTTCATTTGATCCACTTGGTTTTCTGTAAATATCTCGTAGGGCAGATACGTCGCCATGATGAACAACGTTTATTAGTAATTATTAGTAGCAAAGTCATTATTGTAAGACTGAAAAGTATTAAAAGCACGTCGCCATGACAAAGATTTATTAACAATTGAGCCAGTATTTAAGGTAAAAAAGTATGTTAAAACAAAAGTAAAATTGGAAGACTGAGATTATGACATATTCCAAAATTAATATCTGATATAAAAAACAACCTTTATTGACATTCTTTACAATTAAACTATTTCAATATTTACAATTTCATGTGCCTGTCCCTTTCCCGTATGCCCCCCTGTGTCTCTCCTCGTCGCTCCTTTTCTCTTTCCTCAACCCTCAATCTCTTTATTTTCATCAGTATCTCCAATCCATCCCTGTCTCATCAAAAATCTTTTTCAGTTTCTTCCCTTTATTTTCTCCTCCTTGCTCCATTCTATCTCCTCACAATCATCTATCCAATGCTTCCACTCATCTGTCTCCCCTGTCGCAAAACTCACACCTTCTATACGTTCGTCAATCCAATATTTGTTGCTTCTCTCCTCACTTACTTGCGCACTTGAATCTCGCTAATCACTCTTTCCTCCATTTCCGATCTCCCCTCTTTCAGATCTTACGGTCTACAAAATGTACAAATTTCTTTATATCTCTTATTACACATTGCCTTCCTCATCTTCCCTTCTCTTCCTTGAGCTTCTCCCTGTTCTCCATCTTTCCAAGATTTCTCTCTCCATTTCCTTCCCTTTTCCCCTTAACCTTAGTGCTTCCTGCCACGGAAGCACTGAGGTTTCCTAACCCTGCCTTTTCGTAAAGGTTCTTCCTATGCTCCCTCCCATTTTGGTATTTCTTTTTCCTCTCGTCACCGTCTTCCTTAACACCATCTTCCATTGTCTTCCCCAATATCTTCCTATTCACCTTGTCGAAAGCTGCTCTTAGGTCCACGAACGTCAAATACATCTTCCTTGTCCTTTCCTTCTGTGCTAAGTAGTTCAGTATATATCGATCATATTAGGGTGCAATATAATACATCGATATTTAATTTTATTAAACATTAGACAGTCTAATCAATATTGATATTATTTATTCCAGACCACACTAAAACAAAAATAATTAATCCATTAAAAAAGATAACAACAAAGATAAAATAAAGGCACTGGAATTGTTGTGCATACATCGCATTCGCAATCGCCCACGCGACCCGATCCCCCCCCCCCCCCATCGAATTGTTTATATGTCGTTTCTATTGGCCGTTCGAATCTATTGCTCGCGTAATCTATCGATCGATGCAAATGCCGTTTGACCGAGCGCTCGCTCGCGCTATCGGCGATGCGATCTCTCGTTTGCGCTATCGGGGCATTTCAATTTTTAACGGCATTGTTGTTACGACCGTTGTAAACGGCGCGTAGTGGCCTCGGGCGCGTTTGCGTACGGAACAAACGCAACGCGCGCCGCCGGTTTTCCGACGCGCGAACGGATAAATTGACGAGCCATTGTTCGACCTTTTTATCGGCCGTTGCAGGCGAACACATCCGGCGAGCAAAAAACGCGCAAAGGTCGCGGAAATCAAAACCGCCACAGGATATGTTGGTTTTTTTTTTGTTGGCTTTCGAACGCCGATGTGTCGTCGATTAAGAAGTGGCACGTAAACGAAAAGTTATAACGCAATCAATTTGTTATTGTTATTACTCATAAAATGTACGTCGTCATTATATAAAGAAAAAAAAACACTAAATATCAAGTCGTTATGTAAGTCAAAGAAGTATAATTTATTTGGTTTTAAACATCAATTTTTTTTTGTACAAATCGACACATTTGATGATGAACTTTAAAGTTTACATCAAGCAAGTTCTAACCACCAACCGATAAATTCAACTCCGAATCGACTGTTTTTCTTCGAAAGCGTCTAATTTCCACCGGCGGCGATACAACAGCCGCCTCAGGCGTCGCGGCAACGACCCCTTTCATCGAAACCGGCGTTTCCGCCAGCGACTGCGATGTGCGCGGTTCACGGACGCGAAAGTTGCAAATGCGATTTGCGGAGTTCGCACATTTCCGTTTCGAATGCGGCGGAGCGGAAGTCGTCCACTTGGACGCATACCCGTCGTCAGATACACCGTGTAAATGCATGCATGCACACTTGGCTCGCTCGGACGTTTCCATTTGCGCGAATCGGTTGCGAAAGGTGGTCCGGTCCGGCGGGAATTCGCCGCGAAGTTGTGAAAGGCGCCCGTCGACCGTAACACTCGCAAGAATCGTTCAAATTAATCCGTGCATCGATTACGTTCAGCTTGTCATCTTGCCAAGGCGGATAGATTTGTTGCGGTAGTTTTGATTTTTTTGTTTTCGATTCACGCCCAAACCTAATTGAAATCTTGTAAAGACGACACGAGTCCATACACATCATCAGCGAGCACTGATTACCAGTTCATTTCATAAGTTTTATACAAACAAATCGCCCGGACCGAAACAATTACGTCGAGTAATTAGAATGCGGACGTTCCGTCTGGTGTATCGGCGGCCGCCGCACCTGGAGATCATAAAGTGGCATTATAATCGAATATTACGGACGCCGTAATTAATTAAACGTGGAGGTAATGCATGCGATAAACACTGGAGAGGGCGACGCAGCGGCCGGCACAACGGGCCCGACTCTGTGCACGTTCGTGTGCACACACAGAGAGGGCCCAATAAGCCTCCGCACAAAGCGATGTCAACATTATAATCAACCGGTCACTTCGTTAGCTTTGCCCGGCCCGATTACACTAATTAACTTAGTTGGCAAACTAATTTCAGAAAATTTTACGCCACTGCGGCGAAACGTTGTTGATCGGGTGGACATTTGCACTGCATTCGTGGTCGACAGTGTCAATGTGCGTGATTTTTTTTTTGTAATATCCTGAAATAAATCGTTTTGTGAAAACAAACAACAGAACCCAACCCAACCCAACCCAACCCAACGATATACGAACACCATAAGCTACCAAAATTTTGTTCCTGAATTATTGTTACTTTGAAATGGATGTCATTTCAAAGTAACTCTGTAATATTCTCTGCGAACTACTGTTGGACATTAGAGTAATTGCAATAGCATATTAGGGGTCGCTACGTATATGTCATCTAAATTGACTACATTTTAATTAATAATTAAGGTAAAAATATTTAAAAATAATATAATACCCAATTCATGGATTGGCAATGAACGGTTCGATGTTAGTTTACGTTTTATCTTCGTAGAGGTTTTTGTATCACTTGGATTGGAAACATTATGATGGGCATCTATTAGATGAACTGGTCATTTTTTTTCATTTTCGTCTTGTCTAAGTTAACGTTCATTAAGTGTAGGGACTTTTTTCAAAAAGCAATATTTTTCTTACGGACAATATTTGAATTTTCTGGCAATTCCGGCCATATTTCCAATTATATAATATTTGCATTGTTTGTATTTAGACATTTTCTACAATTTTCATTACGAAAATAAATTTCAGCGGACGTATTACGGTGATGACAGTAACACATTGAAAGAAAAATGGAAACGAATGCAATTCTAACCCCAACCCAACCCAACCCAACCCAACCCAACCCAACCCAACCCAACCCAACCCAACCCAACCCAACCCAACCCAACCCAACCCAACCCAACCCGACAAGATTTTGTGATTTTTAACAACCAAGTAATTGTCGTTCATGGAATCGAAATGTATGCCTCAACGAAATTAAAGCTGTCGATCAAATTTAAGTTAATTGAAGAGTAAAAAGTGTTACAGATATAAAACGTGGCACTCGGTCACTTATAAGTCGTCGAGGAACACGCACATCGTAAGAAATTTTTTGAACATGATTAAAACCTAAAAAGTTTTTTTAACGTACCACAGAAAATATATTTACAATTGAATTAAAAAGTTTCCAATTCAAAAGGACGTCGAAATGTCCAATAGTGCATAAAATATCATAGCATAAAAATAAACGTCTTCAGGGAAAAGTGAATTATAAATCATCTATGACAGACCTATTGGATTGTGGACAAAGTTAAGTCGTAAATGTTAAAGACAAGTGAGCGTATCATACATAATTTGTGGCAGATCTGTTAGATTGACGACAATTGGTGCAGCTGCGTAGTCCAATGTGAACATTCCAGAGTCAAAATTCTCCAGTAGTACGATTACTGTGCACTGTCAATGGAGTTGGGTTTGGTTGAGTTAGGTTGGGTTGGGTTTGGTAGGGTTGGGATGGGTTGGTATGGGTTGGTGAACTAAACATGAGATCTCTTGCATTTTATAAACAGTCTAAAGTGAATCGGTTATATAAAAATTAACTGAAATCTTGAAATATTGTCGACGACCTGTATATTCAAATCATTGTGCCGTATCGTGTAATACAAACTTTTTTTGTCTAAAAATTAAATCTTTCGAAAGTTTATGACCGTTTATGATCTGACAAGCTCGTTGCATTCGTCGAAATAAATCATCGATGTATGGAGTAACTAAGTCTCAATGCCAGGAAGAACTCTATTTATTTCTCCAGCTCTAATCCTCTTATCACTATATTATTTCTCTATTCCATTTTCTCTATTAGCTCTAGCCCCTCCTCCAACTATCTCATTCCATCTCCATTTTTTCTAATCCTATCTCAATATTTCTTACTTCTTACTTTTCTTTCATTTTTCTTCACTCTTGCTCCATTCCATATCTTCCCGCCTTTCCCTTTTTCGCTCCGTGTTCTCCTGATCTACTTCAACTCTCCCATCTTCTCTTCTAGATATTTCTAATCTTCTTGTTAATTTGGGTTTGATTTGGTTGAGATTAACTCGCGTTAAAAATGTTTTAATTCAGAAATTCTCTTCGACATAAGCACATATTGCTAAGATTGTATTTTACAATCATGAAACAAGAACGTAATAATTAGCATTTGTAAATTTACGCATTACATTGCATAATTTCTATATGACTAGTCGTGTAAATTACCAGTGTCATTACGACTTAACGAAGTGACGTTGAGGTAGTTATTATTAAACCGCAATAAAATTCCAATTTTATTCAATTACTCTAATGCTAATTGCGAGATGTATCGAGGTCGTGTGGAACAGGCTTTGCGGGAGCATTTTGCATTAGTCGATCGATTTAGTGCAATAATTAAATGGATGTTACGGTTAAATCAATTGGATTGCAAACAGTGACCCGACAAAAACACATGGTGGGGTCTTTTTGACCATTCGTTGGATTATCATGTTCGTAAAATAACTGCCGCGGTCCAGGTTTAAAATTACAAAATAACCACGTAGGATTGTGCGAGCGCTAATGACGCCGCTGTCCGGGCCCCCCAACTTCGCCGTCGCTCCATTCGCGATAATGGAGGTTACATTAACCGGGCCTCGCGGAGGGACGAAATCCGTTAACGAAGAGCCGCCCCGTCTAATTTATGCGCGTTCGCACGTATTAACCGCCTTAAATAATTTTTAATGGCGCCCGGGGCCCTCCCGAACGCAATAATTATCCGCGCGGAAATTTATCGTTTTTCGACGTGAACGCCGGCGCGCCGATACCGCCCGCCTCTGACGAGCCGGCCGGGGACGGGTGCGGGCGGGCTCGTCGCGTCTCGCCCCCCCAAAAACGAACAGCTTACGTTCGCCGCGAATTTATGAAGTTAGTATACCTGAGGGAAATATGGTTTATATGTAGAGGAGGCCGCGGGCCGGGGGCGCTCGCCATCAAATTTAATTTGAGAGCGCTTCTGGGGGTCGCGGCGACGGACGTCGTCGTCACGCCGCAATTTCGCGGCCATTGTTAATTACAATTTAAATTAAATCGGATGTTTTGCGTCGCCGACGCCGACGCCGCTTCATTAACGTTTTTGTTTTGTTACAGGTAATTTCACTGACGCTCGTGTGGCCCGACCCGATCGATGTTTATGTTGGCGGTTTCCGGGTGAGTCTGCATTTGATCGTATGTGCGGGAAAACGTAAAATTTTCAAGGTGCGTTAGCGCGAGATAACCAAGAGACAAACCGTTTGAATTTAACGCATACATTACACGTAGTTCATTGCAAAGATATAATAAGTGAACGTAAAACATAAAATTATACTGGTGAAGCATTGGCACCGCTTAACACCCGCGTTTCTGCTGAACGGATTCGTATGTTATGGTGATTCGTTGATTACAAATATTAATGGATATCAAGGAGACTAGTTCACGACGAAAATCAAAGGAAAGTTGTAAAGTTGTACTTGAACCTTGGTCTCAAGTCAAGTTGATAGCAATAATTTCAATTTCAAGATAGTATTACAAACTGCTATGCAAATTCGGAAATTTTTATTGGTTAGATAAACTACCCCGACTCACAAATTCGTTTAAGACAAACACGGGTTTCATTACAACCTAATATGTGATTTTCGTCTCGCCTTATCGCCAATGGTTTCAATCAATTACAAGTCGAGCGGTAGCGATCGATAGACAAATCACCGAAAATAATGATCAAGAAATAGTCTAATTTGTTTATATTGATATAATAATTTAATTTAAATTTAATTCAAAAATCGTTTACAAAAAATTTGCTTACCCGCTTACGTAACAAATTAAACATTCTTTTATATTCACTCACAGAGATTTTATGGGAACGATATATTAATATTTTCGTAAATTCGTTAATCATGTTTACTTTATTAGACACGTACAAAAATTATTCACAATTCAAACGATTAAGTAACAACCTAATGTCAAGTGTTACAAATTGAATCGTGTCGGATAAAATCATTGGGTCAATGTTTAACAAAAAAAAATATTTAATTTACCTTCTTTCAACTTCGAAACATCGACATAGTGAACAACTCGTGGAGAGAAATATAAATATAAATTTACGGTTCATAAAAAAATATTTAGAAAAACTGTTCTTCTTGTACTATCACCAGTTAAAATTGTGGGACGTATTTTGTTTACACTTGGTATAGGGGTTGTTCATTCAGCTACCAATGTACGTGCCAACTATTAATTACAATGTTTGCAACTTTATCCAACCAACACTGTGGGTTGGTTCTTGATTTTTGAGCGGGAGTGGATCTTTAAACAGCGCTGCACCTGTGTAGGTTGATCCCCCGAAACCCATTACCTAGAGTTAATATTTTAATATTTCATAAACGCCAGTAACAGTTAATCGATAAACTTGGGATAAACATCAACGAACTATCGAAAATGAATCTCCGCATAAAACAAGTATTAAAATGTCGCTTTCTTCGCCTCTCAAAGCTGAGCTACAGTTAACTTTTAACGCAAATGTAATTCACAAGAAAAGTTAAATGTAGAAATTTTTGGGCTAGGTGACTGTTAAAGGCAATTTTATGAGAAAGATAAATAAATGTTGTTGGGAAGTTAAGAAGTCGTATTCGTATAATCGAATGATATAAGTAGTTGAGCAAGTTTTTATTGGGATGGGATTTAATTTTTGAAAATTATGTTTTATTTACATTACGAAGTGCAAAGAATTGTAAACTTGTTAGATCGTCAATGAATTATATAATTAATTAAATTGCTGAAGAACTAAATTTGTATGGAGCAAATTTATGATGTAATCCAGCAGGACTTAATCGAACCTTGCCGCATAATTGTGAGAAATTATATTGCATTTACTTTACAAGGTTGACGAACATATTGAAATTACAAACGTGTTAGATCGTTGATCAATTGAATAAAATTATTGAAGAATGAAATTTGTATGGAACAAATAAAACAAATATGGCGAACCCGACAAAACTCAATCCAATCCAATCCAACGCAACCCAACCCAACTCAGTCTAACCCAACCCAACCCAACCCACCCAAACCCAATCCAACCCAACCGTCATAAATCCTATTCGGATATATACTAATTCGTCGTCAACATCAACGTTGATTTTTATTTTTAAACACGTCATGATTAGGGAATATTAGCAAACAATTTAGTGATTTTCCCAATGAGAACGGAGAATTTTATACAGTTTTAAATTTTTGTCGACATTTTGGGATGCAATCAAAATAAATAGTAATTAATACTTGCGTTTTGAAGTGTTCAAACTGGGTCATTGTTAGCTTTTGATTATTCACTATTTAAACAATTACGTAACACCTGTCAAACATGTCACAAGTTTCCGAGTTTTATTCTGCGGTGTAGAAAAAATGTGTGTAACTACCTTAATAGCAATTTTCCATAAATTCAACGAAACTGATCCCGTTGGATGAAATGTCCAGGTTACAGAAAAACAACAATGCTAGGTCTACTTATGTTAAAAGTATCTAACTTTTTTATTATCTTTTGTTAAAATTGGTTTACATCCAATTGTTGACATTGTCACGTGATTATAAGAAACAATGTAAACAAATTCATTGGATATTTATGTCAATGTCAAACTTTGTTTAGAATTCCTTTGCAACAGTTTCATTATATATTTAATATAGTAGACATTTTGTTAAGGGTTGGGTTTGGTTGGCTTGGGTTGGGTTGGATTGGTTTGCGTTGGGTCGAGCAAGGAACATTAACAAGTAACGAAGACAAAAATTAGGTAACAAAAAAATACATTTTGGTCATTTGCGTCGGTGTTACTTCTATCGTCATTGTTAATCTTTCTTGTCCAACCCAACCGAATCCAACCCAACCCTCCCAGTCATTCTATGTCTTTTATTCCTCAGTTTGGGTTATCCATTTCTTGTCTTTTAGATCCTCTTTCCATTTTTATAACATAAAAAAAAACAAGTTACAAAATTCCAAACTAGTCAAAAATTTACTGTTCCACAAAATTCAACATATGGCGTCCTCCGCCATACCATACCTACCTAGACCCAGAACTAAATATCTCGTTCACCGACATACTTGCCTCAGTTTTGGTTTCTCCCTTGCTTTCAAGAATTCTTCCTGCCGCTCTATTCTAATCATTTTTTGATCTTCCCTTTCTTCTTCTTACCATCATTCTCACCTTCCATATTATTTATCGGTCTATTGTTGCTCATGCGTTGTAGGTGCCCAACTTGGCTGTCGTTCCTCGATGTCAATGTCACTATTGGCTGTTGATGTCTTGCCTTATATGTTCTTTTGTAATCATGTCCCTTCTTGTCAAATTTTTCTTACAAACTTTCTCTAATTTCAGTCGCCTGCAGTTTACGTTTTTCTAACATTGATTTTATAAAAATACGTCATAAATGTGATTTTACATAATGAGTCAGTCACAGCTAACAGTTGCAAATAAGTATGCATTAAAATAAAAGTTTCATAATTATCCATGATGTTATCAAAAAAAAATACTTTGGAAATCTTTGAAAAATTTTGAAGAAACGAAATTTTAATTACAATGTAATATAATAGCTCGTGCTTTAAATCCTTGACCGGGTTTCGTTCTATAAGTTTCGATGAGAAGACTCAGTGACTCAAAGACTTACAACGAAGAAAATGTTTTTACGTTGGGGTTGTTTTAGGCTCGTGTTGAATGAATGTGATTGGAAGTTTAATTTTCCACATAGGAAGGTAATATTTGGTAACATTGTTGTGACTTTATGATGAATTGAGATTAATTATTAATTAAGACATATTTAGAAGGGTCGTACTATTGCCAATAATGGCGCCCACTACCAACAATATTCTTTATCATGTTTACTCTAAGGTGGACGAATGAAAAATTATCACCGTTGCTTTTTGTTTGCTACGAGTTCACATTTAGATTTATTACGTGCTTCGTCGTTGTGCTATTTATGTAATTTGTGTAAATACACCCAACCAGCAATCCAAGTAGACACGAAAATTATTTCCTTTTTATTCATAAATCTGCTCCCAATCTCGTCGTTTGAAAAAACGCTTTCGTAACAAATAACTCCAGCAGCCAGAGCACACGAGAATACGTCGGCCCGTTTTCCACCAAAACGAGACCCATTACGACTCGAGCCTCGCTAAATTGCGACATTTCTCAACCGGCACCAAACTTTATTCCATCGCCGATCGCGCAGAGTCGATTGGCTCAGCCCCGCACACAAAATATTTGTATTTCATTCCCGACCTGAAAACCTCCGTAATTGGCTTCCGCGTCGTTCCTGTGTGCGTACGACGTCTCCGGCTCACGTGAGTGACACTATTACATCAGTCGACGACGGTTAGGGAGTTTTACGCGCGGTGCTTCGACATTCGTAAAATTCCGCTCCGAGGTGGGTAGATAACGGACGAGTTATTTACTTTGGGGGAGTGCCACGGCGACGTTCCGCGGGCGACCGCGGTCGTAAAAGCGGGTACTTCGCCATACGGAGACGGATTATTGCAGCTGCACACGCAATTGCGCCGAACGACGGAATCGAGTTACGTTTGTTGGGGTGGAGCGTCGCGACGTATGAGGACGTGTGTTGTACGACCCAATTAGTTTGTTTTAATTTTTGACCTTAAGGGGTAGTTCGAATTAGTGGGCTTTCGCTTGAAATTGTGCGAAATGGTTTACCAGCGTTACTAATGAAACGATTGCTGAATGAAGAGCACTACGATAATGGATGATGTTTCGTTCATGTTTTTTTTAATATGGTGTTTAACTGACGTAAAAGCAACAAAAATAAGCCTCGTCAAAATTTTATTCATATAATTTGCAACTAACTTAAATTTAGCAAACTGATACTTCGTCTAAAATTAATAGTTTCGATGACAATATCCTTCACACACGATAAAAAAAAATATGCGACTTACAATTTTTGACCCAAATAATTACATTTTATTTTTTTTTCGTTCCACGGCGTATTTACCAACCCTTACCTTCATCCATCCGAACGCGAGCGCGCCTCCTAACGCTCCGGATTCTCCGCCGGTCTTCGACCGTGTTCTCGTACTAATTTATAAATGGGCCTCCGCCGGATGACGCGAATAAGCGAATTACAAGAGGGATCCCCTTCTCGGATTTGCCATATTTTAATTAGGCGAAATGTAACCGTAGCGGCGTCTCGCCGGAATTACGGACGACCAATTACTTTGCGCTCCGTCACGGACGACTGGCGCTTTTGTAATAATAACGAATCGGCTAAGTCGCGACGTGTGCGCGGGTTTCTTCGTTCGATCGACGTGATCTGTGACGAGTTGCACGGCGAGATTGATTCGGGTGGGATTTTCGATTTGTGTGTCATACGATTTACGTCAGGACAATTGCTTGATGTGGCGAGTGGGGGTGTGGTGGTGGTTAGGGGGTGGCGGCATAGTCATGTATCAGGGATGGCTGATGATGACGTGTCCAAGCTCGTAATTATCATCACGCCGGGCGTTGTACGATCTAAGACATGAAATAATGTACTTTTTGACAAATTAGTACTGCAAAGACTTTATAGCTACACAGCTTCATATCAGAATATTTGCAGAACCAACATTACATACATAAGGGCCGGAGACAACGTTAGTTGCCTCTATCTAAGAAGAGTTGCGAATAAAGGAACTAGAGCACACGACCTTACTACAAAAAACCATTATGATATAATTACAAACCTACCTAATTTATTCAACGTCAAAATATTAATAACATATAAATAAATAAAATACTGCCATAATAAAAGCACACACATTAGTGCAGAAACCATGGAATTGCTTAGGCAACAAGCTCTGGAAGAAAGATGTTATATGTAAGTAGCCCACTAACAAAATACAAATCAGAAGAACCAGTGCATTAGTTTCAATGATAGCAACATTATCCCGGTGGAACAAATTAACGCAGTGTGCCACCAGAAATAAGAAAAATAATAACAAAATAATGTACTTTATCTGCTGCAAATTTTAAAATGTTTCACTCAATTTGAATCCAACTACGTCGATTGTCTATACGAAGACATATCACGTTAAACTTTCATAAATTTTTTAAAAGCTCCACCGATTCAAATATAACAGCTTCGGCTGTGGGAGCAGGGGTGGGGGAAATCAAAGTTGACAAACTTCAAAACAAAATTCGTTAAAAATGTCCAACATTACTCAAGTCAAACTGCTCATATGTATTAATCATTTTCGTTCAAAAATATTAAAAAGATCAAAATGATAATTGTCAACATTGCATTAATACAAACGCAAAAAAACGAGATTTCAACATTATCTGCAAATAAATTTTTGAAAATGATTCGAATTATCAAAAGAAAATTTCAAAGTCAACAGAAATTTGACAAACTCAGAATGAAAAGAAATTTTAGCAAATGTAATACGTGGTGGCTTAGCGACTCGCCCTGCTGAGCCGATCAGACGACCAATTATCGATTCGTTGAAGATGCGTGTAGTTTCACGAATTATAAAGATTTGCATGAATGTACTAACGTCATCTCGACGGCAATGCCTTTGAACTCGTTCTACTTTGCAGCTCTGTAAGCGTAGCAGTGGCTAATTATAAACGCCGGATGACGCGAATAAACGAACCCAACCCAACACAACCCAACCCAACTCAACCCAACCCAACCCAACCCAACTCAACAGCACACATTGAAGGTCATAATAATGAGAACTAATAATTACCATACTTTCACAATTACTTCTACCACGCGAATGATTACGTATATGCTTCACCATTTTTTAATTTTCCAATCTAACTAGAGATTTTTAATTATTTTCGCATATTTCAAATCCATGTTATATGTCATTTAATTGCAGAAATGTACGAGGTGTCAGTGTGAAAATAACAAAATTAAATAAAATTTACCGAAATTATGTAAAATGCAACAAAAAAATTTAAATGTCTAAATTATCAAAAAACTTTGTTGATAAAATTTGCTAAAATTGTCACGATTGGAAGCAAATTTTAATATTTGACAAAATCGTAAAAATTGTCAAACTAAAAAATTAACGACTTTTTTCATTTTCCAAAAACTAAACAGCGTTCTATATATTGCTTCAAAAACGAAACAGGACATTACATGCCAGCACAATTCAAAAAATTTCGGAGGTTGGGTTGGATTGGGTTGCCCAAACGTTACTTTAAACTCTCGTGTTATTCACTTGTTTTAGGGCATTCTTTTTTAATTGTTTATTATTTCTATTGGCACTGTTTAGTTGATTTTACTCATAGTTTTGGCTGTCAATTTTCCGCTTCCATTTAAATTTATTTTATTTCCCTTGGTGTCGGTTTACTTGTTTTATCACAGCTATTGCCAGCCACACCTCGACCTCAACTAACGTTGAAATTGACATTTTTCGTATTTGATATTTCGACAACTTTTGGCATTTGTGGAAGAACAAGGATAGAAACCACAAATGAAAAACAAGGAGGCTCAAAGGTGGAAATAAATGTAAACGCTGCTAGAAACATATCGCTACGAAAATGGTTATGAGACAGGTACACGAACACAAAAAAAGCTGAAAGGAAACAGTAAAGATAAAAAAGATTACAGATTACCATGGGATTAGGTGAGCGGTTTAACTAGGTTACGAGAAGAGCGAAGCAAAGATTAAATCTTTATATTTTGCATTTTTAAAGAAAACCTAGGCAAGTATGATCCTCATTTTTATTTTTGTTTGGTTTCCAATTTCACGCGTTACGATTTAAAAAAACATTTGGATTGGGTTGGGTTGGATTGGGTTTTTATTTTTGTTTGTGGAAAAATTCCATTTAATTTTTAATTGACCAAGTGTTTGTCTTATATCATACACTAACCTAATGTTTAAATCACAAAAAAACAAAAGACAGTGATAAATTTTTGTTCATCCATCTGATACCAAACAAATGTTTACTTTTAAGAAATTATCCGTTTACATCTACATATATTACAAGCGTTCAAAATGCAATGCAGTTGCCCCTTAGCTTACCCACATAGCCAGTTAATTAAACATTCTTTCACACCCATAACTGATACGTATTATTGTAATTTTTTCATGCAGTAGCTATAATAAACACCCCGTCCCAAATTAGTCTTATTATTTCATTGCGATATTGATATACCATTTAAAACGAAACAGTTAAATCGATTGAAATTTGATTGGTATTAAAACCTGGACCTCGTAAGTCTGGCGTAGTAAATGTTGCCGTCTGATTGAATCGAGTTAATTCAATTTTGTTTATCTAGGATTAGATTGGACCACAACGAACCTTGTCCTCGAGCTTATTTCAATGACCAACACCTCCATTTTATTTAACACCGATAAATTGCAACAGCGCTCGATCAACACGAACCCAACGTCGTGTGCGCTTCGCAAAATAAGCAATTCTTCTCCAAGAACCCGCACCGAAACGTAATTTACAATTACACGCCATTAAGCAGCCGAATTGGACCGACACCCAATTTCGCTCCGATAAAGCGCGACGCTATCGGGGCCCGGCCCGGTCCGACTCTCAAATAAAGCGGAAGTAAATTCCGACGCAGCGCCGAAAGAAATGGGGATTATAAAACACGCCCGGAGTCATTCTCAGCGCACTTTCCGCGACTTATAGTTCCACAGTTATAAAGCTCGCAGACTCCGGACAATAAGAAGGAAAGCTCGCCGCTGATATATCGTTACGTGTCTCTTGCAGTGTGTCTTTAAATCGGCATTTTATTATCGCGATTCCCGTAGCGCCGTCGCTATCGGTGTCGCTATGAATCAATGCGCGCCCATTATTTCGTCGCCGGAGTCGTCGCAGTTACTATTGCGAGTCCGGTGCTCGACCGTAAACTTCGTCGGACGCGAATTATGTCAGTGTCGTCGTAAAATTTATATAAATTGAAATTAATTTCCAATAGGAGCTATTGTATTATCGCATTCATATCTAAGTTTCTTAATTTTTATTTATCGCAATTAATTGCGATAATTAATTTAATTTGTCTTTTGCTGCATTCGCCTCGCGTATTTTTTGCGTTCGACTTGAAAACATGGATGAAAATAGCTGTGACCTATGTCCCCCGTTAATTAATCGCCTCTCGCATCGTTCGCAAAACAACGGGCGCGCTGGTAAATCGAAGATGGATGCGCGCACGGGGCGAGCGGCCGTGACTGTCTCTCTCTCTGCTCGCTCGCAGGTAAAAGCTATTGAATGGCATCGCCGTGTGAATGGGTGACGTCAGCCGGCCAGGTGAAAGTGCACCCACACTCTGCGTCAACGTCTACTCCGCTTTGTCACGAACGTACGGCGGTTGTAGGCTACGGCGACGACGGTGACACGAATTATAATCGCATGCGGCCGAGTTGTAATTTACTACGTAATACCCCCGAACACGCATCTTAAGCTCCGCGGTCACGTTAAAGCTGTGACGTTGTGGCGATCGGTGGGTGTTGAACGTTACCGGCGTTGGATGGCACGACTGTTCCTATACAGGTGTCCCACTCATCAGTAAGCTTTGTAGATGACTCAATAATTTATCATAAATTAAAACAAAAATTGTCTGTTATGTGTTTTTTGTGAAAAATACTAAATACATGAGTACCTTTACTTCTTCCTATGGCACTGCAGTCCTCCTTGGGCCTTGGCCTCCTGCCTCCATGACGTCCTATCTGTCGCCGCTCTCCACGATAGGATTCTCATAAGTTCACGCGCAACCGCCTGTATCTCGTCCTCGGCTTTTTCCCTGCATTCTACTGCAGTCACCATTAATTTATATTTCTTTATTTCTTCGAGTAAAGCTAGTTGTGCACCTGATTTGTTTACAGTTTTTACATTCCATGTTCTAAATTCGTAGTTCATATTTTTTGCGTAAGAAATCCGTCCTTTGATCCGGGGCTGTTGTTCAAGTTTTATGAACTGGTTGTTTTTACAGGGATAGGTAGTTGGCCCATCGCCCAACCCTCCTCCTTTATCCGGGCTTGGGACCGGCAAGTTCATTGCTAGACTACTCAATCCATCTAGCAGCTCCTCAGGTGGAGTTATGAGTAGGGTGTTTTTAATATTAAGGTCTAAGAAATTCTTGTTCTAAGGTAAATTAAATTTTTGGGCGGATTGCATTAATATAACTATGAATTGATTGAAACTCCGTTTAAAACAAATGTTATCAACATATCATATCATAGAAAATATGTTACACAAAATAATAAATTTTTTAATTTAATAAAAAATGTAAACAAACTAGTAGTCCAAAAATCCCACCAAATACATAAAAAAATTAAATTTTTACGAAAGATTTAACAACAGGATTAAAATTTAAAATTAAACCTAATACCAAGAATCAATTTAGAAAATCTGGGCGTTGAAACAGAAATGGCCTCAACTAATTGAATAAGATGGCGGCGCGCGCGGATATTTCACAAGAGTCATTACGTCGAACGCGCCGGGAGCCGCCCGTCCGTTCGACACTTCGTCCGACGCGAAAGCAATTTGCCAGACGTCCGCCCCGACGCCGATCCGCCGAAAAATGCAATCGAAATTGTTTTCGAGTGCAGCTGAAATTCCGCCGTAGACGTCGATGGTGGCGGCCGTAGCAGACGAGTTTACATCGCCGGAAGTTTAATTGGCTTTCCAGTTAAACTGCTCGCTGTCGATCGTGCGGACCACGCGCAGTTTACAGAACGTGGACGGTGGTGGTGGTGACGGAGCACCCCGTCACCCGCCCCTAAAAAACACCGACGAATCGGGGCGATTAGTTTGAGATTCGCGTGAAATTTCGATGAGTTACTGGTTTTATGGACTAAATGGTGAAATGAGGAATTGAAATGACGTATTAGATCTGGGTTTTGAAGTAAATTTAAACTTAGAAATTGACTCAACGAAGATGTCAAAATTATAAAAATATAGTTAAAACACGATCTGTCATAGGTATTCGGCTGGCGCGTCGCACAGCTCACTCGATAACGATTAAAACGAGCGCGTGGCCTGGCCCCTCGTCGATTTGCGGCCCCGAATAAGTCGGCGAACGTAATTCGCATAATCTGATTTGCGACGTCCGAGCCATCTGGCGACCGGGGCCGTTGATTGCGCGACCCACTCAAATTTACTTAAGTCGGGGGACCCTAATTACACCGTAACGAATCCGACGCACGATACGTACGGTTTCGCTAATTGGTTCGGCGGAAACCCGCCGGCGTTTGTTTGCGCTGATCGGGACGAATTTTAAGCCGGAGCGGGCGCTCCGCCAGACGCGCGCCGCCAGTTTCCGCACCTGGCACGTCTGCGGGGTTAATTAATTCGCGCGGCTTTTCCGCGCGTGTGTTTATTTACGTCGCGATGCCTCTTGATTATGTCGGAGGTAAATCGGTGAACGCCTCCGATTTTCTTGTTTTGTTTCTTGAAATTTTATTCTTATTATTTATTATTTTTTCCATGTTTGCAAAGCGAATTTATTTGGCACATCTTGCTGCTTTATTTACACCTCAAACATAATGAACATAATCTTGAGAGTCGCCTCCTCCCTCCTAAACCATCGGCCTCCTCGATTTCGTCTAGTAGCTCCCTTCTCCTCCATCTATCGTCCTGTCCTTACATCTGCAACACATTTTGCTATATATTTTTCTCTGTCTCTTTCTTACTGCTTCCCTGTTCTATTCTTTTCATTAACTTCCCCAACAGCTACACTGCCTCCCATTTCTCTCATAGCGTCCTTCTCCAGTCCCTGCCGTCCTTCTCTTCATCTTTGCTTCATACAATTTCTTTGCATCCCTACCGCCAATGTTTCTCTCTGCCATCCAATATTTGTTCTTTCCACACCTGAATATAGCTATTAATCTTTCCTAGTCGACTGTTTTCCTTCCTTCCAACAAATTCCGGCCTCTTACTGTGCACCCGGGTGCACAATTTTCCTTATTTTTCATTTCCCCTTCTGGGATTCCGTCTGAGACCACATGTCTACCAACTCTTCTCGTACATTCTTCTCCTTGCCATACACCAACTTGATAACTCCCTCCCCTTTCTGACCATCTTCTCTAGATTCTCCATCACCGACTTCCCCAAACTATTCGCTCCCATCTCATACTTCGCCAGTCTCCTTTCCGCCTCTACCGCCATCCTTTCGCTTCCCGTCTCCTACTACAGGTGTTGATCTTTCCAGTTATGACGCTCTTTTTAGTTGTCCATATGTTCCCTCTCTGCTCTTTTTCGTTCCTTGACTTCTGCTCCGTACGTTATTATGCCCCCAACACACATTCCACATCCTCATTGTCTCTGAATTTACATTTCCTCTTCCCTCATAAACAGGCCTCCAGTCCTTTCATAGCCTTCTTCGCTGTCTAACTGAGCCTTACGTGCCCTTCACTGCAGTTACTCTCGCTCACTTGCGCTTATTTCCTTATTTCTCCTCCTTTCCTGAATATTATTATCTTCGTATTTTTCGCGTTTAACTCCAATTTGACATTCATGCAATGGACTTGGGCCTTTCTTGTCTCCAAAATCAAAATCTACACTTTTGAATCATCTAAGCCAGCACTCACAAGTTGATACTAGTGGAGCATAATCGCCGTAACAATCGGATAGCAAACAAGGACTTTGCCTGTCGATTTTTTAAAGTGGAAATGAAAAAGTTTACATTAGGCTGTAACGAAATGACAAAAGGCATACGCTTTAATTGGTCAATGAAATCGAATTTTTCCATAAACAAAAATGTAATAAAACGGAGACATCTAACACTTCACAATTATTGCCAACGTTAGAGATTTCAAAAACACTACGAACGAGACAGGAACGAAAATGTCGTTGTGCTTCCCGAAATTAAAATAGACTTAAAAATCTTTCTATTCCGAATTGGTTTCTTTTAATCCCAAACCCAACTATTTATTTACAATCACAATCAAGCCCAACCCAACCCAACCCAAATGTTTTTTTTTTAATCGTAACCCAACGAGTGAAATTGAAAACAAAACAAACATGAAAATGGGGATCATAATTGGGTAGGTTTTCTTTAAAAATCTTTTAATCTTTGCTTCGATCTTATAACCTAGGTAATGCTACTGGTACTGCTCATCTAATCCCATGGTAATCTTTTTTATCTTTTCTGTGTCCCTTAATTTTTTTGTACACTTCTCGTAACTATTTTCGAGCCTTATAGGGGTATATGCTTCCAGCAGCATTTAAATTTATATCCACCCTTGGGCCTTCTGTATTTTTCATTTATTATTTCATTTTTGGCTTCTACTCTTGTTCTTCTGCAAATGCAAAAAATTGTCGAAATATCAAATGAAAAAAGTTCAATTTCCACGTTGGTCGAGGTTGTGGTGTGGCTGGCAATGGCTTCCATAAAAAAGAAAATCGACGCCAAGGGGAATAAAATAAATTTAAATGAAAGGAAAAATTGACGGCCAAAACAATGATCGGAAATGAGTGCCCTAAAGCAAGTGAATAACACGAGTCTGAAATACTATTTTGGCAATGTCCACATTTTTTTGAATTGTGCAAAGTTTTATTGAAGCAATATATACAAATCTTTTTAATTTTTGGAAAATAAAAAATTTTGGACATTTTTTATTTTGGCAATTTTTATGTATATGTCAAACAGTAAAATTATGAAAATTTTAGCAAGTGTTGGCAATTTGAACAGACCTTTTAATTTCTTTTGTTTCGATACGTTTTTGATAATTTAGACAAATTAAATGTTTTTTGAAGTTTTTGTCATAATTTCGATAAATTTTGGTTAATTTTGATTTTGACACCAAGAAAGTTTATTTGTTAATTCTTTTCCGTTTCTATTGCAGTCTATTCTGGGGTGAAATGATTACAAAAAAATCTAGTATGTTTATCTTTGGGCTGTTTGGTATCTTGGTATCAAGTAATTATATCATCAACGTATCTTTTATTAAATGGTGTATTGTATTTGATTTTTTTTTAATGTTCTCTTCTACTTTTTTATTTTATTTTATCAATACAAGAAAGCCCAGTGCGGGATCCCGCAGATTTTTTTCCATCAATCACCAATAATTAACGGTTTACCGCGGTTGCAGAGACAACGACGGCGTAGGATTACGACCGGGGCGCGCATCCCGAGTATATGCAATCCGACGTTAGCGCGCTTAATTGCGTTCGTAACGACAGGAACACTTGAGATAATCTCGACTTCGCGGTATCAGTTTCGCCGACCCGACGAACTCGAAAGAGAACAAAAGGCGCGCCTCCGCGCCTCTCGCCCTGCAGTGCGACGGAGAGGCCGCGCGCCGAAAAACGCCTCTCGCGCGCGCGTTATTAAATTAGGCGGCGTGTACGAAAACTCAATAACACGTAGTCGTGTGTAATTGAATTTTATCTGGCGAACGAGGCGTCGTCGCTGCAGCAGCCAGTTCCGGGTAATCCGGTTAACCTGAAAGTTATTACGTCGTGTAATCCGTGCGGGAGCGACGACGCACCGGCGCGTATGGGCGTTTTATCCAAAGTTCGCGGGACGGGTGATTAGGGCGCTAAAGAGGGACCGCGGCAGGTAATTCGGGTCACTCCGTCGCCGTCCAATTACCCGCCTCGCGAAGAAATTCGTCGGCGCGGGGAAAAGTTGGAGTGGCTCGAGATTTCATTACGGAAAGTTTGTGCCGACTCTTTCGGGGAAAATTAAGGACGCCGTAAGTTCGGAATCGCGTCCGACGTGATTGCGTTTGCTTTCGGATGGAACGTGTTGCCAACTCTTTCGGTTCGACGGACCGGTGGTGGTAAACCAATAGGTTCTTTGCTGCTAGTTTCTACGAGTTCGGACGTTGGAGAAATGTTACTTCTGTTAAAGTTGTGTTCGACGTGATTTGTCGCACCACTTCATAACTGTGCAATAAAGTAAGCGTAATGGAGGCGAAGTTGTTCATGTGTTATGGCTCAAGTCGTAGTTTGTAACATTTTCAGTTCCAAGTATATATTGTGGACCCTCAAAAGAAAACAAATCGATTGAATTAAATTAATTAATTTATATAAATAAATAAAATAGTGCTGCAAACTGTGTCTGATACTAATCAATTTTGTAGAAGTAAAGAAAAACGAATTTAAGTTGACAGAAACTGAACAGAAGCAATTGAGAGAAATCGATGCAATTGTATTAAATAATCGGCAGCGAGTTTTAGACGAATTTTAACTAATTGCACGAATTGACGACTTGCTCCAATTAGTCACGCGCGACGGCACTGATTATATCATCAAACTGAGTTAATTTCGATAAATAATTAGAAATTAAGGTCGAGAATGCTTTCGAAGCCTTTTCGACCTAAAAGGTTACATTACGCAAATTCGAAGCGACAAAATACCTCTCGGCGCGGCGCTCAAAGCGCCCGACAATTTCAAATGGGACCGTGCGATCGCCGAGTTCAATACAGCGGGCCTTTGAAATTGGCACTGAAATTTTCTTTGACGCGTTCGCGGCGGACTGGAAATTGGCGCGCGCCATTGTGTCCCGTCGGTCCATTCTGCGGCGGTGTTTGCACGTAAAATGGAAACTGCGCTCGTCGAATGTCGGCTTAATCTAGTTACGGGATCCGACGCCGCCCGCCCCCTCGACGCCGGTGCACCGGCCGACCCCGTCGCCGCCGACAAACTCGTACAAACGTGCACACAAAATGACAATAACGCAGTCTCTCTCCGGTGTTGATTTAATATTGTTCGGCTGCAGTGCCCCGATACGTCTGCGTTCCACGGACGGCTGACTAAGCTCCGCGCTTCGCAACCCGACGGGGAAGGGCGCGAAGCTACGCTGCAGACCGAATCGCTTTTCATTTGTCACACGGAACTGCCTTCGCCGACGAAATGAACTGTCGCTGACAGTACGTTTATAACGTTTTCTTGCAATTTTTGCGAGTGCATGTACGCAGAATATTTATTTAAAGAGACGACTGTAGAAAAATTGCAACAAAAATACGAAGTGTAGTAATTTTTCTCTCTACCAATGCGCTAAAGTTGTATTCGACATTACCTTTATGGATATTCATGTTTATGTCAATTTATGTTTTATGAGAACTTAAAATTCAATTACATAGTAAGCTTGGGTTGGGTCAGTGATAGATTTTTTTTTCATGTCAATTCATTTATTTGATTTATTTGATATATTTAAAGAGACGACTGTAGAAAAATTGCAACAAAAATACGAAGGTAGTAATTTTTCTCTCTATCAATGCACTAAAGTCGTATTCGACAATACCTTTATGGATATTCATGTTTATGTCAATTTATTTTTTATGAGAACTTAAAATTCAATTACATAGTAAGCTTGGGTCGGGCCAGTGATAGATTTTTTTTTCATGTCAATTCATTTATTTGATTATTTTCAACGACCAAAAACTCAAAAGTATATATAAACTAATTCTAATACACGTTAAAAAAATAAACATTGTAAACGTCACAAACAATTACGAACATTACAACATTAGGTATTCGTAAAGACTTTGGAAACATTTTTCGACTAAGTAGGATAGTACAGCAACAGTTGAAGTAAAAACAAATCTTAGCAAACTCGAGTAATTGGTGAGCATTTTGATTAACAACAAACAAAAACTAGAAAATTTATTGGATTGGGTTGAGTTTGTGAATGTTATCATCCAAACTAGTACCGAAATCTCAGTTATTAAACCACCTGAATCCAATAATTAAACGTAGAGCAAAATGTGATAGACCAAAGTGAAAGACACTGTTAAAGTTTGGATAAAGAAAAAAAATAAGGAGACTGTTGACGAGATGTTGGAGTGGAACGAGAAGAAATTGATTAAATATGCGACATTTTCAGAGAATATAATATAATGCACTGACAGTGATGAGTGACGAGTGCAAAGTTTGCTGTTTTTGTGAAGAAGGGAAGGGTAGAATGGAAAATTGAGACAACTGGCGGGGGAGCGCTAAAAAATGACGAGGAATGGAATTGACTTACTCAAACAAGACATAAGGTGAACGAAATTTAATTACTTCGGGAACACATTGATGAGATGAATAAAATATGCAACAATGCCAATAAATGTTCTGCTTCAGTGGAAGAAGAAATATTGACGCTGGTGTTTGCCCCGAAACTATATCCTTTGAAAGGATCTTTGTTGGGTTGGGTTGGGTTGGGTTGGGTTGGGTTGGGTTTGGTTTGGTTTGGTTTAGTTTGGTTTGTTTTCGGTTGGGTTTGGTTTGTGTTGGGTTGACTTGGGGCGGGCGAAACCGAATTATTTTACCAATGGAAATGAATTTGAACGAATTTGATAATAGAATTCAACTTTTCAAATGAAATTAGTAGGAAAAAAAATAGTAACCAAAAATATCAGTGAAATAATCGAATTATTCATCCAAATGCAATTTTTCGAATGAAATTGAAACTGATTTACGAAAATTCGTCGACTGGAAAGTTCACCGTGAGAAAATTTGAACTTTGATATTTTGACCATAATTTGGTATGAAAATTGGCAAATAAATCTTTTAGAAAAAAGTATTACAATGTATCGAAAATAAAACAGCATTTCATATGACCCAGGCATAGAAACTTGATTATTTCGGCAATTAAAATAATTAGTAATAAAACTGTCCCAAAAGTTCAGAGTCAAACTGGCACCTTGTGTAATATAAAACTGAATTAATTAAAGCAAACATAAATTAGATTTGATCTGATCGTAAAGCGTCAAAATATTTCCTCTACGAAGCCCACAAATTTAAAATACATCGGCGAAATAAAAATGTTGTTCGTTTCCAATCTGATTTTTCTACTCCTTCACCGTAAATTTTTCTTCGTACAATTATTGACAAATAACATTTTTCTTCGAAATTACCTCTCACATGAAAAAATAAAAATAACTTGTCGATGAACTCTGTATGGGTAAAGCAAACTACTTCAACATTGGTCGAAAATGCGTTGACCAACTAAGCTCCCATTGGTTCGCAAGTTCGCAATTACCGAATGTCCTGACTTAAAAAACGCAAGCCATTGAATCCGAAAATCTTGAAAAAACAAGACATGTACGTCAGCGCAGAAGCTCAAGAACGAGCATTCACTTGAAACCCCAATCACACCTGGGTTCGCTTACTGCATCCTACAGTTTGCCTCAGTTTTCACTGCAACTTCTCAATCGGTTGTTTGCAAAGAGTGTCTCGGTAACGTCAAGTTTCCACAAAAGTCTCGGATTCAAAGTTTCGATGAAATGCAATTGCACAGAAACAAAGTATTCGAAATAAACCGCCGAATGCTTTTTTGTCAAGGGGTGAATAAATTCTGCAGATTGATGGATCTTTGAGAGTGGACTCGGAACCAAAACGTATTATTATGACATTCTCGAAAATATTAATATCGCAGTGTCTGTGGTCTATGGTGTAGTTTTGCGGCATGCTATCGAAGAGGAACAAGAATTGAATGCATCAAATGGAAAAATGAAAAATCATCTTCACAGTTTCGGGAGACGGTACATGGACGAAGACAGATTTTTCATCATTGTTTGGAGTGTACTCTTAAATCAAATTTTTCTCTCTCGAAAAAATGAAAGACGCGATTTCGCGTCGTTGCATCACTGCAGCTCGTCGGATGAACATCGACAATACAAACTATGCCCACCCGGTTCAGACAGTTGGTGTCAAGCGGAGGCGGACGGCACTTTAGCGATTTTCAAACATAGTAGGGATCCCCTGAATCCTTCAGTTTTGAAAGTAATAACCCCAATTTGCACAGATTTATCTTCAGATGATCTGGTAGAGCGATGTTTAGGAGCTCACACTTAAAGTGAATTTGGATTTGGTTGATCGCGTCTAAACATTTGCATTATGGGAAGAGTGTGGTTGAAATCGCAACTCATTTGGCGCAATGAAGGACAGAAGGGAGTAGTAAAAATAATGGACACTTTGGGGTCATCGTCAGCCCCAAATTTTAAGATTGAAACATAGTATGTTTTCCATAAAATTTCTGGACGTTTGCAATTTTTTTTTGCTGGGAAATATTTTCCCAGAAGTATGCAGTGTTGCAATTATCAATTGCTTGACCGATTAAAATCTTTATCGTAGGTCGTCACAAAGCGGATAAATATTTTTTCGACTAAGAGAACCGCCCGCGTTTAATTTGACGAATATGGTTGTTTGGTAATACGAGTTTTAGGGAAACTCGACATAAATTAGACAATTAATTTTTATGAAGCTTAAGACTCAAACTTCCCAACCCAACGGAATCCAATCCAACCCAACCATACCAAACAAAGTATTTTCTAACCCAACCCAACTGTAATTAAATAAACGACTCGTGACAATAACAATAAAAAATAACCCAACCCAACCCAACCCAAACCAACTGTAATTAAATAAACGACTCGTGACAACGACAATAAAAAATATTAAAAGTCGTTATGAATAACATTATACATAGGCTACCTCAAATTTGCAATAAACAATTATTATAAAATTGAATCTGTAAGCTTTTCAACTCGGAGAGACCATAGTAACGATAAACACATTCACATCCAAGATAATTTTATTCAAAAGAGAAATATGGTTTGGAAAAACAATGCACGCATGAATCATGCAGCTTTAAGTTGGAAGTTTCAATTCGAGAAAAGTGAATCATTTTCAGACCTCCTTTAATATAATTTGTGAAGATCGTGATTTCGTGGCACGCATTAATTATCACGACAGCTCTTTTGTTTGCAAACACAAAGAAATGTGTAACTATGACGGTGATCATGAACGATGAACACATTCACATAAAATAGATTTTTTTCAAAAGAGAAATCCGATTTCGATTGACGTAAAAATATGATTTTTTGGAAGGACAAACTACGGTGTATGTTTGGTTGCCGTCCTGAATTGATACGTTTGCAACTTGCAAATGGTCTGAAACGCATGGACATTGTCATTTAATTTAGTAAAATCTAATCTTCTCAGAATTCTCGCTGTTTGCCTGGTTTTCTGTATTTCGACAGAACGAATTAATCTAAAATTGTTGGGTGAGCCAAATTATAGTTTACCCCCACCATAGTTCGTTTAATTAAGATCGCAGGTAGCGTTAATTTTCAAGTGCAAACACCTTCTGGAATAAAAGTTACGTCTCACACTCTTTTTTTGTATAGATTTTTATCTTACCATAAGCCTTGATCGTCCTCGTTGTTTGCACAAACAAAGTATATGCATTCATTACTATTGTGTATGTCAGGTTGACGTCCGAATTAATTTATTCAATTGCCGACAAGTCGTGATTATCACATTGGGTGTGCAATAGAGTTTGACAAATACAAATCAGTAACTACTATTACTTCGCACATTTGAAACGAAAATTATTACAAGATGTGTATTCATAGTTAAAGAAATACCTCAGAGTTAAGATCGAATCGTATAAAAAGTTGGAACAATATAAATTGATTATATTTGGATTTATAAGGAAAACGCTGCGCGCCCTTTTTTCGTATGATATAAATATTTACAAAACGTCTTTTCGTCAATCGCTGCCATTTTAACTCTGAAAACGACAACGAACAACCTCGAAACGAAAAAGTTCCCAATTTGTCTCGCGCCGCCGATCTGCCGAACCGTATGCGTTTCCAATTCGCGAATAGATTCCTCCGTGATCCTCCGTAGGTGACAATAAGGCGGCGAGTCGCCCGGCCGCCCCCGCGCCCCTCGAAGACAAATCTATGCAATTTCACACTGATATATCCCATATAACGCCCCATTCGGATTCCACATTGGAGCATCTGCACACGGCTGTTTGATAGTCGATAGCGTGAGATTTACTACATCTGGAGCGCTGCACTATTTCTTCCGCTTTATTTCGCCAAACGAGGCCGTCGCGACGTCGAGAAATATCGCCCGCAATTCCGACAATTCGAATTATACCGAGATTTCTTTAATGACGAATATCAACATTTCTGTGGTTATCGCGTATCGCGTTAATTAATAAAGACCGCGCGCGCGCCCCGTCGCATTGTCGCGGACACAAAGAGACCGACGCGTTATCCACGTGCGTATCTTGTAATGGGGCGGGGACGGCAGGCGGCGGTGCGCTCGCCGAAATTAATTAATTGGGACTTAATGCGCGGGATAATTAAATTTCGTGGGTGGGCCAGACTCGGCTCCGAAAGCGATTCTCACGTGAATAATTGCGTTTGTGTTGTAGCGGATTTCGGCGACGTTGCGAAGACGTCTGTTTAGACGTCGCGTCTTGAGTAATTGTTTCGCGGCGTAGATTTGAATTTGACTTGAAGAATAATACGGAATATTGCAACATGGACTATGAAATGCGATCTGAAATTAAATATGTCTTTTCCAACAATCCCTGCCGATTCGTTCTTACTGAGCTTTTTATCGATCTCCACATATTTTCTAACGTCCTCTTTGTCTTTGACTTATCTTGTAAAATCTTGAAGCCGTTTGACATCTTAAGGTAGATCACATTTCCTTTGTAGTTAATGAATTTTAATAAACATTTGATGTTGTACATCTTCACCTATAGCATTTTTTTAATTCTTTCTTACCATTGTTACAAACATTCTTCGAATTCTAGTCCGTTGGCGTAGTATATTTAACCCAGATTTAACCAATATTAAACCTGGCCAACTACAATCTTGTCTATTACTATGCCGACGCACATCTAAATTGTGCCCAACGCACAATCGCAGCTGTTTTAATTCGCCGGCGTCAAAGCACACGTCCGCCCGATTTGCATCGAACGCCATCGGAAAATTCACGGTCGCGCGGTTCCCGATATCTGAACCGGGTGCGCGGAAGGGCCGCCACCGACGACAACCAGCCCATGAATATTTATGTTGTATGTTTTGGAACCGGCTAATATTCTAATTTATATTCCGGACTTTCTTGCGCTCCGGCACTTGATTGAGTTCTTTCATCTTTCGGCGGATTCTTCCCCCGCCCGCCCGCCCGCCTGATTTGAATTTTCGAGCCGGATAATTTTATGCGCGTTTAACATTTTAAGTGGCTCAGATGTGTAATAGGCCAGATTTGGGTGTTTGAACCGAACGCTGTAATCACCGCGAAAAGCAGTGGTGGGTAATTTGTGGTGGTGGTGGTGGCGGAGTTGTTTCGTTTCATCGTGAAATCTGCTTTGCAATTTAAAGGTTGATTTTAGGTTTTATCGTACTTTTAATTTAATGGGTTGTTAGTTGTTCCGTACAATTGAATATGCGTGAGAAACTACCAAAATTGTTACCATCGTGACTACGTTATGTAAAATAAAAATTTAATGTTTCAAACTTATTAAAAAATTAAAAAATCACAAATCAAAATGTCAAAAAAATTTATTACCAAATAATATAGAAAATTAAAAAAAATCCCCTACGACACATACAACAATGATACTTGTCCACAAACGTCAACTAATATTAAAATATTAAGCAAAATAAAACAAATCAGTTGCATAATTGGTGGCACAAAAGGGCAGTTATGTTGATCAATGTGTGCACTTTATTTAAAACTACGTCACGTTCGTTTTCTATTTTTCGACGGAATCTCGTAAATCAGTCGACTATTTTAAATTGACGGATTTATTTTTACATTAAATAATGAGGAAAATTTTTCCACAATTTGACATAAACATTTTTTTTAAATCATAAATTTTTAAAATTGCACCAATTAAACAAACGAAACCCCAACGTAACGGAATGGGAACGAACTAGCTGAATCAAACAAACGCATTGAATCGAGTCAAACAATATCTCACACCAACCCGAAGAAATGAACATGAAAAACCAACAAAAACATAAAATGAAAACAACTCAGGTGAAGTGACGACAAATAAAAAAACAATTTAAAATTAAAGAAATGACCGTAAGGCTAACAAAAGTGGACCGTATAATAGAGCGGTCATATTGAGTGATGTGTTCACTTTATTTAAAGCCGCAAATGGGGTAGTTTGTTTCACATAACAATTTTTTTCAGCAGTGCCAACCCGACCCAACCCAACCCAACCCAACCCAACGTAACAATCAAAGAAGCAAATACTAATTAAGCCAAATAAACATAAAATTAAATCCAGTGAAATAAACAAAAACTATGCAAATGAAAACAAAACGAGAGGAGGGGGGGAATTATGATTACAATTGAAACAAAACCAACAAACTAAATAAAACAACGTAAATGCTACAAAATTAAATGAATTTATCGCAACATAATTGACCTTCAAGAAACAATCGTAAAACGAACGAAAACACCAATAACAGTGGAAAATCAAGAGATCTCAAGAAGAAAATAAGCGAAAGACAAACACGATCTAAAAATAAAACTGTAAACATGTTAATTCGAAGTAAAAATAACGCAAATACGAGTAATTAATTAATTAACTAATTAATCGCATAATTGATGTCATCGCGTTTATGTCTTAATCTCCAACATGGAACGTTAATTGTTCGTTTTGCATTTTTTATTGAAATGTTGTAAATTACTTAAACTTTAAATGGGACATTTCTACATGTTTTGAGCAGTGCTAATTTTCCTCGCGACGTCATCGAAACGAAAACAAATACAAGTGCCACACTGAACCGAAAACAAGGAAGTAAAAAACAGAAAACTAAATCAAATGAACATGATTTTTTTATTTTAAATCTTTGTTTCGCATTCTTTTCTCGGTTTTTAATTTTTTTATTCATCACATCTGGGATTTTTAATTAATGACATTTTTATTTTTATTTGAAGATTTTGTGGAATAATAGAGCAGTCATATTGAGTGATGTGTGTACTTTATTTATTTATTTTATGATGAAATGAAATTGAAGTCACCGTTTACGCAGTTCGTAATTTTTCCACAGAAAATTACTACGACGTATAGAATAACAATTGCCAACATGCCAGGTCCAGAATGACAAAAAAAAACATCAACATTTTCAGACATGTATGGTTTGTTAAATTATTTGCTGGGAAATTGATCGATGGTTCGGCCTACCTTCGTCGTATACAATCTTGTGCTAATGCCCTAATGCACCCAATCGCCCCATTAAGCATCGATCAATTTTCCCCGTCGCATAATTTACGTTGATAAAACCTAATGCGCTTTTTAGGTAATTTTCCGTCAAACATGTGTGCACGCGTAACTAAAGAAAAAAAAATCCGCTGCAGCGGTGATGGATTGCAAAAGTGACAGGTAACTAAAGGCTTCCTGTTGTAGTGAGGGCGGTCGGCGGTCGGTCCGGGGGACCGGCTCGGAGTGTAAACCTCGCTCTCTTGCGCTGTCGAGGTGGTAGTTACACAAATGGAATTTTTACGAGCAACCGCATTAGTGGCGAAGTTGCGGCGTAATTTGGTAGTTTCGTCCGACGGAGCGATCGCGTTTTTCGCCCCGGGTCGAAATTGCTTTGCATTTTTCCCCTTCGCGCCCTTTTTTTCTAATTTCTTCGCTCCTTTTCATCCGCGCGGCGCATTGTTCCGCTTTTTTTTTAATTACGCCGGAGCCGCGCGGCGATTTATCTCTGCTCGCTCGTCCGGCGTAAATGAAATACAAGCTCGGCGGCGGCGGCGGCGCTGGATTCCATTCCGGTGACGTCTCGGTCTCCGCGGCCGTCCCGGCTCCCGTCTCTCGAATAGTTCTCTACGAAAATACATCCTGCAATAAGACCAAGCGGAACGGAATCCTCGCGACGTTTGAGCAATTTATGCAGTTACAGTTTCGGAATAGCGTCCGGAGCTAAAGCTCGCCGACCTTGGTCTGTCTGGAGCGACGCTAGGTCGTTATGCGTCTGTTTTAATTTTAAATCGCCGGGACGTTGCGATCAATCTTGAACGCGACGCGAAGAGAATTCCGATTTATAATGACAATGATATCGATTAAATTATAAATGAGGACGTTGTTATTTTCATTCCGATCTTCACAGAGTAAATTGCTAAAACTATAAAAAGTGGAATAATAAAAAAAAGAATTATTTAAAAAGAACCCTTAACGGATGCGACAAGTTTGACAAGCGATATTAATGCGTTAGCTTCTGAAACAATATGATTTTTATGATTTATTTGAATAATGATTGTGTCTTTTTCTTATTTGTAATAAAACACAAATCTCTTGTACGTCACATAAAATTTATGTGCGATAAATATTTTAAACAATCATCGCCCACATTTATTTATCTTTTATCGCACGTGGAATTTTCACCCAAGCCGTACCACACCAATAAAAATCCATCTCGGCGCACTCGAATCATAAAAACGTACAGCTTTCCGCATCAAAAATGCACAACGTTACAATTTTCGATCGACTTGGAGCCATAAAAGCGGCACGTTCGTAGACCGTGAAGAGCGCGTCGTGTGTTGTCTGCGCCGAAATCAGTCGTGTGATGAGCGAGAGGACGCGGGGGGGTGGAGGCCGGGGGTTCAGTAAATCCACGAGGCCAATTGAAATCTTCACAGCCAATGTGCACTGTTTACCGCACGGGCACGTGCAAAGTGCAATAAAACCCGGGGGAAGTTTTAATCAACGCGATACATTCGAACGGCGAACTGAAAGCTTATCGATGTCCGGGCGACGCGCGTGCCGACCGATCGTCCGACGATCCGACCAAATAAACTCCATTGTTTGCCGTCGACGTGATGACGCCTTCGAAAAAGATTCCAATTGCACCACAGTTCATGAGTGGGTGGCTTATGGGAGATTAAAGTTCAAGAAAATTCTTTCGATTTGGATTCTTGTATAATAAACGAATGATATATTAATTTTACGTCGGATATTTTAATTTAAATCAATCATTGATAATGTCCATTGCGAATTATGAATATCGATGCGATCATTGGAACTCTATTGATGTGTATGGAACGCATTTATTATTATTATTTATGTGCACCATCAAAAAATCCTAAGCGTTACGTTTACGTACTTAGATAATAATCGAAATAGGTCTTAATATTTTTGAATATAGGTTGGATGAAAAATATTGAACGAAGACAACACAAAGTAATTGGTAGAAAGATGGTTGGTGCACAACTGCGTACTTGTAGATGTACATTCAAATTCCTACATTTGTGTAGTGACATTTTAGAATGCAATAGTGGAGCTCACTAAATTAACGTTGTGTTGCTGGTGAAGATTTTAGTGACCTTTTTATAATTGTTGTTTTACCTTTTTGTGGTTTTTAATTTAATGTATGCCAAAAAAATATTTATTTGCCACCTCCTGATGGAACTGTGGACCCCAACCCAACTTAACCCAACCCACCTCAACCCAACCCAACCCAACCCAATCTACTTGAATTTTCAAAATTGTCCAATCAAGAGCACATTTACGACAATAAATACATAAAAATAGAATAAATTTATATATCTCGTGTTAATTGTAACGAATGTTTGTAAACCTTTTTTGCAAACAGTTGGATACAACTAACTGCATTGTGTCTAAAATTTTATATGGAGTACTTCCAACTATGTCATCGAAGTAAATTTCATTACGTATGCGATATTACCCGAAAAATGTTATTGGGGGGTTCTCTAATTTACCATTGAGCTTTGTTTCTCGATGGCTTTCTGTTTGACATTATTTTAATTTTTTTTATAATTGCAAATGATTTGCAATGGTAATATGATAATACGAATAACATGCCCCAACATCACCTTACGAACCCATGGTTCATAGTACCATCCCTTGTTCCATTAAAATGTGCTAAAGTTCATTAAACACATAATCGAACGAACGTAGCACAAGTTTTGTCGCATAAAGTTCATGAATCGAAGCTATGCTAGGTCGCTCGTAACTTCCTCGTTGCCAGGGACGCAGTTGTTTTAAATACATACCGCTGTAGTCGACATGAAAATATTTTTTGTGTATTTAATATGTCGCTTCTTACGGTAAGTGTTAAGTTTACTTCATGGGCCGGTTTAGTTGATAGTACCATAATACGAAATATAATTACTATCATTACTACTTTACAGATTAATGAAAAAGATATACGTAATTGTGTTACTGTGTCGCAGTAAAAAGAAACAGCTTCAAAAAGTTAGCATAAGCACTTATTATTAACATATTTTGATCCGTTTATAAAAATTTTAGTTAAATTGTACAGATGGTGTTCTAGCAATGGGGCAATACTTTTATAATTCTAAAGATATGCAAATCGTTAAAAAAAAATTATTACAGAAAGAAACCTTCACACGTTCATGTACCATAGACTGTAGCATATTACAGATTACATTTTCGTCATAGTTTTAAATGCAGTAGCACAAAAAAACAAAATTCATTTACATTGAATTTTTTTAAAAAATTTAAACAAAATATTACACTGTTTTGAAAATCCTAATAATTATTTTATGGTAAAAACTTGGGAACGCAGTCAAAGAAATGCAACGATGTAACTTTAACGACACTCGAGGCAGACAGATTGCACACATGCGTCCATTACCTCACCTCACGCCGTAAAACAGCACCACGCGGCGAATTCATCTCGGCGGTCGCGCCGCCGCCGTAAAAACGCCGTTAAGGTAAATTCGGTTACAAGTCTGTCGTGTGCGGTAATTTCGCCTTACATGTCGATAATGCGGGTCTCGCCCGCGACATCACCCCCCGGGGGCCGCACATGTGACGCGTCTCGTCTACACGGGGCGGGAACGGCCTTACGTACGTGTCACTGCCAATAAAATTCGCGGGCTCGCAAGGGCGAGAAATAGGGGTGGCATTACAATACCCCCCACTACCGGATATTTACGTTAACGTCACCGCGACGGTTTAAATTTCGTATTTTTTTAAAATTTATTTATAGTAATAATTGGCCTACTTTCTCGTGGACGTTTATTAGTTGTACCATATGGTCGATGTTTGTAAGTAAATTCTTACATTTCCAGTGGGTAAGTAGTAACTTTCAAGTTTACGGGGCTAATAAAGCCGTTAATGGGCTAATCAGGTCGTCGAGACCAATAAACCTCTTCAGTGGCTATAAAGCTGCCAGCCGCCTACTTGGTGGTTGTTATATAAACTTCAAAACTTCATTAGCAGCTCAAAAGTGTCCCACCGACAGCTTCCTTAACATACTATTAACTTCGCCCACAATTTTTCGAAAATTTCTCAATAAAACCTTCTAACATACAATGTCTCATTTTAATCATTGCGTCGTATTACAAGTACGAGTAGGGATCGCGACGACGACGACGTCCCTTTTCTCATTTCAGCGCCGGATCGTAAATAAGCAAACGGTTTTCGCCGGAGGTTCTTCATCAAATAAAGAGACGACGGGACGTTTCGTTTGTCGACGAAAGACATTAATAAACATCGACCCTTCTTCGAGTCGACTCGCGCGGAGACGACGCGACACAAAAGGCTGGAGACAATCGACGCGTATCGACAGCTTTTGTTTCGCGAGTCTAGGAGAGACAATTCGAGTTGCGTCTGCGAGCCGGGGTCGACGTTTAATATCTGTCTGCCAACAATGCGGCGACGTGGGGCACCTGTATCGAGTCCCCCTCATTATCCTGAAACACTTGTGATCGAGTCGGTTTGGAACGGGAGGGCGATGCTAGGTTGATCTGTATCCCCCACCCTGGTTGAGTTTTATTTCATTTCATCACTTTTACAATCGAATTTTTGCAAATAATAATTTGACAAATTTCACAATTTTTTAAAATTTATTTCCTTAACTCTTAATGTTTTCGACCAATTTTCTCAATACGATTTTTTGAACGTCGTTGTGTCTGTGTTGGTTGATCTCGCGAAACCTATGATTTAAAATAAATTGGTGCTAATTCGTCCATTACATCTAACTTAAATATCTACTGATTTAATTGTGAGACCTTCTTCAAGCCCACCATGTACACTATCCTCAACTATTTTTAAATAATAATGAATTGGATATCTCCAGAAATATATCTGAGTCATTAATCAAATTAACTACGACTACACATTAAACGAAGAAGTTGAAATATTTATAAATATCCCTTCGTGCAAACATCTGGAATCAATTATCCGAAATAGATCACGGTCTCGATCTCACAATTTCGCGAACACGAACCGAACAATCTTACTCAACATCCCGAACGTTTCGTAGTCGATATTTTCTTCGCCGAGCGCGAAAATAACGCCAGTCATTCATCGTCTGACGTAACGTCGAAAATTGCCCGTGTATGAGAAAACGCGGCGACGGGGCGGCGCGGGGGACGAGGGGGCGGGTTAGTTGTTCCGTAGTTGTACACATAAATCAGATCGTTCGACTGAGCGGTATTGATTTACGGTTCGGTTTTTGCAAACATGCAACGGACCGCATTCCGTTTACTGTACTTTCGCTATATTTCTTGCGTCCGCGATGTGATTCTATTACCAAGTGGAGGTTCGACATTCTCGCCCGTCACTTAAATAAATCGCCGGCGATAATTTGAAATATCGAACGGCCGCCTTAAAATTTCAAGGATGAGGATTAGCATTTGGGAGGGAGGTTCGTGAAATTATTTGGTGACATTTTTGGGGAATTAAAAGATTAAATCTTTGGAGTTTGGGACATTAGAAGGGTCGCCATTTTTAGTTTTCTAGTTTTATGCATTACAAGAAAATACGCATTTCAGCCAGGTTGGACCGAAAAAGGTGATAACTTAACGCATCGTGGTTGGCACGTCACGTCGCCGCGATGCCCCCCCAGCGTACGTCAACGCCAAATCCCCGGAGTGGGCGCGCAAAGTTATTATTTTTCGCCCGGCGAGCTCGTGCATCTCTCGTCCGACGGATGTGCGTCGGCACTCCATCGCCCGATCCGGGAGAACCCGACGCCGCCGTTTTCCCAGTAAATTCGTCAAAACGCTCGGCCACGACGCCGGAGATGGAACGTCGGGCAACATGACGGCCGAGTCGACGAACGTGACGTTTAATTTTTCGCGGGAAATTGCGCAGTTATTGCGCACGTACTTCGCAGCCGGTTCTCGTGTTTTATTCCGACGTCTGGTTGGGAATTTTATTGCGTCCGTGTGTGTTTGGAGGGTTGATGCTGACAGCGATGACAAACAAATTACTGTATGAAAGTGGTCGTTGATGTGAATTTTAATAAACACGAGAGAAGTTACGTCGAATAAAAAGATTGCGAAGCTTCGTGTTGAATAAATCTTATCAAGAGATGGCTTAAAGCAGACTGCGAAGAGAAAAAAATATTTTTTAAGTAATTAATCTTAATTGGGATCGAAAATCAGTTAATTCTTTTGTGTAAACCGGACACTAAGTCACGTTTTTAAGACAAAATCCATTACTTGCTACAAACACCCAATTAGGACGTTTAATGTCCATTAATTTACTTGGAATAAACATCCATTCGATGTATCTAGACCAAATTTTATTTATCAAAATTTTGGCCATGGCGTAGTCTGTTTTACACAAACTTTTTGAGCGTTTTTTCTTTTGTGCGATGGCGATGTCTGCGTCGATATTAAATTACAAACGCAAATTTATGGACCAATTATGTATTTCATATTCATTTATCAATTTAAAATATTAATTGGTTACAAATATGCACATTGCGAATACTCTTTCATGCCAATATTGACGATCAAAACACAAAAATGTGTTAATAATGTTCACACAACAATTTGTGATATTTAAATATAAATGCGTCGCCGTGAATTATTTTACAAATTATGCGAAATTAAAAATCGTTTGAAATGTCACACGTTAATATTTTTGGAAATGCTGAGCCTTATAATAAAGTCGAAACGTTTAATTAATTTATTTGTGGTTTACTTCGTTTTAATTTCCGGCTAATTCCACATATTTGTACATGTACATATTTAATGAAATGCAAATTGTGGAATGTTGTCAATTTCATCAATTATCAATTAAATTGTTCTAAACTTCCTTAGACAAGTTGAATCGCTGGAACGTTTGTTGGAACGTCTAATAAGAGTTTCTTTGTCCTAGACAATTATTTCTATTTCATAGAAGCTGGTGAAATGTAAACCACGTGATGGGTGGAGGAAGTGTGGCCATGTGTTAGAGATAACGATTAACTTTCCTTCGGGGCTTAGTGGTTATAGCTTCACTTTTGTAATGAACGCCAAAACTGCAACGTCACCACCAAAAATATTTAGTTTTATATCTTCGTTGGTGACGTTGTAGTTCAAATATTGTTCAAATCAGTTGTCTTTGTCAGCAAAATTAACCTATGATCCTGTGATGGAAAATTAGTAAATGCAATGTTTTGCTTTCGAATCGATATAGTTAATGCGCTAACTGAAAAATAATTACTTACTTATTACTTAATAAAGGAGTAAGCAATTAATGAAATTTACCATCAATGACATGTTGGACTCGTAAGTGATCTAGAATTTGTCCTCGTGGCGAAATATGTGACGATTGTGAGTATTACTGGTCGTGATGATGACGATGATATATACCTGAGCCTAGCATTTTTTTCAAAATCCAATCCAACCATAGTTACTTTTTGCCATAATTGATATATAAAAATAAATGAAAGTAGCAAAGTCAATAAAAAGCAAGTGGATGCAAAGTAGTCGATAATAGAATAACTAGAATGAAATGAAAAAACGTCTTAAAAAACTGCTGGAAATCCTAAAATAAAATGAAGTCAAACCAGTAAAAGTCAATGTAAATGAAATAAGACTCGAAATAAAATCAGTTAATGTGATTTAATTCGAACATTAAAATTACTATATTCTTCCCCCCCCTCTTTAATATTTTTTTTTATTGAATTCTTGGCTACCTCAACTGAACATTCACAAAATGTCTTCAAATCCTTCAAGTTTATGAACACCCATGTTCTACTCCAACGTCAATGGTGAAACGTGTTGTTACCACTCCACCTATCGTAACCATAGTTGATTGCTCTAGCGTAGCTTTAATTAGTTCGGTCTTTTTGACTGAAATACCCAATACTTCATTGATTCATTTTTTAGCTGTAGTCTGCACGAGCAAATAATTCGTAACAGATTCTTACGAAGGAAATAGTTAAACGGCCGTCCAAACCAATTCAACACAAATTCTACGACTGGCTCGAGTTAACACAACTACAAAAATATATCTGCGTAGTTAATATTTTATTATGTTGACCATGTATACATGCATACATACATACATTACACACATTCGAGATTATTTTTCTCACGTCTTTTGATCGTAAAACCTTTGTATTTGTCCGATAATTGACAATCAATTTCCAATGGTTTACTTCGACGATTGTACATAGTTTCTTTCCTTCTATTCTTCCATTCAAAAGACTTAAATCAAACGCACTATATTTTTAGTCACTTTTCGATTTTCTTGTCGTTTGTCCCAATTATTCACAATTTCATTTCTAATCTGTTTCCGTTTTACATTTTGGGCGGCTGTCTCGATTTCGTAAATTTTTTGGACAAATTTAATCCTTGTTGGAACTTTCCCCTGTTTTTCTATTAATTACTTGATTTTCCTCTTGTTTCATGGGTGCTATTATTTTGTTGTTTTTATTTATGTAATTGAATAGAATGAAATGAAATGTTAATAAAAATGCTCACCATCGACATCACGGCCATAACCTGACGCAACCATGTTTTATTTCAATCTTACAGATGGGTTGGCTTGGGTTGGGTTTAGTTTTATTTTATTGCTGTTTTGCGTTTTATTATAACCCAACCCAACCCAACCCACTATACAATTGAATATTTTTTTACGAAAAAGCAAAACAACAATAAAATAAAAACAATCCAACCTAACCCAATTCAACCTAACCCAACCCAACCTGAAAACGTTGAGGATATTTCTTTAAGATAATTTTGTTGAAAATGAATTATTGTTGTATTCGACGTGAAAACGTTAAGGATATTTGTTTAGGACTTGTCAGTCCATTAAACGATATTTTGCATTTTTATTTTTATCAAGGTCATAATATGTGAATATATAAATATTCCAATGATGACGTTATTCACGTCACACACAACTGAAAATCGCGTAAATCAAAGACATCACAGTTCTCGTTTTAACGAACACAAGGACGAAAATCGCATAAATTTCCACTCAAGATCAAAGTAACAACCATCAACTTAATGACAAAAAATAAGGACGAAGTTTATTAATCCCCCCCACCCGTCTCCATCGACACACACGTTTGCAACAACAAAGGCGAAGCCTCCGGAAGCCGACACTTCAAAACAGCGAAATAGAATTCTTAATTAACAATCCAAAGCTTAAAAACTGAATAGCAGACGAGAAAAGTTAATTGAAGCACGAAACACAAAATACGTACGATTTCGACGGAAAAAATTAAATGGCGTTCGCAGGCAGGCGACGAGAGAACCGTTTTTTTTGCCCTTCTCTCAAGACGTCCGCGACGGAGACTAACCGGGGACTTTTAATTAAAATGTGCCCCGCGACGTCTTAACAATAACAAAAGTGTAATCGGATTACTGGAATTTCCTCGTTCCGGCGTCGGAGTCGAAGCTGAGGGTTTAGGGATTTTTTCCGGTGCTTTACCAGTTCGTTTGTGACGAAGAAATGGTAACAGAAATTAATCAATTGGGAATTAATCAATAAATATAATTAAAGTAAAGATGTTCAAGGTGTAAACTAAGGATAGACGTTCAGAAGGGTAAAGATGGTAATTGGGCAAACAATAAAATGGCAATGAAGAATAAAAATAAATTTTGATTTTTAATCAGAGTTATAGAAGGAGAAGAACTTATGTGCAGGTGTATATTGAAAAAAATTTATTATTTATTCATTGGATTTATACCCATGTGTGGCACATGAATAGATCACTTTCCGTTCGTGGCCACAATCGTGTTATAGGATATTATTCCATTATTAATTGTAAAGGACTCTGAGATATAGGCAAAACATACGATTAGGGGTCAAATCCAAGATGACTTTATCTCCGAAACAAAATGCCAATGACTACATCTGAGATTTGAACCCTGACGCTTAATATGTGTCAAATTTCGATCATATGTTATAGGAAAACACAACAACAATTTATTAGGTCTTCGCTGAAAGCAGAAAATAATCTGCAAAGTCGAAAATAGTTGACCTTAATGATAATCTTGTCAAATTTAGGTAACAACGTTGGGTTAGAGCTAGTTCAGTTCCCAATTATTGTAAAGTGTAAATGTTCACATTGAGAAGAAAGCACGTCAAAGTCCATTTCCGATATTTCGCAAAACGCAATGAAATCGACGTAAACACAAAACTCGCGACGTTGATTAAAAAAAAAAATGTTGCTCTGCAATCACGGAGCGCGCAAATCCGCTCCATCGGAATCGATCAAACCTAAGTGAGTTGCGTTCGTTTCCAATTCCGGGCGACGCGAGCCCGGAGCGCCCGTGACAATACATAAGCTGGCTTTTCGATAAACAGGGCCCCCGGTTCCCAGTAATTGAATTATAAGAATTGTTAGCACGGGAGATCTTTAATTGAGTTTCAACTTCGTTTTCAATTAAGGGCGCGCGCTCTCCCACTCAAAAAGAAAAACACGACGACGGCGAACTAACGAACGTTTTTCGTGTCTTTTCTTTTAATTAGATTTTCGAGCAAAAATTAAGCAAAAACGAGAAGCGAACCGAGTCCAATCGATCCCGCCCCGACGTGCACTTATTTTTTCATTAAAATCGCGAGCACTTAAGCTCGGAAACGTCGAAACGTAGCGGTCGCGGCCGCAGAACGCCTAAGTGAATTTTAAACATTTCCCCCCGGAAGACGGGACAGATAAAAAGGAAACGGACAGGATATTTACGACGCTCGGGGTGGAATATTTCAGGGAGCACATCCTTGCATATAATGCCGTTCCCTGGATGCACATCGACTGGTTACCTCCCTACGAAATCGTCCCTGCCTCCGCGAAAACACATAAATACGTTGAATTTACGGCCGAGGCTGCGCCGCAATTTATAAAGGAACACAGTCGGTCCGGTTCTTCCATGAAAATTTAAACCGATCGACTCGATTCGACGGCGATGATTATTTGAAGCGTTTTTTGAATAAACCAAGGACGTTTTTGAATAATGAAGTTTCACTGCGAAGTTATCGATTAAATTTGAGACTAACGCGCAGGTGACACAGAACAGTCGCGTGGGGCGCTTCCCTCGCGGTCTATTAGATTCCGCCGGTCTCGCCCGTACAAAAGAAAGAATTGAAATCTCGTTACGGAGGTCGGAAAGAGTGCGTCTTTGCTTGGCCGCTGCATCGGGAGATTTCTCCCCGAAGGGTTGTTTTAGAAACCCGACGCCTCCTCACACCTACGTCGTTTGGGTCGGGGGAGAAATTCCCCCGCATCTCGAAAGCGCAACCGGGGATAAGGAAAGTAAACCGAGATGCGTTGTGTTTGCGTGAAGAGGCAGTGAACGGCGTCGTTTGGGAAATTTCGCGTTTTATCGGACTATTTATGTTAAACGGTAACGTGCTTAATGCAAGTTACGTCGTCGAAGTTTAAAAAGTTACGAATTAGTAGGCGATGTTATAAAAGTTTACTTTCTTGTTTTGTAAAGATGAAAATTTGAAGTATTCGTCACTTGACGAGTCAGATATGCAATCGTTGACATTCGGACGATTCATTGAGATAACGAATTATTGAAATTGCCGAAAACAAATTGTTCCAAATATAGTGTTCGGGATGCTGAGTCCTGTGAAACAATCTCTGGCCCTTGTCGCTTTCGTCCTCCTCTTAGAAAATTTCCGAATCCGGATCCTATGCAGCCCTCAGATATTTTCCAGTCGAAGTCGATTCGAATGGAATTTCATGCACGATATTAATTATTAATAATTAATATAATTTTGACCAATGTCACAAACACTTTTAATTAATTATCAATAGTTTGTACTGATTTGCAAGTCTTTCCCACATTTCAATTCAAAATCTCGTTTTTTATCTGTCAACGTTTTAAAATTAACAAACTTCAATTTTTTTATTACAATTTAATATGTCGACATCCATGGCTTGTTTGTACAAGCCATGGATAAAGCAATCAAAATCATGTAGTGGCTTTATGTCTGAGGCAATATCTTTATATTTATTTTGTAATTTTGTAACTTTGTTTTATATTGTTAATGGATAAATAACATAACATATATGTGCACTTGACCAGTCGGGTATGCAATCGCTGACATTCGGACGATTTCATTGACCTAGCGTACGACTATGAAATTGTCGTGGCAAATCAATTATTATGCAGCAGTACCCTACACCACCATCTCGAAGAATAACACATATAAGACATTTTTGATGCATTTATAATCTTTATTTACGACCGTTGTGTAACTGACTCCATAAAAACTCATAATTATCGCGAAAGATCAAATTAATCAATTTTTTTAGATCTTTGAATTTTGCAATTCAAGTAACAGCTACAATGTTAATTATTTGTTCATCACATGTATGTTGAATATGTTGCTTGTTGCTTGACACATTTTATTTACCTTGGGATTAGTCAACTACAACTACAACTAGTAAATATTTAAACACTAAAAAAAATGTTGAAAATTTAAAATCAAAATTCCATTTTTAAAATATTCGTAAGCTAGGTGGCCAACTCATCTATAACAATATCTAAAAACTAAATCTACATTCCAGAGTCGCAATTCGGAATCAATACATCGCCTGTAATTGGGTGACTTGGCTTTAAAGATAAAAATGTAATTATTGTAAAAACTTTGACAAATGGGGTACCAAGTGAAAGTTGCTAATTCAAGCATAAGTTGGGTTGAGTTGGGTTGGGTTGAGATGAAGTTGGGTTGGATTGAGATGAAGTTGATTAACGTTGAAATCGTCAGTACGAATTAATCAATAAAATGCTAAAGATAGATTTTCGAAATATTTACAACTTAATCTGTCTGATTAATTAATAATTAAAAAAAAAATACAATGAGTGATCTACATCATGTCCAATGATAGAAAATTCAAGTTTCTTTGACTTTTATAAATGTTGTGATACAGAGAAGTGTAGATTTTCGTTTTTGGAATTCAGACACGACACGTTGGGTGCCAATTTTGTTATGGTGGGCGGGATACAATTTGTGAGCTTACTTTGAATACAAATTGTTATGTTTTTTATTATTTATTTATATTCGTTTACATCGGAATAAAAGGTACCATATTTTATCAGTAACTTTACACTTGAATTCAACAAACGACTGTTTCAGTCAATGCAACTTAGAACTTTTAAGCAGGAGATTTAATTAATTAAATTAACGTCACGTCGTCTACGATTTAAATTGATTTTTATCTAATTTCGCAAACTTTAGCTTTATTTTAAATTTTGGAGTTATGAAGAATGGTCGTCCTTCACACGTAGAAACATAACTGTCATAGCGCGTACATTTTTATTATTTGCAAACAATTTGTTTAACTATGTCATAAATTACTGAGATTTTAATTACATACTCTGCATCACCCTTGTTATTTTCTGAATCAGATTAATCTAAGATATCTTCATTTTACCACCGTTTTTAATTTCATTTTCGATTTCGACTTTCATATAATAATTAAATTAACGGTTTGGCAAGTTGGCGATGAACTATTTGATGCTAGTTTAAGTTTTGTGTTTATTTTTTCTTCGTAATATAAACTTAGTTGTTTTTTTTTTTTGATGATTTTGCAGTTTTCGCATAATTTTGACATTTTTGGCAATTGTGTTAATGTTGATGATTTGTCAATTTTGATTCTACAACATCTTCACAATTTCGACAGCTTTCATTTGTCAACTTTTGCATTTTTAAACTTAAACTGTTATGTGCATTTTTGCAATTGTTTTAACTTAACATTTTAGTATTTTTGCAATTTTGACAATTGGCTCAGTTTCATAGCTTTTCACATTTTACCAATTTTTTGATTTTTCAAAATTTTTACGTTAACCATCGTCGGCGCGATTGGTACTGACCGTACTTCGCTCTGCGATAAGTCAATTGCTCGCACGATCTTGTTAATCGACTCTCCATTTTGCATTCCTAGCACTCGATATAAATAATAAATTATGATGCTGTTGTTTTGTTGTCCGCATTTCAATAAATGTTTCATATGCAATTTTTCATAGATATTTGGAAATTTATTTAATTTTTTTGTCACTTTTTGACATATTTTTGAAATTTTGTTGGTTAATGGACGATTTGATTATAAAATGACGACCAATTTTTTTCATAATTAATATATATCACAACTATTCCATCAATGTGTCAGTTTTAACCGACTTACGTTATTTTCACCATTGACCTCCCTTTCAAAACGAACCAAATCAACACAAAAACGGCGCCCCCTTGTCGGCCTTCCGAATCAATTGCAGGCGCGCGCGCCCGCCCCGGTAGAAAAAAAAAACAACGCCCGCGCGAGATACGACCGCTCGCGCTTTCGAACTTGCTTTCGGAAATATTACGTTCGGCCCCGGAGTATTCCCGCCAGGGCCGTAATTCACTTCCGCCGCGCGCTTTCCAGCTCGGCGTTCCTGCGAGACGCGGCCGACTATAATCCGCCCGACCAACGCCGGGGACCCGGGGCCTAATGCGTTCTTTATACGCGCTGGGACCTGCGAAAAGGCTCCGCATTGTTTGCATCCCGTAAACTCGCTTTTTTCGCTCGGCGGATTTTCCGCGAAAAGGCCGTCGATGGGTTTCCGCTTCCGCGCTTCAATCGGTCGGTGGTGTTCAGTGCGTCCGCTTTAGTTTATCGCGAGTTATCACATGAATATTGAAATAGATCGGCGCGTAATTGGTATTGGTGAAAAAATATTTGTCGAATGCGATTTATGATAAAATGCGGCTGAGTTACTGAAATAATGTGGACCCAGCTTAAACAAAGTTACATAGAATTCATCCAACAATAAAAATAATTGTACGAAGACCTGTTAAATTGTAAAGTCAGATCATAAATCAGTTAATTCTTTTATGTAAACCGGACGTAACCCACAAAAACGTTTGTAGTCCAAATATTTTTGCAATTAATTTGTATGTCTTGACTTAAACTTTCTTCGATCGGAATTAAATTTCTAAGCACTCTAATATTAATTTTTTAAAATTTGGTTTTGAAGCCCCGTTCCTTAAACATTTCCATCGCTCTCGACGCGCACTCGAAATAAGTCCCACGCCGTCTCCGCGCGCTAATCTCGAGACTCGCGAATCTCGCCGAACATCGCGGCGGCAAACAAACCTAATCTAATTAAGACGCCGAAATAAAACGCGCTGTTAAGTCGTTAAGGCTGGAAGCGAGATGCTCGCGAGCGAACGACGTCATCCACGGCTCGAAATTAACCGCCGGGACTCGCTTTTAATAAAGCTGCCGCTCGGTGCACGCTCCGGCGGCTTAACGAGTAACATATCCGACATCAAAATGCAGCGGCGTACATTGTTGACATCAAACAATGTAATACCTCAATTTCTGCGCTCACACAGTGCCCCCCCCCCCCACCCGCGCGCGCTGCACTACATATTGAACTTCTCAAACCGCGAACAAACATCTTTGGGGAATTATAATATACTTACATGTGTTCGGCGTCGTACGTTTTGCCTGCCGAACTTCAAAGTACCCTCCGACTTTGCGTTACGACGGCTGCATACAGGAGCGCATTATTTCCTAACGTCTATGCCTCGGTGCGGTTGAATTTCCGTGCGCCGCCCGCGGAACGTGTACGTGACTTCGAGTGAATAACGATCTTGTTTATCTCGACTGCAATTTTTCAATGACAACAACAAAACTATTGAAATACATGTCGTCAATGTTAAATCGCGTTGCTTAAAATTCATGCATGGCATTGTTTTGTGTGATCAAAATGTGCAAGTAACTTCATAAAGATGAGTGAACAGGATATACATAAAATAATATTAAATAAAATTTATATGATTGGTAATAACAAAACAAAACAAAATTGTCAAATAAATAAGGGAATGAAATCGACAAATGAATAGATGGAGATTTACATTTCAGCGCAATGTAATGGACGTAGCTGAGACAAAGACAAAATAACGGACACAAGTCTGTGATGCAATTAGTCTCTAGCTATCGCTTCATATTTATTATGCTCGTCTTACGGAAGGTATGTCCGCCGACGTCTATGTTCGGTGCACGACCAATAAATGCCCACGGGCGTGTAGATGAATGTTTAATATAAATAAAAGTTAAAATAACGTTTAATAGACCTTAAAGAGCAAATTCCATTAAAGAGGTCGTTGCAGTATTGTGTTCGACTGAAATTTTAACGAAAATATTTAAATTGCGAAAATTATACAAAATAATTTATAGTATTATTCCTAGTGTAAGCAAATTTGTTGCAAATTGAAAACAAAGTTATGGTTAGTTTATTTATAGAATAAATAGTTAAAACCATGTAAATCGGTGGCGGAGTTATTTAGTTATCTGATACATATTAAAGTTATCAGGACTACCATATATTATTATACCACACAATATATTGTTAGATTAATTGTAGAAATTGAGATATTTTTATTTTTAATTTTCTGTTGCGCAACAATTTGTTTAACAACATTGCTTATAACCAGGAAACAATGATGTAATTGACATTGTATATGTACTAACTTTGTCTAAGATGGGATTTGATTAAGTGATTAAAATATAAATTCCTTGACTCAATTACGAGCGTACGAAATCGTTGTATATATTATTAATATACAACTCAATCGAGAACCAGGTACGTTTCATGCACACGAAAATAACGTTTAATGTTATTATATTGTGTTGCTTCAAAACAATTTTATTTCCGCGCGTAGGAGGAACTGATTTAAGGACGAAATAAGACCCAACCCAACCCAACTCAACTCAAACAAATTCATGGAATGTCTAAGGAAAACATGCTTTGCTATTTGAATAATTTTTAATAGTGATCGCTCTTAAATTGAATAAATTGTGGAAATAAATTCCCACTCGAATTTTCATTTGACATTCCATGAATTTGTTTGACTTGGGTTAGGTGTTATATTCGTGTACGTGAAACTATTTTTTGTGTTGTATTTCCTTGATTTCAAGTATTTTTCCAGTCAGCAAGTCAACTGTTTAAAACCTCAAAACGATTTGTTTCGTGCCTCGACGTTGATATTTCTGTAATTATACAGGAATTCCCACCAAATACTTTTACTCTGAATATCGACGATCGCAACAGTAGACAGGCCCACCAAAGTCGTTTGTAAGCTTGGTAGACCCATATGGTAACTTATATTAAAGATGATGTTCATGTGCATGAAGTGAGTTAGATATTAGTAAAACACCCAGGTGACGTCATCTATTTCAGATTTTTGTCCTTTACGTCATCATCATTCATTTTCGTGCCAAAGACTTGCGTCTAGAACACAAATTGCCTCCCCAGAGTATAAAAGAAGTGTCAGAATGAAATGGAAAAAAATGCAGCGAGGAGTCATCAATGAAAAACGATTCAAATGGGTTGGGTTGGGTTGGGTTGGGTTGGGTTGGGTTGGGTTGGGTTGGGTTGGGTAAAGATAATGAAATTAAGAAACATGGAAATTTCTCTTGAAATATTTAAAATTTGACATAATGACCTTAAGTTACGTCATAGCTCCAAATTAGGGTAAAAATAAGAGCTCACGTTTTACGGAAGAGCAAATATTTTGGACGGTTTCATTTAATGTAATGAAATGATGAAGAAGAAGTGAAGAACTAAGACAATATGTTAGTTCCTAGCTTTGAATTGAATTTAAGCCACAATTTTTGAAAATGTGCAATGATTGACACTAGATACGACCCTGTCACAAAAATTTCAATATTTTTTATTTAAAAGAGCTTCAGAAAGTGGTGTAAAAAATTAGAACGACATTACTCAATTTAGAAACAAACTTACGCTTACCACACTGTGTAGTAAAAGTTTGTTTCAATTTCTTTGCCAACCACAGCCTCCAATTTACTATTATGACATGACTCAAGTAACTGAAAATGCACTTGGAACTATTTCAACGAGTTCTCATTACTCTCGAACTTAATCAACATATGCAAATTATGCGGTGAAATAAAGGGAATTTGTCATAGTTATCGTAAAATCACTCGATCCGTTTTGATCAATGAGACCGGAGAAATAATATTACATTACGTAAAGCACTATGAGCGCAATTTAAACATCGTGTTGTCTGTGTTGGTTTCTTGATCTTGTAAAACCCACAATGTGAACGTAATGTGAAGTAAAATGTTTTATAAACGTCACTTTAATAAATATGAAATATATGGCAACGAAATTTTGTAGCTGTCGAACACGAAAAGGGATTTCATATTTCGGTAAAATAAAACTGCTTAAGAATAAACCTGTTATGAGCTTACCATTCATAAAAAATTCAAAACCTTTACTCAAATGCGATTTCTAACAATCGTAGTCATTGTATCATTGAAATATATTTATTTGACTTCAAGGAAATTTTATTCCTAATTAAAAATATAAATTTTAAATTAACATATTGGGTTTGTCGTTAATATCCGGAACATTTAGTGCATTCAAATTTTCAATATATTTTTTTTAAATTATTGACTACTTTATATGATAAAAAAGTATATTATTCATTATATATCACTAAAACAAACTGTCATATTAGGATTAAAAATTTCAACAGTCCTATTGATTAAAAAATTATATAGAATTAAGTCATAATTTATGAAATCTTAGCGTAAATGAATTTGAGAAAAATTATTATAAGTTAATGAGAAATGCTGTTTTTGGAAAAACAATTGAAAATCAAAGATTAAAATTTCATTCATGGCAAATAGTTTCAAACATGTTTTAACAAAGCTGTAGTCAAATTTGAATGTGAATACAATTTTAATATTTTCATCATCAGAAAGGACATGTCCGTAAGTTGCTTTCAGAATAAATAGATAATTATTTTCAAATCGTATTTTCATTCGTACGCAACAATTCCAGTTACATCTGATAATGTTGCAAGCAAGGCTTAAATTAATTCATTGAATTAACCTAAACATTAATAATAAGGTTGGATCAACTCTTAGTTTTAATTGAGCTGAAGGCGTCTTCTTCCTTTCGGGTCTTCTCCCGACGACAGCAGTTGACGTATTTCGTCTTATACTATTCTTACTTATATTTTTTGCTTTCTTTCAAAGATTCTTATCCGACTACGTTTATATTATTTGACCACTTTTCGCTAATGAATGAGCATTTTGAGTTTAATACATCGTAACGAATATTAAATTTATTTCCAATCTAAAATAACTAACTATGGAACGTCTATTGAGACTAATATTAAATTTATTTCCAATCTAAAGCAACTAAATATGAAACGTCTATTGAGACTAAGTCTATTGGCACAGCTGGCGAACGCCAGCGGAATTTCTTGTTAACCACCCGTTAAAAAAAAAGACAGTGGCACATTTTGAAACTTTCTCTCTGAATTTGCATTAGATATTTACTACACTGTGTCAAGTGGAAACACTTAACTACGTGCGCAATAGTTTTCTCTTGATAAGAAAAAAAAATCAACAAAATTACAATGCCTAACATATTGATGTGCTCGTTGAAAATCGCATTTGAAAACCCCACCGTTCGCCGTCGCGCATACCTCGCTCACGCTCCGCATACCTGCCCACTTATCGCATACGTGCACGTGAGAGCGAAATTACAAAGCGGCAGATTAAAACGTCGCGCGGAACGAACGACCTGTTTTTAAATAAACCCGGTCGACAGTTTTATTGTTCCGCGGCGTTCGCGAGTTCGCCATTGTGTCAGTCGGGCGCTTCGGCGTAATCGCACGGGTTTCGATTTAAATGACCGCCGACGTTGGGGCAGGTTAGGCTATGTTAGGTGGATCGCGATCGGGGGCGAGTGTGTGAGTCAGCGCGCTCGTAACGGTGCCTGTGCACGCAACGATAACATTGTTTGGAAAACTATGCGCGGTGCCGATAACGACACACCTGGCGAGATCAATTTCGACGTTCGGCGGCGCGCACCCCCACAACCACCGACAAGGATCGACTGCATCGTTCGTGATCTCTATGTTCGGGAATAACATGGAAACAAACTGCAAATTTAGGAAGAAAGTTAAAATGTCACGACGATATATATCTATCTATTATAGTTTAGAAATAGGACGCGTTCTAATTCGCGATTTTAACAATTTGAAACTACAATTAAATACGAAAAGTCAATATTCGGATTGATGATATTATTAAATCGTAACAAAAAATAATCAACTCAAAATTGTAATTAGTTAAATACGTATCCGCGCCTCGATTATTTTTAACACCACTTTATATTGCATTTAGATCATACACGCTGTTGAAAAGTTCAACGCACGCGTTTACTCCGCATTTTAAATTCATCGCGTCGAAGTTCAAAGTTCCGCCGCGACGCTGAGCCCGTATCGCTCCTGAGGAAAGGCGCCGAGATAAGGCACGTTCTTGTTCGCAAGTTACATAAGGCGGGCGCTATATAGCCGGCTTATTGGTTTACTATAACTTCGGCTAACTACTTTAGCACCTATTACACAGCATGTCGAAGTTGGTCTGGCGATGACTGGATTATAATAATCTCGCGTTAGAGTCCGTTTATCGCCGATAACGCGCCACTAACTTCAATAGCAATATCGCTAAAAATACACGACGGTGTGACAACCGAAAATTTCTTGTCGGTCGGCGCGTGTTAAACCGCACTTTGCCTGCAGATGGTCTTGCGTTTCAATCTAAATGCAATTTGGACGTCGCGACCCCCCCCCCCCCCCCCGCCCCAAAATCGATGCAGTCGGATTTTATGCAAAACGCGAAACGCCGAACGATGGGGAGGAAGCACGCGGCGTTGAGAAAACGACGTCGGTTATTCATATCTCGTGTGTCATCCGTCAGGCCCGGCGCGGCCACGTCCCGACTATTTTTCATTAAGCGCCGTTGTCACAGCCGCCCTCATACCGTATGCACTGCGGGAACACTTGCACTTTATCAGAGGCGAAGATAAATTAAAATCGTTACGGGGCGGCTGACGAGCTACGTGCGGCCATAAAAACGCGATTTAATCCCACGTACGTTTCATTTTAATGGTGGGGTTTTCTTGGCGACCACCAACGTGAGTGCGCGCGGTACAACGTGGACTAGATGAAGTTTTAAATTGATTAGAAATTGCTACCTGAGACCTTCAAATAAATAAAAAAAAACATTTACATCAGTACAGTCGTCGACTGTGATTTCCTGCGATAAACTGAATAAGTTGTTGATGTAATGTTCAAGCTTTGGGGAGAAGATCAAATTTGTATACATTGTAAGCTTCGGAGAAAAATAAAATAACGTGTTAATACAAAAAATCTGAGGTTGATAAATTTTAATTGTCGTTACTATCATAACCTACAGAGTTTCTTTAGCGATACAGGAAATGTAATGGGAGTACAGGGATAATATTACAAAAGACGATCGTGCACACTAGGCGCTTCGTTGATTAAAACAGTAGCACTAGAATATCCCTTAACACATTCCTGACTTCACTTTCATACAAAGACATGAAAATGAATTAAAGCGTCCAAATACAGTTTACAGAACATTATGAACCACTTTCGCGCATACTCAGCACTTCGCTGATCAAAATAAACTTTCAACGGATATTGGTAACTGCGTGCACTTTATTATGGTGGAGTTGACAACTATAATGAGGCGTCGCGACTCAGTTCTAAACTCGCCAATAATTTTTATATATAGAATATTTTCTTCAAGGTTTTTTCAACAAATTTAAAACAAAAAACTAAACATTTTTAAAAAATTATGTTATATACATTATAGGCATGTAAAAAGAATTTATTTTAAAAATATATCATTTTAAATAATTGCCTCACCAATTGTATTAAAATTGCTCAAGGTACTTCAACAAGTTCCACCGGCAAAAGAACCCATCCAAGATAAAAAATAACTACCGAGTAATTATAAATAAAATAGCAATGAATGTAAAAGGACCTTGTTGGAATAATTATAATAAAAATCCTCATCACAGTACGTACAAATTTAACGGTCACATTAAATCAAACCAAACAACTCTCACGTATAATTCTCCAGTTAATTATATACTCTTTTTCTTAACTAACAGTCATAGCAATACTGTCTAACCCAAAAGCGTCCTGTATCATATTATTTGGCACCCAACGTGGCAGCTTAATTACAAAGCATATTCCAATTATATATATATATATATATATATATATATATATATATATATATATATATATACAAAGGTATTTCGGGATCATTCCGCCAAATCGTGCGCGCCCCGGCGATTCCACAAGCGCAAGTTCAAGAGTCTCTCGGAGACAGACTGGCTGACCCGATCCGCAGCAGCATTCCGCTCCGAGCAATTAGTAATGTTCGGGCAGCGTGCCACTTGGCCGCAGGCCCTGTGTCACTAAACCGAAAATGCCCGCGTTACATGCGCAATAAACATTAAGCAAATCTCGGCTCCGTTGCAGCGATTCCGTTCGACGGTTCGCCGTTCGCGGGGCTTATTTAATGCCGAAGACGGCCGCTTCGCATCCGAAGATCAAACAACGTCGCTTCCGTATTTAATAAATCCGCTCTCTCGAAGTCGCAGTAAGCCCCGCTTGCCAAGATCCCCCCGGGTTCATCGCTTCGCGAAAATCGAATCTTTGCTTAGACGCGTCTGGCTTCCATTTTCGATGCAGTAATCGTGGTGGACGTCGCCGGCGTTTTAATTTGCAACAAGCGGAATCAACAATAAGATAAAATATTAAAGAAAAATGGTCCAAACGATAAATAATTGTCTTTGAAGTACATATTTCACACAAAAGTTGACGAAAAGAACATAAAATTAAATAATATTTACCATAAGTTAAAAATTTGAAACTACAATTAATTTCAACTAGTTTTACGTGCGACTTTGAAACGTCTAACCAAACGATTCTGTTGGATAGTCGCATTGAAACTTAGTGTTTGATGAAATATCCTTGTACTTTAAAAGTAAGAAAATATTCAAACATTTAACTTAATAGACAAATTACTACGCTTATCAAGCTTTCTAGAACTATATAAAGGGGTACATCAGTTGATTTTCCATCAGTTCTTTTCTTTATTTGATAAAATTGAATCGAACTTTAACCTAAATGTGAACATAGTTAAATAATATATTCTTCTGGCAAAATAGCAAAAGACTCTAAAGGTAAATCAGGGTAAATTTTTATATTTTCATATATTTTCATATTTGCTAGTAATTCTTAATGTAATTCCATAAAACAATGGCTTATTGGGACATGAAAGTAAGAAAAATAAACAAGACTCGAAGAAATCACCCACCCATTAGTGATAACACGTCTACATCTGAAATAATTCTCTCGCTTTTTCGAGGTGCACCAAGTAATAAACCTCGCTTTTTATACCCCACCGGAAATATTCAAAAACCAATCGCCCTGCGACGCATTTTTCGCCAAAGCCGTCCGACTAATCCACATCCGCCTCCTTGGGCCACGTTTACGACCCCGTCCCGCGCAATAAAACTGAAAAATGCCGCCGCGTTCGATCAGCGAATTACATTCGCCGGGAACCCGAAGAAATCGATACTAACCGCCACATTCGCGCACGCATTTCCGGTGATTTACTGCCGTTTATTTCCGCTGCAAATGCGTTCGCGTGCGGCATCGAACGCCCGATGATACTTTGTGGACCGTCGGCCAAATTAAATCTTTTGTGTATGGCGGGAAATCTGATTAACTTGCCGATTGTGTACATGTATGACGCACGATATGGTTTCAAATAGATTTAGGCGAGGCCCGATGAAAATAAATGAAACACCAGATGGGTTCGACTGCGCAAGCACGTGACATGTTTGATGTAAAAGCATGGATTGTGGTCACTGTTAATTTAAAGTAAATAGTTAAAAATGGCAAATTAGAGTCAATTCGAACTTGTGTTAAAAATACTTGGTGGCATTCAACGAGCAGATACCCAATCAGGCATCTAAACTAAAGTTTTAGCAACTGATCAAAGATTCAAGTCTATCAGAGTCGAGAAGACGCAGCTAATTTACGATGTCATTACATTGATATGAATGTGTTGTATCTTCGTGTGCGTTAGTCGATATTTATCTGGCAAAAGGAACGCATGTTGTTTTGTGTTCCGTAATACTATCCTGGATAACGCTATTTTCTTCTACTGTGCAAATTTGCAAGAACTCACATCAAAAGTCAGTAACAATAACAGGGAAACAATGTCCTGACCTAATTCTAAATAATTGAAAGAAAAAAAAATAAATTAAATGGAGTGGGCGGACTAGAATGAAATGTATGTCAATAGGAAAGTAATAATAAAGTAAGTTGCAATAACAGAGAGGCACAATCTTAACAAATCGAACAAATAAATGACAGCTGACTTGAAAAAAAGAACATTGTTGTAAAATAATTCGTAATAAAACTCAATGAGTTAATGGGAAGGAAAAAAATTCAGAAATCCGTTACAATGACGACGAAGAATAATATATTATGTTGAATACAAATCGATAAGAAAACAATAATTCTCCGAAGATAGTTCCAGTTCCAGTGGCAGCAGGACAAATAGGGGGTATATGGCATTTCCCACGCAACGGAAAATCTAATTCTCGACCCATATAACTACATAAAAAAAAACGATCGAATGCAATCGTTCCATTAAAACTATTCCTCGCGAGCTTCGCAATGTCGTCGATCGGAGCAGACGCCTAAATCACCGCCGAACGTAAACGGCGGGAAGAAAATTAATTCACGGAACGTCGTTATAATTAGATTACGGTTAAGTCCGGGATTCGCGCGCGGCGGATGGAAGGCTCAATTCGCGAACGCGAAGTTTCGGGCTTTAACGAGCCCCGCGACGAAAATTTCGAACACAATGGTCCGGGGAATGCGGTCTGACGACGGGTCGTCTACGACCGTCGCGGGGGCCTCAGTTCAGCGCCGACGTTTCGCATCGCTAATGAGCCGGGTTTCGTTCGGATGGAATCGTAATTAACACCAGCGGAAGCGGTGCTCGAATCGCTCAAACGTCTGCTTTACGTCAAAATATATATTTCTGGAATTGTTTAATTTAATTTAAAGTTAGTCGTTGAGGTGAAACTGCAAAGACCGGCTGGGATTGCTGGATTATCGTTTCGCCGTCGTTATGAGCTGTTCAGTAACGATAGCGTAAACAACTTAAGATATTATAATATTATTAAGATATTATATAATTTGATGTTGCAATGATTACGATAAAGTTATTACAGCACTGAATGCAATATAATCATGAGTTACATCCAACGCCAATCATTTACTTACTTATTTTTCTTAAATGTTTCTCAACTACTTCAGTCTATATATTGTGTATTGATGTATCTGCTCCGAACTGACGAGGGGCAGTACAAAGACACGATCGTAATATTGTTACTTGTCAGAATGGAGATCTTTAACGTAGTAATAAAAAGATCGGTTTCTGCTGTTAAAGTGTCTTGTGTTAAGTGATCGATTGGTGGCAAAGCATATAAGTGGTTATTTTTTGACTATAGAACTTACGAACACGTATTTTTCGTATTTAGTTGCTTGGGTTTCTGTTTACAAAGTTTTAAACTTTTATGATCGTTGATTTAACTAATAATTTTAACAAATCACGATTTTTTTTAAACAATAGTAAGTCTAAAAATAAATCAGTGGAAATATTGACAACCAAAAATGCTTTAAATTGTAAACCATTGTCATTATAAAAAAAGAGGAGCTGCATTAAGAAAATCAACATCAAGTCAATAACTAAATATAAAATGAAAAAGAAAATGATAGAAGGAAAACAAAACGAACACAAAATATCTAATATAGGGGAACTGGATGAAGAGAGTGAGGAAAGTACAAAGCAATATGAAAAAACAGAAGTCTTAATGGAAGGAACCGTACTGCAGCTGAGTGTACGATGGGGTACAAAGAGAAGACAAGAAAGAAATATTGGTCTTGACTTTTATCGAATAATATAATCATAAGCTTCCTTGACACTGTTAAAGCAATCAGACTTGGATAAAAAAGTTAGCAATAGCTTTTGCAATAGCAATGAAGCTGGTTACAGGAATAACGAAGTCAGTTTTATTAAAGTCGAGGCCATTCCAAAAGAGCCAAAGCAATCTATCAACAAGTTCACCCAGATATTTATTTTTAACACCAAGTAAATTTAAAACAACATGGAGCAAAATGGGTGCAAAATGTATTTTAATTATATTTCGTTTTTAATTGATTACTTTACAATAAATAAATATTGATTTATTATCGATAATGTTCCAAGTTTCAGCTCTCACCGTTCAGTTGAGTTTAATTGGCGATTCAGCACCCAAATTAATTTCTAATGCAATTTGTTTTAAAGCAACTACAGCCATCTAGCAATAAATTACGTTGGCATTTTAAATGAAAATCTGAAAAACATATTTTAGGTTACAAGCAATAATGTTTCTTTTTGATGATAAAGCAAGATTATTCTAAAACTAGAATAATTTCAAACTTTTCCGATTTTCTTTTCCACGAAGAAATAAAATCACAAATAATTTTTCAGAAGGGGAGCTAAAAAAATTATATCGCAAGGAAATAAAAAAATTGCAAAATTTTCCACCACCTGAAAAACGTCGTTGCTCGTTGTTGTTCCCTGAAAAACAACATGAAGCAGTTTTGCAAAATTATTTTATTGCAATCATTACTTACACAATCCAAGAAAATCAAACTCTTTAACGTTGGAGTTAATATGGAAAGAGACCAGAAAACAAGAAGTCCATTGTCATATACAAGTAACTGCGATTTTGAAAATCTGGATGGGATCAACAACCTATTTTGTGGAAATGAATAGAATCGTATTTTTTAACGTTTTTTCTTATTCAAGCCAACAAAATCCAACGGACCCTTGCGAAATTTTCTGACTTAGGGTTGGGTTGGGTAAGGTTGGGTTGGTCATGTCATTGCCACATTTTGAGCAGTCGTAACCTGGCGTTTTTTTTCGATACACTGTGCAAGTGTCTAAAATAAAACCCGTGACTGTATATATCTATCAATTATAGTTTAGAAATAGCACGCGTTCAAAGTCGCAACTCGACATTTCACACAAATATGTTCAACTTTGGACGCCTCCTGCAAAATTTCACGACGTAACTTAAACAACAAGTGAGCCTAAGCCCTCTTTGCTTTATTCGAATTTGCATAGAAGCTCGTGAACGTAAATGCATCGAAACTGTCAACCCAACCCAATTTGCATTCCGAGGTTAAAGTTGAGGTGGGTTATTTGTGAGGTTAAAGTGGACTTGACTTGCGTTGGGTTGATGTGAGTTATCGTGACGTTAAAGTTGGGTTGGGTTGTTGCTTGCCTCTGATGTAATGCGAACAGAAGAGAAAACTAACTTAAGCAGATCGAAGACGTAAACCAAAGAATTGAAAAACGAAAAGATTCTACCATTTAGTCTTTATTTATTCTCAAGTCTAAGAAGCCAAAGAGTAGTGTGACTGACTGCACGACCAATTTCTATTTTACTACGTGCAATTATTTTAGTGAGAAGAAAAATGTGTTTTTTCATTCATAAGAATATTTATTTTAAATTTTGTTTTATTCTGAGATAAATAAAATATAAACAATATTGTTTTTATTTTATGGGCCAGTAAATGGTCACTTGTTTTTTTTTTTTGTAAGGGATATTCAAAGTTCTTTTTCGTCAAAAAATTGATGGAGACCCTAAGACTGAACAACGTTTTTGTGTAACCGTTTCGTCGAACAACAACTCGATGCTCATTTCGTTTATTTTGTTACAGAACTGTTATGAAATGGACTTATTCCTCCAAGACGAGCCGAAGAAGATGTCGAACAAACCGTGGATGACATCGCCGCGAAACACGTGGGACATCGACGCCGGAATGGACGAAATCAGACACCTGGGCTCGCTGAGCACGAGCAGCTCGACGAGCTCGACGTGTTCGTTCGCGTCGCTCGACGTCTACGTCAAACGCGAACCGATCGACGACGAAGAGGACGAAGACGACGACGCGTACGAGGAGAGGACGCGCGGCGGCGACTCCAGAGACGCCCTCCAGTTCAGGCTGGTGACGAGAAACTCGACCACGACGCTGACGCCGCCCTCGAGTCCGGAGTCGGGCGCGGGCGGCCACAACAGCAACGAAAGCTCCAGCGCGAGTGAATTGGACGTTTGCACGTTGCGCGTGAACACCACGACCGTGTCGAAGGCGGCCATCATGCGGGTCAAAGGCGTCGGCTACATAACGTCGGTGATACCGAGGGTGCCGTCGTCGCTGGCGTCGCCGGCGGCGCCCGTCGGCGCCAAACACACCCGCCTCGACCACTCGCCCGACTCGAAACGGAGGATACACAAGTGCCAATTCACCGGATGCAAGAAGGTCTACACGAAGAGCTCCCATCTCAAAGCGCACCAAAGAACGCATACAGGTAGGAACTTTTGCATATAATTCTTGATCGTCACTCTAGACGTCTCTATAAACTTCGAAACTAATTATATTCTTACACTGTCTTTGATAACTCCCTGAAATAACATGAAATAACACAAGTATGCGATTCCACGCGTAACCAAGTCGTCCGACGAACGAACGACTTACAACAACACCGCCATTGCAGTTATTATGATTTCCGGACGACTAATCCGCTGCGAACAGATTCGGAATTGCCGCTAACAGCTCCTAATCCTCTTTGCATTTACTGGCGATGTGTTCGGCGCGCCTGGCCGACGGGCGATAATCCGCGATTACTTTGCATTAAATTCCGGTCTTTGCATTAAATTCCGGTCGTTCCGGACGACCGCCGTCTTCGTTAAGCCGCGGTTGCGGCCGCGAGTACGGGCTGGCCCCCGCCCCGCCCGGCTGCGACGTTCCGCCGGGGCGAAACCGCTTAGAACAATCGATACACCGCTGGCTGCGACGTCGAACGACGTTAACTGCCGACGCAATTATCGAATCGACGACGTCTGGGGTACGCGGTCGGACGCGATGTTGGAATTTAATCGCCTTCGGTGAATAATTTTTTTCACGGCGAAGCGGAGCGATTGCCGTTCTTAACTTTCGTCTGATCGAGGGGTTTACTGGCTGAATTTAGCGGTTGTTAGTTTTAGAAACTCTGGAAGACGGAAGCGATAGGATTAAGTTGCTTTCATTTATTTTACAAGTTTTGCTACAGTAATCTTACAACGATCGTGGAGATTCAGGTTGAAGCAAAGAAATTGATCAGCACTTGCCCTAGACGCAGTGTTAACAAAACCCTAGCATTTTCAATTTGGTATTTTTTGATTTTTTTTACTTACCAATTATCTCAATTATTTGGAATTTACTTTGGACGATTTTTTGTGATTTTGCACAACTAAACTCAACCCGATTATCCCAATGCCAACCCAATGATATTTTTTTCTATTTCCTGTTCGTTCGTCTTGGATATACTACCAACTTTTATATAGCCTTTGAATTTGGATTGAGTTGGGTTTTGGTCTAGTTGGGGTGGGTTGGGTTCGGTTTCTATGTTGTCTATAGCCCAGACCTTTTCTCTAGTTATGTTTACTTTCTCGTCATTTCTTGTGCATTCATCTTGGATATACTTCTAAGCTTTATGGGGCATTTGGAGCATTTGGATTGAGTTGGGTTTGGGTCGAGTTGTGTTGTGTTCGAAATATTAACTGGTCAACTGTCAAAATGTAACATACAATCGTACAAATTTGTATTGCGCGGATACACAAAAATTACATTTCGACAAATTCAATTGTGAAGTTTATACGGTCCTGACAGTCGCTACCGTCTTTGGAAATTCTCAACAGTTCATACTTAGGCGATTAATTTTTTTGACAATGACGTTGATAATTTTGGCAATTTTTGCATTGTTGTTATGCTTAGAATCTGGCAGTTATCACATTTGTGTACTCTTCAGGTATCCGACATTTTCAAAGTTATTGTGTCTTGACAATTTCGAATTTTACTCACACCTGTTTATAACCCAACCCATTATGTCAAAATTTCCATTTTTCCAATTTTTACAATTTTGACAAGTCACAACCCCCCAACTCATCTATTCAGAGTTATAATATTTTTTAACAATTTTCTTTTTTTTTTGAAATTCAATGACATTTTATTATTCTGGGCAATTTTTTCATTTTTGCGTACAATTTTGACAGTTAAAAAAATTTTAGCAGAAATTTTCAAAGTTTTTGTGTTTACACAATTTGTAATTTTTTCGTATTACAATTTTGAAATGTTTGGCATTTTTTTTTATTTGGTCACGTTCAATAATCCCACACAGTTTATAACCCAACCTGTTAGATCGAAATTTCAATTTTTAATTTTTTTACATCAACATTATTGACAATTTATTTAAAGAAATTAAAGAAAATAAAAAATGGCAACTGACAATGTTGAATCAGGTTGGGTTGGGTTGGATTGGGTTGAATTGGGTTGGATTGGGTTGGATTGGGTTGGGTTGGGTTGGGTTGGGTTGGGTTGGGTTGGGTTGGGTTAGATTGACACAGCAATTATATTAATGACACATTAGAAAAATTGCAGCGTATTTAAATAAATATTTAATGCATTTTTATCGTGTTTGCACTTCTGCAACTTTGTGGCATTTCCAAATCCAAGTAATTTTGTCAAAATTAACATTTTTGACAATTTTCTCTTTTAATTCAATAATATTAATAGTATTTTCATAATTTTGACTTGATTGGCATTTGTCATAATATTGACATGTTTATTTTTTTCTGCAGCTTTGCATTTTTTGCACTTGTCAATATTGATGTTGTTTCAGTTGAATTTTCGGCTTTTGTTGCAATTTTTACAATTTTGACATTTTAACCAAATCCAACACAACCAATTTTGTCAAAGTTAACATTATTGACGATTTGCTATTATGCCACTAGACTAACATTTTAGTATTTTTGACGATTTTGATTGATTTTGACGTTTATGCGATTTTGACATTTGTTACAATTTTACACACATTTTACAATGTGGCGATTTTTTTCATTTTATTAGTATACTCACATTTTGACAGTTATCAAATTTGTATCAAACATTTTCGAAGTTTATGAGTTTTAACAATTTGAAAATTTCTTCCTTTTTTTCGAATTACAACGTTGACATGTACAATTTTTTTGAGTTTGACACTTAGAGAAGCGTCAATTTTTAATTATTGAGAAAATTTTCACACCTGGTTACTGATATTTTTTTATTTGCTTTCCTATTTTTCCATTTTTTTAATTTTGTCATTTCATCCAAATCCAACTCGAATCAATTTAGTCAAAATTGAGACTTTTGACAGCTTGCGAATAAAATTGTATTTTCTGCATTTATACAGTTTTGTTATTTTTGAGCTTTTCTAATATCTTTGATCTTCGCAATTTCGACATTTAAGCGATTCTGTTATTTTTTATATTTTCGACATCGGGTACACTTTTCATTTCACAATTTTCAGTTTTGGCAATTTTTGCACACGAAAAGATTTCGATGTAGTCATCGACTTTACCAACTAACTTTACATTGCACAACTGAGAGTTATAAATTTTTCTAGTTTGTTATTTTTGCAACTGCCCATCAAACCTAATGTTGTCAAAGTTGACATTTCATGTTTTTGCAATTTTTATAATTATGGTTTAAAAAAACATTAATGCAAAAATGCAAAGGTGGACATTTTCTAAAAATGAAAAATTGCAAAAATGGCAAAGTTAAGCAACAAAAATGACAAATAACAAAATTAAGTTACGTTGGGTTGGGTTGCGACAGATTTGATGCATTCATTAGATTAACAGTACAGAAAAATTAACAGCACATTTTCTTAATTTTGAAGTTACTTTGATATGCTTATGGCTTTCTCAGACAACCGAGATTTATGGATTTTAACAATTTGCCTTTTGTCTTTTTTACAATTTAGGAAGACGCACAAAGAAAACCAAAATATATTGCGGTGGTTTTTTGTCAGTGCGAACTATGGAAGTATTTACGATATATTATCAAATGATTAAGGTTAGAAAATCCTGTCGGAGTCTGATACGAGCTGACCATGAATGAAGACCACATGACTTAATAGTTGCAACATTGCGTTAGTCTTTGTTAATAAACAAATTGGCTAGTTGCCTTCATTAGAAGTCAGATACGAATAAATGTCACAACTCGTCACAGTTACTAAGTAAGTCTCTTATTATAAGTTCCATGATCGAATTCGTCTAATTTGTCGTCCTTTAATCGAACTATAGTCTCAACTGTCAATTCCGTGTAAGACGAACGATCGAGTACATCTCCCCTCCCACCCCACCCAGTCTGCTATGACATTGTTTATTTAGATTGAATTTCATGTAATTTCCACCGCAACACGTATTCAATTCCTAAGCGTCGAGACTTGCACGCTGCACGTCGCTCCTCCACACAAAAGACCCGATTTAATTTATTACGGGTTCTTGCGTCCCTCTCCAGAAATGCAATTATGGCCGCCGCGTTATGATGGGGTGCGGAGGCGGCCCCCGGCGTCGTTGATGCACGGCCCCGTGCCCTTTTGGCGTCCGCCGTACGTACGCTGTCCGGAGCACTCGGCCATCGACAAAACAGGCACTTGCGCCGCCACTCCCGGAGCTCCGGACGCAATTATATCTGCTTGATAAATAGCGGAGTCGGTTCTCCCCGGCCAGTCCACCTCCGATGTTAAATGTAGTTTCGCATCAAGGGCATCGCCGCCGCGCAAAAGTCGTTACGCTAGATTATGCCGAGTAAAAACGGAAGATGTACGGCTCTCGCCTCCGTGCATGCATCGTCTGGCTTTTGTTATGATAACCGACGGCTAATTCCGCCCCGACGGCTTTTTCGCGTGACCCGATTTCGCCGAGCGTGCGTTTTTGGCCGAGCGCAATGCAAATTTACTGTTAATGAACTGCGAGGAATCGCGATTGTTAGATAACAGTTGCTGCTGCAATTTTTAAATCCGAACGGCGCGGTGTGTCGAGCGGGGACGGTTTTTTTTATTGCGATTCGGTTCGAAAATAAGCCAGCTCGGAACTGAATTTCGCATCGATTGCGACCCCGCCGGCGAGAGGATTTAGTAATTGAGGTGGGCGAGCGCTAGACGGACGGAACTTCCAAACCGAACGATATTCCGTTCGTTCGGGGCGCATAAAAGTTCCGAAAGTTTTCACTTTGATCCCTTTATCTCGCGCAGACACCGAATGTCTGGCCGAGGAATAAAACATCGCCGAGGATTGTGGTCGGTGCACTTGATATGCTGGCCCCGAATCCCGTTCGTTCGCCGCCGGAACCCTGCGATCGACGTTTTCGATTCGGACGTTTTCTTTGAGTCGCGCGCGCGGGTTTCAGAAACGTTTCGGTGATCAGTTACAGGAGTCGCTTCGATCGACGTAATTGAACGCTCGATGTAATTCAGAAACTTCGCATTGTCAAAACAAGTATAATGGTTCGGAAACAAGTTTCTACGTTTTCCGATTCCGGTCGCTGCGAAACTTCGGATGCGCCAGTTGCGAGTTACAATCGAAAATTCTTGTTTCAATGTGAAACTTCATATTTGCGAATGATGTACGAAGCGTTTGCTCGAAGCTGCCCGCTGTGACGACAAATTCCAGTTTTCGTACACAAAGGAACTTCATACTAGACTAGTTGCTCAAACGGTCGCAAGAGTCGGCGGTCGATGCCGGATCCACAATCGGAAAGGTGTAAATTTATTTGAAAATAGTTAAAAGTAATAGATGTAATTGCAGAAGTGTTTAGCAACCAAAAATATGAATTTATAAATCCACACAAAGGTCGCCTTTATATGTAGATGCAATGACGCAAGAAAAAATTGCAGAATATGGAAATTCGCGAAAGGAATATGTTTGGGGGAAAAAGATAGAGCACATATGGAAGAAGCGCTCCTCGAAGGAATGGAAGAGATGATGATAATTAAGGACATGCTGGAAGATATCAGAGGTCAAATTCAGGAGGAGCAGAACAAGAAATTTTTTAATATTTTTTATATTTTCAAAGCCATTTGTTACTGACGATTGTCTCCCATACGATACAAAGAAAAAAATGATTTATTTGGCGAATAATTATCGACGATAGAACAATCAAAAAAGAAATAGAAAACAGAACTCAAACCAATCCAATCAGCAAAATACCCAACCCAACCCAACCCAACTCAACCCGACCCGACCCGACCCAACCCAACCGAACCCAATGAGAATAAGATATGCAATTTGTATTCGTGCAATGGAAATTTTGACGAAATTGTTTACAAATAGAAATCGAGTGGTCGATTTTGACCAATGAGAATGGAGAATGACAAAGTTGGTTTTGAATTAAGGGCAGGGCGGAACATTTTATGAAAGCAAAGGTTTCGCGTCGATTGATCATGAAATTTTAACCAATTAGTATTGAGTTTTTGATTTTTGAGACTTGATCAATAGAGACAAAGTTGAAAAAAATCACTTGTCATACAAATACGCAACTGAATTGATTTCATCAATGACTCAATCGAAATTTTCATCCACAGACTATAAGTAAGTATTGATTTTGCGTTTTTTGCTTATTCGGTATCCGAGTACTTTCCAATCAATCAATTAATTATCAAAATCAGTAATGCACATTTTTTTAACATTAAATTTAAAACAGCCATTCGTAACTATAACTTCACTGCACGGAAAAAAAAACTACAAATCGCAAGAACTCGCGAACGTGATGGACGATGTGCGACGTCCGGCAGCCCGGAGTTGTAAGGACACGGGTCTAAAACACGTGACGACTACGAGCCGTCCAAATCCCGAACCGGGCGATCCCTCGATACCTCCCGTCTGTCAGTCACATGTGGGCAAACTCATTTGTCAACTTCCACGATCGGTCATTTGTATTAAATTCACCGCGACGCACCGGACTCTCCATTGTTCCGTCTTGCGGCACAAAAACTCCGGCGCTCCGGCCCGGTCTTTGTGCGACGATGGGGGAAAACGTCGAGGTGACGGAACCCCACTTACTTTTAAAGAGCGACACGTCGACGATTTTTCGTCCCCGTCAATGGAAACCGGTCGAGATAAAACAAATATGTGGATGGAGTTTGATGAATGAAACTGGAACGAGGTTAAACGAAAAGTAAAAATTTTAATGAAAGTGGTTATACGTTTTTAATGACTAGGAGTCTCCCATTGATCGATTAAAAATCAAATTTGTCCGAACATAAAAATGAAAATTAAAGAAGAAATGCAATGAACTTAAAATTATGTTAAATCATCGGCGCGGTAGCCCTAGGGTCACAGACTCGACCGTTGATGACGTGGCCGAAAATACATTGCGCAAAATCTGATCGACGAGTTACAGCCTATGGAATTAAACTAGACGAAGAATGTGAAAAATTGTTAAATACCAACATTTCGGTATTGCATTCCCCGTTTTGATTACGGATCAAGAGAACACGATCGAATCAACATAAAACGTGCAGTTATTGAAGATTAGTGTTTAGTAGGTACATGACCTTTATATGACTAGTCTGGGAATTTGGATCTATAGGACTCAAGGCAAGTGGTGCCCCCTTCCCCGGTGATAGACGAGGTGATGCGCACGTACTCACCGCAAGGAGTGCATCCTTAATAAATCCCATCACGTGATCAGCTAACGAAAAAAATTAACAAGCACAGCAATACTTTTTTATAGAATTGTATTTTATATCCACACTTTTAGGTCCTTTCATCGGCTTATTTTGCATGAGTTGGAATCTTGTACGACCCACTGGTTCATATTATGAACTCCGTGGCAAAAAATATAAAACATTGTTACGAAACCTGGTTGCAAAACATGGCCATAAACGTGCAGTTCGCTGAAACTGAAACAAATTCCGTGAACAACTCAATGTGAAACGATGGAGAGCCGGCCCTGTATTTGGCGGTAGCGGCAGCTAGTTTCAGTGATTAAAATTAACACTGCGAGGATTTCGCTGCTATTAGTGGCGGTTTTAGTCGGCAGTCACGTGACGTAAAGTATGGCTTCCGGTTGCGAGCTGCGCTGGACGGAAGCTCCATCGCATTGTGCATTCGCCGCACATGCGGGGCCTTCCCACCCACTCACCCACACACACACACGCTCACTCACTTCCACACACAACCACACTGCACGCACACCCACATGGAACGAATGCAGAAACTACGCCGGTATTTAAACGAGCCCTTCTCGCCGCGAAAGAGAGACGAACGAGCAGTTTTTGCCCACTAGAATATGCAAGTCGTATAGGTCGGCCCGATCTACGTACGAGTAGTGGCCTATGGTAATTTCGCATGTACGAACTTTGTCTTTTGATTTATCGGAGTCACGTTGCGAATTTATGCGGCGACTTTTCTCCCCGGGGGGACATTTTTTAGCCTTAATCATTCATGGGGGTGGGCCGGTATGAATTGCAATTCGACGGCGCGGATAAGTCGGCGGGGATCCGACGCCCGAAAACGCGTCCGTCGTTGGGATTTCATTAAAATTCGCGGAACGTTTATCGTCGTATTATGCGGACGGCTCCGGGAAGTTTCCACGGCGTCGCCCGGCGTTTTACGTGCACCAGGCCGTTTTTTCGGCCACCAGCCGCAACGTAATTGTTCCATTATGCCTATTATGGTAATGCGACCGGAATACGTTAGCGGTCACGAAGGGCGACGCGAAATTCGCCGGCGATACCCATCTGAATTGGATGAAGTTGCGTTTAAATATTTTTTTACGCGTCGACACAACGCCGTCGAGTTCAAATTAGGCGATTTCATTAAATGATTATTTATGCACGCAATTTATTATAGATTAATAAAAGGCCGCTATAAAGAGCACATTTTTGACTCAACAGACCGGAAAAATTAACCGCAGCTCAATATATTTTTGAAACAGGCCATGCATTACCACCAAATTGTCTTAAATTAATTAACGACGTACAAAATTGTAGAGAATTAGATAGTTACGAAAGTATTTTCATGCAAAGAAACGAAAATAATTCAATGAACAGGTAAAATGGTCATTGATTGAATTTGGGAATTTAGGTTTCTTGAATAATACCACTGATTTGGCTACAGATATTTGTGTAATGTACCAAATTCAAGTTTCTAATCTGCGTATGATTGGATTAAATCTCTCCCCCCCCCCATCCAATCAGAATAAGCAATGAATTATTATATTATTTTGGGATCGAGTTGTATTTGGGTGTCATGGTTTGTTTTCTTTTGCTCGGGTTACCTTATCGCGAAATATGTCGTGTTGGGTTGGGTCTCACGTTTAATTAGGTTATAGGGATGTCAGACAGGTTTCATTGTCGTAGTGTTGTGTTGAGTGCCTCAGGATTCGGTTCTCATCAAAAACAAATTATTTTACATTATTTTGTGTATCACTCTTTTCCACGTTTTCTTTATTTGGGTTGCCTTAAGGCAAAATATGGCTTCTTAGATTTTTGTTCTTATGCAAGTCAGGTGTGTTTATTTACAAATGGGTTGGTTGGGTGTCACTTAGTTCTGTTCTTAGCAAAAATTTATTATTTTTTGCATTGTTTTGGGTTAAACTGTATTTGAAGTATGTTTGGGTTGGGCATCACAATTTGTTTTTGGTTGGGGTACACTATGACTTGAATTCTTTGCTTTGTGGCGTTCAACAAGTTTGACATTTGTCATTTTTGAACAATTTTAATATTATGGTCCTTTTGTGTTGTGACGTTGTACATTCCAACTGTTTGATTTAAAAACTGTTGAGAGCATTTAAAAGATGACGTGCGGATGAAACCATCAAAGGAGCCATTAAATCGAAATAATTTACGACGTTTCTTAGTAAATGTTAAACGATCCATTAAAATTCCAAACAAATACACCTTTTCCATCAAATTTGTAAGCATCCAAGTCGTAGGCCGTAAATCAACAACACAGACAAATAAAACGTCGGTGTCTATAAGAAACTTAGCAGAGTTTAGTTTTGTCTTCAATTTTTTGACATTCGAGTTTGTTTCTTTGCGTTCGATTCGATTTGGATTTAATTTGATTCGATTTTTCGTTTCTCTTAATTTTCTTGTCTTAGATTCGTTGAAATAGGCTTCGAACCTGTTCAGTTCAATCGTTGAATATTCATTACGACTTGAAAAAGGTTTGATGAAAATTCGTCAAATTGACATCGAGAACTTTCCAGTAAATTTTTTTGTATTCAAACACGTTCTCCGAAGAAACATAAGCACAAATGCTTACTTTTTTAACAACATTGCAATTGCAATTAAAAATTATGTAATTAGCGTTGACGTCACTTGTTTTACATGTCCTGTTTTCTTGTTAGTTTCAAGAATTTTTATTTTCTTTTTCAATCGACTTATTTCAAAATTCATTCAATTTAAATCACGGCTACGCCACTGACAATTACTGATTGTTATTACCAGAAGCTTCTTACCTTGATTTCTTCGAAGGAATCTCCGACGGGGAACAGGTGGTGACTTTTTGCGGTTGTCGAATTTTAATTTCGCATTCTGCAACAAAAAAAAATCAGTCCGATAATTAATTAATTGTCGAAGCATGGAGGTCATTAAAAATCCCCAGATTGAAAACGATCCATAACCGCATCTGCCCTAATCAATTACAATTAATTACACCATTAACTTGAACACGAAAAACATATAAAAAAAACGACGGGTTGGATTGGCTCATAAAAAACTCAAGAAATTATATGTTGAGAGTTTTAAGCTTTGCATTTATGTGACGCCCAAACCAGATATATGACTGAAGCGTTCAACTTCCTACACTTTTCGTGTGGTTTGTTCTGAATTTGGATGTATCCACATACAAAAAAAGCTCAAAGATATCGAACATCCAAAATTAAAGGCAACATTGGATCTCTTGCCTTTTTCATGCGTTGAGCCAACCCAACTAAACTCAACCTAACCCAACCTAATTCGACCTGAACCAACCTAGACCAACATAGACCAACCCAACATAACCGAACCTAACCCAATGCAACACAACTCAACGTCGTCTTCGTGTACAATGTTATATTTTGGGCTGAATTTCCAATCTAGTACATAAATCCCACTCAACTTTGACTTCATTAGCTTTTTGCGATCAAGAAATCAAGAAATCGTGCAAAGTACTCCAAATAATTAAAATTCACAACAGCATTTTTTCCAACAATGATTAGGTCGTTGTCGTTGGTATCGACCCAAGTTATGTCTCTGAGCAAATCCAAATACAATCATTCGAGTTGGTGCAGTGAATTTTCCAAAGCAATTGCGTCAAACTCAACCCAACCTTATTTGAGCAATGTCTCAACCAATGACATAATTTTTTTCTGATCGCACGTCTTTAAGGAAGCGTGCAACTTACTGATTGACTGCCTTCGAATAATGAAAATTCAGAATCACTGATCACTGATCCAGCTCATGTCTTTGCATCTTTGATGGGTTGGGTATTCAATCGTTGATCCCTACACATCCTATCCATAATTTTCCTTGTTATTTCCATATTCAATTTCCAATCGATGGTACTCATGGTTATTGTGGATATTTCAAACAAGCCAAGCCAACCCAACCTTCTTTTGTGTCAAGTCCAAACCCACCCATTGCGAAGCGTTTCTACATAATATTTAGGTTGGGTTGGGTTGGGTTGGGTTGGGTTGGGTTGGGTTGGGTTGGGTTGAGTTGAGTTGGGTTAGGTTGAATATTCGCATCATCCTCAAAACAAAATTAAAATCACATAAACCGACATTTCCGACCGACGCAGTTTCGCCCCGAAACCCAATTACGGCCGACTCGTAAACATCCAAATTGTCCTCGAATTAGGTCCGAGCGCGCGCGCGGCGGCGTCGGAATCGCTCCCTCGTTTTCCGAACGTTTATTATCGCGACTCGGGCGAAAAAAAAAACGACGACGACGACGTCGCCGTGAACGTTCCAAATCAACACACAAATGAATGTAACCACTTCATGAGATTCCGCTATACGCTTTTATTGCCCGTCGGGCCGGGCTCGGTTCGCAAGCTCGAAAGCGGAATGGAAAAGATAAAACGCCAGCGTCCGGAAAAGGACGCCCGTGCGCAAAGAAAACGAGAAATTATTTGTGCGGTTCGATTTGATGATCCGCAGGCAATTACGTGAAACGGAACTGGGTCTGAATTAATCGGGTTACGTCCGGTGATGTGTACGCGGAATGAAAAGTTAAAAACATTAACTTGGAAACATTATAAAAAATTAAATAATTTAATTATTTATTTTTGTTGCTCGTATTCATAACCACGTTCATCGATGAAGTCGTATCACTTAATCAAATCAAACTTGCACGTTGTTCACTTGATGTAACTACTACTGAAATAATTAATTGGCAAAACGAACAATGCGCTTCCGAAACTTATTGCCCGTATTCGTACTAATAAATCAGTTTATTAGTTCAACGTATGGACTGAACTAACTTCATAAACATGCCTTTACGAAATAATTTAATTTAATTATTGCGTTGTATTAATAAACTTTGTGTGATGCTCGTATCTCCGAATTGCTTCGTTTCACTGTGCCTGACTGCTTAACGCGTCCCCCCTCCGGCGAATCGCGTTGTCAAACATTCGGTGATTTATGGGGACCGCCGATGAATTTATCGACGTCCTGTTTCATTCGTTGCGTATTTTGTGTATTCCACGTGAACTTTACGGACTTTATAACAATTCGAAAATTGTGCTTTGTTTTGTTGTGCGTGAGGTCCAAGAGTATTATTTTTATCATTCGTTTTTATAAAATTATATAAAATTTATAGCCGTAAGAGCGTTGAGACTATGTACACTTAAGCCAAGTAGATCGCGACTGATAGATACGATCCACATGCACTTTTTACGCCTCCACATCGATAAAGATACTCACCTCATAAACCATGCAGATTTTACGCACACGAAGATAAAATTCGAGCGTAAAATATTTCCATTTTTACGTAGAAATAAAATTCGGACGGCGAGAATGACATAGACATTGCGCCACTTGCAAACGAATTCGAATTCGCGTGAATAACAACACAATCATTTTTAGTTGTAAAATATTACTCGGTTTCCATTCCCCGTTCGGCCCCCTTCCATCCGACGCGGCACCGTCTGGGACAAACTGCGTTTTAAGTGTTATGTCCCCGTTTCTATGGCTCCCAAATGCGCTACAGTTTAACCTGGAAGCGGCGTTGTTATTCGAGTGTACCGCCTCACCTACACACACGCGCTCTTTTCGATACACGTAACTTCCGCCCAACTCCATTATAAAGTTAAAATCTTCGAGTTCTCTATCGGGCACTTACGGTTTTATCGTCGTATAGTTTTTGGATTCCATTCCATTAAGTGCCTTGTAAACGCGAATGGATCGTTACGGATATCGGCGAACGGGAAAGTAGCCGAACGCCATAGATAGAAATGGTGTACGTAGCCCCCCCCCCCCATGTTTTCTCACTCGTTTAAGCTCAAACATAACTGGACTAGACTAATATGAAGTAAGAAAAAATTATTTCGTTTCACTAAATGAAATTGTCCTGAAATCCATGAAACTAATTACAATTAAGTTTTTTGTGTGAAATTGATTGAAAAGAGGACGCGACGTACTGATTCCCCCCAGCACATACAAGGCACTAATTTTTGAACAAAGAATGGTTTGTTTGTGATGCATTCGACGTTTGGCAATTGTTAATAATTTCACGATTTTCAGTAATTCGACAATTAATGTTGTATCTTGTGTTAGTAATTGGTTGGTGGCTGTGCTGTGCGACCACTAAGTCGCCTCTCTCACTAATCAATCATCTGCGGAAGAGTTCAAATTTGTAATGCACATTCATCCAACCACATTTCATCTACGATTAATATTATATACGAATTTAATCTTAAAGTAACGTCTCTAAGTTTACACGTCGCCATTTTTAAATTAATTAAAATTTTCCGGCAGGACTTTAATTGTTCACAATCGAAAACACTCAAATGATCAATGTAATTAATCCAACGTCGAAATCAAAATCTGGAACACGTGTCGCAAAAACGCAACGTTGGAAAAAACGGCGCGGCGGGCGTAGCGGATCGAAGCGGGCGTAGGCGCGCTCCGACAATAAAACCACAGTTAAAAACGAATCAGTCGGAGAATCGACGTCCGCTCCGCGCGGATCCCGGAGCGCCGGGGTCGGGACGCCGAGTTGATAAATGTTTGCTCCATATCCGGCCCGCAAACTCGATTTTGATGACAGTCGGATGTATTCGAATATCTGGAGCGCCACCTAACGACGAAACTATGGACGCGCGTTCGGCGCGAAAATCCCCAGGTCGGTCTTGGCGCGATCTAACCCTAAACGGGTTAGGCAGACGTTGGTTTAAGGCGAAGCGTAAAAGGAAATCAAATGGGAACTATTGCTGTCAACGAGACTGCACGAAACACGACATTTACGAAAGATAAGAAGCGTCATGTTTATATAGCTTTTATGTTATAGTTTTTGTTTGGAGGCCTTTATATCAAACATTTATAGATATAGGCGGGGTTTCCGTTCCATTTCCTACTGTAATTCCCTACAACCTTGTTTGTTTAATTTTTTCATACGTCGCACGTTTTGTAAGGCGTTTCGAGTGATGTTGAGCGACCGCCAGGTACAAATTTTAGCGCGATGTACACGAAGCCTGCTAAATTTATAGAGAAATGCTTTCATCAAAATAAAATCCTACGGTGCATGTCTATCTATAAAAGTTTAGAAATGGCAAGCGTTCAAACGCGGACTTCTGATTTTCTCGGAACGCGCGCGTCGCGACTATTCTTTCATACACCACCACTGTTCATAAATGAAGAAAATAAAATTGACTAACGGAATCTCTACTACGACATATATCTATCTATTAAAGTTTAGAAATGGGACGAGTTCATATTCGCAACCTCAAGATAGTTTCTGTTTAGTCGGGTTGGATTGAGATGGAAATATCCAACGAAAACTTTCGAAGTTTACAATTCTGAAAATCGTCAAATATAAAAAAAATAATAAACTTGCGTGCAATGATTTTTAGTTACACATACCAACCAACCAAAAAGGCTTTTAAGCTCGGCACACGTGTCTTACGAAATCCTTTCGCAAAATAAAAGTCGCACCGCTCGCTGGGAAAAAAATCTCGGTGGAATTGCACGGCGACCGCTTCCTCATTCCTGTTATTGCAGCAGGAATCTTTAATGGATACCCCGAGCTGAAAGCCATCGTCGCCCATTACGCGCTCCGACGGGCGCTGGATTGCCGCGCCATTACTTAACTTTGATCAATGGCTCGGCGAAATTGGAAACGCGATCGCGCCGCCGTACCGGAAAAATGTTTATCCGAATCTAATTGTCGTGCGCCAATTATGCCCCATGATGATCTCCTACGAGCTGGAAGATCACAAAGCCCGGCCGTCTCGTTACAAAGTTTCGGCGTTAAGGCGCCTATGCTAATTTCCTGTCGGCTCGGGGGTTTCCTGGGGGTCGGTCAGAGGCTTCGCCGTCAAAGAATCGCGATGACTAAGGAAACGTTTTCAAAGAAAACGGATCGTTAAATATGAAGTTGCACTGCTAGCGCAGTTTAATTCGTAGTTATTTAATTATCCGTAAACAAAATTTGTTAATAATTCTTTAAGGTGCATGCTTAATTTTACTTTGATACGAACTCATGTTTACTTTTATATGGACGTTGAATAATCTGACATTAACCACAATCCACAAATGTTCAGCAAATAACTTAATATAAATTAGATGACTATAAATGATTATAATAAAAAAATTAACAAATTTAAAACGTACATCGAACCAGATTTGGTTGAATAACTCCTCATGGAAACAGTTGGAAAGTAACTGAGGAATCGTAAATCATTCATTGTATTTTATTCCTCTTATAAAATACGATAACGTGAACTAAACTGCCAAATGAGATCATAAATCTTTTGATTATTTTGTATAAACCGGATATTGCCCATGAAAATAAAAGCTTTACTTAATAAAATTTTAAATTACAGCTTAAAAAGCATTAAAATCTGACATTAACGACCCATAGTTGCGTGAAGAAGAACCACGGCGACTAGTTTAATGTCGAATTAAAAAACGACGTGAGACATTGCAAATCATCACATTCTTATTCACCGCCAAATAAGATCATAAATCATTTGATTCGTTTATGTAAACCGGAACACACGACCTCGTAGATGACTAAAAAATTCAAATCGAACAAGAAACTGATCACGCAGGGGAGACAGACATGTTTGTAGTGCGCTTAAAACTTTCCCATTGTCGACGTACTCGAGTCTCGCGGAAAAACCGTCCAGATGCTTTTCTCTCCGGCGTCGAAATAAACCCGGTAATCTTACGACACAGCCGTAACAGTTCTTTACGTTTATTAAGAAATAAATGGAGAGCGGTATCGGGGACGTATTGTTAATGGACCGGTCGTAGATTTTTATGTGCGCGCTCGAAATTCCGAGACGAAATTCGACCTTCGGGCTGTGGAGAAAGGCGGCGTTAGCGTCGCCGACAGGACAGTAAGTGATTGCTTGTGTCCGACGGCGATGTGAAATGTTCGCGACGTATCGGTTTTTGTTGACAAACGACACGTAACGGAAATAAATAATAAATGTAAATGTAGTAAATGTCGTCGTCGTAAAAATGATTAATTAAATAAAAATATGCAAGAAATGATTGATAAGTCACATGGGAGCGATGAGAAAAAGAAATTCAAATAAATAAAATCCATGAATCGGGATTTTTTATTCGCATTCGCAGTTTTTCAGGCAAATTACGAACACCAACTTAGAAGACATTTTTTTTATTTATCGACAGATTAAAGTACACAAAATCACAATCCTGATTTTGCAAGTAATGGAATTTTGCAACTAATAATTGTCATAGCGTCAGCGGAAGGTCAGGTTGGGTTGGATTTACTTGGGTTGCAGTCAGTTTGTTTTCCATTCGTTTAGTTTCTAGTCACTGTTATTTTTCTTGTATTTAATTTGCTGCCATTGTTGCATTGCACCTTTTCTACAATATTTATTGACGGTGTGATCTTTTTATATGTTACCAATGACCGCAATACCATAAAATTATTCATTAATTGTATGGTTTTGCATAAAATAATATCGAACATATCCTCGAATGACATTTGACAACGACGACTACGAATTTGGAAATTTTTTGGTGTTCTATTAAAGCAAATAAAACAACACAATGTAACCCACCACAGCGTGTCTACGTGCAATGAAGATGTGAAATGTGGCATTATACAGGACGTTCGATGAAAAAAGAAAAATGCACATTTTGGTCCAAAAATACCCACAAAAGTGAGCCACGATTGCGATCGAATGGATTTTTTTATCGACGACTACGAATATGTAAAAATAATACAGGGTGTTGCATTAAAAAATCAAACAGCCCAACAGAACCCAACTTGGGTAAGTTGGGGCATCACGACGAATCGAGCCCAACCCAACGACCGCTAATTTGTATACTTTTCGATATTTATTGCAATTTTTATAATTTTTTTAAATTTTTTAAATAATTAAATTTTCAAAATTTCCAATTTTTCCAATTTTCCAAGTTGTTTCAAATTTTACAATTTTACTACTTGTCTACTTGTCTACTTATCTCGTTGTACATTTGTCTACTTGTCTACGGACAATATTTTTTTCATAATTTACAATTTTTCGAATTTCCAAGTTGTTTCAATTTTTTTTTAATTTTGTAAAATTTTAAAATTTTACTACTTGTCAACTTGTCTAGTTGTCTACTTGTCTATTTGTCTACTTATCTTGTGGTCTACTTGTCTACTGGTCTAGTTATCTACTTGTCAACTTGTCACAAATTTGATTTTTAAATTTACAATTTTTTCAAATTTCCTAAATTATTCAATTTTGAAATTTTTTCATTTTTAATTTGCATCTATTTTGATATTCTTGCGTCGATTACGTTTTCCGCAATTTTTCGTTTAATTTAATTTAAAACATTTTTATTTTTCGAAACGTTCTATACTTTTTAAAATTTTTAGTTCAATTTATTTATGAAACAAAATTTACAAGTCATTGCCCAAAATTGGCGGGGGTGCATTCAAATTGTCTTGTAGGTTACGACCACTCAATGGAAAGCAATCACATCGCACGTTCACAGCTTTAAATAACTTCGTTCAACTATATTACGAACACCCTGTATAAACATACTTTACACGCTCAGGGCATATCGAGATTCAGCCAATTAACTAATATTAAGTAATATTGAAATTTGACATTTGTCACATTTGACATATGTCAAAATTTTGACAGTTTCAACCTGACATTTCTGAAGACTTTAACCAATTTGACATATAAGTAATTGTGACGTATTTTCCACAGTTTCGACTGGCTTGGTAATTTTTGACAGGATGTCATGGGTGTTCTAATTAAACCAAAACAAACTTGACTGCAATTACAAGTACACTGTTGTGTTGAGCATTGCTCAAAAATTCAGTTGAACACAACATCGTCGCGATGAAATGACAATTTTACCCAAAACTATGACGAAATACAATTATACAGTACGTTCAATTTGAAAACCAAAACTGATCAAAAATGCCAATGAACCCAACCCAACTCGGGCATATTTAGCTGCACCTTGTACAGTTACGATATAATTTCATGTCTCATTAAAAAAAAAACAAAATAACTCGCGCCTCGTGCACGTTGTGTTGGGTTCAGTTGGGGTACGGCGAGTTTGCATAATTTTATTTTTATGACAACGTAACTTTGACTTCCTCGTAATATTTTGCAACAAAGAGTAGTTGCATTGAAATTGGTAAGATATTTAATTGTCATAGCGTCAATGGAAGGCTGGGTTGGGTTGGGTTTACTTGAGTTGCGGTGAGTTTGCAAAAGTTTACTTTTATGCAACTGGGCGAATGTCATAAACGAGCCTTGATTTCCTCACAATATTTTGAAACTAAGAGTATATTGAAATTGGCAAAATACTTAATTGTCATAGCGTCAGTGGAAGGCTGAGTCGGGTTGGATTTACTTGGGTTGCGGTGAGTCTTCATAAGTTTACTTTTATGCAACTGGGCGAATGTCATAAACGAACCTTGACTTCTTCACAATATTTTAAAATAACAAAGAGTAATTATATTGAAATCGGTAAAATACTTAACTGTCATAGCGTCAGTGTAAGGTTGGGTCGGGTTGGGTTGGGTTGCGGTGAGTCTGCATAACTTTACTTTTATGCAACTTGGCGAATGTCATAAACAAACCTTGACTTCCTCACAATATTTTGAAACAATATTGAGTAATTACATTGAAATCAGTAACATACTTAATTCTCATAGCGTCAGCGAAAGATCGGGTCGGGTTGGGCTTAGTTGGGTGGCCATGAGTTTGCATAATTGTATTTTCATGGCAACGTGACGAATCTCATAAACGACCATTGGCCTCTTCACAAAAATTTTAAACAAACAATAGTTACATTGAAATTGGTAGCATACTTAATTGTCATAGCGTCAGCAGAAGGTTGGCAAATAAATACCGCCATTTGGCATTTGCAGTAAGAAAGTTTACCGAGGTAAAGTAGCTCGAGGATTTAGCAAATCTACAAAGGGCAATATAACACCAACAATAACAATGCAAGTGGGTCAGCAAACGACCAATGAAAGTAAAATATGAAAATAAAACAAAGGAACAAAGAAATGGTGATCAACAATACAGGAGATTTATTGAACTAATAATTCTCGATGTATGTAAAAATATTTAAGATGAGAGATTTAATAAAAGTAACGTTACAATAATCGATAATGTTGCACTGATCAACTTTGACCTACTTAGGCAGTTAATTATTAAACTGGTTCCACTGTAAAGGAAACCAAGACTTGTTCGATTAGGCTCAGGAGCCCATTTCTTACCACCACACATTTTAGCTTGCGCTGGTGCCAAGAGTCCTGCGCCTCCAAACATCCATTCAACGCATGTTACGAGTCGCGCATAAAAAAATCGAACTGCAAAATTGCTACGTTAAACATGCTCCACAAACCTATTAACGATCCCCGATATTAAATTTCCACCGCCTAACGACAAATCGATACCCGCACAATTCCCCGAGAGTCCTCGCACATGATTAACGACATCGACGCATTGTGGAAGAAAGCCCCAGTGGGGAAACGCATTAGCGAAATGTAAAAGTGCGTTTTTGCCGACCCCGATAACATTAATTCGACAAATTCATTTTCCTACGCAGATAACGCCGCTTCATTACGGCCTCCGTTGTTCCGTCTCCTCCGCGCCGGGTCTCCTTTTTTCGGGGCTGCCGGGGAGACGGCGAAGCGTGGAAACGCGCGAGGGAAAATAATGGGGCAACATTTGCTCCTTATTGTGTTTAATTTTTGCGAAGTTGTCTCGTTAAGCGGGCCCCATTTATACGAGAAATATTAGATTAGTTCCAATCGAATTGTCTCGGTAATTGCGCCTCCCCTCCGTGGATATTAAGAAAGTTTTCGCGATTAATTGGAGAGATTGTTAACTCGGTCGCCGGAATTTATTCGCGAGATTACGTTTTGATATTCTTGCGGATTTTCGTGTGGGGGGGAGGGTGCGACGATTTGATTCGGGAACGTTACTGAGTGCTATGGACGATGTAATCATTTATAGAAACACATTTGACCGCCGCTGTAACGGTAAAGTCGAGAGGGCATTAGACCCTCCGATAAGACGTCCTGCCGGCAACGGTAATGGTTTCTCGATCACGCAGTGCGGCCCATGTGATGCATGACGTGTAGGCGACCCCCCACGAATCGTTATGAAATATCCACTGCTTCGATTCACGTACACCTCTAGTTATACGAAAATCACATCGACGATGCTATTATTTAACAATTACAATGTACAAATTTATTGCAATTAAGAGCCGATGACATAAAATAAATCCCACTACAATCACACAATGACTACAATGTTTTCCTACAGAACAGAGTAGGAAAACCCATGTCAGAACCTAGTTCATGGTAGCAGCGTGGCATAAGTTGTAATTAATATAGAACATGTTAGCTTAAACTTAGTGCTAAAGTAAGTACGAACAGAAAAATAAGCTGGTCATATGTGTAGGAATCATTCGAAAATCATATAAAATTAATAAACCCGATTTACCTTTTAGAGTCATTTGCCGTTGGTGGTATATGATTTTTTTTATTTAATCACAATCAACAAGTTTCCTAATAATTTATATTTGGAACTACACAGAAATCCATGGCAAGATTTCTGTCTTCGAATTCCTGTATAGCATAGCTTGAAACCTTTCGTATAATTGTTTCCTGGATTAGCAATGCGATGAAATAAAATGTAGACTCAAAATAAAGTTCATTTTGACCAATAACGTCATCTATTACGTCACGTTGACAGTGTGACATACAAATTTGGCCGGACAGCTACATAAGCAAAGTTATTCAGGACTTTTTTCCTGAATTAGCAATGCGATGGAAATAAAAACCTAGACTCAAAGTTGACGTAAAAGTTCAAACTAGTGTAGCTTTTTTTTTCATTTTGACCAAACTCTATTACGTTACAATTTTCATGTTATTTTTATTGCCTGATTTTTCGAAATACCTTGTTGCAAAAAAAAAAAACGATCGAACCACTGCACACACACATCGCGCACGTCGCGTGCTCTCCGCCAGCGTAAACGTTTATAATTTTTCGTTCGGATCGCGTCTGAAAATACACATCAAAGGAAAATTTCATAGTCGAGCCGCGAACGCCGCCGTCTCTTTCTTTCTCGAGCCGCGGCGTCTCGTTCCTTCCCTGCTCCGCCGCTCGGTGCGCCCGGGCGTCAAGTTATGTGTTGCGATATAATTGTGCCCCGACGCCGTCAAGTGCACTTGCCTTTCCCACTTGCCTCTCCCCGTGCATTGTGTACGCGACACTACCCGTTATGCCAACGCTTTTTATGGTAATTAGTTTCGAGTGTTTTGCCGTTTTTGTCGTTTATTTTTCGGCGTCGCACTCGGCCTCCATCAAGAATGATTTCGCGCGACGCGTCGAGAGCGTTTCTTTCGACCTCGGCATGGGAACGCGAGGGTCTTTTCGGCGCTTGGAAATTAATTGCGACGCAAGGGGCGCTTAATTTTGAATCGGGCGGTTAGTCGTCGTCATCATATTGAAGAAGAAAAAAAAACACTTGTTAGTATCCCTATTGCCGTGCAGCTCGGGTTAGTTCAAGCGAGGATGATATCGAATTGATGATAAGTAGTTAGTTAACAATTATTTTGGTTGTGTTCAGATGAAGAAAGTATATACAGTTGTTCATATAGACAACTGTCGTTACTTTTTTCATTTTCATTGATTTCATGTGATTAAACAGTTCTTACAGTTGGTGATGTCGCGTAATTTATATTAATTTATTATATTATTATCATGAAATTTAATCTTTTTTGTGGATCAATTTATAAACTTTTATTTACTAACTTAGCGATAATTCAATCATTATCACGACCCTGTAGTCGCCCCCAATTGCCGGCAAAAACGGCCCTTGTCGATCCCCCCCAACTCGCCGGCTCCCCGAAAAGAAGCCCAAACACTGTTAAATTAAACATTGCGCGAGAAAATTCGACGGTGAGTAATTCCCTTTCAAAGTTTTCTTTCACGCGACCCTCCCGTCCGATTTTGTTTTCTCGTTCGACTTGTTCGCATAATGGAACGCGCGGCAATCAATGCGGTCGTCTCCCATTGACGTGAAAAACTCCTTCGGATCCTCCATTATATCGCACCCTCGTCGGAGCGAGACCCTGATAAATGGACAAGCCGGAAAATTTGTAGCCGCCTTTCGGGCGCTCCGGTGCCACGCAACACGCCGGCTGACCCGGAGAATCTTATTTCCAGTGCATTGTTCGCGATCGCGTTCCCGGTCCCGGTTAATGCGATGCGATGAAAAACACGTCGGGTTTGGTGGGTCCAATTACAATTTTGATTACGGACCATTTGAGACATTTTGAAAAAAATTATAAGAATCTTTTAATCACGTACCTAATCGACATATTACGTCGATTTTGACAAAACTAGATCTTTTCCTCTTACGATTTTCTGCTCCTGGCAAATTTTCGACGCTTCCTACCTCTAACCACCACGCGCCCTGGTAAAAACGCCTCGACGTAAAAATCAAGTAGGTGTACACGACGACGGGGCCAACTTAAAAACAGCCGACGCGGCGGAAAGCGGAGCGACCGGGACGTCCGATCGTAAATTCGAGATTACATTTATCCGAACGTGTTTTAAATCATCGGTCCGCTCTTTAAGGTCGTAGCGATTCACTTCACGAACGGCGAGGAGGCGAGTTACGTTCTGCTGACCTGCGGGCTATCGGACGCGCAATTTATACGGTTATGTTTTGCCAGGGAAATTGGGACGGGTTGACGGCTCCGCGTCAGCGCGCGTGACCTGTTTCTGAATAACCTGTCGGTGGACCGACGAGCGTCGTCAGCTCCGATCGGGATGGGGATGGTCCGTCGGGACTTTTTTCGGATTTTTCCGATTCGCGTGGTTGTCAGGTCTGGGTACGCAGCCGTCGCGTCGTTGGAACTAAGATCCGTTTAATTGCACTGAGTAAACTTTTATGTTCAGAGTTCAACTCTAATTTTTTCCACTAATTGTTAAATTTTCGTTTTTTCAGTTTGTCGCTGTTACGTTTCGTTTTAATTTTATTGAAGAAATTGTCAATTTTACTGACTAAGGGTGATTAGGCTAAGCTAAGGAATTTCTTGTCATTGGTCATTGATTGCAGAATCTTAGACCAAAAAATTTAATAATTGGCATACATTTCCACCAATCAAGGTCACCATGTTTTTTTGTGGGACGTGGCTCTTCAAGCGAAAGCGTAAATGTTTGAACCCAGCACAACACAACACAATACAATCCAACCCAACCCAACCCAACACAGTCCAACACAACATAATCTAACCCAACCCAACCCAACACAACACAATCCAACACAACACAATCCAACACAACACAACACAACACAACACTACACAACCCAAACCAAACCAAACCAAACTAACCCAACATAACACAACCCAACCAGACCCGACCCAACGGTCTAACCCCAACCCACTGCAGAGTTAAGTTGTTTAATTGATATAATTTGCCAAACGGAAAAAGAGTTTAAACAACACAACACAACACATTCCAACCCAACGTATAATTAGTTTCCCCCAGGGGAAATGCCCCACCACTAAGAACAACTGAACGTTCGACTAGAAATAAATATAAATGTGCCTTATTCACAGATCATTTAGATCCAACTTTTCAACCAAAGATGAACCAGAACTGTATGCAAATTAAATGCGACAATTTAGTGGTCTAATGTGAGATTAAAATTAGCCTAAATCCTTGAAGGGTACGAGGGTGTGACATCACCGAAATAATCCTGAAACAACCATCCAGGATTCTTCAAGCTGGAAGGCAGTATAATCACAATGATCGCAAAGCCACGAGAAATCAGTTAATAAAATATATATAAAAATTATTCCTGCCCACCAATTCGAATTCAGAAACAAACTGCCATAGAACAGTTTTGCAATTATTGCAATTATAAACGATTTTTATTTGAATTTTTTTTTCGAAAAATCTACCACTTACTAGAAAATCGCTGTTGAAAAATTCATCATAGGCCTAGCAACTTAATAATAAATATTCCCGGCCAAGGTTGCAGGGGAGGGCATGGTCACAATTGTCGTGGCTCTCAGATGTGAGAAAAAATCGTTGAAAATCGTAAAAAATCAAAAATTGTAATTATATAAATCGTAAAAAGCGGTGTAATTCATAAAAAAAATCATAATAATAATTTTCATAAATTGTAAAAACAATTGCAAAACGTCGAAAAAACATTTGAAAGTTAGCATAAATCATGAAAATCGCCAAAAATTGAAAGACTCATCGGAAATATTCATTGCGAGTCGTAAAAAATCGAAACATCCTGATTTTTTTTTTAATTCGTAGAATCCTTGATCACAACTCAAGAATGAGATTTTAAAAATATTAAATTTCAAAAACCACATTATTGTAGTAAAAACAATGTAAATTGTAAAAAAAGTTAATGGAAAAACTTGGAAAAATTATAAAAATCGTAATGTATACAAAAATCTAGAAATTATAAAAAAAGTGGCAGAAAAATCGTTGAAAATTATTATAAGAATATTCAAAAAATTTAAATATTAAAAATCGTAAATTCTTAAAAAATATTAAAAATCATTAAATCTTCAGATAATTTCAAGCGAATAGAAATGTAAATAAATTTAGTTAAATATTATCGAATTTGTTTGTAAAAACATCGACCGCTCACCACGAAATTTAACTGGCGCAGTCGGTAGGATTCAAAAGTACTATTCGAAGAAAACTTATGATTTTTAAATCAGAACTCGAAAGAGCTGAAGTAAATGAGGGGAGTTCCAACACAAGAGGAAGAAATAATGATTTAGATACGGAAATGAGAAGGAAGGGAACAAACTTTGGAGAACACGAATATACGAGATGCAGATTTTATGTGAAGATGGATGGTAGCATGATGAGGATGAGGATGTTCCTATTAGGTGGGCAGAAGCCAGGGAGAGGGAACAATTTTCAATTAATATCAACATTCCGTGACAATCAAGAACAAACTCTGGTGTACCACAAGGCAATGTGATGTGCCCTCTATTGTCCTCGCTATAAACGTGTGACATATTCCGACTGGAAGATATACTAATTGAAACCTTTGACGATGCAAGAGGGTACCAGATGGAAATGCAATGCACAAATAAAAGCATTGCTTACGAACTACCGTAAAACATCAATTATTTTAACAAAACGGTTAACTATAAAAAAATAATAAACAAATAAAAATATTTTTAATGGTAAAATTTTGGGATAATTCTCACCATTTCAAGGGGGATTTTTTTTTCATCCCCTCCAAAATAAACCCGAAGAATTTCAGTTGGCGCGGTTACCGCCAGGGGTGCACAAACTCGCGTTATAAACGCCCCAATGTTTGCGGCGATTTCCCCGCTCTAATTTGAGGTGTCGGTCGCCGGGGCATATTAGCGTAGCCCGAATTCCTCGCCGGATATCTGTGTCGATCGGCGCGGCGCGGAATTCGTGTGCAGCGAATTAACACGCCACCGCCATCGCCGTCGGTTAATCGGGTTTTGCGCAAAATGTGAAATTTAAACGCGATCGCGTTGCCGGAATTTAAAAGGTTAAATCGACGCTCGCTTTAATAGCGACGAAACGCCCGCGCAATAAATCGACTGCCGTCGTCATTAGCATCGAGATAAACACATCATAAGACGCCCGGCTTAAACAAAAAAACCTTTAAATTATTGAAAGCACTTAGGAAGTGCGCCGCGACGTACTTAGCAATTTACCGGCCGAGCCGCCATTTATTATTCACACCGCGCCAGTTCTTTAAGGGCGTTCCTTTGGTCTTATTCCGTAATTGCTGTGCGTTTTATTTCCCGCCGAGATGGATAAAAAAGGCCGCACACGTGCACACGTCGTAGTTCCGGATTCTTTTTGTGCGGAGTCGGCGGCGAAGCCCTAATGATTCGCGGCCGTTCGTTCCGACGATAATCAAACAAATCCGCGTCGGTGTCTTCCGGATTCGTGCCCCGAGGTTAGGTGCCCCGGATCGGCGGGGACGCGCGGGACGTGCTTAATATTAAACCAATCGTATTCTCGTGCGGTTTGCGAGTCGTCAAAGAGACCTTCTTTCTGTGTCAACAAGATTTGCCCTCGGCAGCCGCATCTAAGCCTCTTTGTGTTCGTCGGCTCATTTAACCTTAACTAGAGAATTTTCTTTTGCGTTTGGCCGGAGTAATTACGCATTTGTCGTCGTCATTTCGACAGCAAACGATTATGAAAAATTGGCCGGAAGTTGAACTGTTTACGTTTTCGCGTTCAAAAGTTAAGACGATTTTAATGTTCTTGAGGTAATTCTTGAAGCACGTTTCAAAATATTCATCTACCACTCTCAGTGTTAGTGTTTGCGTCTCAAGCTTTCACATCATTATATAGCCCCAACCGTATTCATTGGGTTGATTAATTGATTCACAACATTTCTATTTGCATCCATGAAGATAATTGTTGTAATTGCCCAGATATCTCGCTTCGTTTTTAGAATTTTCAATTTTAGTCATTTTCGTCAGTTTTCGACAAAATTTTATTTTCTATTGATTTTAAAGAACAAATTCGAAACAATCTTTGTTGGGCATATAACAGTAAAATTGTCTAAAATACGAACAAATCTAAATTGTCAAAAAATCGGAAAATAGACCAAATCGAGAAAATTCATAAATCAAACAACGAAAAAAATTATTTCAAGAAGAAATTCAATTGAAATTAAAATTGGAATTTTAAATCAGCAGCTTAACTAGTTCAAAAATTCTAACTTCATTTCATTTTAACAACTTTACCAAACGTGATAAAAAATCAAAAAGGCCCTAGTTTACACTCACATATCTATTGTTTCCCAGAAATGTCTTCAAAATCAGTTACCAACTCGTTCATTTACTAGTACTGAATGTATGCTCTGACAAAGAATAAAACATCCGTTTGTTCCATGACAGGAGCCAGAAATTTTAAGAAAGTGATAAATACTGATGCCAAAGCCCAATTTGCACCCTTCGTCAACAGAACCAGTTGTCAAAATGGGTGCCACTGATTTTAAACGCATGCTGACACTTTCTAACCGATTAGTCTTATTTCTCTTGTACACATATTAACCTGTGATTTTTCGCAAAATTTCGTGACGTAATATACCCAACCCAACCCAACTCAACCCAACCCAACCCAACCCAACCCAACCCAACCCAACCCAACCCAACCCAACCCAACCCAACCCAACCCAACCCAACCCAACCCAACCCAACCCAACCCAACCCAACCCAACTCAACCCATTGTTTAGCATATATACAATTAAATTTAAAAATAACTTAATTTGTTGACTCATCATCGTTAGGATGCAGTTTATCGAGTTCGAGAAAATGTCACGTATCAAACATCACATAAAAATTGGTGCGTGTTGGGTTGCCGTCAAAAATATCGTGTCTATAGTTGACATAAAAAATCTCATAATTTTTCTCTTCTTTGCTTGTGCTTACGAATTGTTTACTTCATCCAATCGCACCGTTGGTCGCAAACATCGAACATGTCCCCGTCCCGTTCTATTTACATTCATCAACATCGTAACTTCGCAAAGTTAAACGCGTCGCTTGAACATTGTTGCCATTTGAAAATAATTACCCGCCAATCAAAATGATATAGTTTTGATTTAAAATGCATTTGAATGCATTTACGTGGAAATTCTTGACGTGAAAAATTATTTCGCATCGCGAGTTAAACAGTGGTTAAATAAAACTTGAAATTTCGTTGCAAATTCCGAAGATGCCAACATGAGATAAACCCCGGTGCGGTCGTTTTAGTTTAATTCAGCACAACAAACCATGCAATAATTTAGATTGTTGCCAACGCATTTGATTTTGACATATGTAAAGGTACATTATTTGCAAATAACGGACGTAATAATGCAATTCGTTATTTTTGTGAACATTGAATGTAGTTGTATTAATTTTTCCTTCGATTATTAGTTTGCTTGTCTAAATTACTTGTTAACGTTGCCTTGTTAGTTACAATACGATTAACTTACAATTTTTTTTAAATATATAACATTCGCCTTGTTTTTATTTCAGTGTGGTGATCCTCTAATTAAATCAATTATAATTTTTAATTCTTGTTTATCTTTTTGATTCGCTTACAGTTATAATAATCACTAAAAGATTTTCGAAAATAATTTGTCAAAACCCAACCCAACCCAACGTAGCCCAACTCAACCTAAATAAACGACGCCAGTAGAGAGTTGTAGCTCCACGCGTTACTATCTGTCAAATCCAGGCCGGTAATGTAGAATTCTGCAAACCAAGTTGGTCATGTGGAGCACTCAGATCGGAGTCATTGATTCTGAATTGATTCACCGGATTATGTATCACCCACTTGGGATAGGCTCCGTACTATACCACCGGAGTTTTTTGTGCACCACATTTTGATTAAAGTGAATTACAGGATAAACATAATAAAATAAATAAAAAAATATATAAAATTGTCACACCAGGTCACACCTAAATTTAAACTCACGTCTAGTTTTTAATTTGACTAAAAAAAAAATTCTTAGTTCTAAAGACATGGTGCTCATTTTTATGACGAATTGGGCATGGAATATGGCATTGATGGGTCCATGTTCAAGCGAATGGAATGACGCAACAAAAAATATATAAAAAAAGTTCATAATGATCTTCTTCGACCCAAAATTTGAATGATGAAGTTTTAGTTACAATTGAGTGACCGACTTTTCCAAACAAAAATTTAGTGTTGTAGTTGAATATTGTATTCAATTAAAGAATGGGCATGAGCAGGGCACACAGTTCACCTTTGATATTAGCCCTGTTGTCATAGCATCGTCCTCTAAGACACTTCTATCTCAGATAGGTACATTCATAGGAACTCGTTAATCAATTATTCTATTAAAATTTACCGGATACAAGTAATGCACTTCAACGTTAGGTGCACAAAATAAGTGTTCAGTTTGGGACAGCACAGATAACATTACTCTGTCGATGTGATGATGAGAGTCAATCCAAGTCAACAATAATAAAAAGTATTTAACGTAAGGTATTGTGAAGACTCAAATAAAATTTTTAATTAAAACGTTTTTAAATATTTCCAAACTGATGCACAATAAAAGTTTCTACACGTAATTGCATTCAGAATATACAGAATTTATGCAGTGTTAATTTATTTCAATTGACATCAGTAAAAAACTTCACAGCTCCGGCTGACTCATATCAAGCGGTGACCCCACATCGCTACTAATTAATTAGCAACACACTTTCTGACCATAATAATTCGCATCCATCGCGAAAGTTATTTCTCGATGTCGATCGTTAACCACTTCCGATATTCGAACCGCCTCAATATTTCGAAGTATATCAATGCAGACGTCGCACAAAGCGAGGATTAATTAACTAATTAAACAACGCCGGCTCCGCCAACAAGACCCGGCGAGAAAAAGGTAATCAAGCGGAATTACGTCGTGTGGGAAATACGATCGGCAAAAAGCCGACGCAATGAAAGCAATAGAAATGAGTAATTACTAATAACGCTTTTAATTCGAATGGGAAAACGTAAACGTAAAGGCAAACTAATTACGACCGTGTAGCGGAGGCGTAATGGGTGCAATAAAATTAATAAGCGCCGACTGATATTTGCCAATTTAACAGTCAAATAATCCCGTTAACAAGTTCGCCCGGCGAACCCGAAGGGCACAAAGAAAAGCGACGACTCATATTTCAGCAATAACGCGGCCTCGTTTAGTTAATAAATATGAAATATTTCGAATGTTAAAATCATTACTTCGCGCACTCGTCGCATAAATAACTATTTACATCTATCTGAATAACGGGAATTCTTGTGTACGACGCACGCATACCTGAATCCCACGGGCGTCGTTCCCGTTTCGGTAAGAACGCAGTCAAAGGATGTCTCTCAGACATTCTCCGGTTGAAAGGGTTTGGATACCGCGGAGGAAGCCGACGGGGAATTACGCAAGGAAATTCTTAGAGTAAACGCAAAATCTAATATCGCATGACAAGAGTGTATCCCCCCACACCCCCACGCAACGTTGCGAATTTTACTTTAATCAAGTGCGTCGGTTTGGGCGGGGAAAAGGTAAAGGTCGAAGTTCTAGTCTCGCTAATTTCGCGTCGTTTAGCGATACCGTCGCAGTTAATTATTTCGTTTGCTGGGTCGGCTGCGCCGAATAATTGACTGGCGCCGCCCCCGCCGAAATTGTTTTCGACGACCGCGACGCCGGACGAGGTGGTTTCCTTCCTCGTAATGAAAGAGTGCGAGTAATTTGCTTAATACGAGCGTCGTTGCTGCATCGGTGGAATGGAGCCGAACTCAATCTAACTACAGTTTTTGTTTATTTTAATTTAATGACAAACTTGTTCAAATAATACCAAAACTTTCGTTTATATTAAAATTCCAAAGGCAAGGAAATTGCTGTAGTAATGATTGTCAAAATGGCAACAAGAGAAGATTGATGAATTGCCCAAAAAAAGTCGGCGACAGTATATGTCTATCTGTAATAGTTTAGAAATAGCAAGCGTTCAAAATGTTTTTTAACTCAGTACCAAAATTAAATTATTAAAAAATTACTATTTAGTCCAATTTGATAACAGTACTATTATTGTACTATTATAGTACCAGATTTAATTAATGACAAAAAAGAAATTCATTAAATGCAATCACCACGTGATTTTGTAGTTTGCAGCAATCGATGGTGTGCATATTTTATTTTACTTCAAATTCATTACATTGATTGTGTTGTGGTTAGTTGGTTATTAACATCAGCATTGTTCATATACTGAGGATTTACTTGCTCCATTTTCAACTTGTGTAGATTACAATGTTGTGTGCATGCAGATTGAGTCACTTTTCACCTCCCTGCAATCTACGAAAGACATATTTTATTTTTGTTTTAATTCGTCGTATCCTTCTGGTTAGCTTGGTTTGGGTTAGATTGGCTTTCATTGGGTTGGGTGTATTGGGTTAGATTGGCTTTTATAGGGTTGGATGGGGGTTGGATTGGATTTTATTGGTTTAAATTGGCATTTGTCGGGTTGGATTGACCTATTTCTTAAAAAAAGAAAAATACAGGCCAACATAATACAACGAATCGACCTCGTCCAGTCTTTTGTAAGTCGGACTTGTTCGTGTAGTTCACTGCATTTTATAAAGCACGAGCGACACCATTACGATTATTTTAAAATTTCGTTTTTCTGTTATAATTCATAATTAAATTGTTGTAATTAAATGAATTGGGTTGGGTTGAGTTGGATTGGATCCTGTTGGGTTGAATTGCTACGTGTTTTTTTCTTCATGTCCAATGCTTGATGAAAAGTTTGAGGAACATATAGTAATAGTGAGTTGTGTTTATGTCTATATTTTGTCTACAGCTTGTATTAGGAATTGCTATTCATCATTTAGTAGTTTGTTGGTTGGTGATTGATTCGAAGACGTAAAAGGTGCAGTGTAATCTACAAAAAAATATTCAGTTCATATTCATTGAAGTATAGTAAAATGGTCCAAAAAGTGACCCTTGTGGCACCCCATGTAATCCATGCATTGCAGTACTTTAAGCTCTCTACTTCTCAATTTGAAGCCAAATGGATTCTACCCCATCCAAGTTAAAAAGAAAAAGTAAAATCAGGAAGTCGCGGTATAACATACAATACAAGGAATTAAGTTCGTATGAACAGAAACCAGAATATTTGGGGAGAGGGAGAATGGGAGAGGAAGACAAAAAGGCTAGCGAGGTTCAGGTGCGGAAGAAAAGAGAAAGGAAATAAATATTGAATGAATGACGAGTATAGGACATGTGAGTTCTGCTGAAAGAGGACGGATGGATGGAAATACTGGATGGACCAATGTGACTCAATCAAAAGGATGTCTTAGAGCCAATAGTCGAATATGCTGTTCTTCACGGTTTTTAAATGTGTAGATTTTTTTAAAAACGTCAAGAATTTCAAAATAATTTAATTCAATTAATTCGACTAAAATGGATTGGTTTGGGTTAATTAGAATTGACGTCATAAATTCTTTGTCACTCATGCTTGGATCACTGGACGCTACTTCAGCGGAAGTATGTGTGGTGAGCTGATTAGCTCGAGTAAAGCAAAACAGTTGTCATCATCATCATCATCATCATCATCATCATCATCATCATCATCATCATCATCATCATCATCATCATCATCATCATCATCCTCCTCCTCACCCAGACTTTTGCCTCTCTCGTTGTCGTTACATTTGAGAACACAGAATGCAAGTTTGAAATGTTTATGAACGTACGCACTTTGTTTCGATTTGCTTTAATTTAAGTTTCTGTGGGTTGGGGTGACAAAAATTGTTATTACTTTGGTTGGGATGGGTTGGGTTGGGTTGGGTAAGGTTTGGTAGGGTTGGAGGGGTTATGTTGGGTTGGGTTTGGTAGGATTGAGTGGGATCGGGTTGAGTTTGGTAGGATTGAGTTGGATTGGGTTAGGTTGGCTAACTTTTTACAAATAAAATGTTCACTTAAATAGTTTTTATCTTAGCTTTTGTTTTATCTACACCGATAACTACAAATGTTATAAATGCTAGGATTAAGTGATTTTATATACAGCTTGGAATAAGTCGATACATTTTTATCACGTGGTGTTATTCTACGCTTATTAGTGCTTTTAAAACTATTACTCGATTAATCTTATCGCCGCACGTACGTTCGTTAAAACGAAATTTCGCGATCCACCGGCTCACGCAGACAATAAACGGTAATCGAATTCAATTTGCAGCCGGGCCGATATCGCACATCGCCGCGTTATTGCGACAGCGGTCAAAAATCGCCGACGCCCGACGATGACAGATGCGTCGAAATTAACGACCGCGTCGACCTCCCACCTTCCCTCGCGCCGCGCCGGCAACGAAACCGACCCGACTAGCGATAAAAATATTTACGCGCGCAACAAACGGAATTCGGGATCGCGATAAATTTTATTAACAATGCAATTCCACTTCTTTTGTTTCATAACACGCTCGTAAATTACACTTAGGAGCCGAGAGAGAGGCAGAGAGAGAGAGAGAGCGCGCGCGCAGCCGATTCCCGCCTCGGAACGGCCGCCGTCGGCGTTTCGCCCTTCGGCACGGCGCGCCGGCGAAAATCGAGGCCCGTAAATCGCCGAAACTAGACGGCGCGTCCGAGTTTTTATGGACAATTGCGGCGGGTCACCGAGAAGCCGGCTTGTTAGCGCGTTAGCATAATTGGAGGGGCGGTATTTTTTTATGATTGGGGGTTGCGTCCTTGGACACGAATTGAAACGAAGAAAAAATGAAGTATGCGATGAATGTGCGCGATCCTCGCTGAAAACTGATAAGGAATGTTAGCTCTCCGGAGAAGTGGCACGAAAGCGCATAATCTGCAAGATGAATGGCCCAATTCGACGGTTTGAATGCCGAGTCGCTATCGCGGAAGCGCCGCCGATACGTTTCCAACGTCGCTGCAGGACGGCGCTATATCGTTGTGCGAATGAATCGCAGTACGGAATAGATTGGTCGTTCCCAGCTACCCAGCCGGTAAAAACGAACGAAATTTACAAAATAAAACCAAGGGAGCTAAGGAGCGGTGTCAAACATTTTTTTAATTTAAAATAACTTTCTCAACGCATTATAATAAATCATAAATGCTTTTTCGATTAATTGAAACTTCAATCAAACAAAAAAAATTACATTTTCTCAAAGTATTTCGGTCTCCGCGCCTGGTTGTCATCCACTAGCACGAACCTATTTCTAAATTCAATAAAATTTCATTTATAACCCAACCCAACCCAATCCATCTTAACCCAACCCAACTCCAACCCAATCCAAACGGAGATGAACACAAGTTTCAATTGCATTATTTTCATATTTTTTCATATTTCAATTATTTTTTGTGGCAATAAATTTGTTTTTTATCTGCAGGCACTTTTTATTAATACAGTTTTAACAAATTGAAGTAAAACCGTGGCATTATTATTGAAGGGTAATTATTTTTAAATACCAGCCATATACAATGTTCGTGAATGTAAGTAGAGAACTTGATGGAAGCAACCCAACAAGCACAAAAGAAATATATGTGATATTTGATACGTAAACATTTCCATTTTCCCAGAACTGAACAAAAAGCCCGTTAACTTGTTTTTAAATGACGCACATGCATTATGCGTCCCAACAATGTCCAGTTTGAGTTGGTTTGGGCTGGCTTGGGTTGGGTCCATAGCGGAAATAATAAATCAAATGAGTTTGGTTGAGTTGGAATTCTGCGAAACGCGCAAGAAGCAATCCAATAAGAAACAATTTAATTAAATTTAATTAGCAGTAAGAATCGCCTGCAAAGAAAATAAGTTTGATTGGATTGGGTTAGGTTGGGTTAGTTGTTTCTTTAAATTCTAATCTTGTAACTTTGCTCGACCGCTAAATAAACGACGAAGTTATCTACATGAAGATAATACACCATCCATCCATTTGAACGAATACGGTTTTCAATCAAGAGCTTATTACGAAAATTTCCGTTTAGTAGATCGACGGCACTATCACTAAGCAGCAGTATGTGTAATACGTCGACGCTGAGTACCAGCGTTGACCTTCCCTGCATGAGAACCGCCCTCGTCTACTTTGACGGATAGAGTTGTTCAGTAAATCTTAAAAAATAATTTAACGACTCAATCATCTACTGCTTTACTTGTCGTTTTAACGCAAAGTAAACTTCAAATCCGCTGCTAGTGAATAACTAACAATCTTAGGTTTATAAAGATTGTTAATTCGAGTCAAACTGCAAAAAATCGAAATAAAAATTAAATTAACGACAATGAAAAATAAATGAACTCAAAATTTCAATCCAACTAACCAACTGGTGTTTGGGGAAACGACTATTTTCTCCCCAGCAAACGATCATTCGTGAACGCATTCACCAAAACTAGTCAAGTTTGCTCACCGACCAGAACAATTCAACACCAAATAGACCCAACCCAACCCAGCTACATATTAACAAATTTATTTGGTACGATGTCAGAAATAATTAACAATTTTGTACTCATTTGGCAGATAAGATTATATCCCCATTTATGCACTAAAATCATAGAGCGCTTTCGGAGTCTGCTACGAGCTGACCATTCTGTACACGACTAATGTCAAGTCATACGGTCAACCATATCGTGAAATAAAATATGAATTTTCGATAATATTCGAATGGCATTTATGGCGTCGCTATTCAATTTTAACAATCGCAGGACTAGTCTCCAAAAATTCCAAAAATTAGAAAGGCAATTATGCTATTGAATTTGTTAAACTGATGGAAGTAAATAAACACTAGAATCTGGTTTCAGGATTTGTTTGTATTTTGAAAATGTGTGTGTACCTGAACTAACCACCTGGCTTGATTCAAAGTAATTTTCATCGTTAAGATGTTTTTCTCTCTCCCTCTCCCTCCTACCATTATTCGTGTCCATGTTAATCAACACAACCTTAGCTTTAATGTGAACAGAATTTTCGGTAATGTTTTAGATTCCCAGTAGCACAAAAACTCTTTGTGAAAACTCATAGAGTGTCAAAAGTGGTGTAAAAAGTGACACTCTTAAGATTTAAAACAATATGACTTTTACTATTTCGTTAGAAAGTTCAATTTCAGGTTAAAATAGTTACAATTGTCATAAAATAATGATTTCAACCCGAATGAACCACATAAAGAAAAATCATTAAAATCCCCCCATCGACACATATACTGTTGGGGTTGTTTTCATGAATTTCATGTAATTTACGATTTGCAATTTTGAAAATTTGTGTATTTAGATATTTAATAATAATTTCAAATTTGAAATTGACTTTTCTTATAATTTTGACTGTTTTGATGTTATTTAAGATGACTTAAAGTCATTTAAAACACACATGTGTAATGTTTAGTACGGGACGTCGAACTATGCATGAGAACCGCCCTCGTCTAGTGTGACGTATAGAGTTGTTCAGTAGAATCTTAATCAATAACTGCACGACGCAATCATCTACTGTTTTGCTTCTCGCTTTAACACAAAGTAAACTTCAATGCCGATGCCAGTGGGCTGTGGCACAGTGACTAGATGAGATATGAATTTGTTGCTTTATTACGTCGTATGAATTAGAAAAAAAAGTATCTATTGGCTGAATGCTGAAATATTCCAAATCTTGGAGGTTGAATATATTTCACGTCGAATGTCATGTCTAAAGCTTCAAAAAGTAAACAACCAAGGGTGACTCTAGGCAAGAAGGGCAAAAAAGCAACATTGTAACGAGACTTGGTCTTGTATGCGACTACTTCTTTCAATTGAATAGGAATGGATTAAAATATCGAAAAAGACGTAACTGCATCTGCATAAATATTTTATACCAGTTTTGTTCAAGTTATAACCAGAATCGTTTCAAGGAAGGTGCAAACGTGTATTTTCGTTATAATCTCGAGGTCAATTTTCATGGCGGTTATCCTATTTATATATTAAGTATAAGAAATTAAAAATATGAAATGTAATAAAATCACGAGGAATTAGTTAAGCCACGAACCCACCGCGATCAATTAATTATCAAATTAGCCGCGTCGGCGTTTCCTAATGAGGCGCGCGGGTCGACTCTCTCACATACCCACACACGCGCCGCCTCAGCCCACCTCGCCAAACGGCCCATTCCGGCGAAGATTTAACAGTTCGAGACTTTCGCATAGGCTATTTAATTTTACGGCCGCGTTAAATTCGTATAAAGCGCAATTACGGAGAAAACAGACGCAGCGACTGCATAAACAATAGTTTTTGCCTTTACTGCCGACAGTTATCACCCAATGCCATCGGGATATTCGCGCCGGATGACTTAATCGGCAGACACGACGACTGTAATTGCGCCAATAACGTAAATTTCGCGCACGGTCGCCTAATTAAAGACGACTCGGCGTCGGGATTTGAGTCGTCGTTAAGTTAGTCAGATCCAGCTCGATGATGGCTTCATCGAAAGATTTTTGCTGGATGGAATTATTTCCAATACCGACGGCGACTTGCAATTAGCGATTCAATTTCCGCGTACGGAAAAACAACGGGCGATCTTTAAATCAACGTGCGATTAAAAAACGCGAGCTCGGAACGAATTGCGACGACTTGCGTATTCAGATGGCGTCGCAGCTTGTTCCGCTTGTAAATCGCGGTAATACTGATATGCAAATGCGCATGGTTATTCATGAGAGATGCAGGATGGCTTTCGGTCCGGCCAGGATTGTGCAGGACAAGGGTTGCGCCTGGATTAGAATTAGTCGAGAAATTTGCCCAGCTGACGCCGCCTCTTACCATATTATGAACGTTTGTATAATTGAGACCACCCCCTCGTAAAATTTCCATTTGTGGAATTATAAAAACGTCACTTTGGAAATTATGGGACAAATCAAATCAGCGAGGTGTACTAACGTTTCACGTCATAACTTCAAACTAAATATTTTTTGTTGAAATTTAAATTATTTCAAATCTTTCTACGTTTCGTGGTCTAGCTCAGCAGCCCCCCCCCCCCATATTGCTTTCCATTTATGTTACCACGTTTTCCTTTTTTTCTCTTGCTCGCTTGTCTTGCTTCATAAATTTGCCAGCGTTGCCTCTCTTTCTTCCATTCCATGCCCTAACCATCTTAGTTGGTTTTCTTGTATTTTTTGTTCGATCTGCAATCGATTCTCTTATGTTACTCCACACTGCTCATATTTTCCTGCTGCTTTCCTTACTTCGCCAAATGTTCCTATGTCTTCCTTTCTTTCTCTTACTAGCTTACCCAGAACTATTGTAAATAAGTCGTCTCAAATCTTCCTGAGGTTTCATTCCTAGTGCGGACATAGTTAGTGCACTTTTTAAATTTTCTTTTAGCTTATCTTCTATTCCTCGTTTCTGCAGGTATTTCCAGACTTGAATTGAACAACGAAAGAAAAACTCGAACAATTCACAACGAAACTAACAAATAGATCACGTTATCCGTTTTGACCAATGAGAGTGGAGGATTTACTTTATAACGGTGGCTACATTAGCAGCATTAGCAGTGCTTGCGAAATAAAATATTGACTAGCGTTGAATTATCAACGCCCATTTCCATTATTCGCCCCAACTACCTCGAGTGACATTTTTGTTTTTACCATAACATTAGGATTACACAATGATGACATTCTTTCGACTGGATAATCACCCACATCGCAATTACCCATTCGCCCCAAGATGAACCAGTCGATCCGAATCAAAGTCGTTACGAATACCAACCCGTGCCAATCATGTTATCAGCAGATAAATTTGGGCGACGCACGTCGGTCGTCCCGACGGGGCCCGCATGCTAATCTGCCACCGCGGGGATTCGCCCCGTGCGCACACCTTCGTTAAGGATACGTATCCCGTTGCAGGGACCCGGACGTAATTGAGGTCTTAGCAAATATACAATCAGCGGCGTTGATTTTCCGGCTCGGTCGGGGCGGGGGCGGCGCCGCGAAGGGTTCACCTGTGTCGTCCGTTTAAGTCCTGCGGGTTCGACGCGGAATTAGCGCGGCTAATCCGGGACCGTATTGCTCTAATCGGATGATTTCCCAATTTAAATATTTATTGGGGGGATTACGTCGTCGGACGGGCAGGATCGGAATGCTGCGATGTTGCGTGGGTATGTGAGGCGAAAATTTAACTCCCCCGGTTGTTTGCGTTTCGCAATTTGCAATTATTTATAATAAATCTGGGAATTATAAATTATCGCTCAATGTTACACATTATCATCGGCAAACATGAATTTTGATGATAAATAATAATTAAAGGAATTCTTAATTCAACTTCTTATTCTTGTCCTTATTATAATCATAATTGAAGGTCTGAAGGGTAAAACTACTGGGTGGAATATCCTGAACTTTTCTTGCTCATTAGTTCGATAATTTGTCTGAAATTTCTTGCATTTGTATTATAGAATAATAACTATAATGCAATTAGATTTCATAAACTAAATTATGTTGCTATAATCATCACAAATTGTAACTATTAACGTTAAGCGAGACATGTACATTAAATACACAAACAGATAATGTCAACTCAGCAACAGCGGCAGTTATTTAAAATGAATGCTCGCCCTGCAATAAAAAGTTACAGACAAGCTAGCATTGTATCGAGTCATGTCGATCAAGTGAGCTACCTTCGCAATGCTATTCCTATTGAGAGTAGGCAGCGCCTAAGAACCCTCTCGATGTTGGCTTGACTTGATTCGTTATTAATGATAGAAGGATGGGTTGGGATTTTTTTAGGATTTTTACCTTTGCAATAAATTTTTACTTTGATATTTACGCTACTTTAGTGTCCTGGTAGTTTACGATTTTTGTGCTTTTATCCCAGACTTTTCACCAATCAGATTGAAAACGTTGTTGGAGTAATTTGTTAAATTTTATATAGGAAGCGACCATATTATATATTCAGGCCATTTCTTATTCCATCATAATTTTTCCAGGCAGTCGCCAATTAAATTACTTGCCCGATGTTTATTCGAAATTTATCAATTAATTTCAAACTCTTGATTCGGCGATGCAACCCAACCTTAACCAACCCGACATAACGCAACCCAACTCAACCCAATCCAACCCAACCTAATTTTTGCTCTGCCATTTTAAACGATTTTTACAATTTTGCCTATTTTTCATTTATTGAATTTTTTTGCGCTTTGCAAATTTTTACATTTTCAAAATCTAATAAGTTTTGCATTTTTTACTATTTTACTATTTTCAATTTTGATAATGTACGAACGAAACAAAATAAATTGCTTGCATAACGAGGAACCCCAACATGCACAAAAATAACAATTGGGCAAATGACAATTTTCGAAATAATGTTGCTGTTTATAAATACGATCTCGAACTGATATATTAATTCTGGCAGCAACCCAACGTACAAAAAAGTATGTGAGATCGAATTGAATTTTATCAATTGTTGCAGCGGTGAGTTGATTATGTATATCGAAATCTTTAAATCTTCTACTTATTCAATTATTATTTAAACTGGCATTGTTATTGTGAAAGTTTACATAATGGTATTGCATCTTGCAGCGGCTTAATGCACTTATTTGGACAGCAACCCAACATACACAAACGTTTTTGTACATAATATGCAATTTATCAGAAATTCATTAATGGCAATAATTAACAACAAATGATCCATTTAATCACTAGACGTTAAAAGATAATCGTAGGAAGGTGTTGACATCGTGAATATGATCTGGCCGTTGGGGCAGCAACTCAGAATACACAACTGTATAAGGATACACAATTTAACCCAAATTAACGCAAATTTATATAAATCGTAAAACCTATCGTGTTGGGCGACAAGCTATATGTTGAATTCGTGAGGAAAATGTCAAGTTGGGTGGGGTCGGGTTGGATGGGTTTGGGTTGGGTTGAGTCGGGTTGGGTTGGGTCGGGCATACTATAGCATAATTTATGTAAATTAATTAAAATAACTACCACGTAAAAATATAATCATACTCACACACAAACTTTATGTCACTTATGCTTGCATGATTTGATGCGCCTTCAGCTAATGCTTGTGTGGTGATCTGATGTGTCCATATAGGGCGAAACGGACTGTTATTAGTTCGCAAAAAAATATTTTCAACTTCCCACGCATTAATTTTGCGGCAATTAGATGCTCGAGTTGTATTATAAATTATCAAATTATTAGTTGCTTACGTGCCGCAATTTATGTAAATTAGCAAAACATTTCCAGGCACTCTAATTTTCTGCGATTATAAAAATTAGATCAAATTTTGTTCTTAATGTCAGGTAATTGGTGGTGTGGCACCGAACCCATTCCAATCCAATCCACCTAGTCATGTCATTCAAATATCCCAACTTTAGACAATTAAAATTAGATGCTCGAGTTTTATGCTAAATCTGACAGCCAAATTAAAATTGTTGATTTGGAGCCAAACACAATCAAAATTTCAACCTTGAGCAACGGATATATCTGAGGACCGCATGTAAATGTACTAAAATTTTAAGCAAAAATAATTATAGTTACTTTTCTTTAACCTGAAGCTTGCTTGTGTAAGAATAATTATGTTACGTAGGTGTACTAATTGGCTCCATTGTTATCCGTCGACGTGAAAACGAGCACAATTGGATTATTGTAATGATAACGAAAATAATTAACGAAATTATATAACAGGTAAAGCTATTAAAATAATGTAAAATGAACACCAAATAATATGTTTTATTGCAATACGTAAGATTTGTCAGAATAAAAAAATTGTAAATGAACAAAATTACATAACATCAACGAGTAACCATCAAGTATTTTCAATAGGGGGATTTGTGATTACAGTTCTTCGAAATTTAATTTTTATAATTTGATTTTCATCTAAATTTGCATCGCAAAGATTTACTTTCAACTTCAGCGTCATTAAGAAAGTGAAAACAAATAAATAATAATGTCCTTGCCGTTTCGTCGATTTGCACAAATTAATAAATACTTTTTTTGTTTCGTTTATTGTACATTTTTCTTGTGGGTTACGTTTAATTGTATAATTTTATAACAATGTGGCGATCAACGTGAGGCATAATTAATCCCACGCATTTCCATTAAAAGTTTATAAGCATACTTTATATTTATTTAATAAGAAATTCACCTAAGAATTTGCCGCGTAACGTGGAGTATAATTCACCCCTCGGCCCTTCACCATCCAATTCGAAAAAAACACCGCCTTTCTCATCACAACAAAACAAATCTAGAAAATCCCGACTTTAAAAATTCTAGTTTCGAAATTAGAGCGCAATTGGACTGAGCCCTTAACGCGCCTTTCGGTAAAACACGTCCGCGTAAGTCGCGCGGATTTAAATCGCGCTCGCTCTTAAATCATCGGAACGCTAAACGGGAAATCTCCGCCCCCGCCCCCCCGGTCGCCCCGGACGACGGCGACGTTCTCGCGAATTAACCGCAGGAACGCGCGCCGCGGCCCTCGCCAAATCCGGCCGCAACTTTCAGATTAGATAATTGCGCGCGCGCGCGCCCGCGACGCTCTTTTGTTTTCCGCCCGAATCTATTAAACCGTAACTCGGACGCGATAATTTCGGCGTTCATAATGGCGCGCACGCGATAAAACTAAAATAGCGCAAAACAAATGCGCGGCGCGCCTCGCTACGTAAATTTATTCGGGAATTATCGCAGGGCGCTTCTGCGAGTCGAACGCCCGGCGATCAGGACCGGCGTCGAGCTAATTTTTAAGTTGGATGTAAAAAAATCCACTGATATGACTATTCATAGAACATGCAAACACGAAGAACTTAATAAATCAATCAGTCTATTGTATAAACCGGACTTGATGGTTTATTTCCATTATTTCCGTTATTTTTAGACCTTATAGCACAATTACAACCCACTTTACAAATATCAATTCATCGCCGCACGAGTTTAAATTGAAAGATACGGATACGAATACGTCGCGAGCGAGGCAAATGCCATTGATACACAACGCAGATTGCAGGCACGGTGAAATTGAACGTAACAAGCAATTTTCGTCAAGACGATGCATCCGAAACGTAATTTAGCGACGACTGCGGCTTCGCGGGCCAAAATTCGAGCTGCATAATCCAGATGACAATTTAGCATCTTGATTAATTTCCGAACAAGTGGGAGCTTTGTTCTTAACTGGGTCACATTTGTGTGTTGCTGCGCCGTAATTGCCACTCCGCCGGGGAATTAATAACAACTTTAATACTGAAATATCGCCGGAGGGATTAGCCGGCGCTTCGCGGATGCGTGCGATCGGCGCTGTGCACTAACTGCGACGTTTCGTCGATTTAGCGTTGCTCGTCTGACGGATTATATCGAAAATGTTGGTTATATTGAGCTATTCATATTGGCATTGATCTGGCAGATGAGATTACATGCACTGTATATTACGTAACTAACTATTAACATAAACAATGTGGTGAAAAAACGTCCAGGGTAAGGTTGCATTAAAAAGGACCAAATCAACATTAAAACTGATAAACATACAATTTGACATTAGAACGAATATTGTGATTAATCAAGTTAAAATACCTTGTGAGGTAGTCAGCGAACAAACGTGGGTGTTTGAAATACATCGAACTATAAAAACTATTGAAGTAATGACATATGGTATCCGAACAATTAAAACTAGATGAACCAGCCCTTAGAAGTACTGTACTATTGAACAGGTAAATCAATCACTCTATTGTATAAACAGGATGACGATCCTATCAACTATCAACGGAAGTCGTGCTTTCACTAGACTCTTCAGTTAATTATTACGCAGCCTTTATACTTTTTTTATTTTGTTCTTATTTCCTAAGTAGGATATCGTCGGATCAATATCGATATTAATTCAGAAATAGTATATGAAATTATGTTAAATAAAACATTAAATCGAAACGATAAAAGTAACACGTGATCCTTAATCATCCACCCCAACCCAACCCAATCCAACCCAACTATCTGTGTCATGATTTGCTAGATTTTAATGGCAATTGTTTTATGTTTAATTTTTTATAATTTCAAGAATATTTAAAGAATAAATTCATATCGGAAACGGTGTGGTTGAGTTTTTAGTCGATGGTTATAGTCGTGAAGATTTCCATGATATAGCTTAATCATGGGATAGATTGTTAAAGCCGCGATAACAGCCAGCGCATTGTTTATTCATTGAATTTTCGTCCGGATCGACACAAATTCTGATCTAACTCGTCTTGACATTTTGACGCATCTGACGCTTTAATTACAGATCTTTGAGAGTAGTAGTCCAATTTTCTATTAATGCAATAGTCGCGACTTTCACAGACTAAATTAGTCTTAATTGCCCAACTGGAGAATAATTCCAAACGCGCGATCAATCACCTCGTCGATGCGTTCGACGAAATCCGCCCAACAAAAAATTACTAAGCGCCCCGACGCGACAATCAATCAACCCAACTCCTTCCAGGCGATAAAACAAAGCGCCGAAACGAAAACGGACGCTGACTTATCGCGATTTCCGAGCGGTGCCGGGGGCGGGGGACGGACACCGCCGTAATTTTCCGCGCTCAAATTCACGACTTGAAAAATTGTTAATGGCCCGGATATTCCGCCGCCGAAACGTAAGAACGGCTTCATCAAAATCGATATCGGATGCATCGCGACGGGGGGCGCGCGGGGTCGGTCCGAGAGGCGATGTGACGAAATTCGAAATCCCCCTTCGCCGTCGAAATTTATCGCCGTCGCGATCGTGCCAAGAGGCGGGAGGGGCGGCGGGGGCCGTCGCGCCCGTCCGCACGGATGAGATAGCGGCCGTCGTCGATATATTATTTTCGCGAAACGCCGCAAGTGTCGAAAGGATAACGTCGCGTTTCTTTACCTGGTCGTCTCGAGGAGGGTCATCCTCGAGACGTATCTAATCTTTTCGGGGTTAGTTCGGTAGGCGGCGATGGTTCCGAAAGGCTTTGGTATCGGCGATTCGGCGGCTTGGTGTGTTAACAATTGGGATCTGATCGGGGGATAGCGACGAGTAATTCGTCGAACAACGATACTACATGAGTTAGCCGAGTGGTTTAGAAAAGCACATTTTAACAAATGACGCCCAATAAATAAATGGTCTAGTTTGCAAGCAATTAATCAGGAATTAAATTAGACTGTAAAATATGACCTTCTCCAACTCCTGGAACTCCTACCCCAACGGACACCACCAATCAAATGTTATTAAATGAGGAACACGTCAGGTTATAGATTGTATCTTCAAAACGCGATTTAAAAAAAAATATTTTTTTGTTATGAATAAAAGTGATTAAATGCTGGACGTCATTTACCACTAATAATGGCAGGTGCCCATTCGATCAACGATGTCACTCTGGTGCTGTTAGATCCTAATGCAACATACAAGCCCCGTTCGAAGACTCGCTTACGACGATCAACAGTGAATACAACCCCAGGAGACTACTAAATGCAATGCAATCAAAGACCAGCACGAATGAGCTAATCAGTTCACGTTGAAATTCCTCAATTAAATTGATATTGTAACCAACCCAACTCAACTCAATTCAACCAACCCAAAGCCTACGCAGCATAATCCAACTCGCTCCAACCCAACCCAAATCTAGAGGGTTGTAAGTGGGAAATAGAAATAGAAATGCTAACAAAGGATTTGGGTCGGGAGCATCTAAATTAAATTAAATTATTAAATCAAATAAATTACAACTTATCGAATAATTGGTTCTGGATAATGCAAAAATAATTTAAGTGGTTTTGTATATAACAGGAAAGAATTTGCGACGAAAAATGTATAATTTTTTTATTACCTATATATTACGATTTACGCGACATTTAAAAAGAGAAGGAATGTGTTGATTAGTTTAACATTTATTGATACAAAAAAGTGACAAGACACCGAGTTCAGAAAGAAAGGTGGAATTCCAAAAAAATATATATGAACCGAAAGGAAACATTGGACATAGCATGAATACTTTGTCGACAGGTTGTACACATACTTTTGGCAGTAAAATTACTAGGGAAGCGAAATGTTACAAAATAAGCACTACTTCATAGTAGAACAGAACTCGGTTTGGAGTCTGCTATTATTTATGGTGCATAAAACAATCATATATAACAAAGCCATTGTTAGTCGACGACGACGTGGCTTATTTTAGCTCAGCTGAGTATGAAAACATTGGCAGTTCTTTCCTCGCATTGAGACTTAGTTACTCCATACGTCGATAATGAGTTATTTCGACGAAAGAGCTTATCAGATCATAAACGATTTTTTATTTTCAGACAGAAAAGTTTGCATTAGACACAATACTGCACAATGATTTAAATGTACACGTTTGTCGTCAAAAATATTTCAAAACCCAACCCAACATAACCCAAGTCAACCCAACTCAATTGACATTGCATAGTAATCGTGCTGCTCCACAATTTGGACTCTGGAATGTAACGAGGCTGATTGTGATCTCCTTCGCAACAGCATCATGAAGGTGACGATAATCACTGGAGAATGACATCATTGAGAAGTACAGATTTGTTGAATTATACTCGACTGAATTACATTGCATTCAACTCAACCCAACTCAACTCAACTAAACTAAACCAAACCAAATCCAACGCCGTTGTCATTTCTGCAGTAATCGTATTACTGCAGAATTTGGATTCGCTCATTTATCATGACTGGAGAATGACATAATCGAGAAGTACAGATTTCACGAATTATATTCGACTGAATTAAAGGTTGGAATCTTCGATGTGAAATGCAACAGTTTCTTGTAAAGTTAATGTTCACTACAACAGTGCATATGACATATGTCAAACCTAAGCGTTGCATGGAATAGACTTCGAGATATCCGTCTTAATCCATGGAATGCTGTTCGCCGCGTTTTTCAGAAACAAGCGGAGAACGAGTTTGAAAGACATGCTATCAACAGAAAATCCATTGTTTTTTTTACTACTAACAATTTGCAACGAATTTTAATAAAATTTGGCAATAATGTAAAAAATCGTCCGAAATACAAATCAAATCACAATTGTTAAAATTTGGAACCAGCACCAGAACCAGCAAAATTACGAAACGATAAATCAACCCAATTGAAATTTTTTACATTTTTGACAATATTTGATTCATTTTGTTAATTTTATTTATTTATGAACATTTTTACTTTATCGTCATATTACAAATTTTTTTTGTCCCTCGGTCAGAAAATGAACCCAATCAATCAAAACCAATACAAACTTACATCTTTGACAATGTTTTGCCTCTATCATAAAATCAACCCAACCCAAATCAACAAAAACCAATACAACATTTTACATTTTTTGGTAATTTTTTTAAATTTTATTTACATTTGGCCATTTTTACTTTCGTTTTATTGAAATTGGTCCCTGAATTAGATCATTTGTTGATGCCGGGCGAACTGGACCTCGACAAGAGTGTGGTAAATGGCCTAAATTAGTCAAAAGGTGTTGTAAGGGTGGGCTTGGCGCCGGTTATAAAAAAAATTGCAAAATTCAACTCTAAGCAACCATCTATCCCATCAGTAAATACAAATGAAGATTCGACATCCAAAGCTCATATTTACGACCCAAGCAAAATAAAAATTTCCATGAACGAAACAGATTTGTGGTCCTGGATCCTGCGACTAAGAATCAGAACACTGTCCAAATATTATACATAGCATTTTATGCAGGATTAACATCAATTTTAGATAATTTCCTCCAGTCTTACATTTTTTATATTTTATGCGATTTAAAACCATGTTACTACGCCGATTCAAATTTAAACGAAAAATCGTTGAACTTTTTCGGCGCTTACTCGTTTTTCACCGTCCGTCCCGGACAAACTTCATTAGCAAACCGGTCGGTTACAGCGTCGATTGTTCGGTAATGATTGGCGAGACCGGAAGCCGAACACGCCGCCGTGATGGCCCCGACCCCGATCGCACAATCAACTGTTAAACGACACCAGCAGATGGCTCTGTAACGAATGTCGAGGGTCTCTGTTGACACACAACGTTCGTGCAAATGTGAGCTCGTAAAATTAGGACCGTTTGCCTGCGTAATTAACGGCGGGAGAGGAGCGGTTTTATTCCGGCGAAACGGGGCACGACACGGAACCTCGCCCAACTATTAGCGCGATGCTTGTTTTGAAATTATTGCCCGATAAACTTGAATGGGTCTTGGCTTTATCCGGCGACGATCCGAGCTGGATTTAAAAGTTGGGATTCTTTGTCGGGCGTTGCGGTGGTTTTTCGCAAATGGGGTAAATTGGATGACGTAAGAATTTGTGAGATTATTGGATAGTGGGTACTTAAGTAATTTATTTTAGAAGACGAAATGAGTTCATAATAAGCACGAACTAGTCATCCATGAATCATTCCAAGTCCAACCTGTGCATAATTTCATTTGCAATAGAAAAATATTTAAATCAAAATAAAATATTTCTTGCAGTGGTAATATTTTACGCACATATTTTTATTTTTTTTATAATAAAAATTAATTATGATTTTTTAGACATTTGAAAATTGCTCGAGGACTACAGATAAAATATAATTCGAAGAAATTCAAATTTTTTTATTACATTTTTACGTAATTTATGATCTCACTTTATTGCGAAATAAGGGGAGTGGTAAACCTCGTCGTTCGAAAGTTGATGACAAATTAAAAGATTAAACTTTTTAGGCGATTACATCAGATTTTTATTTCCCATCGAAATGCATTCATACTTCTTTCACTGTTGAGAGTTCGCAATAAAATACCGCGAAATATTGAACGAGACTAAATTAATTTCTTTTCATGCTTTGACCAGCGAGAGCAAACAATATAATCTCCTGGCATTGCTGAACCCCCTAGTGGTTCTTCTGGGGGTACAAATCTCGCGAATTGATAAACGAAAACCCAATTTGTGCTGTGCTTTTGGCGAAACAACTAAAGTTAACCTAGAAATTATTGTAACGTCAAATAAAGTATACAAGACCCGTTTTTGGACAAATTGTAACAAATATTGTCATGGTTTTTTTGTGAAATCAAACAAAGTTTTCCATGCCAAGGGAAAGCACGTGGTTTTGCGTCTGGATTGAATAAAATCGTAGCTTCTATATAACCACGAAATATATTGATATTAATTGTGTTAAATGTTAAATTTTCTTGGTGCAAACAAATCGACGTTGTGGGGTCAAAGTGGTATGAAAATTAGATTTTTAAAAAGCATTGGGTTGGGTTGGGTTGGGTTGGGATGGGATGTTCAATTTTTTTCTTAACACAAAACATATTAAATACATAGAAATTTTAGTTTTTTACGTTTTACAATCTGACGTTTTTAAAATGAGAATACAGAAAATTTTATCTTTGTTTGATTCAAATCAATTTTATACGAAACTCTTCTTGTACGATTGCATGTCCAAAATCTGGTCTTGCAAACTTCGTTTGACGTTTCAAGAATATTTTAACTTGAGTTCGTTTCGCTAATCACACAAGACTAATAATAATTGATTTCGCAAGATAAGTCGTCATGCATTATGTGCTCTTTAAATATCTATTGAATTCGCTAGCGATGCCAGGAGATTATATTAAAAACGGTTAGCTAACGCATCGGTACCTGGTACAATCGTTCATGATTGCATCGCTCTCATTGGTTAAAAGCGATCCCGTGGTTTCTTCGACGCCGTTACGGTGATTACAATCAATATAGGGCAAATGTCCCCCACGTTATATGCATTGCCATGCAGTCGGTGTTTTACACTAATTTTACAACTTTTCACAATTTTATGTGAATTTTTGACATAAATGGCTTTAAATTTCATACTTCGTCGCTTATTAGTTTACATGGTTTTAAATGCCTTTTTCAATGCATGCATTTCCCATGATGTTGGGTTGGTTCGGGTTGGTTTGGTACCAACTCAACCCAACCCGACCCAAACTTCTTTTATTAAGAACATCATGAGTAAATCGTACAACCCAACCCAGCCCGACCCAGCCCAACCCAACCCAACCCAATGAAGGAAAATGAAAAGAATATAGATGGGCTGCATTGAGTTGGCTGCTACCAACTAATTCTTAATCTTTAGTCGAGACCCACACATTTGTTGTTAAATAACCAACGTTTCGATGCCTTTTCACTCCGTTTGACGTTTCAAGAATTTCTTGGCTAACTTCGCTAAACTTGGCAATCACAAACGACCAATTATTTTTAAACTTACGAACTTTGTGGATACATAGCCAGCTTTGGTGATTTGTTAGGTTGAGTTGGGTTAGATTGGGTTGATAATTTTGCACTATTAGGTAGCAATTTCTAGCAATATTGTAAAAAAAATCATAAAACACCAACGTGTGGTACAATTCGTAATTAATGTAGTGAGCATGCGTTAAAATGCCATGAACATTAATTAAACTGGTTGAATCTGGTAAGGTTGGATTATTGATCGATCGTTTTGTGTGTCCTGTGAACTCGTCGGCAAAAAGCACTTAAATTGCAGTTCAAAGTAATCCGTAATTGAAATAAAACAAATTAATTTAAAAACCAATGAAGATGACAATCAAATGAATGAGAATAATTTGTCGGCGACCTAACTGAAAACTTAAAAAAAAATCGAAACATTTTGTGTCAGTTAACTTCCTGGTTGTAACGCAACATTTTTTCATGCTTTTAGTTACACAAAACAACGAAAATTTCCTTCGACCCTCGTCACCGGCGAGTGAGGCGTTTCCGTCGCAGCGGACTAAGCCAAACAAATAGCGCCGCATTTCCAACTTTTAATTTCCGTTAAGCTAACGACCTTACTTTGTACCTGTCTTCGGACGCGCGCTCGAAAAGCTCCGGGCTTGTCCCCGCCGGGGCGAGCTTTCGGGCCCGCATCAATCTTTCCTACGGCGGCCTAGCGTTCCCGTTTCATTATGCCGTAGATTCATCTTCCGCGCGCCAGACTGCGCGTTTCTTTGCTTTTTTCGCCGACCGTTCTCCTTCCGCTTCGCAGTCCCGCGGGTCCACTAACCTAACGGCCCGTAATTTACGAGGCGTTTGATTCACTCCCGACGGCGCGGATTTTCGCCCGTCAGCCCGTCTCGGGAATCTTTCGTTTCGTTTAAGCAAATCGGCAATTATCGAGGGAAATCGCCGGGAAAAATGGGCGATATGAGGCGGCGGCGATGCCGGCCGGGTTGAAGAACCCGATGGATACGGGGAAGCTCGGGCACAAATATTGATTTACGTCGTTGCAGGCGATAACCAAGACGGTCGGTCTCTCCCATTCCTAATGCATGTTTCTCTCGCATCGCGGAATGGGAATGAGATATATGTAAATGTCGACGGACGCCATCTGCAACGCTAACGCGCACCAGCGGCGGAGCCACACTCGAGTATCTCCGTTAGTGATTTTTCTGTGGATGACGACGTCACATATAATAAAACTTTTACAGTTCTTACAGTCGATTTTTTTTACATACAGACCTAAGCTCTCTAAAATTAATCTATGTATGGCAGGTTTAGAGTAAACAAAACTATGCTTTTTATGCATTAGATAAAATAATTCAACTTTATAGCAGAAATAATATAAGTTATGAATGAGCTGTTTATTTTAGCGATGACTTTGGTATTCACTGCCGACGAGATGAAACAACACTGAAACAATATACAAACAAATTCGTTCCACGTTCATTTTAAAATTTTAGAACTTGCTGTGAAAAGCTTCAAAAAGTTTACAAACGCACTTATAATCATCTTAAACACGAAGCAAGGAACAAAATTAAACTTTTTCATAAATCGTTGCGATCCAAACCTATTTTAATCTTACAATTTTAATCAGAAGACTAAGATTCATGTGCATGAAATCGGTCGATATAATTATAAAAAACAATAACATAAAAATAAGAAATTTAATTGTTACGTTTGTGACTGGAAATTGGAAAATATCGTTAGAAAAAATTATATCATTTATAGATATAAGTAAAAAATAGTAAAAAGTATATATAAAAAAAATATATTTTATTATTTTATTATTTATTATTTAAATTTGCATTACAAAGATAAGGCGTAAAAACACTTTGAGCTAATCAAACTGTGTTGGAGGCTAACGCTCATTGGTTCTCAAGTACATTTCCGCGATAATATAAATTGGTATTTAAAATTCTAATTAGATTTGCAGGCATCTCAGTGAAGATGGCATGCACTCGTTATTACAATAGTCACTTTAAAAGGGTGCCACGATGCGGCTGTAGTCGGTATAAATAATCAAACGAGCGACTCAACCCAACAACCCAACAAATCAAAGTTTGCAGATCTGAATCAAAGATTTTTTAAGGAATGCACTTCAAAACTAAAATCCGCCTATCGTTGCCGTTATTAAATAGTTTGTTAAGTTGCTGCGAATTATATTTTATTTTGTCTGACGATGATCCCAAACCCAACCCAACTCAACCCAACCCAACCCAACCAAAGTTTGCAGATATGAATCAAAGACTTTTTACGAAATGTGAAATATTTCAAAATTTATTCTAAAATTGAAACAAAAATTTAAACAAATTGTTTAAAAAAAAGTTAGTTAAAAAAATTCAAAAAACCGAAAATATTTATAAACATCTAAAAAATACAAAAACGATTTGGAGATTTAATTAATGTTTAACTAATATTATAATTTCTGTAGAATTAACAAAACAAAACAGCCTTCATTTTATTGAGGTGCTAAAAAATTTAAATAGTGACATACAAGTCAAAAATTAAAAATAAATGCAAATGGTTCAAATTCCAGACAATATGAAAAAAGAGGGAAAAAAATTTAGTTCCCTTGTCACTTCAACGATATCATTCTGCCTTAACAACATAGAAAAATATCACAATGTTTTATTTTTATTATTATTTATTTAGTTCGAAAATGTACAAAACAACGTTGATTTTATTGGCGTGTTTGACAAAAAGAAGTAAAATTTTCAAAAATTCTGTTCAACCCAACCCAACCCAACCCAATTCGATTTCATCAAAACCCCAATGCATTTTCATCAAACTTCAATTAAACTCGGTCCAAACCCAATCCAATGCAATTCAGTCTAAACTTTTGTGATAGAGGGCTGGTATATAGTTTCATAGACTACAGACCATCGTTGCTATGGTCAGGTATCAATAAAAACTGATCGTAGATACCGAAACAAATCTGTCCGTCGAATCAAATACGGGCGGTGGTTGTTTAATTGGGAAAGCAACGTAGCTAGGGATTTCATGCGATGTCAAGACCTTGTGAGCAATTCCACCGCCCGCTTCGTGAAACCGAAAATTAAAAAAATAACAAAATACGATTTCCAAAGAGATTAAACAAATGTGTTGGGTTGAGTTGGGTTGGGTTGATGCAAGCTCCAAATGTGTAAAACATCATCCTGCGCATCGCAACCAATCGGTTTCGATTTTGCAAATCATGGTCACAGACAATACGAGCGAGTCAATCAAAATGAACGAGGAGCTATCCAGTGATTATAAAACTCGAAAACTAGACCAATTTTTGTTACCAGAAATGGTTAGCTTTTCTTCACCTACAACGGCAGACGATTATCTTTTATTTGTCACAGAAACAAAGGACAGCACACTTTTCACCGATAATTTTCTTGCATTTCTCGAAAAATGCAATGCGAGCTTAGAAAAAGTAAACTAGGATTGAGGTGGATTGGGTTGAGGTTTTTTCAATTTTAGGAATTTTAACGTTCGATTCCAGCGGTGACATTGCTACGCTTTTTGTACTTTAATGCATTCTGTCATTTTGGAATTGAAATGACCTGCAAATCAATTCGGCAACTTTAACTGAACGATCTGGAATGAAGCTCGAGCATCCAAACGCAATTAATGACGAAGAAAATTTAAAAAAATTGTTTACATTTTGACATTTCAGCAACTTATTTCTTTTGCATTTATACAATTTTTATTACTTTCACCTTTACAAAACGATAACTTTTGATCGTTGTTGTAAAAGAGACATTTTTTGAATTTCATAAACTCTTATAATTTTCCCAATTTTCCAGCCAGATGGAGTTTTTAAAAAGCAAAATAAGATTGGGTTGCGTTGAGATTCTTCTATGCACAGGTGGGCGAGGAATATGTTTTACGTTTTTTGAAACTTTTTGACATTTCCAAGGCTTAATTTTCCACAATTACGACAATTGCGACTTTTTTGACGATTCTGGGCATTTTCAATTTGGAAGTTGTGACAATTTCGTCAAATTTAATTCGTAATTTCGACTTTTTTGAAATTTTCACATTTTCGATCACATAGACTCGTTTTCACTTTTTTACGTCTTCAACCATTTTGACAATATAATAATTTTTCCTTTCCCTCAATTACTGACATCCAAAACTGATCATATTGATCTTTTACACAAAAACTTTTGCCCCCAATTTTATTCCGCAATTTCGAATTTCTAGCCACGCCACTGGACCCGCCGCCTCCTTGCCTCCTCGCATTCTCCCGACGCGATGAAATAATCATGCGGCGTTTCTCGGAGCGCTCAGACGACGTTTAAACACAAACGGCATTTACATTTATGATTTCGTGGTCGTAATCCGTTACGCAAATTTCACGTAAGCGACGTCAATAAACGGAGTATCTTTGACTAACTCGGTTAGTCGGCGGCGCGGAAGAAACTCCGCGTTACGTATTTGTGGGTCTGCGCATGTGTTTGGTAATTTTCCGGATTATGGTGTTAACGGATCCGTCGCATATATGCAAATTAATTCGCATCGTCGGTAAAAATATTCGAGATAATTGTGTAAACGATTAGAACAATTAAATTAACTAACTGAATGGGTGCTGAAAAATACGAAAAATTCTCAAACCTAAATAATTTGTGATTGTTCGCGAATTCTTAAACTTAAGCTTGAACTTAAAAGTCGCTGTTGGGGTCATAAATCGTTATATTCGTTTGTATGCACCGGATGCAAGTCGTAAAGAACGCCTTTTTATTTATTATTAAATCTTCTGTTTTAAATTAATTGAGAATAATACGAATTTTACCAGCTCGTCAGCCATGCTTCAAAAACTATAACAATATAACATTTTTTTTGTTAAGCTTCGTGAAAAGTTACTAGGTTTGTATCATGCATGCAAATTTTTATGTTCACGCATAAATTAGTAAATATTACCAGCATCAATTAGCAGCCAGGGAATCTTCCAGATTTAAATTTCGTAAGCACACAATGGACCTCGCCGTTGTTTTCCCCGTCCGTACCACAAAAGATTTTTTCGAACGCCGCGATCCCTGATAGCAAGGATGCATTTCCCTCAAAGAACAACGAGATTAAAAGGCATCCCCTTAAACGAACGCTAACATAGTCGAGCTATTATATTTACCGGCAAAGAAAAATAAAACTCGCCCCCGGTTCAACCCAGTTAAGGTACGCTAGAGACATTCCCTTTGTTGCAATAAATCGTGCCCGCGTCTCTCCGTCCATTGAGGGGGAACAAAAAAAAACCACGTCGCGATCGAAGCGCACGGAAAAAAAACAAATCCACTTTTTCCCCGCTGCGAAATTCAAAGCGCAAACTACGATTTCCATCTGAATGCGCGGCCGGCGGAAAAACTAGCGCGATAACGTTCAAATTGAAAGGGGAAAATATGCCGGCGAGATCTCGAAATGACCCCGCGCGCCGAAAACGTCGCTCGTTCGTTCTGTTCTCAGTTTCATAAACCGTAATAAGAAAATATACAGTAATAAAAGTTTGCCGGGAATGGAAAAGGGATTCCGGTATTTTCTAGTTTATAACTTGGAAGTATCTGCGATAAAGATGCGCCGGGGACGGGGCGGGGGGCGTCGACGTCGACGGTTTGATCCCTTCGCCCCCGCTCCGGTGTTTCGCGAAGTTTTAATAAAACACGATTTAAACAAAAATTACCGCGAACGCAATTCGTTAGGTTTTCTGGTGCGAATGGTGGGAACGCGTTATCGTCGCAGGTGGATTGTTTACCTGTGACGATGTGCACCTGTTGAGTTGACGGCTCGGTTTGAATAAGCCCCTCGTTTTCCTAATTGCGTAAGCCACTCCGATCCGGATAAGCCGGTCGTGGCCGTCACCGGAGCTTTCACCGCGACCATTTTTCCATTAGCACTTGCAGGTCGCAGGATCAATCAGCGACCAGTGCTGTAAGTTCAATTAGGCGAAATTTCCTGCCTAAATATTTTTTTTTGCTTTTTTTGAATTTAGAATAATTTATTTCGCGATGAAGTACAAACGAAACTAGATTAAAAAAAAAAAGATAGGGAATCAAGTCATGACTTAAAATTTATCATTTTCTATAAATGATGCGTAAGATATTGCACAAAGAATAATTTTAATGAGAAAGAAATTAAAACGAATCATTAAATTTAGAATAAAATTTAAAAAAATAATCCAACTTAACTATATAATGACTGCAGATATGACAATGTCCTCGATATAATTAAAATACTAAAAGGAGCTAAAACAATGTGTTAGCTCTGGATTTTAAATCTAATTTAAACATATCTTGTAAACGTTCCAACGATATTACGTTTCGTACTAAAGCAAGATTGAAATTTGAATATTTTGGTATACATAAATACATAAAACAGCCACATTTGCATATAAATAATAAAAAAAACACACCAAGAGTAAAAACACGTAATAAGAGGCTACTTGAGACACAAATAAATGCAGATTTATTGCACAAATCATTCATTAATAAAATAAAATGTGGAATAACAGCAGTGTTCGATCCCACATATGTACACATCAGAAGATTTAATTAAGTAAAGATTTGTTATAATTATTTTCTAGATATGTAGAATAGTTTTAATATTGGTAATTAATCCCGAAATCACAACCCTGTTCAGGTACCGCGGTTCGCAGATGCGACCTTTGCGACTAAAGATTCGGTCAAACATTTATGGCCCCTCGAACTTGCGTATTTTCCCAAAGCATCTGTTGTACGGTCACGTAGAGAACATTCTCTATTATAACACAATTTCAGCCCGGCAATTATCCCATAAATTCCCTTTCAAAAAAAACGTCATTTTACTACTGCAAAAATCATCACAACGCTACGGTTGTAAATAAGCCACTAAACAACGTAATTTAAATTATTATATGGCATGCACTAATGGGAATTTAGATTTTCTAATCCTCTTAGAATCGGGCAACCAATTGTCGGGCTGAACATCTAATACCGCCTAGCACTAAATAGAGACATTTCGTTCCCACAAGTGATATTTAGCGAACTTCTATATATTAAGAAGGTTTCGCCCTTAACATTCAGTATAAAAGCCATATAAATCGAGAATCATTCGAGTAGTTATGCACATCATTCAATTTCATTACAACACAGTACAGAACAGTACAGTACACCACAGTACAAGTACTCAGCTACATGGCATCGAGCAGCAGCTCAACGGGAGTTGTAGTAACAGTCGCTCCGATCCTGTACAAACGGTACTAGTGACGAACAAACCTTCAACACAAATTAGTGTAAATAAATAGTGTACAAATGGTAAAAAGAGTTTTTTCTGCAACCAACCGTTCGAACGATTTAATAAAGCCCAGACAACAGCGGCACATATCAGTGGCGTAAATCGCGACGTATTCGAAATTCTCGTCAATCTTACAAATCGCCACGAGTCGAGTATGTACAGTGTTGTACATATGAATATATTTGCACTCTTTTATTATTCTCGATAATTTCTACAACGAAATTTCTACAATTAACTTTTTCTTCACTCGCCACATAAAAAGACATACACAACGTACACAAGACATAAAGTGAACTGTCACACGGTCAAGGCCAACCGAGCGCGGCGCACAACATCGACGTCCGTTTCATCCACTTAGCGCTGAAATTTAAAGCTCGTAAACGCGCGGCGCGAAATGTACTTGCGGATTTCCGCGACCGAAATGCACGCCGGGATTATCGCGGGAATAAACAAGATATTACACGAAACGATAAGAGGATTTCGTTTTTTGCCGGGGCGGCCGCACAACGAACGGTGAAACGATGACGTAAATGAAAAATATATACGTTAATATTAATGCGATGTGCAAATAACGAAAATGATATTGTTTGGGGGAAATACGAGGTTTTATACGCGGTGCGTGTGGATGATATTTATTTTATGCCCAGCTGAGCATTTCGATTAATAAATTTGGTAATTCGCGTTCAAGAATCTGTGTTTCATTTTAGATGTGGAGAACTAGTTGTTACCGGATAGGGGGGGGGGTTATATTTTATGTGGAAAAATTGTTTGGAGATGGTTTGAAAATAACACATTTTTGTTTTGTTACAATTATTATTTCGCACATGGTTCAAGTACATAGTTTGCACTTAACATATGTCCCAGCTCGCGTAATTCGTCTACTACACCTGCCCTTTTATGAAACAGAAAACCTACACTTGTATTACAACATATATACAGCTTATCTCAACAGCTTAAGTAATCTTCTCGTATATTCGTTTTGGTTCCATATCTTGAAAAATGGGAAATTTCGTACACGGTGCGTGTAGACATCTATTTGATACCTTGACCTACATATTTCGATTAATAAACCTAACTTCTTGAGCAGCACATCTGACATTTTTATTCGAGGTTACCTTTCGAACATGCTTGGAAAATCACGTCGTAGCTCATTTTGATGTCATCGGTTAAAAAAAACACAATAATTTACTGCGCATCCAAGCAACAAATTTGTAGCCACCATTGTTACGCCGACTGTCATTTTAATTGGCAAACAAGTGCACTTCGTTAGTAGCGACACTTTAATTATTCGTCGAAACAGTGATTAATGATCCTAAACTAAACTGATCGATAATTTTACCAATTAACAGCTAGTTTGTGACACATGCGACTGAAATTAAGCTCCAAGTAGGCGCAAGCGTTTGCTTTGTTGTTGAATTCACGAATCATAAAGCCCATGGAACACAAATAACGACGTACAATTCAACGATAAGACTACCTCTATGGACTAAAATATTTCATTTACTCCAACTAGGCTAACTAAAAAAATTATTAAAAGTTTATTAAATTGATTATATTAACCACACGAACGTGACGCGATCCAATTTGCATTGGAAAACGTAAAATATTCCCAGCAACACTTTTCGCATACTCCGCTTTGTGGGAAAATTTTCGCATCTAAATTTAAGTCGAAACTTTTTACGGGCGATAGACGACCGTCGCGTTCGCCGCGCTCCTTTGTTTTAGCCGTTCGGGGCACGTAAAAAGCTCGTTCCGCGAGCCCCTTAAAAAGTTCGTAACGAGTTCGCGGCGATGGCGTGGCTTGCATGCTCATTTTTAAAGGTGCCTGCCAAGATGCACTTTGGAGCGGGCGAATTATCTTTTAACACTAGAGTGAACGTGCTCGAAATGACCATTAGCCGCGTCTAAGTTTCATTTAGATTAAGTTCGCTGGCACTCGGGCGTCTTCCGCTGGAAGGAGAGCGAAGCCAGACCGAGCGCCGGGGTCGCTCTTATGAAATACGTTGTGTCGGATGCATGTGGAGGAGAATCGAGATTTGCTTCGCTTCACGCCGGTCAATAGAAAAATTGTTTATGGGTTTGGTCGATCATGACGATTGTGCTAATCGTATTGATCATCAAAGTGTTTAGGGTTTTAAGGGTAATCGTCAGTTCTTCATTTATTGTTAATTTGATAAACAAAGAGCTATGCAATAAATTACGTTGTTGCTCTCATTAACGATGATTGTCATTTAATAAGTTTGCGGTGGCCAGGTTCAGTATAAGAAGAATATTTAACTTGCTTATACATCTCACTATTTCTTGGACAGCAAATCTGACGTTTTAGAGCACTTTGTTAGCGACACTTTTGCCGAGACTGTGATTAATGATCATAAACTACACTGGTCGATAATTTTAGCAATCAAATAATTTATTAAAAATAAACTAATCCCAGTGCCTTTCTTCATCATCGGCACGACCGACGAAACCCAACGCAAGAAAGTCACCCCGCCATGAATCCTAATAAGTCCCCCATCTACATAAGCACGTCGAAACGGAGACAATTCCTCCGTTGTCAGATCAACCGATCGCCATCTCGCCCGGTCCCCTCTAATACCCTCATCTCGAGCCTTCGCCCCCGCGCCCCGCCGCCGCACAGCTGACCGGCCCGGGGCGCAGTTGCTGCCGCAAATTGAATTTTCAGATTTCTGGCCACCGGCGCGCCATCTGCCGCAGGACGTCGGCTAACAATCGCACAATGATATGAGTTTTTAAATTGCATTACTTTGTTTGGCTCGCGGCCATTTCGGCGATGAATGGACGCGTCCGTACGTTTAATCCGACGGCGGGGGCTAATTTACGACGGGGCCGTCGCGCACCCGACGGCAAAAAATAAAAGAGTCCTAATTCCGTCCCGGGGAGCGAGCGAACGAGCGGAAGAGGGAAGCGCGGAAGTGGGCTGAAGTAACGGGGAGGGCGCGGGCGGGCGAAACGGTTCCTTCGAGAGTCGATGGAAATTCATCAATCGGATTTTACTGCGGCCGGGGAGATACGGTAACTGGATTTTAGATATCGCGCGTTGACCGCACTGACCTCCTGCGATTGGAATCGATAGCGGTCGCAGTGTCACGATAACTTTTTTCACGTGCGTCCCCACTCGATTTTGTTTGAACGAAAAAGTCGGCCGAATATTTGGTTCGACGAGTTATTACTTTCATGTGAGCTTTTCATCACCTGTCAATTCCCATAGACTTAATTATAATACAACTAAAAACATCAAAACAATATTTTATCTCCGGGTTTTAAAACCGAAAATAAGCTGCAAAGTTGGAAATATCAAATAGCTGAGAATTTATTCAGATCGCGTCATCTGTTTTAACCAATGAGAGTGAAGAAATCGGTTCGACAAGGCGACCTTGTAAGACGAAGTTATATAAACTACAGGGGAGTACATTTTTGAACAGCGCTGTGTCTATGCCAACACAAGTGAAAGTTTATAAACGTCAACGAATTATTGACATAATCTATCGATAAGGTGACAAACTACACAAACTGGAACTACAGGACGTGGGTAACTTAAAAATTAATTTTAGAAATTCCTTGGAATGAAATTGCTTTGGCGATGATGTCACAATTAATATCAATTAAGTTGCTGGGTTACTAAACCTAACGGAGTTATTATAAAATAATTTAGATTTGGTTGAGTTGACTAGCTTTGAATAAATTTTAGATGACTTCATCTTAGTTACTAATACAATCCAACCCATCCCAAATCGTCGATTCAGTAAGTCAATCCAACCTAACTGTATAAGTTGGGTTTGTTACTGATTATTTACTTCGTAATGATACTCAAACCAAACCAGTGCAACCCCCCCCCCCTCCACTCGCCCAAACGAATGCAGCTCAACCCAACACAATTTCATTTTTAACGACACTTTTCAACTTAATCCTTTAATAGAAATGCAGTCTTTTAACAGAGTTGGTTTCGAGTCAACATAGTTTATAAAAAAATTAGATGAGAGCCGATGTCATATCTTCTAGTTTAATTATTTTATTTAAACAAAGTGGAAATATTTCACAAAAATATCGTTGATCGTCAGATGACTCACCCAAACGCGAATATCAATTGCGATACAAAGCGAAAAAAACTGCATTGGAATGAAACAGAAATTTTGCGTTGACATAATCGATAATGCAAGCTTGGCTCGTTAGGTGACAGGTGACATCTAACCTTAAAATAACAATTGAAATGAAAGCAAACTACGAGCTTTTAATTGGGCTGAGCTGTTGTGTTCATCAACCCAACGAAATACAAGCAACGTTTGCTTGAAATCAAAACTCGATGCAGAATCTACACACGTCTTGCTTCGCTAATTGAAAGCTACTTTGATGCAAAGGACGTCTACACTTGACGCTTTTCTTATGGAAACCTAGTTTCGATCCCCAATCACACCTGTACAATTATTTTTGCGTGGGATGATCCGATATGAAATCATCCAAGCTTACAATGGACCTACATTTCGATTCAACTAAAACAATAACTGTCTAGATTTACTAGAAATAATTATTCTGTATTATAATAATTTATCAATTTTATCCAATTATGCTACATTTTGGTATAAGAAATCTTAAAGAAGTTCTAAATCAAATGAAACCACAAACAGCATTTTCGACGAACTACTATACGACTCAGCCTACGATATTCAACGAAATCAACAATCTGGCAGAATACGACGAACCTGCAAATTCTTTCAGCTTAATTCATCCATTTATTTTTTTTATTTTATTGCACTATATTATTAATTTATCACAAAATGTATACAAAAATATTTATCGCCAATTTGTCTGTAAGCTAGTCATGGACAACTTCTAAACAATTTTCAAATTTTTTATATTATTATTTTACAGTGTTATTATTTTATTATTAATTTCGGGTTCGTCGGGTTTCAAACTGCAATCTCGAGGCCACCGCCGTCCGTTTTATCGACGCGAACTAAGACGGCGCGCAAATTAAATTTTCATGAATTAATATCGACTGTGGCGCGGCCGCGTCCTCTCCGTTCGCGTTTTACGACCCGGAAGGCGAAAATAAACGTCCGGTCTCGCGGAGATTAAGCTCCTAGGTGCGCTTCTTCGATTCGCGCGATTCCGCACTTAAAGGGGCGCTTTCGAAATCTCGTCGGAGTTGAGGCTGCGACGGCAACAAACTCCGAGACGCACCGGCAATCGTCGGACGATCGATTTCGCTTCACGACCGCAATAAATTTCGAATTAATCTGATTATCGGACGTGGGGCTTCCATCGGAATTTCCGCGTGAAAAATAACGTTGGTGGCGTTGCGATCAAACTCGACACTTTTTGACGCACGTGGTAAATTATATGTAACGGTTTATCAATGAAAATCTTTATGAGTACTAGTGGAGTGAACGATTATTTTTTATTCGAGCAAGACGCCATAGAATAACAACCACAACGTGTAGCTCATAGCGTTTTTAATAATACATGGCGATCCTGCCACTATAAAATATTTTAATAAGTTACTAGGATTTAATTAACCACCCGGATGAGAACTCCTTAACAACCACAGCAGATGAAGAATGGGATATTCTATAGCAGATATAATAATAAGCTAACGAACTTAACAATGAATCCTGGCCACATTAAAAGTTATCACATGGCGATCCGGGCAAAATGAAAAGGCAAATTAAACGATTTTGTGCATTAAATTTCGGAACAAATACTGTCATCTGACGATCAACGCTTAAATTAAAATGCAACGCAACCCAACTCAAATATAATTATTATGACGTCACGTTAAATGTTTGCATTTTGCCATTTATTCTAACTGTTGTTGTACGTCTAAATGCTGTAATCTGACGATCGACGCTTGAATTATGAATTTGTTTAAATATTCGAATTTTAATTCAAAATATGTCACCTGTCCATAGTCGACAAACTTTATTGACGAAATCAATGCTGTTTGAAAAAAATCGATTTCAATTTTAATGAATTAATGAAATTGAGATGATGGGTATGTTGGGTTGGGTTGGGTTTACTTGAGGGTATAATTGAACATGTTCGTTAGAAACGAAATTGGGTTGCATTCGATTGGTTTCCTGGTAGTTGCAGTCACCTTTTACTAATCGACCCGACTCAACGCAATTGGGTTTAGGGTTTGGATAGTAATGCAGTCAGGGTTTGCCGTTTGCACTGACTTCAGTCAGTACTTATAATGAACCCATCCCAACTATTTTCCACTGATAGTGGCTGGGTTTGATGGAAACTCAACTGAAGATAACCCAACCCAAACAAGGCCAACCCAACCATACCATTTTTATGTGATTCCGTTAAGTTCGGAGTTAGCTAGTAGCCTCGACGATTTTTTGTTAAACGTCACTTAGAGTTAATTCAAAATTTATAGAATATTTCAAAACTCATTCCTGTGATATTTAGCATGGCATTATTCAGGAAATACTTCATAGAATGTTATCGATCTAAGCCTGCGAAATTAAAATATATTTTTGATTGTGCAGGAAAAATGGCCCGTACTGCACTTTTTCACCACTATTTTATTACATCATTTTTATCTACTTATTTTAACTTATCTAATTTATATAATTTATAATCATAAAAAAATATATGTACATTCTGATGCACAATTAGGGGGTCGTACGTTCCATATCGATACGTTACGTGACGGAAATCTTTCGCCCGGTCACATCCCCCCCATCACAGTGAATCACCGCGCCTAATGGACACCGTCGTTTATTTACATTAGGTCTCTTTCCCAACGAGTGCGTTTAAGCCATCCCTCCACCAATTTCGCACAATCGGATCCCTTTTTTCGCCCTCTCGTCCTCGACGACGCACTCGACGTCCGACGCACCGCAAAGACAATTCGAGAAATTGATTGGATCCGTCCGCCTAGGCAGACGGAGACGGGAAACTGACGTCCGCAGCCAATCGCGATCCGAACGGACCCACTCCGGTTTAATTACTTCGCGAAACTTGGAGCGACGCGCGCCCCGCCGCCGAGCCAATTAATTCGGAACTTCCTCGCTCTAGGAAAATACGTCCAAGTTTGCGCAACTTTTGACGCTTCAATGGGCGCCGCGGACGCATAATAAATTGGCCGTAAATTTCGGCGTCTTGTGCGCCGCCGATACCGCGGATGGATTTATTGTCTTCGGCTTGATCCGTCGGAGCTATCGAGCGGTTTGGGGTCGGTGCGGTTCGCGTGAAAGGAAAATTCAAATTAATTTTTTGAGATAAAATTTCGCTTAATTTTTCTTAAAACTGCGAAGTTATCGAATGCAATTTGGGGATTGGTTAAGCCGCGGAAAATCTGTTCGGTGTCGTCCCGCCCGCCCAAAAATAAAATCAGCGTAAGGGCGCAATAAAACCGAGCGGGCGTTTTTCATCGCTTCGGCTATAAACTTCCCGAGTTAAGCTCATTTTCGTCTCGACACGTTTAGAGTTAATTTCGTAAACAAGCTGCTTCTTTCACTCGCGCCTAATCCGCTTAAAATTTTCCATCGGCGCGCCCGATAACAAAAGAGCGCCGCCGTCGCCGCCGCCGCTTCTCTTCGCGTTGTTTACGACGAAAGTTTCCGTTTTGTCTCGTCGGAGTTGAGGCCTTTATAGCAACTACACTTCAATTACAAAGCTTCGACACGCTCGCGGTAAATCAGTGGAATAGTTCGGAAAAGCGCTGCCGTTGTGTCTGGGATGTAAAATTTACTAATTTCACGAAGCGTCGTAAAAAATAATAGTTTTAATTATTCGTGGTGTTTTAGTGCGTTTGTTTGTTTAATTCTTTTCTAGGAGTTTTCATCTTAAACAACATTTACATATTATTTATATTTATTTATTTCCGGTTTACACATTAGTGTACATTGATTAATAGTCCTGTAGGTCACTTTGGCAGGTATTAATGGAAACAATTACAATTTTATCATCCGCCATTTTTTTTAATGGTTGTTTCCGATGTTTCACCATTGCTGAACTCGATAGGTTTGATTAGAAAAAAATACGTCGATGCAATCTATTTTTAACCAAACCATCTTCGAACACAACGTACGTAAATTTCCAATTCGAAATTTATCCAGCCGTCCACCGACCCCTCGTGAACGACCGTATCTGGCGATGCCAACTTCGCGTGTCCGCGTTTTTTACTCTCCTGTCCTGTTACGCCACTGAAGCCATTCCGCGCAAAAAAGAGAGTGGTTTCCTCCACGTAACCGCTTTTTGTCGCCGTCGTAGTCGTCTGCGCCGTAATGGCAACGAAGGACCATTAATAATGCGCTCGATCCATCATGCCGTGCCATGGATATTCATGTCGCGGCGGATCCGAGCTCCCAGCACGTGCTGGATTCGTCCTCCGACGGCTGACGGATGCCCTCCATTTACCTCGCCCCCCCCCCCCCCCCGCGCCGCCCTCCCGCTGCAAAAACAAGAAGACTGCATAATGAAACCCCACGGTATTTGCACAGAACGCGCGATCCCGGCGCGCATCCAGCCGGCCTCCGGGTCATTTACTTTGAGCGTCCGCCGCGAATCCGGGGAAGCGCCAAACGGGAAACGCGAAACTGCAAGACCGCCCTGTGCCGGATCGGAACGTCGAATATCCGCGGCGTGCACTCGCGTGTTTATTTGTTTTGCGAAACGTTTAATTTGTCGGGGACGACTATTTAGCGGTGCGCCCGACGTGGGCATGAAAATATTTTTCGACTTGTCTTCGCGTGACGTACGAATTTAGAAGTCGTTCGCCCTAAATACACAATAAATGTAATTTACTGCCTTGTAAATATTATCATTAACTGTTGAATCCTTTAAAATATTTTAATGAACGTTGTTTCCAAACAACGTCATCATGCAACTTTAATTACATGACTTCTAACAGTTTCGACCTAGTTTTTTATGGATTTAAGCTAAGAAGTATTTAGATTTTTACTTATTGCGTGCTGCACATGAAAGATATTACTAATTTAAGATTTTTCCAATAACTCATTACGGTGCCCAACGTGGGGATAGAACGGTAGTAAAATGTGTTGTGTTGTGCTGGATGAGCCAACTTTTCCCAGATTATAATAAAACGAATTTAAACGAATGCGCAGCTCTCCAAGATGAAATAAAAAATTACGTCCCATCGATTCGTTCGCCAATTTAATTGTTCTTAATACCAGCACGCACGACTGTAGGCTGTAGCGGATTAATTGATCTATTTCATTTCATTTATGCAAAACATTTCCACTTGCTATTTGAACCAGCACGTAGCAAATTAGGCCGCAGCGGACTAATTTGATAAAAATAAATAAATGTTGTTCTCTTTGTTCCAGGTGAAAAGCCATACAAATGCTCCTGGGAGGGCTGCGAGTGGCGCTTCGCCCGCTCCGACGAGCTGACGCGCCACTACCGAAAGCACACCGGCGCCAAACCGTTCAAGTGCCGCCACTGCGAGCGCTGCTTCAGCCGCTCGGACCACCTGGCCCTGCACATGAAGCGCCACGCTTAGACGGCCTACCTCTACGCCGCATCACTGCCAGTTACCGCTAGTGTACATAGTTAGGTGTGGACTCTCGGGGCACACGTAGCGAGGGTATCCTCAGTGATGTTCATTCCTGTGATCGACATCGCCGGCTAAAGCCGAACACACCTTAAGAGAGAGCATTTATTAATGTAGATGTAAAACGTCGCGCCGTCTCGCGGACGACGCACCCGCCGACACGAAACCCGCCCGCCTTGACGCACCAGCGATTCGCCCGAACGGGACTTTGCCAATGATAATCCAAGTTGTCTTTGACCTAATGGTGTTGCGATGAATTGATCAGAGCAAAGTCGAGGTAATACTAAGCCATCACATAATTCCTCAGTCATATTTTTCACCACAACTGAACAAGTCTTTCTGATTTATTTTACTTCAAACGTAGGAGCAATTCCAGTGGTGGTTAGTTAATATGGTTGACTTGAACTTTAAAGTTATGTCATCCAAACTCTACCTTAACACAAAACCACCCAAGAAAATGTTGTCACTGTATCGTTCATCATCATCATCATCCACCTTCATCAATCACAAAACCACCCAAGAAAATGTTGTCACTGTATCATTCATCATCATCATCATCATCATCATCATTCACCTCACCTTTGTGGAACTAAGCTCTTTTTAAATTCATATGGTAATGATAGACTTGAAGTGCAAAGAAGATCATTTTATTTTCATTGTTAGAATTGCAGTATTTTTTATATGAATTCATTTCTCGATAGCATGTTCGTTACTATCACAGGTCATTCCCTTTGAATTGCGGGTTTGTTTTGAAGATGATGCAGTAAAACTTTTTTTATTTTCAATGACTTCGTTCAGTACCAGTTTGGGTCAAAGATTTTCGTTGGAATATATTTGGGGCAAAGTCGAGAAGTTCGGGAATGATATCTTTCAAAATCTGTAGTATAGTGCATGTTATGTGCATTTTCGATGCAACAACATTTGCAGTTGCAATTTATTAGTTTAATGACCAAAGTATTCGTTGAAGTGGCACACGCAATAAAAGAAATCTTGTGCAATATTAACGTAACCTCATTTTCGTTTCGTTCTTCGCTCTCCGATTCGGGGTAATCCTCGGAGAGAGAGACAGTATGTGCAATGATCGCGGTGGGTCGTCGGAGAGACGTCGCGACGTCCCTTAGTCATGTTAGTTAGTTAGTATGTACGAATGTGTCAAAAGTATTAAAATGAAGACTGTGCTGGCGCACACGGTTCGCCCGATATTAGGCTATATGTCACTGTTTATAATAAAAAAAAAATCAAAAAACTTAATAGCTCGAACAAAAAAAAGTTTTCGCGAAAAAACTGATAAAGAAAAGTATTATAATAGGTAATTATATTTTTGAGAAAGTGACCTTGGATGAAAATCTACTTTTTTCAAAAATGCAACGACAGCCCCTCGGCGCCGGCGCCCTTTTAGCGCGCGCCGAGGCGAATTTTTCTGCGGCAAATTGGGCATTTCGAAAATTTCGACCATAAGAAAAAAATCGACGCCCGCGCGAACTAAGTAGATAAGTAGGTTTAGGGCATCGCGAATCCGGAACCATTTTTCGACCGAAACTTCCTACTGTCCCGAAAAAGAAAAATAACCGACGACGCGAAATGCTTCCGGTCCTTGCACTTCGAAAACTTTTATACGACGGAAATTAAGTGTAAATCAATGCTTTTTCTTATGCATCGAAATGGTTGCAATTCCAACTTGCTTCTCGAACGCATTCCCTATTAATGCATTCTATATTTTTACTCCCATCTAGCGTATAGTGTGAGAGAGCGAGAGCGTTTCGATAGAAAATGTGCGAGCGTGAGAGGATAAACAAATGTGTTATTACGAGTTTTTAGTGTTTTAATATTAAACAAAAAAAAGAAGAAGCATTTTGTACAGCTGCATGCTTTATTACTTCATTATAATTACTAATGTTAAATTAATTGTGAGTGTGGGCTCCTTGTAAATTGTCTAATTGGGCTTTGTTTGAATGATAGAGAACTTTCCCGTTCTTCCTTAGTGTAGTCAGAGTAATATATTAAAAACTAGTGTAATGAGTTTTTTTACCTGCTAGAGCGAGAGTGTTGATGTTTTCTTTTCTAATTTTTATTGTTGCGTGAAACGGCGACCGAAAGAATTACGTGCGCTGGCAAAATGAAACGTTTCGCAAAACTTCGTCATCGGCGATCGCGATTTGTAAATACCCGAGAAGATTATTACGTGGACGATAACAATTGTACATATTTTAATTGATTTATTTACCCATATTTAACTTGTTAATTATTACACGCAAATGAAAGGCTCGATCTTGTTATTATTAATTATTGTCGAAAAAATATTAATTTGTATATATTGTGGAAAAATTAAAATGATTAAGGATTACAGAAAAACCCAAGCCAATGCAACCCAACCTAACTCAATACAACCCAACACAACCAAACCCAATCCAACCTAATTCAAAATCCTGATATTTTTATTAATTGTTGTAAAAAATATATCATTTTGCAGATTTTCATTATTAAAATGATTAAGGATTACAGTTGACTAACCAAACCCAACCCAACGCAAATGAAAGGCTTGATCTTGTTATTAATTATAATGAAAAAATATTCATTTTCATATGTTGTGGAAACATTAAAATAATTAAGGATTCCAGACCAACCCAACCCAATCCAATCCAACTCAACCTAATCCAACTTAACCCAACCCGATCCAACCTAACACAACCTAACCTAACGCAACCAGCTCAATCCAACCCAGCCCAATCCAATTGAAAAGTCTTTTTATTAATTATTATGAAAAATATATTAGCAGATGATTAAGAATTGCAGTTGACTAACCCAACCCAACCCAACCCAACCCAAATGAAAGGCTTGATCTTGTTATTAATTTTGTGAAAAAAAGATTAATTTTCTGATTAAGGGTTTGTATATACGTTTTATTTATATTAATTCGTCATTGTCATTAAATCGTTTGTAAATAAGTAGACGGGATGAGACGGGTTAGCCATCATTAGTAGAGTGAACGTAGGTACTCAATCGACCCCCACCACTGTGTCACTTACCCAGTAAAGCAGAACTCGTGCACATGTCGATAATGTAGATTTTTGTACCTGTCTTTCAACCCAAGGTCTTCAGCCCAATTTTATCAGTATCCAACCAAACTTAGAGCATCCTCTACCATCCATTACTCTCAACTTTGTGCGTATACAGGTGTATAGACATATTGACATACAAGCAAGGAAACAAGGATATGTGTACTTTGTCTTTATAGCAATCTGCCTGTACAACCGTATGACTGTATAACTGTCTGGCTGTATATTGCTCTGTGTTTGCACCTGTATATTGTCCTGTCTATAACTGTATATTGTCCTGTCTGTACAACAGTCAACAGTATATTGCTCTGTCTCTATACCTGTATATTTATCTGTCTCTGCACCTGTCTATTGCTATGTTTTCATACTTTTGTACTGCTCTATCTCCATACCAGTATATTTCTCTGTCTCTATGCCTGCATATTGCTCTGCCCCTATGTTTGTGTATTGCTGTGTTTCTATACCTGTATACTCGTATTGTGTCTTTATGTCTATATCTGTATGTTTCTCTGTCTCCATACCTGTATACTGGTCTATCTCTAAGCGAGGATATTGCTTCATCTCTGAATCTACATATTCCTCTGCCCCTATGACTGTGTACTACTGTAAACCTGTATATTGCCCTGTCCTTAATTGTATGTACAACAGTCAACAGTATATTGCTCTGTCTCTATACCTGTATATTATTTTGTCCACTATTAGCCAGTCATGACGGATAGATGTCGTCATTGGCTGCAGTCTATATTACCGACAATGTTGGTTTAATTGCCGTTAAACAACCTTAAGTTCTATATCTATATTAGTTCTGTATACATACTCGTATCTACATTATCGACTAACTTCGAGATCTCGACTTTTTCTTTTTCTTCTACCTTGTCGCATACGTTCAGCAGTGGTGATGGTGACATAGACATCTTAGCTCTTCATTTTAATATTTTGTTATCAAGAACAAGATATTGCATTATCAATTAATTTTTGTGCCAATTGAATTGACTTTATCAATAATTGCGAGAATTGTAAAAATATTTTCAATGTGCGTACCGAAAAAAAAATCGTTAGAATCGATAATTCGAATTCTTAATAATTTAAATTTTATTTGGGATATAAATGTACCAAGGAGGCTCTTATTTTCAATTTAAGAAACGACTACTTTCATTTGATTTATGTAACGAAAATCTCTGGTTGTATAAATAACAGCAATAACAAAAAAATCCAATTTAATTTTTTTAACCCTCATAATTAATTACGAGTTCATTAAGATTATGGACATAATTTTGGGCAATGTTTACGTTTATAAAATTTAAGTAAGTCATGTTTGAATTGTGACGGGAATGGCCCAACCCAACCCAACCCAACCCAACCCAACCCAACCCAACCCAACCCAACCCAACCCAACCCAACCCAACCCAACCCAACCCAACCCAACCGAAATTAATTTTTTTTTCAAAATTATTATTTCTAAACAAAATATTTTGTTCTGATAATTTGTACGCTTTTAAACAAATGCATCTTTGGCCGTTAACGTGGATCGTATCGCTTAAAGACATAGTGCCATTTGAACACCGTGCCCCACACGGTTGGGTTGGGGGTGATTATAATTAGTTTGTCATTTTGATTTATTTTTGGTTTATTGCAATAAACTTTGGGATTGCTAAAAGTGTTTCATTCACCGACTGACTCGTCCAACTCGTCATTTTTAAATGTTTTACAGTCGAGTACTTTAAGACTAGGACTAGATGGACGGGGTCGACAGTGCGTGGCAATGAGATGAATTAGATGGTCGTATCGTCCGTTGCGATTTTGTAGAGCCCGCAAGCAGGCGCTGATACAGGGGGGAGGCAACGGGGGCAATTGCCACACCCTGAATTACGACCGACGCACTTTATTTTGACCAAATTTTAAATTTTAAAATCGTCATCACTTTTTTTTAACAGAAAAATCAAATTTATTACATGGATAACAAACTAAAATGTTATCATTTTTTAAAATTAAAAACGGATTTTCCGAAATATAGGTAAAACAATACAAAAATGCCCCCCTTGAGCAAAATTCTGTATCCGCCCCTGCTCGCAACCTCTCGCAGACTTCTCGTGCCATGTTGCATTGCGCACATACGCCGGCCATTCTTTCGAACCAGTGCCACTAGACAGTCGTAGGTATCAATGAAGTGCACAGATCGTTGCAATTTCCATATCGAATTATGATGAGCGATTGCACTAGTCCTAGCCTTATGGAAAAATATTAAAAGTTCAACTTAACGATTTAAATTTAATATAAAAATTTTGATCTAATTAAAGCCGATTATAATTTTTTAAAAATGCCCCCAAATCTCAAGTCACTTGCACTGCACTTTGAATAATTTTTTAAAAATTCGTTTTACTCAAATTAGAGTACGTTTTATTTTAATTTATTTTTAATTCGCTTACAAATAAATTCCTCAACGACAATTTAAAATTTCATAATGATAAGGCACCACATTCAATTAGTTGTTTGATACCTTTCGACATATTTAGATAAATATAGTCATTTGTGTACTAGTGGCGAAAATTTGTATATTTGTCATTTTGTACTCTGGTTGGGGTGGGGTGATCGACTGATATAATCCAATGTGAACAACGCTGGCTTAATATAAATTTAGTAAATAAGATGAGCCTTTCTTCGTTTTTTTTTGATTTTGCAACGAAGTTTTATTAATTGTTAGTGGTTTCTATGCATGAAATAAAATATTTGCGACCACGATCGATTTTTTTTGTTATGTGGAAATAAGTTGGTGGTCAAGTCGAAAGTAATTGCTAATTAATTTGATCAGCAGTGGTTTGATCTGATCAAGAGATCAACGAGTAACGCTGCTGTGGAGTTTTGCGAAACATAAAAACCAATGCACGTTCGTTTATGATTTTATGAACAAATTTACTAGTCAAAATTATTAATTAAGAAATACTGTAATCTTTTCGTAGTAAGGTCATCCGTGCGTTTCGGGCGCCGTTCCTGCGGGTGTTTTTCATTTTCGTTTGAAACGATTGCTCTTTACTTTGCTTCCGTCTTGTTGTTTGTAATCGTCCGGTCGAAACCGGCCGTCGTAGAAAAAAGAGTTCCCCTGACGCTAGTTGTAAAGAGAGGAATTGATTTTGTACAGTTTTATATTTTACCAGTTGCCATATATAAATAAAGAAAAAAATACGCGGGCGTTGGCTTCGACCGGCCGATCCCTGTTAATCGACTTAGAGATGACGTCGTTTCGTGGTATTCGCCTAAATGTTCAATTTTTGAATGTCGTCTCCGCGGACGTCCGCGACGAATCGCCGGGGCGCCGCCGGCCAGAATTTTCCGATTTTCCGTGCCATACACAAACACGAAATTGAACCACCGTTTCGCTAGGGTTAGGGTCGAAATTTTAGTTTTTAGGGAGGCGCGCCCCGGAGATTCACCCGGACGCCCTGAACTGTCTCTTTTGTTTTAAGTACACTCGCCGGCACCAAACAGGCCGGAAATAATTAAGGTGGTTAGGAAATGCGCCGCGAGAAGTTGAACTCCGCGCGCGCCAAGTTAATCGAAAGAAATTTATGTAAATTTTAAAAATCTTTAGGTCATACCAATTTGTAAATAAATTAGTACCCAGATTGGAGTTTTTCCCCCTTCCGATGGATTTCCACGCGACTTTTTTTTAAATATATTTATATTTTCCTCCTCCTCCTCCTCCCCCCTTACATTATTAATTAAAACGAACGTGATATAAATGAAAAGAGAGTGAAAATTTAAATTTTCGTAGCGTGTAAATAATTTATTTGATAACGAAGAGAGAGAGAGAGAATTTTTAAGAAATCTTATATATGTACAGTCATCTACATGTATTTGTAAGTTTTTTGCGGGGCGCGCGCGCGCCGCCGACGAAAGACGGCCGGCTGCGAGCAGCGGCGACGTTTCGTCTCGGCGCGCGCGCTCCGGCGCGTTTTTTTGAAAATTATATTTAATATATTTGTTTTTATCGTAAAGAAAATTAATTATAAATGTGCGTCATACAAAAACAAAAAAAGTCGGCGAGATATCGTACGCTAGCTTGTATTTCCGCTCAGTGCAAAATAAACGTACGTTCCTGTTAAGTTTTGTTTTATTTTCCACACACGAAAATCCCAATAACAAACACAACACGAAAATTTTATTCTTAATTAGAATAATATGACATCCATGATGTTCCGACGTCCGTGTCAATGTTAAACAGCGTTTTTGTCGGTGCTGTTTTTAATGCGGTGGGGTAGCACCTTGCCAGACGAGGTAGGTAGTTTTTCAAGTGGATGTTATGGCAGATAGATAGAAACGTATAAATGGGTAGCTTGTACTATAATAAACACCCGTTCCTATTAACATTTATTTTATTTCACACGTACCCTATTGAAAAACGCGTGTTATAAACACGAGGAGCGTTGAGAACAAACGTGTGGTGATTGATTAGATTTTTTAATAGAATATAATGTTATCGAACCCAATGCAATGAAAAATTGAAAAAAATTGGTCCAACTTCGATCAACTCCACCCAATTCAATTTGGAGACGAAGTTATCTTAAGGATTTAATCGAAAATCGCAGATCAATTTTTCCCAATAAAATTCAAATGGATGTTGAGGAACCACAAATCCAATTTAAAATCTCAGTTTTAAATTGCATTTTGTTCCTCGTCTCCACGAAGTTATCGCCATGACATCTATTTTCATAACAATGTTGAAATATTGAGTTGGGTTGGGTTGGGTTGGGTTGGGTTGGGTTGGGTTGGGTTGGGTTGGGTTGGGTTGGGTTGGGTTGGGTTGGGTTGGGTTGGGTTGGGTTGGGTTGGGTTGGGTTGGGTTGGGTTGGGTTGGGTCGGGTGGGGTCGGGTGGGGTCGGGTGGGGTCGGGTGGGGTCGGGTGGGGTCGGGTGTTGTCGGGTCGGGTCGGGTCGGGTCGGGTTGGGTTGTCTACATAATCCGAGTTGTCGAACCGGATGCAATAAAAAATTCTTACAGATTTAGTCAAAAATCTTCATTAGCAATGATCATTTTTTTCTTTAAATAATCGAACCTCAATCAAATCAACAAAATTTGATAAAATTTGTATCGCAGACACGACTGCGTAATAAAAAATACGTTCAGCGATATTGATACTAAAGACGTAAGACACCCAACCCTATGCAATCCGAAGAGAAAATTCTTCCATAGATTATAGACAAAATAAAATCTAAATCAACATTTCTTCAAAGCTAGTTGAGCGAAAAATTATTATAAAAATGTCGAATAGAATTGCGAAAAATGCGTATAAAGATCCTCGTAAAGACCCAATCAAATTGGGTTCAACCTAAGGCAACCCAACCCAAGTCAATATGGGGCGAAAATCTCATCGGGTTAATCTAAAATAAAAAATAGGGACAATGACATTTATTTTCATAACACCGTCGAATGAAATGTTGGATTCATTTGGGTTTAGTTTGGGTTGGGTTAGGTCGGGTTCAATATTATTCCACAAGAATATCAAATATAACCTTAGCTTGAAATACTTTTATTATTTTTTTAATTCTATGAATGATTGCACCCAAAACCAACTCAATCCAATTCAACCCGCTTTGGTTCAAACGATAGCAATACATCCCAAGCCAATCTGGGTCAAAAATCTTGAATTCCAACTATAGATCAACATCAATTGAATTCAACGATACTCGAGCAAATGATCGTTACAAACATTTTTGCCAATCAGGTCAACGTCGCAGATTTTTCCCAACAGAATTCTAATGGCAACCGAGGAACCAAATGCAATTAAAAATGGAGACGAAGTTATCCCCGTGACATCTATTTTCATAAAAATGTTGGATTGAGTTGGGTTAAGTTGGGTTGGGTTTGGTTTGATCGCCTACATAATCCGATTTATAGTCAGCTACCAAAAGAAGCCTACGCCTGGTTAACCATAAAGAATTGTGTTTTCGAATGCAATGAAAAATTGGAACGAATTTAACAATTCAACTTGGGGACGAAGTTATCTACAGATTTAATCGAAAACTAAAGTTACAATGATAATTTTTTTTTAATAATCGCATCTCAATCGAAGCAATAAAAAAATGATTCAATTTTTATCGCAGACTTGGCAGCTTATTGTTGTTGTTGTTGTATTGTTGTTTAATGTAGTAGACGTAATAAAAAATGGGATCTGCCTTAGCTAGAAATACTAAATACATTATTGATTCTATTGAAGATGGCAAGCCAATCCAATCCAATTCAACTAAATTTGGTCCAAACTGAAGCAAATGATCCCAAGCAGATCTGGTTCGAAAATCACAACCCTTCAGTTCGAACTGTAGCAGGAACATTATCTCAGTGTATACAAAACATGTATCAGTCATAATTAAAGCAAAATGGTAATTCAAGACAACGAGAAAACCCAACAGCACCATATGGGCGTCATCGTGTAACCCAAACCACTAGGTATCAGAAAGTCTTTAATACGGATCACTATGGTCACCTACTGACCATTTTTCCAATGGTCACACTTCGTCCTCATACTCAAACACAACAATTATAGTTAAACAACAATCTTTCATTCATTATCCTGAAATGATATTCTCTTTCGTATAACTGCAAAAGATATTTTATAATTCGATGGTTCCTGACGCGATTTTTATCAATTAAGTTCCAACGGTCATGTCGATGTTGGAATAAAATATACACCTCGTTGCTAGTACAACCTGATGAAACATAAATGTAAATCTGAGAAACAATAATAAAATAATAAAGTCAAATAGGTGCATTGCTGATTGATTTTTTTTCGCTTTTTGGGCTCTACTGGTACCGTAATGGACGCGTTCGTTTCCACACCACATAGTTATTTGATTAACCTGTCAAGTTTAAGAATTATTCGACTCTGAGTTTATATTAAATTTCAAAGTTGAATTTGTTTGCTTGGAAACTGTTTAAAAACTATATCAACTAATATCCTTCATCAGGACAGTGTTACCAAAGCTGAGGTCTATATTAGTTTAAAAAAATAAACCTAAGTCTACTTTCAGACCTAATAAAATCCCTGATTGTTAATAAGAGACCGGACTTGTGCTTAGGCCTACCCTACAAAAATGTCGATAATCGATATCAAAATTTTTCCGAAATGTGCTAATATTTAAAGTTGTAAACAACTGGAATTTAAAGAACTTCATCGATATTAAATTAACAATATATTTATAAACACGTCTCCGGTGGATTCAGTCGGATTGTTAAATCGAAAAGTTCCGAGTTGTTTCAACGAACTGCAATCTGCAAAATTATTAAATTTCAGATAAAACATTCTGGTTAAAACATCTGTTCCGGCCAAACTTCCTCTCAAACGTAATTTCCGGACGTCGACCCGCGCGATCGGCGGCCGGCGCAATTACGCAACCGATTTTAATAACAAGACTCGCTCCGCCGGACGCGCGCCCGCACTTCGCGCATTTAATTCCGCAACGAGGTAATTTTTGCCTGCCCCTTAATCTTTTAATACTTTAGAGTGCAGGAACGGCGGCGGCGGCGGCGGCGCCGCGCGCCCGGATTTATGCGCCCCAAGGAGCGATCGGTATCGGCGATATCTCGACGAACGCTCGGCCGAGCAAATGGGTCAGCGAAGACTACTAGATTCCGGTTTTAACGGCGCCCGTTTTCGCCTGGAAATAAGACGTGCGGTTAGCCGGAGAGGATTCGCTCATAAATAGTTAAAGCGGAGGCGCTTCCGAAGTGTGCGCGTCGCGCGCCTGCGGTCGTTGTTATTGAGGAATCGGTTAGCGTTCTTTCGTTGTTTGCCCCTTTTCGGGGTACTCTTGACCCGGTCGAACGATCCCCTTCCGTCGCTTCCGCCCCGGGAGACTTTTGCGGTGCCATCTCGGTAATTGAATGTTGCGCGATTCCAGTAAAACGCGAACGAGTCTAATGTGGATTCTGGTTTTGAACAGTGATTCAGCCCATATTCTTGAACAATACCTTAAGTTAAGTTAGTTAAATAATATGTCACTTTAGTTATGACTTTTCAATGTAGCATCAAAAGGTCTCAACTTTGTGAAACTTTTTTTATTTAAAAAAATTAAATACAAAGTATCGATTTGCGACGCAGGGTATGCGTCGCTCGCATTTCGAGCTGGGGGATTGGGTTGGATGTCGCGTGGCGCTCACACACGAGAAGGCGGGTACGACGATAGCGGCTCCGGTGCCCGCGTGCTCCGAATTTCTAATTAATTAGCGGAGTATCTAATTCGCTAATTGGAAACACTGCTCGACTGTCTAATGTGACGCCGCGACGCTTCGCACCTGCGTCGGATGCACGTGATCAACGGCGACGGCAGAAACAACAAGAACAACAACAACAACAACGCACACACGCCGCCCGTACGCCCTTTATAATTAAGGGGTTAGATTTATGTGCGGCGGAGATTTATTCAGTTGCGGGGCGCTTGAGTGAGTTGTGGCGCTGCGCGGGAAATTTACGATTGGAAGCGGTGCAGTGTCGTAAACGCTAAAAGCGCTGTACGTACATCGATCCGCATCAGCGTTCATAACAATGTACTTCTCTGTTTTAACGGCCGATGCGGACTTCAATGAAATTGTAATAAAAAAAGATCAATGTCATGGAAACAAAAATGGATCAAATATTCGTCGCTAATTTCAAACGCAGTTCGCCGCAACCCCACGCAGCCACCACAAAAAAATAAATTAATCCGTAAAAAACGCAAATACGCTTCCGACGGTCGCGTCGGGAAATTTCCGCCGGCGAAGCGGTCGCTTTTGTTTGGAAATTTATCGAAAAGAAACAAATGAAAAATTAATTAGAAATTTAAGCAGTTGACGGGACTTTGGGGTAATAACGACGCGATGGATTTAATAAAAGTCTGAACGAGTGCGGTTCGCGAACGACTACCGCTGGGGAAGGGGGAGCGGAATAATTTCGCGGCGATCTTCCGCAAATACAGTTTTAATGTGGCCCGTCTTGATGGCGATGTTCTCTGGCAAAGGCGGACAATCTTATTTGAACAGTTGGCGGTTTTCGGCGACGCGTTATTGTTGCTGTTGTAATGGTCGTGTTTGTGTCGAGTTTTCGTTTTGTTTCTATATCCAAACGGAACTTTCTTTCTGGACGTGCTATTATTTTTTAATTATTATTATAAGATTGTTAGCAGCAAAACGCGCCCATCATTTGGACAAAACGTGTGATAGAACTGTGCTTTTACGCTTTGGCTAGGTTTTTAGAACGGTGGTGATATTGCATATAGTAAACTATGGCACGTAACTAGTTCACCGTATGTAGGTCGTATTATCACACTTTACAATTAAAAAAAAAACATGTCAAACTAAACAAGGCCATATAAGGAATAATATACAATACGAAATCCTTCCACCAGCACTACGGTTAACTATACAGATCGAATGAAAGTGATGCACGCGGAGTTCGATTGGAGTTCCACTGAAGTTCGACTAAAGCGTTCGATTTGTGCGGCGGTGCTGTGAGTTACTGTGAGCGACGGTTCAGAACGTGTATGAAGCAAACACACTAAGAAGTTTTGCTTGATGGCTGTTTAACTAAAATTTTCGTTCGATAAAATCTTCATTGTTTTTTTCGCAAATTCGTTTCTTTGGATATTCGTAACATAGTAATATATTCAATTAATTCAGCATCTTCCATGTGGAGAAAAAATGTCACTGCACTATATATATATATATATCTTTAATGCATTAACTTTTTTTAATTTTATTACGCCTTACATCTCCTCAAGGATTTTGATGACGAATTCTGGGAAGCATATCGGAAGTTTGTTTATTGTTAATTTTGCTTAGTAATCAAACTTTGTCCCTCTCCCAAGTGGTTGTAAATATTAATCCCATTGACCTGTCGTCTCTAAAGGTCGTAAAGTAAAACTGAATAATGTAAACGTCTATTACATACAAAAGCTATCCCGTGTTATATTATGCTGTTTATTACAACCCAACCCAACCCGACACAACCCAACCCAACCCAACCTACTATACCGTAAATAGTTTTTACAAAAAATAAAACAGCAATTAAATGAAACTCAATCCACTACAGGTTAGGCTAGGTTGTCGTTTTGTTTTTTTTGCAAAAAAAAATATTCAATTGTATAGTGGGTTGGGTTGGGTTGGGTCATATTGGGTTGGGTAAAACAGAACGAAAAACAATAATAAAATAAAACTAACGCTATTTATTATAACCCAACCCATTCCAATCCACTATAGGTTGGGTTGGATTTGGTTGGGTTAGTTACGTTGGATTGGTCCCAACCCAATCCAACAGCATTTTAATTTTATTGTTGCTCTTTTGTAAAAAAACAATTTATTGTATGGTGGGTTTGGTTGGGTTATGTTGAGTCGGTTTATAATAAACAGCATTAGTTTTATTTTATTGATGTTTTGCTTTTTTGTAAAAATTATTTATCAAAAGCGAAGCACTAAGCACTATCAAACGTAATATTTCACGACCACATTTAACGAATAAATGTTTTACATTTTTTAAATTATAGTAGTACGACCGTATCCAGTCATTAATATTTTCCCTGAATCCCGACGTGTTAAGTGTATCGAGTGAAACGAAAAAACTTGTCGAACCAAAGCTTCAGTTAGATCGAAGAATTAATGCAGCAACTTTTCTTTCCTATTTAAGTTAAGTCGTTTATAAATAATATAAAAAATATGGGACCTAGTACGGAGCTATGAGGTACTCCTAAGTGTGGGTCATAATCAATCAGAACATTAATTTTACGATTTGTTAAAAAAATAATCTCAACGTGTTAAACTTATCAAGTGAATATGGAAAACAACATGCAACAAATTCTTTAGTTAGATCTAAGAATAATGCCACAATTTTTTGTAAAATTACTTAAGGTAAGTCGTTTATAAATAACATAAAAACGAGATTACCTAGTACGGCGCACCAAGTACAACATTTTACTATTTGTTAAACACGTAATTAGTCTTAATTTCGCTCAGTAAGGGAAAGCACGTTATTTGTGTCAAGAATTAAACTCCAAAGTAAAGTAAAACGGCGTGGCAGGTGTAATATTAAATTACCTGTTAGGGCAAAAAAGAAACACAAAATATATTTCAAACCAATCTTACGACGTGCATGCAAGATTTATTGACGCAATGTTGACAAATCTAATCAATTTATTTTTGTTTTCAAGAATACAGGATACGTTTATTGCCTATGACAAAAAATGACCCTTGCCCTCTCCCATTCGCCACCCCCAACCGTGAGTGGCGATTCCAATTTCTCGTTTTATTTCGTCGAAGGTTACGCCGCTCCGGTCGCGTTTTACGGCCGTTCCGACAACTTTTTCGCTAGATGTCACCCGCGATGACACTTATCTGTTAGCAAAGTAACACCGGTGGGTCGACCGCGCCACAATAGTAAACGTGACGACCTCTTCGCCACAAAGTAACTAAATGCGCTTTTATTGTGGTCGTTCGCGTGTGGGGAACAACTGGGACACATAAAAAACCTCCTGCGCTTTTAGTGTGGACTTTACGTCAAAAATTAAGAAACTTTGACGAGAAAAATTCATCACATAATAAAAATAATAAACTCAAACGATATCGACCTTCAACGAAAAATTGGGATAATTCAACGGTGGACTACCGCGATGTTGATGGACGAGGTGCCACCGACGGTAATTTTTCGTCCGCACGCGGATCATAATTGGGGATGGATGGGGTCCCGCTGAAAAAGGGAGGCTCTTTGATGGGACTCGGAAGCGTATTTTTTGCGTCCTGTCGCCGCTGATGAATTGGCGCCGCGGTTTCGGGAGGCGAATTTGCATGGCACTGATGATCACGATATGTGAGAGGTGGGCGCTTTTGATTAATTTCCGAGGGGTAAAACTTTGTGTTGCGGCGGTGCCTGTTCGGGTGAAATCGCGACGGGTGCGGATTACGCCGATCGTTTCGATGCGAATTTGGCTCGAAAAGTGCGATCCGGTTGCGAACGGTGTAATTTTCGCAGGGTCGACTTGAGGACGAGGTTTGGTTACGGTGGCGGCGTCGTGTTGAAGTTTTATGTAAATCGCGTGAATTAATTAAGGTGGGGCGGAAACTTTGGTGTATCGCGGGCGTGCACAAACAACTGACTTATTAATCAGCATACGTAAACTAGGATGCAACAACTACGTTGTTTGAATTAAGAACTCGTTAACTCAGTACACCGCATAATTTCGGTGCCTAAATAAACGACGAGCAGAACTGTGCCTAGTCGTGCGGAATGGCAGTGTTATCGTGGCATAACGAAGTAACCTTAAGGTCGTCGATTAAATGTGTACTATATGAGGACGGGTTGTGTTGAAATAACCTAATAACGTATGTAACAAAAATTTTAATCTATCAAGTTTCTCCTGCAGTTTGACAATATATTTGTATTTACAAAGTTTTACAAAATGTCCTACAAGTTAGAATTGCCGAAGTTTTAAATCAGGGTTTTAAAACGAATCTAGGCCGCGACGTTAAAAATACATCTACATCGAATTATGAAAGTGTATGCGCATAATTTTTTGCTACCAGGAAGGCGTGTACTCACCTCAATAATTTTAATAACAGTAAAATTCTCATCAGACGATGTAGGTATTACTTGGCGACTCCTTCAACAAAATTGGGTCGGTTTGACAATCGGTGATAATATCTGATGTTGTTTTAAGTTAAGAATCACATAATATCGAGAAGTATCACAAACACGGTTCGGTATGCAATGAAAACAAGCAAACGCGCAATAAAATAAAGCGCGAGCTACAAAACGAATCAAAGATAAGCGAAAACGGAGATAACGGAACAATTCCGCAGACTCTTCCCGAAAACGACGTCTTCGGAAAATTGCACGTCGAAGTTTGGAGACTCGCCGTCCATAACGCCGACACTTTTTGCCCGTTTTCGCGCGCTAATCGGAATTATAAAATCGGACGAGAGGGTTAACCGCCCGGAAAGTGGTAAAATCTCGGCCATTGATTATGCGCATGTTAAGACGTCGGTCTTGGTTTTAGTTCGCTCCGAGTTCGAATTGAATTAGTTACGGAGCATAAACCGCATTAACCCCATTCATGCGCCGCTCCTCTATGCAAGCGGTAATTATTGTTACTTGTTACGCTTAATTGGACAGAAGCGCGTTCGAAAAGTTCGTTCGTTCGGCGGGATTCGCCCCCCCCCCCCCCCGCGACCCCGTCGCGCACTTTTCCAGCTTGCGACGACGCCAGCCGGCGGAAAATTACGGCCGCCTCGTCCGAACAACACGTCGGCGGACATGTCAGTCGCGTTCGCTGCGGATGTAAATTTTGAATTAATTAAAACTTGCGACGGCGTTTCTCGCCGGTTTTGCGCGGAACGAGTGTTAACGAGTTAATTTTTCGGTGCGTTTTTCCGACCGCGTTGAATCGCCGTCGCGTGTGTTTTATTGGCGTCGAGGAGCGAAAACTTTCGAGTTGAGTTTTTATTGGGAAAATAAGTTCGACGCTGTAATTGCTGCAGTGACGTAGTTGGACGCTTTTATACACAAGCAGTGCAAATTATAATCGCAAACACCTTTTGGGCGGTGTCAATTGTTAACGAGTATAAGTGTGTAAATCAAAAAAAATCAAGAGAAATTGAAGTTTTTTCACCCATGGTTTCTACGATTACCTTAAACGTTTTTTTTATATGTATCATTTCCAATATTAGTTTGGCTTTGTAAAACCTGAATGAATCTAGATTTGTAGATATGATTGGCAACAAATATTTTTTAAATCTACGGTATTATCAATAGAATTTATTATTGTATAGTAAAAGATCGTAAAATAAAAAATTATTTATATAAATCATTTCTTTAACCAAATCTCACGTTTCGTGTTTGACCAATAAAAGCGGAGAATCAATCCACGCACATTTAATTATAATTCATTTAAAATACATATCTCAAATGCAACGTGAAAGAAATAATAGCTCAATGAAAATTTCATTGAAAATTGAAGGAAATATTTAACGTGGAACAACAACAGCCATCATCAGATTTAATTGACAAACTGACAGTTATATATCAGATTAATAAGTTAAACGTCAAACTGGTAGTTGATTATCAAAATTGTTTGTTAATTTGTTAATTTAATAATCGAATTGACCGTTTAACGTCAAACTCACAGCTGGTCTTCAAAGTCATAACTAACGATAAAACTTTTCAATTGACAGTTAAATGTCAAATTGAGACTTAAACATTAAACTCATAATTGATGTTCAAAACTATTTGGTCAACTAATGGTTCAGCTGACTGTTCAACCTCAAACAGGCAGCTGGTCTTCAAAGCGATAGTTAGTCGTTAAACTTCGATCTAGTCGTCAGAACTAGAGTAAGTTGTTCAACGTCAACTGGCAGATAATCGCCAACTGCCAGTTATTCATCAAGCTGACAGCTGCTTGTCAAAGTGATAATTAGCCACAAAACTGCCACAAAATCGTGAAAGTTAATCGTCAATCGTCACGTGACGTGTAAACACCAAACTTTAGCAAAGATTAAAAGTCAACAAATTGTCATTGAAACTGTCAGAAAATGATCACAACTGACAGTTATTACAAACCTGACTAATCGTCAAAGTGTTCGTAAAATTACAACCAATTCGTCAAACTAATCATCAAACCGTCAGTTAAATACCACATTGAGACTTAAGCACCAAAGTGAAAAGTGATTGGGACCCAACCCAACTCAACCCAATCCAACCCAACTTAACCCAAACCAAGAATATGTCAGCTTTAATAAGGTCGATATTAATTCCATACATTTCGACCATTTACTCGATTTTTCGGAATTGACCTAAAGATGCTATTTGGATGAAATTTCTAGTCGATAAAAAACGAAAACATTTCCGCAAATTTTTAAAGATCATTGCAAATGCATTTTCTAATCGCCAGAAATGTTAGTTGAATCTAAGAGTTGGGTTGGAATTGGTTGAGTTGGGTTGGGTTTGGTTTGTCTGTTGAAGTCAAAAATGTCTTTTTATAACATTGTTGGGTTGAGTCGAAACATTTCTGGATCTCTAAACTACGTGCAAACCCAACCCAACCCAAACCGATTTTTCGATTTTTATGAATTGCTCAAAACCGCGGATAAGAAACGTTCAAAGATTCATTGCAAATAGATTTTCTAATCGCCCGAAATTTTACTTGAATCCAAGGGTAGGGTTGGGTGTTTTTGAAGAAGATTATGTCAAATTTGTTATGAGTTTATTTTTAATAAAGTTGTTGTAAAGACCCCCAACCTGGGTCAGTCCTGACCTGAAAACGTTCGGGTTGGATTGGATTGTGTTGAAGTAAGACTTTAATTTTAATTAATGACAACTATAACTTTTAAACTCAATTGACTGGGAATTTTGTTGGTGAATTATTTATTTTGAATGTATTTTATTAACAACTTTGAAACTACTTTTTATTAACCGATTTAAGAAATTTTACTAAAAGTAAGCAGTTCATATTTTAATCTACTAACTCTTGGAATGCCAAAGATAAAATTGAGATAGATCAGAAATCGGGAATATATGAGATATATTGTAAGGTTTGCAATCAAAGAGCACATAGCACATCTTAGACTCAACAGACCAGAAAAACCAGGGGTATCTCAACATATTTTTGAAACAGGCCATGCATTACCACCAAATTGTCTTAAATTAATCAAAGACGTACAAAATTGTTCAGGACTAGAGAGTTACGAAAGTATTTTCATACAAAGAAATAAACATAATTTAATGAATTCTGACAATAAACCTATACCTCAGTCCAGCTTATTTGAATTACTTAATTTATGTTAGATTAGTTCTGCAACATGTTGTAATTTAAGGTTACGTTTAAATAAATGTTTGTGATTAGTTTTAAAGTCGAGTGGTCATCTCGATTTGGGAATCGGTCATGATTTTATATAATTCGCGTGTGATGCCAACGTAAAGATGAAAGAAGAAATGGACCGGAGCCGTTTAACACCTAAAGGTAACCCATTATTATTTAATATTTTCAATGATTGCAATTATTATGATTTTGGTAAGATTTTCGAAGATGGGTAACGAAAGGGATATGGAGTTATCAATTTTGCAAAAAAAATTAATGTGAAAATTGCATGAAGGCCTAATTTTTATATAAACTACTACAAGTCACTAATACAAGTTCACCCGAACCAAAATGATGGTTGCCGAACACTTCGACCAAAACATTTCTAATCCCGTCCGGCATAAACAAAGGCCGGACTGACATTGACTAACGCAACTAATTAATCTCGCATTAAGGGCTGCGGAACCGAAGGGTGTCCGCCTCTCCTCAAAACCGGCAGTTACCGTCGTTTCCCCGCCGCCGCCGCCGTTATAATTGGTACACGCGAGCTCCGAACAGGTCCGCGCCGCGCAACCGGAACTTTTCCGGCGTCGACGTTTTCGGGTTCGTGCGGGGCCGACGTTTAAAAACACATTATTTACGGGAATTCTCCGGGCGCTTTCGGCCTTTGATGTCGGCGGGTAATTCTTGCGTTTGTGCACAAACACAGCGAGCGGCGGCGGGCTCTCGTTAAGTGTCAAATGCAGTCGCCGCTTCTTTTGCGCTCTTTCGTTTTAAATTTCAATTAGGGCGCGACTCGGCGGCCGGATTTCCAGGCCACTTTGTCGACGGATTCGGCTCGAAGTGAAGCTGTACCAGAAGAAATGATTTATTTATCTGGTGCGATTTCTAATGAAAGCCTTCATTACTAGGTATTTTTCGTTGGATTCTTTGTTCGTTGCAATTTACGTGTCATGTTCCACAGTTGGCACCACTTGTTGATATTTAGTTTATGATTGTGAAATAATCGAATTGCGAAGCCGATTAAGATCTTCAGGTATACTGTGAGTCTATTTGTAATTATATTCACTTCTACAATTTATTTTCAAATTTTATTTAATTTACGATACGCCGACACTTTATTTTGCCAAATCGTTTATGTTCTCCATAACACATATTTGTTAAAATAAACTTTGTGAATGGATATGAAAGAAAGTTTAATTGCTACGTAAGTGGGTAACCTAATTTTTGGTAAGCGAGCGCATGAGAATTGTTGTGGATGAGTTATTATCAATATCAGTTAAAACGAAGGAACTTATATCGTTTACACCCCGTATATTATTTCCGCCTCGTCTCGGGCGTTGGGACTCCAACCCCACCGCCGCTACGCGACCACGAAATTGTATTGCATCGGAGAACCAACGCAACGCGATTCGATATCTCGGCGGCCGCAAATCGAATTTTAAGCCCCGAACAAAGCGAGCGCGGATTACGTTCATTTGGAAGACAATTCAGATCCGCGTCGCCGCCTAATTCTCGCGGATGTTTCGCGCACAAAGCCACCAGAATTTGAATGTCGACGTGACGTCGGAATTAATGCCGCCGCCGCCGTTCTCGGTGATGTATTGCGGCCTCGATCCTCTCTTTCACTCGATACGCGGGCGGGGCCTTACGTATCGGGGATTCGGGCGCTAATGCCCCTCATTGTTTCATCCAATAAGTCACCGCATAAATATTCACGACCCGAAACTCGTACTGCACCTGATGCTCTTACATCACTTATGATAATCTAGATATTGTTCTCGATTATTCACGCGCTCTGGGCACCTATGGTGTGAGTTATGGGCAAAGGGAAGGTGGCTGCCGGGTTTCAACGTTTGTGTTGCATAAAAGGATTACTAGGATTTTTTTAATGGATTAGTTGCCACATAATGGATAACAAGTTGTCCTACTAAGTAACTCGAAATCAAAAATTAAATCGTTTACTTACTTCACTTAGATATTTTTTTCAAAATTCTCTCATATTTTCTTCCGGGGACGTTTCTGCCCTTGTCTCTTTACGTGGCCCAAAATAAAGTGGTGCTTTGATGTTGGATCAGCCTCGACCGATATGTGAACAATTAACTGCGAGTTTACGAAAGACGCATTTCGCAGACATTCAGAAAATGCTAGCTAGAAATCGAGCGAGAAGCGACGACGACAAAGAAGAACGATTCTTCAAAGTCCAAGAACCAGAAAATTAAATCCCCAATTAACTAAAATTCGAGAATTGACTAAGAAAATTTCCCAAGTAGTCTCATTAATTTCCGGCCGATTTTCAAATTTTATCTCAACGACATCCGGGACGAAATCTGTCACAAATTTAACAATAATAACTGCAGGTTATTATTTGACATTTTGTATAAATTTACTTGCGTTTTAGATGTTTATTTCAATAATTTTTACGCGTGTAAAAAAATTTACGTTTGTAATTTAGCCGGTGAGATAAGGTGAATTGTTTGTGAGAAATAAATTTAGTTAAGACCGAGGAAAGTTTAAACGAATAATCTGAAAGTTCAGAAATTTCAGCGTCCGTTGGAAAGATTTCAACTATTTCATTGCATACATTAAAATGTTTTAGTCTAAAGCATTTTTTAGAAGCAGAGCACGTAGCGCTCAACGTGGGTTAATTTAACAATATTTATCGCATTAATATAAATTTCGATGCTCTTCAAACATAAACTGCCTGTTTACAAAGTTATACAACTCAATTTAATTATTCACATCGATCGTAAAAATTACGATTTCAAAATTAACGCAATTTCTAACCCCTTCCATCTTCCCTTATTCTGGTTTCCATTGCCCTTCGTCTTTGACATTAATGGAATTACTGCTTTCCAACCTTGGCTTTCCAAATGGCTTTTCAAACTACTTCCAATTCTCTATGAACTGATTTCAAATTGCCTCTGAACTGCTACACTATGTTCTCCTTAGGCTGCTACTAATAACCAACTAAAAGCCCAACCCAACCCAACCCATGAAATTTTTACAAAGGTGATTTTAATCCAAGTATCACTTATGTCACATCTCATCAATAGGGTTCCAACGGCCTAGTTGTTGAACGTGATGGATAAACATTGTTGTAGTTAATGAATGTTATATTTGGTTTAATTTGTATCTAAGAAAAAGACGGTTGTTTTCGTATAAATCCGAATCAGCAATTTTGATAATTACAAGTTTAACAGATTAGTGTAAACTACAAAGTTTTACAAACAATTAATCCATAATAACTCGTTATTTGTTAATACAAAAATTTTATTTTTATAAAAATTTACATAACATCTAATTGTTCTCAAGTAAATCAAGATCCTAATTGATATTTAAAAAATAAAAGCAAACCTCTTCATATCCCCTATTGTTGTTTCGTTTGCTTTCGTCTTCGACGATACTGAAAACTGTAAACTCTAAACTGCTTCCAATTGGGTGGGTTTGCTTTTAGTTTGATTGGGTTGGACTGAGTTCGAATGAAATGAAGTATGGTTGTGAATATCTGGCTTCCAGGGAAAAAATTTAACTATTTCCGGTTGCGTATTGATTGGTTACGACGTGGGGAAAGATTCGAATATCGTTAATGGTTGTTTAAAACGTCATCAATAGGGTTCCGGCGGCCACATTGATGTTGAGAGTAACTGACACATGGCGTGGTAGGTGTAACATATGGGTGAGGTTTTAGGTATGACTGGGAATTATGGTATATAATGGTATAGATGGAAAATAGCAGCGAATTGAACGCTTACGATATATGTGCCTAGATGAATCTTGAACGAATGGCATCACACATCGTTTTATATTATTTCAGTTCCAGCTTCAATACGATGTTAGGAAACGTTTGTAATAACTGACCAAAAATTGATATTTATTAGAGTACTTAGAACCATGCAATTTCAATTTTAATATATCGGTCGTTTTAATTACCGTGCGATCCTTTTCATCCCAATATGATTACGAAATCGTTCCCAGAAACTAAAACCCCTTGGCATATTTCGCATATGTCCACGTACGCGATTTCATAAATATTAATTCCAATCTTCGTCCAAATTACATCTGCATAATTCACAGCCTCGTGCATAAATTCCCAGCAATCAATCTCCGGTAAATAGGCGACGATCCATTCACCAATTCGAGTTCGAATTAACCCCCGTGCAAGGGAAGAACGCGCGTTAATTTCGCAATCGCGTCGCATCGACGATAAATAAAAACCGCCCGGCTGGATACCGCCGCCGACAACGCGAGCGCAAAATTCAAATTTCCTCCCCCGGGCGTCGCGCGATCCCCGGTTCCTTTTTCATCTAAATAATTAAACCCGGTAGGTGGCGCTGCAATATCACTTACTTTCGAAAACGTAATGAGTAAAGCAGGGTCAGCCGAGCGTAACCTGACAATGGCGACGGAGACGGCATCGAAAATTATGCAACAGTACACCCATTATCCGACTGCGAAGTTTTTCATGTAATTACCAGATACTTTCAGGACTCGGCCGCGCCGCGCGTAACTTTGTTTGCGACCGTGCTTTGGATGCGCGCCGTCCTCGCCTTTAATTTGAAACGTTAAAATGTTTCGTCGTTGAATCGGGGGTTCGCGTGCGTTTTTAAATCTGCGAGCGGATAATTCGTTTCCGAACGCGAACGCGTCGGTTCCGAAATTGCTTTGTAAATGCTTGCGTGGTAAGCGATTACATTGGTTTCGTCTAATATTTTTTTTTGTGATTATTGACCACTGCGTAAGTTTAAAAACTGGTTCAAGTCAACAATCTACATTCATTAACAAAACATTCCCAAATGGATTTGAAATGTTGGTTACAAGTTAAATGTGTGGAATATGCTTTGGTTCACACTAAGTTGTCCAGGGATATGTCATGGACAACAAGCCGAATCTATTGCATTGCCCACAAAAAATGTTTTCCTAAAATTCAAATTTTAACGATCGAAAACTGCGTTTTTTTTTAAGAGGAAAAAAATTGATTTTGTTCATTTTTTTCCTTCAAAGTTCGAAGTTATTGCATAATTGACGTTGCATCGAATAATTTAAGTAATTGTTTTTACCAATCAACAAAGATCGCTGCTCATAGCTTGGTAAGATATTTAATTTTCTAAATATGTTGCTAGAGCAAAAATATCTGCATCGGCTGCATCATCATCAAGACAATAGAAAAAATTTTGAAACGTCAAAACGAAGATTACAGGACCCATTTTTGCACATATGACAAGTATTTTATCGGCCATTCTTGTAGGTTATATCATGTAAACTCTACAAAGACGAATATTCAAAATTTAATTTCTAGTTCATTTTTAGTAACTAGTTAAGTTTTTTGTTTCAAAAATTGTTAAACAATACTTGACGAGAAAATTCTTCATTCTTTACAACTTGGAGAAGTAAGGTTATCACTTAAAGCATTTTTTATTAAAACTATTACCTTGAATAGTTCCATTGTTGCCACCACACCGTTCAAAATTACAACGCCGATAAATCAAGCCGCAACAAAGAAATCCCAAAAAACCGACGAAAACTCCAATCGTACAATTAATCAGTTTCAGTTTTTCAGCGCGAAACACGCGACGCCATCGCTCATCTCCGTTCCGCGCAACGTCGGCAAGTGGGCCCTCAAGACAAAGGGATTACACTTTACGTAATTACCGGATGAAAATTCCCCCGAATCGTTCCTTTTTAGCGTTTCCGTCGTAAATAACGATTTGTCAAAGGGGGCGGGCGGGCGGGCGGGGGCGATCGCGTTCGCGACATCTTCTTCTTCTCCCCCGACCGGAATGCGAAAATTTATCCGCCGATCGCGACCATATTTCTCGCGCGATCCTAATAACGAGCGTTTTCAAATTTCGCCGTGAAAAATTCGCTCGCGAATCGCGTTTGAGTGCCCGGATTTATTGCCCGTCTCCGCTCTCCCTAATGGCGCATCGACGAAGACAAAGGGGGAGAACAGCGTCGCGGTCGTGAATTAAGATCGCGATCGCGCGAACGCTTCGCAGATTACCCGGCTGGGCTTACGCTCAAATGCGCCGCAGTTCGCGATCGAGTGCGTTGGTTTCAATTGTGATCGGTTTATTTACCATTTACGTTGATTCGTACACAAAGGAGATAAGCACGTAACAAAATATAATTTATGTAAGATTACGCAAAAATTAATTATGTACAATTAATGATCAATGATGATAATAATAGTAATAATAAAAAAAATTGGTTAGCACAGCGTTAACATTGAATAAAAAAAATTAATTGTAATTAACACCAGCACGCAGCGAAATTAGGTTGCAGCGGATTAATTTGATTAAGCTGTGGTGGATTAATATAATTTATTTAAACACGACTCACACGATTCTATATATTTACATTAATATTTGTAAAGTTTTACGGCAATAACACAATCTGAAAGTCACTTACATTAAATAATTAATTGCAAGTAACTAATTAGTTAAAGAACATTATTGCAACGTGCTATTTTAAAAAGAATTAAAAATGTATTACGGAACAGTCATTTGATGAGTATTTATTGCTTCGTCATCTTGATTATTACACATGAAAATCTCCCTCTTATTACCGATAAATTTTTTTGGCTACTTCAGTTCGTTTATTTTGATCGCAATAAAACCAATTGGTGTAGTGAAAATAGAAATGTAATCCAAATTAACTGACATTTTTCTTCCTGGCACTTCCAACCCAACCCAAAATTGGTTTCAAGAATCCAAATATAACTAAACCCAACTCTAGCTCTTATTATTGGTACAGTGTTGTGTAAGAGAACTGGACGTTTAGTTTTATTATTATTATTATTACTTGAGTTATGTTTACCACCCTGCAAGAAAATATATTTAATTTTATGCTCGCTTTTTTTGCATCCATAGTAACACTCAAGAAAATGGCAGCACATCAACAGGTAATGATAAAAGAACTAAACTTCCGGTTTTGGTTTATAGACCCCAACAATGGTCATATAAATAATTACATATTTACGAAAACGTAATGCAATTTTTTTCTATTGTAATTTTGAATTTTGAAAATGACAGTTAAAGCTAATAAACCATTTAACCAAGGAGTTATTTAGGAGTAAATAACTCCTTGGTTTGGACAAATAAATATTATTATATAACTAAGATAGCTGTTGAGCAGTTTCGCCGTTTCGACGAATTTATTAATCACATGTATAAACAATCTGCCGTAAGTAATACCCTCGCCGTTCTCACGACTTTAACGATGAATGCCATAACTGTTATGTACAGCTACTTCGTCTATAAACGGAATCATTTTTTTTATATCACGACTACTTCCATTTTTACAATTTTTAACAAGCTTGATCTTTTTATTTATATAATATTGTTTGCGATTTTGAAAATTTGCTGTGGTTTTTGATATCATTTAAATTTTTTGAATGATCTTAAAAATTGCTATGTTTGACAATTTTTAATGTAACTTAGGTATTTACTATTTCCACGGTTTCTAGTCATTTGCTAAAATTGGAAATCGTAAAAACCTAAGTTACATTAAAAATTGTGAATTGTTTTGTAAAAAAAATTAAGTTTTTTTTACAATTTTTGCAATTAATAATTTTTTGACAATTTTTGGACAATTTCAAGCAAATTTAATTTAACACTTTCTATTATTGTGAGAATGTTTTGATATAATTTTTATGATTTTTAACATTTTTTGCGATTTTTCTAATTTTTAATAAATATTTTTTCCCATATTTAATATATGAATTTTAAATATTATTTTATTGGCTTCTACTATTTATTTTTGGAGGATTTTTTAATATATTTTTTATAAATTGTTACCACATTTCATGATTTTTAACAATTTTTACGATTTTTATTTCTTAAAAGAATTTTTATCAAATGTCACTTACAAATTTCGTACATTTTTTATAATCATTGCGAATTTTAACTATTTTTCTTTTTGACAACTTTTGGGATTTTCATGAATTTTTTCAATGAAATCTCACGGATTTTTTTATAATTTTCTTTGATTTTGTAAGTTTCATTTTTTGTTGATATGTTGCTTGTTTGTTCGATACTTTTTTACAATTTTTTAAATTTTTCATATATGCTTTTTTAATATTTAATTCTTTTTGTAATTGTTGTGATTTTTAACTATTTTCTGTTTTTTAAACTTTTCCGAGTTTTACACTTTTCATTTTTTTGTGTCGTTTTTTTTTTATTAAATCTTATGATTTGTGACAATTATTGCAATTTTCCCGAATTTTCACATTTCAAACTTTTATAATCTTGATAAACGTTTACGATTTTTATGATTTTTAAAAAAAATCGTTAACAACTTTAACAATTTGTTACGAGTTGTAACAATTTTTGCACAATTTTTTATAAATTTTAATGGTTTCTGCAATATTTATTATTTTAAACATCTTTACGAGTTACCGACGCCATCTGGACGTCAATCCCCAAACCCCCACGCCCGTGCTGATTTCTGCTATATTTGGTGATCTGATGAGTCCATAATGGCGAAACGATCCGTCACGACGTATTAGATTCGCTGAAATTTAAACTAGTTTTTATGGAAAACGTTGGAATTGGGCATGGTTGGGTTGGGTTGGGCTGGGTTCCTTAACTTAACTTAAAATTTATTTGACCAGTGCTGTCATAAAATCATGTTCTATAGCTGGTAAGAAAACGCTTTCATCTTGACGTAGCGAACAAGGCTTTTAATCGGGTTATAAATGGAACGAAATGCACTCACACACTCAGCACATGCGCCACTCAATTTGCCAAAACATCGCACCACACCAGAACTTGCATTTATTTAATGATTTATCACCGAGATAAAATTTATGACCTGTTATAATTTCTATATTTGAAATAGTGTTCATTTAAATTTTCGTAAAATGATTATTTCTTGTAGATATCTCTATTTGTATGTTTTTTTGTACATGGTGGTGATTTTATTTAGAGCAGGGATTTTGTAACTCAGTTTAGCGCAAGTGCGAAATAATTTTTAGAGGAAGGGGGGAGTTAAAATATCAAATACGAAATTGTCGGCAATGAATGACACACCTCGGGTTCACTTTGATTATTTTTCATTTTTTTCGCATTTGATTTTTATACATCTCTGCAGCAGATTTTTTATCGAACCTGAGTTACGAAATACCCGTCGCGCCGAACTTTTTCCCAAAGACCTTCCGCCGAATATTAATCGGTCGATGTTCCGTTTGCGACCGCGGCACGTAAATCGGCGAGCAGCGACGGATCACGTAACTCGGAAAAAATAATATACGGCGGAAGAAAGAAACCGACGCCCCCGGCCCCTCGCCGGGGAAACCGCCGCAGATAAATCAAACGCTCGGAAAATTAATAATCTCGAGGCAGATCGCCGAACAAGCGACGCGAAAATCGATCGCTCGAAATGAAGAACGTGACGAGAAATAAAGGACTAAGCGGAACTATAATGCGATAAAAATAAATCGAGACGATCCCGATGCATTGAAAGCAGAAAAGGAGGAGTAAGGGCTCGCGCTATTGTTAGTGTCAGTGGTTTCGTTACTGCAATGGCGTCGACATGCCTTGGTTAACAATTAAAAATATATTTTAAGTCAAAAGTCAAAATGGTTTACCAATGATGATGATGATAATTTAATTAGATAATCATTAAGGCTAATCAACCGACTTAACATATCCCATTGCGTCACCGATCATTTCTTCGACGAATAAAAACCGACGATCGCGGGCGGACCAGAAAAAGCTCGTCCGACGTCGCAATTTCAACCATTTATTAGATTTGGCCGGCGCGGCGGTGGCGTCCTTGACTCGACGCCGTCCGCCTCACGAGGCGGCTTGTTCGAAACCGTAGCCGTGATGCGATTTCGGTCCGGCCCGAATCCCCGCGGGATTAAAGTGCTATAACTAAATAAAGTTATTCTGTCTTTCGCCGTTTCTTAAGGGTATTATAAGGGACGCGAGCGGCGGGCCCTCCGCCTTCGGATCGCGAAGTTTGTTACGGAGGATTTTATCGGGTTCGTCGACGCGCCATTTCGGACCTTATCGCCGGAACGGGAAATTTCCATCGCCGCCGGCACCGGGGCGCAATTGAATCGAGAGTGCATTCGGAAAATTTCGCACGTATCGTCCTTAAGAGACCCCGCGCTGTGTACACAATAACAATGCCGGAGGAAAACAAGTTGCGAACGAACGCCGAGAACGCATTAAATTGCACTTTTCGCCCAAGTAGATCTAATCGAATCGGAACGATCTCCTCAATCACCGAGTTAGATAATAACAACGACATCGCCATCTAGCAAAATCACGAAATAAAAAAAAATCACGATAACATAATAATTTATTTTTTGGATCGTTTTGACCTTGACGCCGATTTATCCACATCGACGTCGCGGCGTCAAATAAATAAACACATCCTCGAATAACTCGATGGTCGGTCGTCGAAGGCGAGCGGACAACATAACGACGACAACAATGAAACACCATAAAATCGTTGATTGCGTCCGGGGGGCGCGGGCGGGGAAGGGGGCGGCGCGGCGGTCGGAAAAGCAATTCCCTCGCGCGCTCTGTCGGTCGTCCGACCGACAATACAATTTAAAAGTGCCCGCGCCGTATTTGTCGAGGGACCGCGGAGCGAAGATGATTGATTCGGCGAAATTCCGCTCCAGTCGACCGAACGAGATTATGAGCCGCCGTTCGCCGCCGCGAAATTCGCAAACAAAACATAATCGGAATCGATAAGTGTGTTTGGAGAGCCGGCGAGCGCGTGGAAAGCGTAACGTCGTTACGGGCTACAACAACAGCGGCGATTTTCCCGAGCGAATGCGTTAGGGTTTGATTAAACGTCGCGGGAGTAAAAAATAATCTAGTTACCTTCGGATTGTTTTGTTTGTAGAATACCAGAAAAAATATTCTTAATAAAATTGTATTACACCATAACGTATGCGATATCTTTCGGTTGAATTTTCTTGACCAACCTATACCCCAACCCAACCCAACCCAACCCCACCCAACTCAACCCAACCCAATCCAACCCAACCCAACCCAACCCAACCCAACCCAACCCAACCCAACCTAACACAACACAACCAAGCCCAATCGAACTCAACCTAACCCAACACAAATATAATCTGTTATTGGTTGTTTGGAGTACCGGACCACATGAAACAATAAACCCTGACTCAGATATTTAAATCCAATAGGCCTCGATATAATTTCTTCCATTGAAACGAAACTATTTTAAATTTTTGATTGATTCTGGAGTTACTTGTTGAAACTTCATTTTATAATAAGACCCAAACACCAAATGTTGTAAGTTTCAAAATTTATTTATAACACTGCATATGTTTCGCCGGCACACCTGATGAAGCCACAGTGTCGGCGACACGTATGTAGTTATGTTATATGTTATAAATAAATTTTGAAACTTACAACATTTGATGTTCGAGTCTTATTACGAAATTATTTTCTTTAGAAATCTGGCTTTGACTCAAATGAATCCCAAGTTGAGGAAATTTAAATCACTTAATGGAGATGAGATTTGAGCTCAGGATAAAATCGTGTTGGGTTTGATTAAAAATTTGTTTGAATTTCTAATTCAATCCTCGAAATTTCATCATGAGCTCGACTCTCTTGTGCATTAAATGATTTAAATTTCGTGGAAATATCATATTTTCGTTTTTTGAATCAACCTACTTTGTTGACTTATCAGCGCCATTCCATTTGGGCCAAGCCAACCCATTTCAACAACTACTCCATATACGGCCAATACAACCCAACCCAACCTGACACACTTCACTGGCATTAATAGAATAGAATTAATAGATTCGTATTATGCAAGGCCTGGGTTGACTGGCGGTTTGGTTGTATTGGTTGTATTTGCTGTTAAGTTTATTGAAATTGGCTGGGTTTGGTTGGAGATTTACAAAATTGGGTTTGGATTTGGGTTCATATGAAAAATTAGAGTTGGTTTGAGTTCAAAGAAATACAGGTTAATTTTAGGGTTGTTTGCGTTGGGTTGGCTTGGTATTGGTTGGGTTGGATAGTATTGGTTGTATTTGCTGTTAAATTTGTTGAAATGGACTGGGTTGGGTTGTGTTGAGTTGGAGATTTACAAAATTGGTCTTGGATTTGGGTTTATATGAAAAAATTTTAATTAAAAGAGTGTGACAGACTTAGGGGGCATTTTATCTGACGTTATAAGGAATACCATCGAGACGTACAAATTATTTTTTCAACTCGTCCGTTGTCAGTTACGTTTATCAGACATCTGTCAACTTTGACAGTACATGATCAAGTCGAGTTAGTAGCATAGAAAAAATACCCAATTGATTTTCACTACTTCTTGGGGTTGTTTTCGCTCCTTTATTGCTGGTTGGAACTCCATGATTATACTCTTCTTCCTTATCCACTTCATCACCATGTTGTCCAGTCCCTCGTCAAATACTCTCAGTTGGCGCTTCATTTCCTCGTTTTTCCTTTTCCTCTTTAGTTTCCTGTTGTCTTCTCGTAATTCGCTTCGTTCTTTTCTCATTTCTCTAAGTTCGGTTGTCACCTTCTTGCACCCCTTCATTTTTTCCATTGTTCACCAGTTTTACATTTTTGACAGTTTGGCAATTGTTTTGTATTTCGTTTGACGTTTAGACAACTGTCACACGTTTGTTGGCATTTTGACGTTTAGACATTTGTGTGTTTTTTGTAATTTCGATAATTTTTGACAATTGTTTGACGAGTATTTTGTGTTTCGTTTGACGTTTAGATAAATGTCACTTTCGATTTTTTGGCAATTCCGACAATTTTTACATTTCTACAGTTTGGCAATTGTTTTTCGTTTCATTTGACGTTTAGACAATTGTCACTTTGTCACACGCAATTAATTTTAATTCAATAAATACTTGCGATGTCCGAAAACAGATCTTCTAATTTTCGTTTTGACGTTTCACGAAATTTATGAGGTTAACTTCTAGTTGTTGGATGTTGCTGCACCGTTCACAGAACAAATCATTTTTAGAGATTATCAATTTTTTAAGCACAAATATAATATAATTTTACATAGCAAATATTTACAAAAATCGAAACCGTCGACGAACATTCTCCATTTTCATTGGTCAAAGTTGAAATGTCAAAATTTTTAATACCAATTAAATACACACAGATATCGATTTAAGATAGTCATTGAACGATTCCCGTTAATTTTACAAAAAAATCAATAACCTGCAAATATTATTCTATATAAAAACTTTGCCCCACCCCAACCAATTTCAAATTCTTGTCATTCCCCAGTAAACACGACCTAATCGAAATAAACTGTCGCCCAACTTGGGCAAACGTCACCCGACGAATCGCACCAATTAAACCGCGAAATAACAACTGCGAACGTGCCGCCCTCGAACCGCGCGTTTTCATGCATCGCATCGCCGCGCGGAAGCCGAGCACGCAATCGGAATATAAGATTCGCGGAATTTGAACGCGTCCGGCGCCTTTGTGCGAGCGCGGCTCTTCAGTGTGTACACATCGCGAGTAAAAAGCGGTGCTTGGATTTGTTCTGAAGCGTTCGCATTAAGGGAGCAAAAAGCGCCGTAACGAAACGTAATAAATAGACGTAATGGCTTTTTTCAAACGTTTGCGCGCTCTCGAGGAGAACGGGCGAGCGTTTTTAAAATGCCGGCGCGATAAAGCGCCTCATTAAAATTTCATCGAAAAACTCGGTCGCGCAAACACCGTTAAATATTAACCGGGGCGGCGATAAATAAATAGCCGGGCGCCGGCGACGCCCGCTCGACGTCGAATAAATTCGATTCGCGTAAAGAATGCATGCGGTTTTTGTTCGGCGATCGCGTCGCGGAGCGCGAGGTATCGGCGATCGGTTGCTAGGATGGCGGAAAATCTGAAATATTAAGCGTCGCCGGCGGAAAATTAACCCTGCTTCCTGTTCAAATTTAAAATTTCGTTTGCTGTGGTTATTGGAACGCACTAGAAGCCTCCAATTGCTTATGCCGCATAATCAGATTTAAGCTGGTTGGTCAAAGAACAAGTAACAGATTTGTGGACAAAAGGAAGTCAATTTGAAAATATGCAGTGTTAAAATTTCCATCCACTCTTTCACCGAAAGGTCCTAATTTTACCATAAATATTTTTTTCATTTAAAATTATTTCCTCACAAGACTTTAACGTTGTCGAAAGTAGCAGACTCGTTGATGGAATTGGAGAAGTGGACCTTTATTGGCGCCACCAATGCTGATTGATACATTTTGGTGAATCAGTAGGATTGCTTTTGAATCGACGAAGTAATAATTATGGTCAATTAAGCAATTGCAATTATTGGACAGGGTGGTTAATCAGACCAAATATGGCAAAATCAAAATTTGAGTACAATTAGCAAACTTTACGTTAAATCAAATTAAAGAAATGCACGTAAATAAAATTTAAAAACTGTCAGAATTCATAATTAAATAAAAATAAGGCTCAAGGTCTTATCGACAATATGTAAGATGTTAAGGGAGCAAGGAGGTGGGGGGGGTGCTCTAATTGTAATTAATCTTATCCACGATAGCTCTCACTAACTAGTACGGCTGGCACGCTTCTGATCCTAGTTTCGTATTTTTCGAAACGTGAGAAACTACAGAAGGTCAGAAATAAAACGATTCCGGACATAAGGTTATGGTTACAGCGTTCTTCCGCGTGGTTAATTCATAGTGTATAGTAACGAGGATTAACAAATTAAATAATGAAGTTGGGTTGGGTTGGGTTGGACAAACAAAAAAGTGGTTGGGGGAGAAACATTCACGCACGACATACTGGTGGTAGCAATGAGAGCAATAAGAGCAAAAAGACGAAATATACGAATTGAAATATATACAAAAAGAAAATCAAGAGAAGTGGGCAGAATTTGACAATAAAATAGTATTGGGAAAAGTTTAAAGTTATTGAAGAAAAAGGAAGAAAAGTATGGAGGAAAAGAAAACATGATTGTCATAAGAAAAACAATAAACAAAAAACAGAGTAATAAAACAAAACATAAAGTTGGAAAAAAATGGGACGAAATATGACGAGGAAACGATGACGAGACAAGATACAATCTCACTAATAAAAATTAGGGTCAGTTGAAAAGTTGAAGAAACAGATGAGAGTTTTATGTAGAACAAGAAAACAAAATTGAGTTTATTTTCGTTAATTGCTATTGTAAAAAAATAAAGTACAAGATATTTATATTGAAAAGTGATCAAAGACTTTGTTGTATTTTAATTCTTTCATAGTTTTATTAGCTTATCCCCGCACTTACACAGAAGATAGATGAGGTCTGACGACTGTGAGTATTTAGTCCCACTGTCCTGGCATATGACGTAGCGTTTGTAAGGTACATCGTACATATGACACAATTATGCGAAATAATAATTCGTATAAGTTGCACCCTGAGGTTTCTGCAAATTTTTACATTCAATTGATTGCTCAACTCGCGAATCTGAATTGATTTATTTTTGGTCCCATTTGGCATTAATCACAATTGGATTTTGTATTAAAAAAAAAACTGTCAATAATACACATAATCCAACCCAACCCAAGCGAACCCAATCCAATACAATCCAACCCAACCCAACCCAACCTAATCCATCCCAATCCAGTTCAAAATGCATTAATTCTGCATTTAATTTTTTTGACAATTTGCAAAATTCTTTTCTTTAAAATTTGACACAAATTCATTTTTAATAAAACTACGTTGGGACAATATAAATTATAAAAGTCATTTCACAAGGATTCATTAAACGGAACGTTAAAAGAATTAAAAAAAAACAAACTGTCTCAAAAATTGATGAATGTTTTTTATGATATTTGCAAGAACATAAAAACTGTAAAATTCAAAATATTAATATTTCCAGTTTTGGAAAACTGATTTATAAAAATTTTACTCAACCCAATCGAAAAATTCAAATAATGGAAAACGGGGATATTAAAAGAAAAAACGAAACTGTCAACCCAACCCAACCTAATCCAATTCAAAATACAACAATTTTTATTTTTTTACAATCTTAAAAATTAACAAAAAAAACACGAAAATTCTTTTTTTTTTGAAATATCGAAAATTGACACAAATGACTTAACAAAATAACTTTACTTGAAAAAATTATAAATGTAAAATTTTACAAGAATACATTAATTCATTGATAAGAAAAAAATTAGAAAATCCCAGACAATTAGAAAAAAAAACAAACAACAGCAACTGTCTCAAAAATTGGCAAAAACAAATTCACAATTCAAGACATGATAAAAATGGTAAAATTAATACAAATTAAAATGATAATATTTACGAGAATGACAAAAAGGCCAACATTTTCAAAAACTCAAAGAAACTTCGAATTTATTATGAAATACGAGATGTTTAGAAATCTTGGCAAATTTGTCTAAAATCACCAAAGATATTGTAAAAACTGTCAGAAACGACATTGGCGGTAAACCAGGTGATTACTTTTGATCGATGAAAATGGAGAATCGCACCACATAGTAGGGCGAGAATGTTTCCTATACAAATCAACAAATCTTGGCCAAGGCAAGCTCTGTAAATTTTTTGAGAGAAATATATGTGAAAAATAGATGTGAAACGTCAAACAAAGTTCACAAGACCCGTCCGTAGTCATTAACTGAAATTTTATTTGAATATTTTTTATTTAAGGTTGATTCCACCTATAATGGAACCACAATGGAGTTAAAACTGGACTAGTATGAAGTAATCTAAAATAATTTAAAACCTTCTTGATCATCAAGGATGGACTTTTTTAGAGAATTTTCATTTAGAGGAGCAATCATTAAAGAGAAAATAAAACAAATACTTGCGGATTTGTATGCTGAGAAGCGGATAATTCTATTCGCCTTTCACGTTATCGACGAACGACATTTTGTCGTTGGGTTGGATTGTATTTTTATTTGATTACGTTGGGTTGTGGTCCTTTAGCAAATTAGTGGATTAACGATGAACTTTTGTTGTTGGGTCGGGTTGGGTTGGGTTAGATTTTGTTTGATTAAATTGGGTTGCGGTCCCTTGGCAAATTAGCAAATTAATGGATTATCGGTGGAAGACATTTTGTTGTTCGGTTGGGTTGGGTTTTCTTTGATTAAGTTGGGTTGAGGTGCTTTAGCAAATTTGCAAATTAATGGATTGTCGACGAACGACATTTTGCTATTGGGTTGGGTTAGGTTCGATTAAGTTGGGTTGTGGTCCTGTAGCAAAGTACGAGTAGTTAACATTAAAAGAAAACATTCTCCGAAAAGATGTAACGACATCGCGAGGTCTTTGCATACAAAAAGGGCCACTTAATTAATTCTCCACTGCGAATTTGAAACAGTTAATTGCAAATTAAGCGGCGATTTAGCGCGGAAAATCGTGAAAGAGTCCGAACGGCCATAAATCCGGCGAAGTTAAAACGGAAACACCGTTAATTGAAACACTTTATTTCGACTCACTTAATCTTGATTACGGAATATATTGAAGTCTGAGCGAGGCTGCACGTTCCGGTGCCGCCGCCGCCGCCTCCCCTCCCCCCTTTAATAGTTAATCCAAAACAAACACCCTTTGTGTTGTCGCTTTAATGGACCCGGCGAGGACTAACTCAAACATAACACTATCGCAGGTTGTTATTAACCATTAGGAGCGGCCGTGGGGGAGCTCAAGATCGCGTCCGTTGCACCCGGACCCATTACCGGAGCGCGCCGGCTGATTCAGTGCGCGTTACCGGGCTGTTTACGGCGCGGAATCGGATCGGCGGTTTTTATTGGATTTCGACCCGGCAATTGTAACAACGTTTGGCGTTCGGATGAGGTGTCGGAATGCAGTGGTACATCGAGCGCGCGCGATTTCCGGCGGGCGCCACTTCCGGCGCAAGAGATAAAGTGGAACTGATGAACCGTGCGAGTGTATAATTGCGTTGCGGAACTTCGGCTGATTTTTAACGCGCCCGAACGTGCATGGGATTTTTGCCGCGCTCCTTCTCTCTTTCTCTCGCGCCGACGATTGTCGATAATCGATCGCGCAGTTCAGTTCGGAAACTCAAAATATTTACGACAGTCGAGACAGCCGCTGTTTGAGTTAATTTATCGACGGATATTTTATTTAAGCCGGCGTTGCAATTATATACGGTGGTCCATCGACTTCGCTTTAACAATTTAGGACGTGTTGCCGACACTTTCAATAACAATTTAACAATAAATAAATCTACTTATAGTTTGTGTCATCAAACTAAAATATTTACTCACAAGACGTCATTAAATTTAAATTAAACCTTAAAGACGAACTTATTTTCTAATTTATGTGATTTACGTCTTATATATATCATATCCAAGATTAGTCTTGCTTTGTAATTTTTTTTTTAATTACTAGACTAATGTTTCGTTCGATGTACATTGAATTCTAAACGTAGTGTAACTAAAAATGTGTCGCGAAAATAACTAAGCGACGAAATAACACTCAATCGCGTTATTAACAATAAAAACAGTTCATATGCACCTTTTTAAGGGCGCTTTACTGCGACGGCGTTGAAATAAAAACGGCGTTAATTCCAAATAAAATTTTTACACGGCGCGTAAAACGGTTTATTAAAAATTCCCATGTAGCGTCCCAATGCGACGCCGACGGTGCTATATTGCATATAGCACGCAAACATCGCGCAATTGTTTCTAAGGACGTCCGCTAATCGAAAGAGAGACCGCGGCGCCGTTGCGATGCTTCCAGAATTGCAAGGAGCGATTGTCTGCGGCGGTAATAAAATTCCGGGGATTATTGCGATCTCGTGTAGTGGCTACACTGGATTGCACTTAGGACTGCACTCGTTGCGGACGGCTAACTGATTTACCGTTTAAAGCCGATGATTAGGGCGATCCGCGTAACACGTAAAGAGACGTTTTGTGTAAAGTGTTGCAAATCGTTTGACACCACTGTATTAAGCCATTACGGATACCCGCGAATTGTTTTGACGAATTATTGGTGAATTGGGGTAATTTTTACCAAACTGCATTAATGATTTATGTTTTTTCTTTCTGTGTTCCCCGTTTCGTATTTTTACGATGATGCGCCACACAAAATGTATTCACTCCTAGTTGCATCGTCATTGTCATGATAAATATAGTAATTATTTATTTCTATTTTCACCATCACATATGTGTTTGCAATTTATTACTATTTTCGTCGTGGAAAAATATTACCCTGTGGCATCCCTTGTCAGTTCATTGAATCCCCATAAAATCTAACAATTTTTGTAATCCGCCAAGTCGATGCACATGAAGTAAATGCACATAATTATTTTTCCAATGTCTTTTACATTGTGTGGGTATTATATTAATAATAGATGCACATAAAATATTACGCATGCGTCTGATTTAAAATTTCTCCAAAACTTATCTTGTCTGGTAGTTTGGAGTAATCCGTATTTCACAGGGAACGAAGCTAATAAATATATAAGAAATTATTATTACCTGACATCGTGCATAATTATTGCCCGCTGCAACCGGAGCCACTACACAACACTGCACTATTGTACAAACAAGAAAACAACACAAAGTATAAAATCTTTGCGAAATGTCACCACCACATTCTATGGGATCGTACTAAAATTTCACTGAGCACTGGTTCCAAGCCATTTTTTAATTATTTTAGAGAATCGGCCATATTTCATTATGAGTACAGTACGCACAATCACAAACTAACTAAGATATCCATTGTAAAGATGTGTGGGATTACGTAAATGTGAATTTCTTTTAATGCAGTCCCTTTTTTCTACCTAAAATGTTTAGTCATAATATGCAGCTGCGCAGTTTTTTTATGTTAAAACGTCCAATAATTTTTAGGTGCGATTTTTTTGGGATCCTGTATTTAGAACTCGTATTTCAGAATATCGCATCCTTAATCACGTTGATCGAATCGGTGGTAGGCCCAAATAATGTACATAATGTTGTGCCTACATACTAACGAAATAGTCTATAAGATTCACCCCATTTATTTCTTGGCCTGATTTCCATTTACTTGTGTGCATTAGTGTAATGTAGTCCAATCCAACGCAATCAAGTTCATGAACCAGATATATCGATAGTCATAAGCTTGTGCTGATTGATCCAGTACATCGTTTTACAAAAATCAACTGCAGAACCTTTCCATAAATTTAATGCAAAATCAAAAACTTACAATAAAAAAAATTCGAACAACGTGATTTTATATCTAAATATAACACTAGCGGTCATAAATCAACCATTCTATTGAATTCACCGGATCATTTAACTTACATTTACAGCAACATATGCAAATACAATGCTTTCACCAAACCATTATATTTAATATAATCTGTTTAATAAATAGGTAACAAGTTAGTATATAACAAATCCTAACTTTTATATTTTGTACGAAATGCTTTTAAATATCATGGTCACCATGTCTCGCAAGTCGATAAAAAAATAAAACATCAAAATGCTAAAAAAGGAGCTCTTTTAATAACAATGAAGTATAAAACTCCAATTTTAAATACATGAATTAGCACCACTGGAATTTCATAATTCACTATCAGGTTTCCTCGTCTTATTTTGGACTATTGTCATTTTCAAAGTGAAAACTTTGAAAATGACGAACAACGACGAAAACAAAATTAGTCGAAACGCGTCGTTTCGATTGTATTTTTTTGTGTTAACGGATACGAAGAGATAGAGTTGAAAGTATTTTTGATTACTTGTGACCTTTAGTAGTTGCTGCGATGGAAACCTTTTATGGTTTTCTTCAACTTGGCCTACAAATCGAAGAAACTCATAAAACCGTTTTAATTACGATTTTTGACGCTTGAAATTTTCTGCTTGCTTCGATTTCGTTTACCGTCGGAACTCGTACAAAGCGCGCTAAATAACAATCACAACACGAATGTAGTTGTAGTAGTATTAACTTAAAGTGTAACGCTTGAATTGAATTCTGCACACAATTATGAGTAGTGATTGATGACACATTGACGTTGTAAAATGTTTTTAGGTTGGGTTAGGTTGGGTTGGGGTTATGAAGAACGATATGCCAGGAACTACTTATGTGGCATTTTCAAGTAAATCATATTTTTATTTCCACGCAACCTTTAGTCCGATATAATAACTTTACATGCACTATCGGTAATAATGTTAAATTTTATTTTATCTCTTTCTAGTTTGCAATGAATGATTCTATATAATTTTTCTTTTTCTCGGCCCAACACAACCCAACCAATGCTGATGACTTCTTCTGTATGGGTCTACTGTTTATGATTTTCTGGTCTAATTTTGAGTTGCAGCGTAATATTCAAATCCCATAATCAGATTTACACTTACTGTTTGCAACAGTGAAAAAAATAAGAATTAACATTGACTAAGTAGTTAAAGATGCATGAAGAATTTCAAAAAAATACAAAAAGTCAGAAATGTAAAAATAATATAATACAAAACTTATCCATACATTTACCTAAAAAAACAGAATGTACGGTAAGAGGACGCGATATTCCAGATAGTGAACTATGGTACTTGAGTAGTTCACCGTATGTAGGTCGCATTATCAGATATTTGTAATATCGCAAAATTATGCTAGATGGTACAATACAAAATCCTTACATTAGCACTACAATTAAATACATAAATCGAATGAAAGAGATGCGAGGGGTGCAAGACGCGACGATGTAGCGACTTACATCGCGCTATCTGTTAGCTAGACTTACGTAAACGTAAAAAACTACTAGATAAACAAATTAACTATTCATATTTGATAAAAGGGATTATTATTATTACTTTCTCTCGACTACATAGGGCCCAGCGGAGGAACGCAATTTGCTGCAAATAACATAAAATCAAAATTGCCAAAAAAGCCAAAAAAGTAAAACTTCAAAAAAAATATTTGTGTGTATATAGAGAGAGACAAAGAGATTTCATCCAAATCAAGTGAAAATCGCTTCCTCAAGTATTTTTTTTCCTAGAGCGGATTGCTCCCTTCAGAAACATTATAAAGAAAGTTTCACTATTCAACCACTACATCCGCCACTTAAACTAAAAAGCCCACTGAAGCGCAAACCGAGCGTCGCCGCCGCCGCCGCCGCCGTTTCCCAGGATGCGCGATACAAACGGACAAAACGATTAAACCGAGTAAGCGGATCCACTGTTCCAGACGAACATTGCACACCGCACGCTCACACACGCAACCAGAATAAGTTGTAGGTATTGTTTCCGGAAGTTAAGAAAAGCCTCCGCGGAAGCGGAAATATGCGACGGGCGGAGTTCCTCTCCGCCCGCAATCATCATCGCGAGTCCTCGGCGCTCCAACTATTAGATTAACACAGAGAGCGCTTGAATTTAAAGCAACCCGGCCGCAATTACCGAAAGCCTCGAGTACCGACCGAGCCATCCGCCCACCCACCCACCCGGCTACCGTCGACACGCGGTGCGCCTATGCAGAAGCCACCGCCGCCGCCGCCCCTCGCTCCGCGCGTCACCCCTTCGATTGAATTACATTACTCCAATTTTCCTTTCAACTTTTACGCGATAAGTGGAAAGTTGGAATTGTGTTATTTAGTCGGGGAATCATCGTAGCCGTGCCGTTATTGTTTGGCCGGAGACGGTGGGAAAAAATGCCGCGCTCCGTGCAACAGTAAGTGGATTACGCGAGGACTGTCGTTAATTAAAGATGCCCATGTATAGTGGAACGCCGTCGCTGTGTGCACGCTTTGTTAAACGTTGATAAGTTTGGTTTGAACGAGCGAACTGGAGCTCATAAAATCGTACGTTGGTCATCGATTGGGTAATTTGATTGCTTTGCTTCATTATTTCGCACTCATCAACTAATCAAAATTTTAGTCTAGCAATGGTCATAAAGTCACATTTTTAGTTTTTCTATCTTTAACACATGAACGATGAGTACTCTGTTAAGTCAACAGGGCTGGCGTTAAGAAAAACTTTTGCTTTTGTTATAATTAAAAAAACCTCACCTCATTATACGTATACATTTCATACATACGAAGAAAATAATTTATATAATTGCACCATTTCAATTACATTACTTTTATATTTATTTGATTTGTGTAATTTTGTATCAGACGACGCTGATCTAAACAATTCATCACCAAGGTTTAAAAAAAATTGTGGACGCCACTGGTTCTTGTCGCCAGCGGAGCCCAACAAAGACAACTGCAGTACATTAATAAGCTATATGTATTATTACCGCCCTGAAAGTGCCCAATACGTTCACCTTGGCGAACGACGAAGAACTAAGCTGCAGTAAGTGGATCCCGTGCACTAAAGATATTAAGTCATGGGCGATAAAATTTTAATCGCCGTCGTCGGCGTAATCCCTCTGCGAGTTTAAAGTGTGCCCGATAAATTAGAAGCATCGGCCGTAAAAAGCGTCCGAATTGCGAGCGGACGGTCCCATCGGATGCACTGACGTGGCGGCGCCGCAGCCAGACTTGATTTGACGACGTTCTTCTGATTATAAACCGATTGTGTTGGGGAGAATTGTTGCATGGATTTTCCACAAATTTAATAGATGCAAAGCCTAGATCTAGAACGAGAGTAGAGAGTAGAACAACGAGAAGTTCAAGTCAACGTGAACGCGAAACTCAAGCCCAGCAAGTCCAACTTAATTCGATGTCAAGTTTAGCTTTAATGTCAAATCATGGGCGAGTTTAAGATCGTGGTGATTACGCTCTCGTTTTAACTTTTTGTAATTTGAACATTTAATTATTTAAGGAATAATCAACGTAGGAGGCTAAGACAAAGGTAAGTGGTTAAATAAATTGCAGAAAACCAAAAACGAAAGAAATGATAAATTAAATCCAAGACAAACTGAGCCCAAACAGTCTAACTACACACAACCCCTAAAGCATATAACTAAACATAAACCTAAATCTTAACTAGTGCCAGCCCACGAATTTATATTCGAGAAACGCTGTTTTGGTTTCTTTTCATTTGGTTAGTAATATATACCCACATGTCCCTACTTGCACGACACTTCACGTTTATTCGACGTTGCTTGGCAATATTTCACCGTTGCCTAGTTAAGTTAGATGCATTTCTTATCGGGGCAACGTGCACCAAGGAACAGACAAATTGTTACTGATTCTAGTTGTCATCCGGACTTCTCTTTATGGGTACTACGATTTTTCTCTTTATTTTCGCCGTTTTCTTAATTTTTTTTATCGGGTTTTACAGTTTTGTGTATTCCCTACATATTTTTATCTTTCTTAAATAGCAAATTTTATTGTGTTTTATAAAAATTAATATTTTCTTCTCATTCAAGTGAGGTTTTTTAATTAACATTCATAATTTTTTATTCAAATTCTGGCCTAAATCGTTTTCATGGGATTGTTTTCCAACCCACTGAATATTTTTTTCACGCCCCCAAAAATGCAGCCAAATTTTGAATGCCCTCTTCGAACTTGGATATTAAACTAGATGAGTTTAAATTTACATTGAATTTGGCAAACGTAGACGTAAAGGACAAAAATCTGAAATAGACGACGTCACCGAAAACTCCAACAGAATGATTCCAAAAGTTAATTCATGTCGTTTTGATAAAAATCGCATCCAATACAGCAACCGCTACCCCCGATCGGTATCTCCTTCAAGACCTAATTAGAGAATTACGCGGAATTCGCCGGCAAACGGAATCTCCGAGGAAGGTTAAAATCTCGATCTCAAAAGAAAGCAATTTCGATGCGTTTCTCTTCGTTAGAGCAGGAAACAGCGGGAGCACGAACGCGAGCGCCGCGACTTTTTTTTCCCTCGCGAGACGAAAGAGCGGGCAGCCGGACGGGCAAAAAGACGAGCTCCTTACTTAATTTTTTAATTATCTCCGTTTAATATCTTTTATTTTCCGACGTTATTTGCAGATCCAGCCCTGTCGTGAGCAATGACCTCTTCGCGGGCTCTCGCGTTCCTATGGCAACGGTATGGATCCCCAACGACGTGGGTGGCTGGACCGGCTTCGAATTAACCTATTAGTGTGTGGGGGGGGGGGATTCTTATTCGGCGATCGCGGCCGTCAAAGTTCGCGATTAGTACGTGAGCCTACGTCGACGATGTGTGCAATAAAATCGCAACGAGCGAACTTAGGTTTGAACCCGAAACGATTGTTGATCGCGCGAAAAATGCGATGTTTGTGAACAACGCTGTTGAGGGAACGCGACGACATTAAATCATCATAATAATAAGATCACAGTCGTAAAATACACCAACTTTAAATCTGTTGTCACATAAAACAAACTTAGTACAGCAATTTTCAGGTAACGTCGCACTCGCACTCGCGCCGGGCGTTTGTCATCGTAATGCAGATAAACGACTCGGTCAGGTAAATTTTTGTAGGCGGCCCTAACGCTGGTTCAACACCCGGACACAATCCCCAACTTAATCCCGCCATGACCTTGTCCTTAAAAAATGCCGCATGTGTACTTTCGTCGTCATTTATGAACTACACAGACACATTTATTTATATAGGCAATTGACTTAATTTTGTTTAAAAAGCACCAATATTTTTTAGTGTTGGTTGCTATCGTAATAAAATATGCAATAATCATCCACAACTCAAGCATATTTGTTTCGTTTTGTTCAATAAACTACGTCCATCGTTGCTTCGTAATAATCTGATGAGCCCATAAAAGACGAAACGACCGTAATCACCAGTTAAATTCGCCGATCTTAATTTTCAATTTTTTGATAACCACCCCGATTTCAAGAAACTAGTCGATGATCTTAAAAAATTCTATGACTGTTTCAAAAAGTCATCAACGGCGACAATCTAAAATTCCGAGCAGCTAAGCTCGAATTGAATTTAAGACGGGGGCCGTAGGTGAAAAAGCGCCCGGAAAAAGTCCACTTCCGCGTCGTTAAGAGCGGATCTGCTCCGATATTTAGTATTTTCGCAACGCGAGCCAACCCTCCCCGGAGAGCAATTAATAAAAAGTTCGGATTAATAAATTCAATTATGCATTTACTGCTGCGCGTCGCCGGCGCCGCGCCCGAACTTTGTGCGGTCCATTACCGAACTTTCGCGAGCGCGAATAAAAATTAACGATCGGGATCTCGCGGTCGCCGGGAGAGGGACGTCGGTCGAAAAACTGCGCGAAGTTTCCTAATTAAGGCGCAAAGTTGGCGGCCATGTCGCACGGAGCGGGAGCAGTTTTTCCCAAAACTTAATCGTTAAACGATGACGTGGAGGAAGCTTTCGCGGTGGTGTACGCGACAAATTGACTAGTCTCGTTATTAAATTTGCATTAATTAATTTTTTTTATTTTCATTATTATTTAAGTATAGCAACTTTTTTTCAAAATTGCCACCACAAAGCTTAAATAATATAAAGACCTACTGCACTGTACAGTCTATAAATGAGAAGGCATGTCATTAAATTTATAATCAAGGAGCCAGGTTTAAAATCAACATATAGGCCAACAATCATATGTATCAACATGCATAAGCATTTATATTAATTACTTAATGAAAAGGCAATCAAATTCGAAAAATTATACAATATCATTTAGAAATTAATATAAGACATTAAAACAACGTATTGTATCACGGTTTTAAGTCAAATTAAGACATTAAGAAGTAGAAACGTCCAGATGTAATTTGGAAAAAAACGTACACTACTTAAACCAGCCATTTCAATTTGTTTAGTTAAGGTTTTAGATGATTTTTGATTGCAAAGAATGTAAATATAATGACAAAAAGTAGCAATTAACTTGGCGACAATTGAGGTGTAATCAATTGTAACTTTTTTTCAATGATAATGCCATATGCATTATATAGTTTGTAATCAAAATTGAGCAATAGTTGACGTTGATATCTTAAGAACAATCAACACATTGTTGGTATGCAATGCAATTTGTGAATCTTACTGAGTGGCGTGAAATTTGACACCAAACGAAAATTGTGCAACATCACAACCTTCACAACCACTAGTATTAATTTAATTTAAATTAGTTGCAATTTAAATTAATAGAATTACCAGTAAAACAGAAAATCGTGTGTTCTTATAATTAAAAGGTAACAACTTCAATGCAAGTAAATATAATTGACAAATTACCTTATTTGTGTATTGCGTGGAGTGGAATGGAAATAACTTAAATCTTAACTGATGACTATAATTTTTTTCAATTTTTTTACAACCCAATCCAACCTAATCCAACATAACCCAACCCAACCCAACTCAATTCAATCATGTTTCATTTAAATCCATCAATCTCATCATCACTCAACTCTAATAATACGAATAGGAAAGAAATAGAACGACATTTATCGATAATCAAAAAATAAACGGTTTTTATTGCTGACGTCAAGCAGTTATCGCCTAGGATAGCTTTGAAGTTTCTGGATCATTCTACATGCGATGCTAAATGCTAAAAAATTGTAGGTAATTAACGTTACCAAACGCCAAATATACGTTTTCATTTTGAGCAATAATTTGATAAATATCAATCAGTAAAACATCAAATAAGTTGTAAATAAAATAGCAACGATAAATACATAGACTTTTATGTAACAACAGCGCCTTGCAACAGAAAAATGCACAAATTGTGTTACGATCTAACACACCATTATGATATACGTAACTGGCTCACGATCACGATTGCACAAACTATTACAATAAACGTGCAGAATAAACAATAAAAGGACAATAGTAATTATATACGGTTATATTAAATACCACAGGGAGTGCGAAGTGTAATTAGAATTAACGACGACGTCAGCACGCTGACCATACACAATATGCAGTTCAGGATTGTGTCAATCAGATAAAGTAGACTACATGTAATAAATTACATGAAGTCACATTACTTATCTTTATTAGAAGTGTTACCGTGGCTATCTCGACCCATAGACTTGACATCACAAGTCTTCACACCAACTTAACACACGCCTTACACACCTCTTGAATAATTTCGACTAATTAAAAAAAATCACAATTTTCATCTAATTAAATTTTTCAATAATTTAAATGTGGGGTTCACCACGTACTCATAATCGTAATGTATTTGGAATAGATAAAATATTAATTGTAAATATATAATACAAAAAAAAAATGCCAAAACAAAGTATATATTACTAACAACGATAAGAACGTACACACGCAGTTGGCACTAACTGATCAATCCCACAATTTAAACTAATTTTACATCGCTTCCTGGTTACATAGAGGTCAGTTAGAAACACGTGAATCGTAAATCAATGTCTTCCATGTACACAATAATGTAATAATAAATCAAAATGGTTTCTACCGTTTGGCGCAAGTAAGCCGTAAACACAAAGGAAACGTGGGTGTGTAGTAAAATCGAAAAATCGATTTTACTTCGCGACGAATCAAAAATGATGTATGCGACTATTTAAAATTGTGTTGGAAACAACACAAACAAAGATTTACTTCATCGAGAAATTCCCTTAAAATTTTTCACATATTCCGTCGTTATTCATCGAAAAACGCACGACCGCCGCATCGATCACGCCCGCCTATGATAAAACGCGCGGAGGGAATTGATTTTATTTAATTTAAATGCATATTGTAGGACTAAATGCAAAATAAACAACATAAACCGTTTATTCGAAACAATCGTAAATAGATTGAAATGTAAAATTATAAATATGAATAAAAGTCAATATGCATATGCAATTCCGCTATTGGATTGTACGGCGTGTTGCATTTTTTCGAGTTGCAATTTAATTCGCGTATTTGTTAATCGATCGTGAATTTAACGTTTATCATGAAGTCCTTTATATCTTTTCTTTTTTTTTTTTTCGTTTATGTAAAATTTGTTTGCAGCGCCTTGCATTATCCTCAACTCCCAGGATGAACGAATGCAGCAAAATAAATTAAATAAAATTAACACAATGACTAAAGACATAGCTTCGTGCCATTAGCACCGTCGCCATTATTTAACATAGCGGCAAAAACCGACGGTAAGAACGGCTCGCAGCCGTGATAAATCGAGCGCTCTTCGGCTCCCGCACGCGGTCAATCAACGTCCGCTTTCGATCGGCGAATTGCGGTCCAAATAGCCGGTTATTAATATGTCCGGCTCTCGCGCTAATTTAAACCCCTTCGATCGTGCGCCACCGCGGCAAAGGCGCCCGCCCCCGATCGCCTAACCACGCCATTAGGACCCGACCGTCGACGTCGTTACGCCGGTCTCGTTCGATTCGTATGCACGGTCACCGAATTAATTCCGCACGGAGAATATTTCGCAAATTAGAAATTGTCGGTCGCGATTGCGATTTTAAACGAGCAATCGACGTGCGGCTGCATTTTTGGGCACGCGGTGCATAATTGAACGTGGCCAGAAAAACGTATCGGAACGAAATTAATTGAATGGCATTTTTTGTTGGAGAGGACGCAATGACATTTATGACATTTTAATGTAACGTTATTATGCTGGGGTACATCGACTAAATGTTGTCCAAATTTTCGACAGGTGTTGTTTATTATTAAAAACTACTCCTCACTGTATAATTTGAACGATACCAGAAATAAATTTTAGACCTAAACCACTACACCAGTACTCCTATGATGTCCTTAAATTTATGTGAGGTATTTCTAAGGAACAATTATTATTTTTTTGGGATCCATTATAAATTGGGTTGTAAACGAAAATCCCCAATATTTACCTCAGATCACCCATCAACTCAAAAACATTTTAACCAAAAAAAAACGAAATTATTTGCGCACAAAAATATAAACAAACATTTCCTGTATTCGTCATCCCGTCCTTCGCAATTAGAGCTCCTATCGATCCCGTCGGCGACGACGAAGTCATCGGGCAAAAGGGACGAAACGAAACAGGGCGAAAATGGCCGCCGGAAAATAAAATCCCACTTACAATAAAAACATTGATTATACACTCCGACGTAAAAGTAAATGCGTTAGTCCATTAATTATGCAATTAGTGACCCCACACAAGCGTCCACTTCTGGCAATAAAGTGTTGTAGTGATCGAGTTTGGATAATGACGTTGGGGGAGGGGGCGGGCGATCCGCGCGCGCTCGGAGGGCGCTTAATTTATAACGACGTCTGGGGCACGTCGATGTATATCGAATAATGAAAGCTTGTGTCTATATGTACGGGTTCGTTAGTAAATAATAGGGTTTGTGTTGTTGGCCCTGAATCGAAACTAAACATCCAGTGCAGGAGGGGCGGTATCAATGGTTAAATGGGACGTCGTAACGAAGGAGATTTCGACCTCCGGCAAATGACGAGTCGGTCGTATTTTTGGGTTGATTCGTTCCGATTCTATAAAATAAATAAAAAATCAACGAAATGGGTTAGCGGAGGGTATGACCTGCACTTAGGTCTCAAATAACGAGATACGATATTGAGACGTGTTGGAGTTGCCCAACGTAAAGATTTAACATCAAACGCAAAATATCTATATGGTGAAGCAGCTGCATTACAGAAACGAACAACAGTAGAAGCTATGGAAACAGATGAAAGGTACATCGTAAAAAAATTGCAACGATGCATATTTCAAAACTGCAGTATGTGCAAATCATTTATGTTTTCAACAGAAGAAATGCCACAACACAAAATAATTATGGCCAGAGAATATAAGGGCAACACAACATCGTTAAAATACCCTTCAAACAATTTTATGAATAGTGTTGAGATTCGGCAGACAGTCTTCAGGAGTTTTCTGAAAAGTGTCATGCAACACATGTGGCTGAACTGATTGAATCAGAGGTTGTAGCAAATATGAAATTTGAATTTATATCTTGTCCAATTCATAAAGAGACTAAAGAGACGGAGTTTAGTTCAATATGTAGTTAAATTTATTATATATACATATTTTAAAAATAATGTGGTGATACGCGGGAAAAGTAGAAAACTTAATGATTAAAATGTCTGCACGAAATAAATATTTAAAATTCAGATAAAAAATAGAATGTAAATAAAAGCATACGTTTGAGAAATAAAATTATTAAAACAGAAAAAGTTTTTCATTGTATTTTTTTATATAAATATCTAAAACTTAAAATTTTCACTAAGTTGGGCAACTTGCTATATACGATGGTTAGTTCGGGCATCCGAACCCTGCATCCAGACTGGGCTGCTATTCGAGAACCATTAGTTAGTCACTTTCTCAGCTATAGAGTATTTTAATCTATGGATCAGTTATGCCAGATCTAGGGAAATTTCCATAAATCTAGGGATTTTTACACCTGTCCAGGAAAAGAAGGGAATTTTTAACAATTTCGACTAACATCTAGGGAAATTGAGAGGTTTTTTTTACCTTTTATTTTAAATACCAGTTGATAGTATAACTGAACCGACTTTTTACCCTTAACATTTTCAGACATAAAATTGACCAACAACATCTTTCCAGTTAGTCCTAAAGCCAAGGTAGGTAATACAGTGAACAATATTTCTAATTTCTAAGCCTTATTCTCGTTTTTTTTTTAATTACTCTTCTGGAAATGTGTATTTCCCAGAAAATTTATAAACAGGCCACAAAAGGTATGTGCGTCATCCTTCGTTAACATTGCAGTGGTAAAGTACATGCACCATCTATTTCAAACTAGATGGCTTTCATTACTCGCAGTTGTTCAGTGATTATTAGAACAATATAACGCACTAGATTTAATTTTTAAATAGACTGGGAGATCCGTTGGGTAGGCCGTACTTACAATTTTTAAACTTGAAATGCAATCATAAAAAACAGTGCAAGAAGTAAAAGAAAACAAATCAATCAAAAATGTCAATAAGACTAATTGTGACAAAACGTTAATAAAACCATTAAAATATCGTTTGGTGCAAACGTCAAAATTGCAAAAAATACATAAAACTGCAAATTCGAAAAATATGCGACAATTAAGTGAAAAATACTCAAAAAATATGTGAAAAGAATTCAACAAATAATATTGAAAAATTTCAGAAAATGTAAAGAACTGTTAAATTGCTAAAAAAAACAAAAATTAAAAGAAAACAATTTGACAATTTGAATGAAAATTAAACATTTTCAAAAAATCACAAGCTGTTCAAAATGTTCATTTTTTTCAAACTGTGCTTGAAAAATCTGAAACTTAATAAACAATAATCAAATAATAAACAATAATCGTAACAAAACGTTAACAATTCAACAAATCGAACAAATAAAATATAAAAAAATAAACAAAAACACATAATTTTTTTTCTGTTACAATCCAATTAATTATTATTACCGGGTGTCCAGTGTACACCACATTTCAAGATGTTTTGCCATTATTTCCACAATACAGAAATTAAGTACTAAAGTGATTACCAATTTAAATATTTTTTTACAAACTGTGCAAAAAGCAACCAACCCAATCCAACTCAACTAAACCCAATCTGTTATAAAAGCATTTCGTACATTGACCAACTGGCTTTCAGTAACTAATGCATATTTGGCAAATATTGCTCCCTTCAAACTTTTTGTGCGTTATATGTCCAAACAACAGTGGACATGGTTTCTATGCTTTGCATCGTAAGAGTTAATGAATAATAGTTAGGAACAGGGTCCCTCGACACACTTACGTTTACGTATTTTAAACAGGAATTTTGTTAGATATAAAGTCTATGAGACAATGACAGAACTTAGACTTTCCAGCGAGTTGATTATGTTAGTAAAAATACAAGAGGTATGACTGGGATAACCAACAGAACTTAACTGAACCCAACCCAACTTGAACAAACTCAATCCAATTTGAACGAACCCAGCCCAACTGGAACGACCCCAATCCAACTTGAACGAACCCAACCCAACTTGAACGACCCCAACCCAACTTGACCGAACCCAACCCAACTTGACCGAACCCAATCCAATTTGAACGAACCCAACCCAACTTGAACGACCCCAACCCAACTTGAACGAACCCAACCCAACTTGAACGACCCCAACCCAACTTGAACGAACCCAACCCAGCCTAGTCCATCCCAACCCACCCTTCAATTTTAGGCGACGTCATTGCACCTAATTTTTTATTATGTAGCTTATCAACCAAATGTATCTTGGACTCTTGCTCCACTATATACGAAAATTGAAAATACGTTCAGAACTATAGCAGATTTTTATTTAAAACACGAATACTTAGAAAAAACAGACACAGAAAATATTCAGTTCAGAAATCACGATAATTTCACACAAATTGAGAACATTTATTTGGGGGGGGGGGGCATATCATGACGTTAATTTCAAGAAATGGCACCGGTTTGGGTGAATTAGGTTTAATAGAATTTAGAAAAGGATGTCTAGATTTTTATGTGTAAACCTGTCAACAAATATACGATAGACTCAGATTTAGACATTAATTATTTTAAAACTTCTTAAGATGATTTCCCCTGAAGAAGTTGAGAGCAATATATCTCTCGCGCATTTAGCTGCAAAATTTCCAAACTTGGTCGCGGGCGAAAAACTAAATGAACTGGACTTCATTTTACCACCGATTTTTGATGATCTCGATATAAGAGAATTCTCGGCAAAATGCTCAAAATTAAAGTTAGGTAACGATACTCCATGATCAATACATTGTGCAATTTTGTTTTTGCATTATTCGTGCTTTCACATCCCAGCGCCTCTGTAGAGCGATTTTTTTCGCAAATAAAATTTAAATAAAACAAATATTAGAAATAGATTAATACAGAGACTTTAAATGGTATCATGTTCGTATTTAGGACATCATATTGTTATAACTTTAACGTTGAAAATGAACTGTTACTCAAATTTAAATAAGTGAATAGTATGTTTTTTTTTTTTAATAAATACCTGCATTATAATCCTGTGTGTGCCTTTTAATTCAACCACCTGGGGGCATTTAGTTTAGAATTCAAAATTCAATTATATCAGATTTCAAATTCAACGAGTAATTCAACAAAGCGTTATGTTAAAATTGTCTAGGGAAATCTAGGGAATTTTCGATTTTCGGACTAGGAAAAAAAGCTAAAACCATTTGGCAACGCTGCTATGGATACCACACACACTATAATCAAAATTGCACACCGGTGATAACTAGCGAAGTGATAGAAGCACGCTCTACCCACTCAACCACCAATCGACCTTATAAAATAAACATATATACTAATAGACTCGTCACATTTGAGATATCTTTTACATTAACCCAAACGTCAAACCCCCAAAACCAATTATCCACCAATCAAAGTTTTAGAACCACTGGATCACGAACGCGATCCCAAACCACGTCATCAAACGCACGTATACGGCTCCAAAACAAATTCGACGGACGACAATCACAATAAATTACGAATTTTTAGCGACATTCTGTAAATATCGCCGAACGAATTTGACAATCAATAAAACGCACCGACGTTTCATAAACATTAACGACAAAACAATATTGTCATTGCTAATTTGAACGAAATTTACGACGCAAATTAATTAAATGTAATTGCCGACCTTTTAATCAAAATTGATTTAATCGCGGCGTGCATTATGCAACGCAGGTCGAAAGCGGTTGTTTTTCCCCGTTCGTTGCTCATCTCGTATGACTAACGGCATCGGAATCGGCTTTTTTGCGTTTTAACAAAATGGCGAGGCCGGCTTCGCACCGAACGACGTGCGACGCGTCGAGGTTACGGAAGTCAGGCCGAATTCGCATCGTGGTTATGATTGCGTATAATTCGTTTAGTAAAAAGTGGCGTTTGATTGAGCGAAACGTCACGTATTAAATTTGGGGAAAATGATCATCTCTATGAACAACTAATTAAACCAGAAGCGTGGAGACTAATATCCGCATTAGTTATATTTCAGGTTAAAACAACTTGCATGCATATAAATTGAAAAGGACTTACATTGATGATCTGGTGATGACAAAAAATGATGTGACAGGAACGAGTTGGAGTCAATATGGGTTCTACTGCGTCGTAAGTAATTAACGCGATGATGCGATTTCGTAAAATGCGCTCGTTTTGAAATCATTTGTTTTTGAGCTCGAAGCGCCATCTTCCGTTTCATAGTCAGCGCTGGAATTAATTCTCACAGAACGAGGAAATGTTTTTAAACCGTTTGATAAATATCGTGCGGTTACGTCAGAATCCCAAATCGATGGAAACGTTCACGTGAAACTCGGCGGAACGTGATGTCATCGTCCGAGCATTTTTCCCCGTGCAGGTTCCTGTACGACGTTACGTCAACTTTGGAAATTTGTTAAAAATGGTGGCTTATGTTTTTTCCGTGTAATGTTTATTTGATAGTCTACGCGAGTTTAATTTGGCACACGCACACGCAGTTCGCATAAAGTTTGAAGTGTAAGATTACCAATGACGTCACCGCGACGGGTTTCCAGTTTGACCTTTCTGTTTGAATGTTGCAGTTGGGTTGATTTAATTTTGATGTCATCGTGGTGCTTTCAAGGTTACGATTGAGGAGCATATCGATTGTAAGTCGCCGAAAATCGTCCACACGAACCAGCGGTAACGTCGCACGTAAATCTCTCGACGTTTATTTTTAGGTCCGCGATCGTCGTCCAGCGCACAGCGAAAATGACAATGCAACAGTACTGTTTAAAGTGGAATAACCACCAGCCAAATTTCATATCTGTATTTTCTAGTCTCTTAAATAGCGAATCTCTGGTGGACGTGACGCTGTCGGCGGAAGGGAGACACCTGCAGGCGCACAAGCTCGTACTGTCGGCGTGCAGTTCCTATTTTCAGGTAATTGTCGTGCCGCCGGTCGCCACCCACTGTATTTCGATTTGCAGACGCTGTTCACGATAAACCCGTGTCAGCATCCGATCGTCATACTGAAGGATGTGAAATTTACGGATTTAAAGGTGATGGTCGATTTTATGTATTACGGTGAGGTGAACGTCTCGCAGGAGCAACTGCCGCACATTCTGAAGACGGCGGAAATGTTAAAAATTAAAGGTTGGTGGCATCGTCGTTTTTTTCGCATTTTTACGACTCTTTGTTTACAGGTTTAGCTGAAGTGCCTGTCGAGTCTTCGATTTCGAGGCACAATAGCTCGTTAGAACGGACCGAGTTGCTCACACCGGGTGAATCAAATTGGGGGTCCGACGGCGGTCAGAGACAATCGATGACGCCGTCGCCTTGTCCTTTGTCACCAGGAAGTCGAAGGTACATCCACAAATAACAAAGGCACTGGCGACTGACGCTTCTTACACTCATCTCATATTTGTCTCACTTCGAAGTCAACTTAGCGCGTCCCCACCTCAGTCCCATAATTCGTATTCAAAGACGATTCCTTGTGCGAGTAACGCAAATCCAAATTATTTTTATTTTATTTCAAATCCAATATTATTTGAAAATCTTATGAAAGCTTAAAATGACCAACTCAACGCTAGGTCAAGGTTGTGTTGATTGTGTTAATTCGTGTGCAGGAAAAGACTCCGCAAGTCGTCGACGGGTTCAGGATCTGGATCAACGGAGCGCACGTCCGAGGAGCAGGTCGGCAACGAGATTTTATTGACGTCGCCGAGCGGTACGTTAGGCACGGTCATAAAACCGGACCCCGGGGGTTACGTGACGGACTCTGGGACCTCGCAAAGGATGAAACAGCACAGCAGCGATTCGGACGTACACAGGAGCAGCTCTCACGACAGCGTCGACAGCGACACCACACACCAAATCACATTGGTGAGTTTCCCGGACGCCGTTCGATTCGAACGTAACGCGCTTCCTTTGTAGCAAATACCGCAGCAGCAGGACATCAACATTTCGCATAACGTCGAACCTGCACAGTCGATGGAAATGCCGGGTCCTTCGTCTTCTACTTTGCAAACCGTTGCAGGTGAGTCATCGTCTGATTTTTAATTTACGAATTATCGATGGGGCAGTAAAATCTGAAATGCAAAGGGGATGTTTCTTGTTGTAAGCTGGGTTCTTAGTTGGGTATTAATGAATTTCATTAAAAAATTGTGCGAGCATCGCTGTACATTTATGTTTTTAATATAATAGAATTTTAATAAATGTAGGATGGCTAGATTTTAATATATTTAATGAAATTAATAAAATATTTATGGGGGCAAAAAATATGTGCTAGAGTGTTATTGCAGCTGTCAATTGAAAATTTAACTTTTTTTAATATATATGATAAAAATAATGTCGACACAAAAGAAGTCAGTTTTCGGTGTCTTGGATATTATACGTTTTGTAAATTATCTGCAATTTGAAATAACAATCCTTGGTTTGTAATAGATGGCAATGTTGTCATCTGTTCAAAAAAATCAAGATTACCGCGAGGCGATAACCGTGGCGAACTTGTGCAATATGCAGTGTGTCTGTGTGCGTGTTAAGTCAAGGCTAAGGATCAACAGCAAGAGTGAACTATGCCATCAAATAAAAAAAAGTATCCAAAATCCAGATCCTTGTCGTCGCCATTGGCAAGTGCCTAGCTCAATGGTCTCTGGTCAAAAAAATTCACATTCTCATTCAAAATCATCTCAAATCAATTTGTTCCCTCGCGGAAACAAAAACATTCATGTTCACGATTGCCGTTGAGCGTGGCCTTGTCAATGAACCGACCACTCTAACCTCACACCCTTTCGGTTTCCTTGCAGGATTTCAATGGGGCATCGTCGATCACCACACGTACCCCTCGCATTACGTCTCGTGCCAGACGAACGTCATGCACAACGACATGCAATACGTGACGACCACCGCCGCCCAAAACCTCAGCCCCGCCAACCAACCCGACGCGAAACCCAACCTGAACCACATCACCAACTCCCCCCCGCAGATCATGCAAAAACGCAAGCGGAGCCTCAACCCGCAGGCGGACGAGAATTTCGTGCGTGCCTTGGAAGCGGTACGGTTCGGCGGGATAGGGTTCTGCAAGGCCGCGCGGATGTACGGCGTCAATAACCGCACCTTGTGGCTCGAATACAAGAAGCGCGGGTATCCGATCAGCAGGCTGTCGATTAAAAACAGGAAGCCGGAAAACGCACAACAGCAACCGCAGATGCAATCGTCCAGTCCGCCCAACCAAACGCAAGAAAACGAGGTGGTGGTGAACACGGCGAACAATCCCATAGCGATGATAAGCAGCGCGTTCTTGGAGGGCAGGCCCGTCGAAATAGCGCCCGTCCTTCAGAGAACGCGGTTCTTCGACAATGGGATCATGAACGGGCAGCCGATGAATTTGCAAGGGATAAACTTTGAACCTATGTGAACTTTTCACTAAGTCGACGACTTGGTGACATTTGCAGTGCCATATGGACTCGCGTCATTGCGAGCTCGCCCAGTTCTTGGTTTTTTGTCCCCCGCAAGTTTCGCTTTGAGTATCGTGCGCTAGGTTAGTCGTTTCGCAAATTACCAATTGAATTGTGATAAGAACTCGATCGCCAAAGGTAATGTTTCGTAAATTATTGCTTAATATTAATTTCGTTAGCCTGGGCAATTGGTTTGATCAATCATATCTTTGCTGCGAATACAAATTTGAAAATAAAACTACAGGGTCTATGATATCGAGGTCTCACACTTATCTATCCTAAGTGGCGTTGTTTAATATTTCCCTGTAAACAAATTATATTAGCTTTTTATATGTTAGGTAGATAACTTCTGCGTAGATTTAATTATAATATTTGTTATCGCAAACCCCACTCACAAAACGAAGAATTATTGGAAAAAAAAATGTAATGAACAATTTTATCTAAGAAGATATGAGTGACCTGAACCCATTTTGTCCCAGGCTATTATCCCTAACTTGTCGAAAAAGGTACCGGTTCGACGATTGTGCCCCAATTTTAAATAACTCTCAAACGTTTCGCAGTTTTGTCGGTCACAAATTACTGAACAATTTCATTCGAAACCGTCAAAGACCGTTCCATCGATGAGCTTAAAATTTTCGTACGCTTTGTTGAGTGCCCCGAGCTTTTTGATTTGACATATCATCTCTGTTCACGTTTCGGTGTCGCGAAGTTTGCCTGGACGAATCGTGCGAGTGTGTGTAAAAAAAAAATCCACCGTTGTCTATATATTTTTACATAAGAGTCCGTGTAGTTCATGTGTATCAGATGGGTGTGCTTTCGTGAGTCAATCGCGCCAATCGTGCGTTTATAGAGCCGTCGAAATTTATTTTTTAGAGGGTTTTTATATACACGTTTTTCGATGTGGGTTTTTTGGAGTGTGTCTGAAGAAGTGTTTAAGATTTTGTGAATTTCCACGTTGAAATGCAAGCAATTCTGAACGCTTATAAGTAAAGGAATAAAATAATAATCTAAACCAATAATGAAATTAAATATATAGATAGACTGATATAGGTTAGATATGCGTGATGTACTTGCTTTATGATATCGTTGAGTTCGTCCGGTTCGTTTGTTGATAACAAGATTTGTTTGTTGTTTAGCATTTGTTAGCATTTTCGACACGTGCAACGAAAATTTGTTTACATTCGCAATTCGTAGCTAGAAGTTTAAGTTTGTTGGCCTTTTGTATATGTATATATTTGTTGTACGTTTTATTTCGAAGCCAGTTTTTTTTTTCATTGCTCAGCAATGTTTTGTACCGATTTGAAAAGTTTTTAATTTTACAATTGTTTGTAATACGTGCAACGTCGAATATTTGTTTTACATTGTACTCTTGTATTTGCTGAATTATAATTGAATATACAAAATATTTTAACATTGTTTTATTTTTACCTATGATGGGTGGTGCTTCACTATTACGCGATTGGGCAAAGTGCAAGAAGTCTTAAATTCAATTGCAGACTTAAAGGCTTTAGACATAATTTTGAAGTGGGGTCGAACAAAATAGGTACAGGCAAAATTTTTCAGATGCAAATTCTACTGGTGAAAGATTGTTCAGGTTATCAATGGTGCCCATTCAATTATATTCACTGAATAGCCAAAACGTTGAACAAATTGTATGGCAAAAACTGTTTTACAATTTTGGACATTGACTTTTACATTTTTCGCATTTTTTTATACATTTTCTACAATTTAGACTTGTAAATATAAAATTTTTACAATTTTTTGATATTTTCTTGTTTTAAGGTTTTCGTCATCGTTGGTTACTTTGACGAGATTAGCAATTAAAACTCTTGTTAAACTAATGACAAAAATGACTGTAACCACGTCCATATCCGTTTATTTTAGATCGTCCAACAATAACGACGCACGCACAAATATCGCAGCAGTCCGCACACCAGAACCAATTCGTGATGGGAACAAAGAGGGGCAGATTCTTGATGCGCCAGCCGAGGATCAAGCGGGAAAGCGACCCCAGCCAGAACCCGGACGGGGAGCCACTGTCGCCGCAAATCTTGTACGTGCCTCATCTGCGGGTGGAGAGGCAGTGTTCCGATCCGCTTCCGACGATATCGCCGCCGCCCGGAAATTTGCTTTCGGTGCCGGGGAGCTGCCTGGTCAAGCAGCACTCGCATCCCTTGTTGCCGAGTCAAACGAAACACCAGGTGCGCTTGTTATTAAAAATCTTCGAATTCATAAAAATGTTTTATTAAATTAGGCATTTTTAGTTTGGGACAATCAAAGGTCTCCATTTAGTAAACAGCTCAACGATTACTGTACATTGATTTCGTTCTTTTTGACAGTCCTCGACGCCTCCTGCCCCATTGCACATACAACTGTTGCCACAGTCTCACTGTGGATCTGATACAGAACGAGCTGTCAGTCCGGTTGTGGTTGTGACGGATCCTTTGGCGACGTCGCCACACGATACGATGCCGCCTAGGTCGTCAGACAGCTTCAATGCCGAAACCACCGCGACGCTGAGGGTACGAACGGACGAATTGAAAAGGAGCGCTTCCTCGCCACAGGTGAGTCCAAATAAATCCACAAGGGCACCAAAAATTGCATCTGTGATGATATCTCCAGGAAGAAGCCTAATCTTCCATTGTACCTAAAATATATATTTTGGCCACCACTTTATTTAAATGTACAGTAGACATGGATTTTTCTATAATTCAAATGTGTTGTTCTTCCAACCATTTTTTGCACTTATCTCTGGCCCCATCGAGTACATCCCTGGGAACTTCCGGTTTGTCGAGCCAGTGCGGCTCGACCTGCTTGCGCGAGTCGTAATTCGTCGGGCTGACCTCAAATTCGGCGCCGCAATTAGCCACCAGCATCTTCCACACGCCGGACATGTAGTCGTAGCTCAGCTCGCTCGGTTTGCAGGCGGATTCGCACGGCGACAAGGATCGCACGGGACTCGGATCCGCCAACGCAGCTCGTATTTTTTCGCGAACGTGGCCCGGCAAATCCCGCGGTTGTTTTGGCGCCGCGAGCACTTTTGCTATATCGTCCACGGATTCGTTAATCATCTCGTCGGGTATCTGCGGATAATTTATTAGAAATTGAGTATTGAAAACTAAATCCTACTTACGCCCAATTCCTTGCGAACAATCGCCATGGTCGCCTTAAAATCGTCGGTGAAGTGGTCGACAGTCATTCTGTCCGCCTCCAGTTTGGTGATGTCCTTCCTGCCGGATTTTTTCGAGTTGAAGAAACTTTCACGGTGGAGTTCCTCGAAGACGTCCGATATTTCGCTGGAGGTCGAGTCGGATCCCAGTTCGAAGTTCTCGATCGGTTTTAGTAATTTTCTTATGTGTTCTGGAGTTTGCGGGATTTCTTTGATGGTTTTCGCGGTCATTCGTCGCAGGGGACATCGTTTTTTGTGATTTAGACTCGACATCGTTGGTTTAAAGTTCGATTATTGATCAAACACTTGGACGATTTTTTTGGAGTACGGCGTAGTCAGGGTCGGTGTTAGGCAAACAAAAATTGTGATAAATAAATTAATTAAAAAAAAAAACATTGTTCGATTTGTTCAATTTTTTTTATTAATTTTGTCGATTCGTGATTTTATATATTTTTACAATTTTTAAGAATTTATTTTTTGTATTTTTAAATTTTTTTCCATTGTGATTTTTCCGATTTTTTGAATTTTCGTTGTCGTATTTTTGTTAAAATTTGATTAAATCGTCGAAAATGATGAATTGTTGGAGGAAGGGAGCACCGCAAATCTATAAACATTTATGTGGAACTAATGGAACTAATGTTTTTCAATTTTCTTACAGACTGGTACAAGATCAAGTCACTGCCCTGTCATAAGATCGGGCCCGGCGCTGGGATGCAACTACTGCTGGAACACCGTCGACACGCATGGCCGAATACTCCGACGAAAAACCAAGTACCACTGTCCAGAATGTCAGACGAATCTCTGCATAGTCCCGTGCTTTCAAGAGTACCACGAAAGGCACGTTTCGTCCGGCCAGACCGACCCGATATCCCTAACGACGTCCGTCATGCGGGTGTTCCCGAAAACGTCGTCGATATGAGACGTCCAAAGCTCGTAAGCAACGAGCGCGTAGTCAAACTCTCTCGGTCTGTGGTAATTTTGTGATCGGCCCCTTTTCTTCCGACGGCTTTTGGTTTAGATTTTTCGTCGAAAATCGTCCTCGATCAACAATTCCAGTTCAGGACAATCGAAGCGGAAATCTCGACGACGATTTTGACGCAAACGCAAACGTCAAGGCCTAAAATTTTCACAATCGCGGTTTTGCGAGCCCTTCGATGTTTACGGTTAATTAAGATCATCACAAAGTAATTTTAAGTTAAGAAAAATGCCAAGAAATCTTTTTCACCGTCGCTTCTTAATTAAGTGCAATCGGGTAATTTCTTTTGCTAACCAGAGAACAAACAGAGTTTGCTGTCGTAACGTTAGATATTTGTAAAATAGTATTACGTTTCTTCAAGTTTAGTTAGTTTTAGAGATTTCAATGCCGCGGAGTTAAATCGGTTGTACCGTCGGTTCCGAACGACTTGTTTCGTATTCTTCGTGCTTTAGATGTGTGGGAGTCGATTAACAATGCACCTCTTCAATAACGTAATAGTACAATGATATACTTCCTGTTATTGCGTGTTATCTTTTTCTTACTTAATACAGCATTCCTATACGTTAAGAAAGCTGTGCAGCCCGGTCGAGGGTTCGTTCTCGTGTCGGAGTTACAAATACGCCAGCTCATAGTAATTTACGTTTTAAGTCGGTTTATCTAAATGCGATCGCATATACGTTTGTTAAATGCAGTTGCTGCGAGTGTTAATTATTGCAAACGAGGCCCAATTCAAGTCTCCGCCTGGAGGAAAAATTGCAAGGGAATTGCTTTTGTTCCGTTCCAATCAAATTGGATCCGAGACAAACAAACCAAGTCAGCTAACCGTCGTCAACTAAATATAAATTTTTTAAATTTAAACTAAATGGGATACAGAATTTGATCACTGATAAAATTATTGATAAAAAAAAAAAAACAACCCAAATAGAATAAACAAAACTTAGGGCAACGAATGAATATTTTTGTAATGTAGATTAGGGGATGGTTTTCATCGTCCCGAACGCGTTTTTTGATTTGGGTTTCGTTGTCTCCAAGTTGTATATTTGTGATAATTTATTGAATTATTTATTGACGTTTCGGGGACGACGACGCGGCGATCGACGAGTTTGTTGTTGTATTTTTGGACGTCGGGGTCGCGCCGTTCTCCGAAAATCTCTTGTACATATACAGTGCAGATAAATACGAAGAGCGGGGATCGCTCGGTCGAGCCGGGCGGTCCGCCGATAAATATATATTTAATGTGCTCACTTTGTAAATGGAAAAAAAAGCTTTAAACGGTTATAGAAACGAAGATGTGAAAAAAATTCGTAAACGATACACTATTTTTTATGAAGCACATACAATACATATATTTTTGATGATGTAAATTATTTTTTCACATTTGAGCGACTCGGCGACGACGCGAGGGATTTTTATTGCGGGAGTTGTAGATTTTGTAATTTGTTTTTGGCCGACTGGGTCGAAAAACTCACCGTTTTGCTACAAAATTTACAACTTCAGTGTGCGTACTTGTGTAAATAGATTGTAGGTCAAATGTTACCATTGATGTTAGAGAAGTGTGATAGATGTACCTGTAAATGAGTTCTTTTGTAGTATTATTGTAAAAAAAAAAATTAAATATTTTAATTTCCGTTTTCCACGTAGTTATGCAGGTGAAACTTCAAAAAATTGTATTGTATTTAGACGTTTAATTTTAGTGCTAGATTTTGAAAGTGGCGACGTCGGCTCTTCCGGTCGGATGTTACATTTGTTCTTGGCTATGTAGATCAAAAGTGATCAATTTACGTAAGTTCTGGATACTCAAGTTTTTTCAATATCTAGCATTTGTACTTTTAATCTCTTATTGTAAAAAAATCTGTGTTTAATTTATTATTTAATGTTTATTTTGTTTAAAAAAAAATATGGTTAATGTAATAATAAAAAACGAAACTATCGAGGCTTTGATTTCAGTGCAAATTTCCTGTCGTGAAAATCAGATACCGAGACTTCTTTGTCAATGGTGAAATTAAATGCAACAATTGAAACAAAATCGGTTACATAATTAAAGTGCCATTTATTCAAAACCATAAACAATATAATAAAACTGAAACGGAACATGAACGCAATAAATGAACGTCGAAATGTAATTTAAAATGTAATATCCTCGCACTATTTAAGTTAACATTATTCATAAAATCACATACATACTGATAAGAAAACGGTGTGAAGATTTAACCGGCTATAAAAAAAACTGTCTTCTAAATTGAATTGCCTAATAACAAAAATAAGGGGTACAAAAACTACCCGATATTCGATACATACATAATAAAATATTAACTTCTGCCAAGGTTTGTTTTTTTTTTTTGCTTAAGAATACTCCATTTCTTCGACGTCGTTGTCGGGGGATTTGGCTGAGTACAGTTTCTTTAATTTTTCGTAGTGCTTTTGGTCCTAAAAGCAAACTTATTGAAGCGCACTTTTGCATTCATTTAACTAAAAAACAACCTTTTCCGGGACAGACGGCCTTATTTTCGCGACGGCCCTTTTAAAATGCTCCGTCGTCACCACAATCTGCTTTTGCATGTCGCCCAGGATCATGATTTCCTTGAGCGCCTCCACGCCCGCCTCTCGAACGAGCGCCGCCAAGTCCGCCCCGGTGTACCCGTCGCATTCTTCCGATTTTCCTATAATTTCTAAATCTACATCCGGTGATAAAAGAGGTTTTGTACCGTTCTAAAAAAAAAAATTAATTATTTGCGCCGTCAACATTGTCGTCGATGGTACCTTAGTGATCGTCCTTAATATGTCGACTCGATCGCTCGCCGTGGGCAGCCCGACGTATAAGATCTTGTCCAATCGGCCTGGTCTCAAAACGGCTGGATCAACAATGTCGGGACGATTGCTCGCGGCCAACAGATACACATCTCGTCGACCTTCGATGCCGTCCATTTCTGTCAGCATTTGATTTACTACTCGCATGCTCGCGCCGCCCTAAAAATAAATCGTGAAGTAGCGATGTACGTTGAAGTTTTTTAATAAATTACTTCTCCAGAATCGGATCTTTTCGGACACAAGGCGTCCAACTCGTCAAAGAATATGACGCACGGCGCTGAATTCCTCGCCCTTTCGAAGCAGACACGGACGGCACGCTCGCTCTCACCCACGTACTGAAATTCAAGATAAACACTTTATCACCATGACATTTATTCGACGATAACTGAGTCCATAAAACTGGGCTCGTGTTCTTAAAGAATTGTAGTAAGCATTAAAAATCGTTAAATGATTAAAATTGAAATTTAAAATAAAAAATTAAATACAGTGGAAGTTTCGGTTCATAATTTACAGGGAACTATTTGGCCATAAATTATAACATGAGCAAAAAATGCTTAACAAACAACTGGTGCTTCATAAGAAACTTGAAGATCTGCTGAAGCCAAGTCAGCAGATCTTCGTCATGATTGTCAATCTTGAGTTTCATTTTGATGCCTTCTTCCCAAAACAACTCAATCCAAATTTCGTTGCAGATTAATTTCGATTAATTCATTTACAATTTTGGATTGAGGTGTGCTGAGTGGGGTTGGGTTGGGTTCGTTTTCATTTGAATTTTTTCATAATTTGTAGTCATTTTGATAATTTTGAGTTTCACTTTGATACCCCACATATTCTACCCAAATACCATTGCAGATTATTTTCTTAAACCAAACTAAATAGTTATATTAAGTTTTGTGACTGTAAATTTTGTTATTACCCTCCATTACCGCATAACAATGGTGAAAATCAAATTTGTACCATTTTCTGGTGAACTGTCGCACTTACCATGTTTAAAAGTTCAGGACCTTTCACTGATATGAAATTGATGCCTGCTTCATTCGCGATGGCTTTCGCCAGTAGCGTTTTACCGCAACCTGGTGGCCCACACAGTAAGACACCCGTCGGCGTCATCAGTCCTAATGCTTTAAATTGCTCTGCGTGCCTTATTGGTGCCTGAAACAACGAATGAATCAATCACTACTGCCAAAGTATAAGTCAACTTAATCATCGAAGTAATAACCCAAGGGTGTGGATTAAATAATTCAACAGTTAGAAGGCATATGCAATTGCTGAAGGCAAGGAAGTAGTTGCCAAGAAGCAACTCACTTGAAAACTGTATTAAAATTATAAAATAAATAAAATAAAATAAGACAAATACAAACAAGTTTTTAATTAAAATGTGGTTGGCAAATAAATTGAAACAAACTTACCCTTACCACACAGTATTTAATTAACACTAGATGTACATTATATTGTAGAAGATGACAACTTAGTTGTTGAAATGTACATCGTTAATTAACTACCGTGTGGTAAGGGTAAGTTTGTTCCAATTTAAAGTGACAGTTAATTTAAATAAAAAATTCAATAAAACTCAATTTTACCAAAATGGCCATCTGCAACTCTTGCCTGATGTCGCGTAACGAACCGATATCGTTCCAAGTCGTGTCGGGAACTGTCGCGAAACCCTCCCTCTTCGCAGACGGCTGCACGCTCTTGAGCGCTTCCGCAAAATCATCCATCGTTATAGAAATACATTTCAGTTGCTTGTGACTCAATGGAATATCGCCGTGCAACCACGAAATCAGCTCTTCCAGAACCGTTTTGGGTTCTTGCAAAGGTTCCACATAATTAACAACGTCAATCGGCTGCGTGCTATTTACAACGTTCGACTGCGGAACGGTGACCTTGTCTTTCACGTCGTCGTCGATGATCACCACGGCCGCGTCGCTGGTGTTCACACTGTCGTTTTCCGCGGCTTTCCCGTCGACTTTGTCGGTGCTCTCCACGTCGACAATGTCGACCTGAAAGTTTCGTTATTGCACTGAAAAAATTTTATTAGATTAAAGTTAACGAACGAACCTCGTTTTTGCTGTCGTCGGAATCGACCGCGGGGACGTCGGGTACGGGCGGAGGGGGCGACTTCTCTCTGACCTTTTCTATTTTCGGCTCCGCCATCGCCACGTCTAACTTCTGCTTGGCTTTCAGCTCGTTGAAGATCCTGTTGACGGCCACCATGGCCGCTTCTCTCGTCAACGACATCAGATCTGCACCCACGAAACCCGGGGTGTATTTTGCGATGCTTTCGTAGTCGAACTTTTCGCCGAGTTTTAGTTTCTTGGTCAAGACTTTGAGGATGTGTGCTCTGGACGCGGAGTCCGGGATGCCCAGGCAGACTTCCCTGTCGAAGCGTCCTGCTCTTCGCAGGGCAGGGTCGAGGGAATCCGGACGATTCGTCGCTCCTATGACGAGCACTTGATCGGCCATTTCGTTTTTATTCAGATCTAAATTAATGATTATAAATGGCAAGTTAGAAGAATTTCATGTACCTAGTAGTTTAATAACAATGAGAAAAGCTCAATGTCTGGTACTTTTTGCAAATACATTTCTGAGGACAGTACAACAAAACAACGTATCATAAATCAATTTATAAATCTAATAGTTTTGATAAAGTTAAGCAAAGTTACCTATAATTATAATCTTATATATATATATATATATATATATATATATATATATATATATATATATATATATATTATTAAAAAAATAAATCTATATCTTGCAATATTCAAGTTGCATCAAATTATTTCAAACTGAGATAATAAATTCGGCTCTGTACATAAACGACTCCCTTTAATACTTATTTTAATGTTTTTCTTACCATCTAGACAAGTTAGTAACTGAGCAACTATGCGTCGTTCCATTTCCTTTTGCGCATGCTGCCTATTTTGTGTGATGGCGTCGATTTCGTCGATGAATAGGACACAAGGCGCAGAAAGCATCGCCTTTTCGAACAGCTCCCTTATCCTCTCCTCGCTTTCGCCGGAAACGCCGGCCACCAGTTCCGGAGCGGACACTTTCAGAAGGGGTATTTCCAATTCCTAAAACGAGTTAAAAAATCAAACACACCACCAGAACGAACAACACGAGTAATACAATTAGTTGCAGTGTTGGATGGGTTAATTTCAAAATATTTTTGCTAGACAATTTTATCTACGATTCAAAATATAGGTAAGCATCCAGATGAACTTATATTAAAGAAAACGGACTAAAAATGCTTCATCGATGGAAAAATGAATTGAAAATAAAGAGAGTCTTCTTAACTCTGCAAGGAGTTCAGTCTGGATTAATCAATTAATCAAAGAAAATAAATGTTGAAACATTTAAGCGACTCCACCTAAATAATAACTAAAATTTATTCCCACATTTAACTTACCCCAGCGATAGCATTCGCCAACAAAGTCTTCCCGCACCCAGGCGGTCCGTGCAACAGAAAACCCCTCGGCGGCGAAATCCCAATCTTCCTGTAAATCTCCGGATGCTTGATGTGCACCAACAACTTGCACACCTCCTCCAAGATCTTGTCGATCCCGCCCATGTCTCTGAACGTAACCGACGGCTCCTCCAAGTTCGCCAAGTTCTTCTTTTTCTTCGTGCCCATCGACGGACCCGACTGGTTCTCCATCTTGCGTTTCTTACCCCGCTCCAAGAGCATCGGAAGCATCGGCAGCTTCTCCGAATTGTTGAACTTCTTGAGCAGTTGCACGTCGACGAGATTCTGCGGTATGATCGTCAGGTCGTTCTTCTGCGACGTCGAGGGGCCGTTTTTCGATTTCTTCTCCGACGGGTGGGCATCGTTCGAGTCGTCGCTGCTTATGTCGATCAGTTCGTTGACGTCGACCGGCGCCTTCGGCAACGATCTCCCGTACATTTCCATCAACTGGTTGTTTAGCGTGTTATCGGGCTGCAAATTAAAAAATGGGTTAATTAATCGCGACGCGTGAATAACTTACGTATCGCACGTCTTCGTCTCCAGCGCTTTCGTCGCTCAGATCTTCCGACGACGTGTGCGGCTGTGGATCGTCCATGCCGTAGCTTTGCATGACTATCGTGTAGGCCTTCTTAACGGAGCTCCTAAAGGCGTTGCGTTTACGTTTCGCGTACTCTCTATATTTCCTCTGCAGCTCATCTGCCATAACATTTATATCAACATAGGACTTATCGACATTGGCTTCCAAGTACTGCAAATCACAAAACGTGCATTTTCGCGCGACGTGTTCGGCGTCGTCGGCGGCTTACCTTCTGCACGCGGGGCACGATGGTCGGGTCTGCGATGTACGGAAACCTGTGCATGTTTTCTAGATCGCCGAACGGCTGTGTTGGGGAACGCGCCAAATTGCAGCTTCGTTTTGAATTCGTGTCGATCGGTATCACTTCTACTCCTCTGAACGTGTTAATCTTTCCCATTATCTAATTAACACAAGATTAGAGCCCGATCTCCACATCTAAACGGCACAGCACACGCGTTTACGGGCGAAAACGTAGTATCTTTTTTGACAGACGAATTAACCTCGCAAAGCAAACAGTTAATGGCGCGTTCCATTAATGCGCGCGTTGTTCTAAAACCGCATCTAAATTTAGATGTTCATCGAACAGGACAAACTTGAAGTCGTGGCGAAATTGTCGAACGCGGTCAAAAGTACAACTCGGTTACATTTAAATTATAATTTGAATTTAATTCAAAAATTTGCAAGAAAAATGTACGTAGCTTTAATATTTGAAAAACGCGTAGAACGTATTTAAATTAGAGCTGTCAATTCTAACAATACAATAAACAGGAAGTGTAAACTTTGATAAAATCTATTTTACCATCATTTACGGTTCAAATTTTGATTGGTTTAAAATTGCAAATCGAAATAGAACTAATTTCATTTAAGCCACGGAAACGATTTAACCAAAAAGAAACAACTTAAGTTGAGCGCATGGAGGGGACAATTCTGTATCTGTTCAGTAGCGGCGTAACCAAAACAACGTTAATAACATTCAAAATGGTGACAATTCTATAAAAGTAAGGTTATATTTGCTTTGTCGAACGTCACAAATAGAATTTGAGCAATAATATATAACTAATGACACAAACCTTGACAGCAGGTGTGAAAGGGTTAACTCTGACCGTTGGCTTATCAAACATTTTCAAATCTTCGTCCGGAAACTACATTTAAATTCGGCAAACAAACTTCGTTTTAATTACGCGAAAAAATGAACCGATTCGGTCGCAAATTATACCGTAAATCATGAATTCACGTCAAGTTTTGAACCGTATCGAACTAACAAAGTCAAGAAACGGCCATTTTTTGCGTGCTCGCCAGAGGGCGACGCACGTTTTGACGTTTGTCATTAGGTAATAATACGAGGTTAGCGATGGCATCGATCTTACGGCAATTTACTCGCGTTATCAGGACGCCGATAGCCCAAAATCGAGGTGAGGATTAAACGACGATCAACGACGTTAAACGTCAATTAATTGTATTTTTAGTTTGCGCCCAGGGTGTGAGATGCATGTCGGAGACGGCGGCCCCCGTTCCCGTTCAAAAGGAAGAAACGCGACGTAAGTACCAATTGGGTCGGTTTGAATCGAATTAATTTGGCGATTCGCAGCGACCGTGCGGAAATCCGACGCGGTGCAGCGCACCGAGCTGAAAGATTTCGGGAAATACGTCGCCGAGTGCCTGCCGAGGTACGTGCAGAAAGTGCAGCTCACCGCCGGCGATGAGTTGGAAATTTTGATCAGTCCTGAGGGCGTCTTGCCCGTGTTGCAGTACCTGAAGGACCACCAGAGTTCGCAGTTCAGCAACATCACCGACATAACGGCGATCGACGTTCCGACCAGGCCGTACAGATTCGAGGTTTGGTCGATCGGTTTCCGACGAACGAATCGTAAACGGGTCGTTTCTTTCGCAGATCATTTACAACATGTTGTCGTTGAGGTTCAACTCGAGGATTAGGGTGAAGACTTACACGGACGAGCTGACGCCGATCGATTCGTGTTGTTCGGTGTACGAGGGCGCGAATTGGTACGAACGCGAAATTTGGGACATGTACGGGGTGTTCTTTGCTAATCATCCCGATTTGAGACGCATCCTGACGGATTACGGTTTCCAGGGGCATCCGTTCAGGAAAGATTTTCCGCTTTCTGGGTTCGTTGAGGTAAGCATGGTTTTATTGGTCTTTGAAAATTTTTTGTGGACTTTGCGATCTTCGCTTTAATTTAATGGTATTAGTGAAACTCGTGAGTTTTACTGAATATCAGATGGAACAGAACGATATGAATTTAATGCATTTTATTTCTCCAGGTGCGCTACGACGACGAGAAGAAACGAGTCGTGTGCGAGCCGCTCGAGTTGGCGCAAGAGTTCCGCAGGTTCGAACTCTCGGCTCCGTGGGAGCAGTTCCCCAAGTTTAGGAAGGCCCTTCCCCCATCCGAGGACGTTCCAATCGATAAAGATAAGAAGAGCTCGTAACTGTAGGAGAATTAATCCTGTTAAATGAATGTCAATAAAGTTGTATTTATCTTTTTCGTGGTTTGTTACTGTCTTTCTCCACCTCAACCTCCTCCACCTTTATAAAAAGATCAATTATCATAGATTCTTATAATAAATTCGATTTGAACTTAAAAAATATTGATTGTAAGCACTTCAAACAGACATTAATGTAGTAAGTTTAAGTACGTAAACAATTTTCCATAATTTCAATAATGTTGACCTTTTTACCATTTTAAACTATACAATTTTGAATCTGGTATTTTTTTGAAATTAAATCAAATGTGTACAGATTTTAATTCTCCTCTGCATAATCTTACACTATTTGAAAAATCAGCAGCGGTCTGCACTGAACTTTCTTATATTTCGTTATCCTCCATTTTACGAAAAAAAACTTTTCAAATGAAAGTCGTTTAAAATTTGAATCGTCGAGTTTTACGATCGTTGAAATCCCTATTTACATTCAGAACGCTATATACACGTGCGTTGGTAACAATTACAAAGATCGACGTGCCGCTGACGACGATAACGCGTCGCGGCAAAAAACAAAGCAGGTCCGCTTTGTCGGTAATGGATTCCGTACACAGTGCGATTCTTTTCTTGCATTTTTCGTCAAAAATATTAGTTTTCGGGGTTCACCGCGAGTGTTTGCGAGTTGGAGGGGTGTTTCGGATGGTCTTGGCGTTCCAGACTGCGGATGGATTACGAAATTAACCCGTCGCTTCTATAAGGTAAGAATTTTCTTGTGGTTTTATTCGAAGCGGACGCGTCCATCGAATGCTTATATTAGTACTAATAGTGCTGAATGATAACTTATTTGAACTGCATATGCGCCGATATTACAAAAATATTGAAAATTTATTGCGAGAGGTATGGTGGGTAGGTAGATTAGAAGATGGCTAGGTCAAGTCAAGTTCGAATCGCCGCCTCCTTTACTGCGGGATTGTTGCGTGCTAATCCATGGGCTTCTTGAATCAATCAATATTGCGACTAGTTTGCACCGATGTATGATGATTAAAATTTATTGTTACGTCGTAGGGGGCGGGTCGGTTATATCCTGATCCCCACCATGTGGATATTTTACTTACAAGTGATGGGAATATACTTTTTGATTAGTTTTAAGAGATGTTTTGACGCTTAACAATTTTGACTGTTTTGCACTTTCGGCATTTTTTATAAATAATTTTAACCAACCGTTCCAACGCTTCTCATATTTTTAATAATATTCAAATTCTCGCAGCTGATGGTTAATTGTAATCTAAAGTTGACATTTGTTATTTTGAGCTTTTTTATTTTATGTTTTAGAGCTTTTTATTTTATAACTATTTTAAAATCGAATATATGACTAAAAATCTTTACAATTTAAAAGAGAATCTTTAAAATTACTAGAAAACAAAACAATCGAAATAAATTGTAAAAACATTAAAAAGGTGAATATATTTCTTTAAAAATTGTTAAAATAAAAAAAAATCGAAATCTGTATTAAAATGTGTTAAAAATCGAACAAGTGGCCACAATGTACAAAAATGACAATGTTAAACATAAATCGTAAAAAATAAAATTATTAAAAATTGTGAAAAATTATAAAAATCGTTGTAATTCGTAAAAAATCGAAAGATCATAATCAAAATTAAAAAAAAAACATAACAAATTGTTAAAAATCATCCAAAATCGTAACTCCAAAAATCATTAAATGTGGAAAATGATCATTAGAAATCGTAAAAAACTAAATGTATCGAAAAAAAATTATAAAAATCGCAAAACAAATTTTGAAATAAAAATAAAAATCATCGATCATCTATGGACGAAATCAATTGCTTTATTTTGTCATTAAGCACAAATTCCGAGTGGCACGACAACAAAAGTAGCAAGGTTGGTTAAAAACAGAAACAGCCAAAAATCAAAATCAACTATCAAACTGTCAGAAGTAACTGTTGACGATTGACAATAATAAACCAGATCATGAGTCACAATTTTAACTTTCCACGAAGAAATTTTCCAGATTTCTGGACATCAAGTTAATTCAATTAATCTTTCCCATTGCTGGAAGGTGAGGTTACCCACTTTATTTTCATTTTCTGTTGTCTGAGATTTCAGAAATTCACGTCTGTCTTGTCTCTTCCCATTTATCAATTTGTTTACTCCTTTTTGGATACTTATTGTTAATTGTTGTTTCGTTTATGTCACTCATATCTGTTGATGTTGCTGAAGTCTAAATGGCTATCTGCTAAAGATTAGTGACGCGGTTATTTAAGTCTTGCAAGTACAAAAAAGTAAAAATAAGCTCTAACAACAAAACTTTTATTTACTCGATTAAACTATTAAGTGCACTATCGAAATGAAACGTATTAACAAATATATATGTAACGATAAACAATGCAAAAATCCACTTTAAACAACGGTTATTCAAGGAAGAGTAATTTCCATTTAAAATTAGATTAAAGCCGGCTAAAACGGTAATAAATTAAAAAAATCGATGAAAATAGATAAAATAATAGTCATCCTTGTTCTCTACACTCAACCGTTTATTACTCTTATATTTGCGTGTAAGGAAATGTGTGTAATTATAAGCAAGTCCAGTGCGGGACCCTGCCCATTATTTCCAACGAGTGTCGGATTTTCCGCAGTCTTATCGGGATGTACTTGCAAAATTCTTCATATTTTGGGTTTGCTATGCTTCTAGCAAGTCATTGGAGGTCCCTGACGTAGATATGTGAAAATATTTTTCTTCTTTACACCAAGAAGAAATAATTTATTAACATAAACTTTAATTTCATAATAAAATATCCGTTACTATCAGTTGTGAAATAACAATTACAATTTCACAAGGTTGTCCATTATAATTTGCTTTATTACATACTTTTGGTGATATGAGTAAAAAAATAATTAATTTACTTTTAATCGAACCTTTTAATTAACGCAGCACATCAATGATATATATTTTTAAATCGTTTAATATGTACTCAAAGAAACAATAGCGATTTTATATTCGAAGCAACTAAAAAAAAAGTTATTCTTTGACTACAACAAAACGTATGATAAACATCAGCGACATGAGTTCCATTATCTAACATATATTTTTTATTACAAATTAAACATTTTTCGTAAAAAAATTGCAAAGCATCCAAACATAACGTTACGAGAATCAATCGGAGATTCTATTGATTCGAGTTTCGTAAAAAAAAACATTTAAAAATTATTTACGTCGATCACTTATCATCGATAAGCGCCGATTTTTATCCGCCTAACGAAAATAAAACACGTCGCGATTCGAACGCTTATCTCGCAATTGCGAAGAAACCCATCAACGTGTCTGCATTCAAAATGAAGCGATTGGTGGTTGTGTTGGTGTTTTTAATTGCGGCCGTTTTGGCCGAAAAACGGACATACAAAGGGTACGTACGCAAGTAAATTACTTTTTTTTTATTATTATTAATTTTCTTAGTCATAAGATGTATCGAATGTGGCCGTCGACCGAGTACCTGGTCGAGACGCTGTCGCTTCTGTACGACAACTCGGAGAATTTCGATTTTTGGACGACCATGCGGGAGCCTAACCAGCCGGTTGATCTGTGCGTGGACGAAATCGCACACCCGGCCTTTGAAAACCTCATGTTCAAGCTGAACGTCACGTACGAAACGCACATAGAGCACGTTAACAAGTAAGCGCATCGCGAATGGATCGGATTCGATCTAACGATTTGCGATGCATTTTATTTAGGGCGTTTAATCGAGAGAGGAAGGAGTTGCAAGAGGCGCCCGACGTTGAAAAGGGCGAAATTGATTTCGTGCAGTACCACAGATACGACGTTGTAAGTAACTTGGATAAAACTTGTCCAAAGCCAACAGTTCTCAAAAAAATCGATGGATTTATTATTTATCTCGCTTTTAGATCATGGCTTACTTGGAAGCCTTAGCGAAGAAATACCCAAACATTCTAACCTTAGACACGGCGGGCACATCGACCCTTGGACGAAAAATACCAGCAATTCAAATATCGACCAGCGGGTACTTCAAGCCAGCAATTTTAATCGACGCCGGGATGTCCGGAAGAGAATGGATCGGACCCGCCCAAGCCCTCTACATAATCCACGAGTTGGTCGAAAACCCCAAAAATCGCAACTTGATCGAAAACGTCGATTGGCACGTCCTACCGATCGTAAATCCGGACGCCTACGAATACACCCACACCACCGTAAGTTAATTTTTTTTATCAATTTTACACGTATCGACTTAATTTTAGGATCGCTTGTGGAGGAAGACCCTTTCGAAAGGCAAGGAGCACACCGGCACGTTCCTAAATCGAAACTTCGACGTCAACTGGGGCGCCAACCTTTCGAGCGTCGAGGAAGACGCCTGGAACTACCAGGGAAGCGAGTCGTTCTCCGAACCCGAATCCGTCGCCTTGAAAACCTACATCGAAGACCGATCCGACGAAATCAAGTTGTATTTGAGTCTGCACAGTTTCGGCCCGACGATTTTGCATCCGTTCGGGTACACCACGGATCCGCCGACGAACGTCGAAAAGTTGCGGGCGTTGGCGGAAAAATTTGCGGAAGCCGTGGAGCCGATTCGGGGGACTTCGTATCGTGTGCGGCCCTCGTCGAGTACAGTCCACCTGTTTTCCGGGAGTTCGGTGGATTGGGCCGTCGAAAAGGCCGGCGTGGAATTCGCATACACGGTGGAGTTACCGTCGCCGGGGTTTTTGGGTTTTGATTTTCCGAGGCACAGGATTTTGGAGGTGGTCGAGGAGACGATGGTGGGGATTAGAGTTTTTCACGAGTTCGTCGAGAATTTCGACGAAGAGGAGGAGGGCGGCGGCGAAGAACCCAAAGACGAATTGTAGAGTTTTGTAATTTTTAATAAAGTGGACATTTTTTTAATGGACGCACATTTGACTGTTGCGAATACAAGAACGATTTTTAAGTCAAGTTTTTGGTCCAAAAATATGAAACCAGAAATATTGCTTAAAAAAACGAACAATTCAAAACCAGCAGTGTCATATTGAAATTATTCATATATCGATAGTCGATCAATTATTAATAATTAGTTTACATAGGGGAATGTTGGATAATATTCCTTAAATATCTCACCAGATATAAACTCGACATGTATTTTGATTATTTTATATTAATTGTTAAGTCAAGAGAGCCATCTACTGAAGTTTAGTTGAACATCTACTATCAATTTCTATTATTAATTTCGTGTGCTGAGTAATAGGGATAGGGGATAAGTTGCTTTTAAGGACTTGTCATTTTGCAATTCAATCCAAGTATATTTTACATTTTTACGTTTGCGACAAATTGGTTTGTTAAAGTTTCATTACGATTATTATTATTACTTTAATTTATTTTCTTTTATTAATTATTAGACTTTTCCATTTATATGTTTGAAAAATTTAATAAAGAATCCATTTAATTTTTTTGCAATTTTAAAAGTTTCGTAACATTTTTCGATTTCAATTTTTTTCAATTTGTTGAATCCATCTGTCTCGTTCTTTTTCGAAAGGATAAAGTTTGTGAAGCTCTCACTGGGAAATATGACAGGAAAATAAATATATGAAGATAAGACAATAATAGAAAATATTAGCTGCGCCCTCGCTTATGCAACAGCTAAACTATATTCATCTTCATGAAACATCCAATAATTTCTTAAATAATGTTTCGTATGAAATTACAGGTAACTCTGAACGAAAACATTAATTAGAATTTAAGGAAGGCGACGCCCAAAAGGTGTCGCATGTGTATCGGTTCTCTATTTTTTTTCGTTTAATCGAGATTGTGTAATTTGTTGTTACTTTAATGTGTTCAAACATTTATTTATTGAACGTAAATTTAAAATCGTCCTAAATGGAGCAAATTAAATGGGGTATAACGCTGAGGAAATTTTATTTTCTAGGTAAGACTAAACTGGGTGATTACATTTTGGAAATTATATTTTCTTCTCAGACGTGTTCAATCAGAAACTTGATTTTCTTGTGGTATTTTTTATTTCGAGCTCGATTTTTTATTTCAGGAATATTTTAATTCCTTTAGTTTTATTTCGTGATTTTGTTTAGTGTCGCTTCCATCAACAATGAAGTAAAACTGGGTGGACTAAAATTCAAAAATTGTCGAAAATTGTTTAATTTTGAATTGTCCAGTGCATTGACAGACCAAAATCCAAATGATTGAAAAAGGAGAATGTGCAAAACTTAAAAATCTTCTTTGGAATGCCAATGTTTTTTAGTAGTTATTCTGACTATTAACAAGTTATGTTTTTTTTTGTATAATTTTTGATGAAAACACATTAAGTTGCAATAATTCCAAGATTGCAATCGAAACTAACAATAAAGAACGACACACCCAATGGACAAAAATTGAATTTTTATTACTTTTAATAAAACTTATTACAAAACTTATCCACATTCCGCGCAGCTGCCTCAGACTTTTTTGCCGAAATTTTCCGCAATGTACGCCTGGAACACTTCGATTCCCTTCCACGTCTCGTACACCACAGCTGCGATCCTCGAAGGCGGGAGATCGAATCCTGCCGATCCGCCTCCGGGCAGCTCGATGGTGTAGCTTAGGTCGACGCCGCCGACTCCTTTGGCGAAATCGTCGCTGGCACCGGCGGCCGCGTACAGAACGTTGGTGGAGCTTCCGATGGTGTATCTGGTACCGCTGACGGACGCGATCGCGTTGTCGACCCTGACGGCGAGGGCGTGCAGTTGCGGCGCGTTCGGCGGAAGCGCCGACGTCCATCCCCACGGATACAGAAGGTACTGGCCGTAGCTGTGGATCGAGAGGAAGAGTTCGACTCTTCTGCCGTATTTCGTGAAGACGTCCCTTAAGCCGGCGGTTTCGGGCTCGGAGAAGGGGCGCGGGCCGGCGAAAGTCTCGGCACATTCGTTGCTGCTGGCGCCGGTCTCCATCCAGTGGAAGTCGAAATTGCGGTTGCCGTCGACGCCGTAGCATATGGTTCCGCGACTGCGGGTTTTCCTCCAAAGACGGGTCTAAAACGACATTTACAAACAATTAGTCGTTTTGCGACTTTATTATTATTATTATTATTATTATTATTTACATTTGTTTTTTTTGTTCGTTTTGAAAACAAATCGCGTGAACCCAATTGAACTTTCCCAACCAACAATAACACAAATACGAGTTTAAATTGCAACACATCGATACTTACGTTTGTGTGGGAGTACTCGTAACCGTCGGGGTTAAGAACGGGGATGATGAGCCAGTCGGTGGTCTCAATCAGCGCGCGATTGTTCGCGTTTTCGACGAGCTCTTGGATCATGTACAGCACCACGGCGGGCGAGATCCACTCCCTGGCGTGGATGCCTCCTTCGACCAGGATGGCGGGCTTGTCGGCGCCTCCGGTTCCGATCTTGATCATCGTCAGGGTGCGTCCCTCGGTCGACGTCGCCACATATTCCAGCGTCACGATATCTGGGTGAGATACCGCCAATTGCGCGAGGTAATCTTGAATCTAGGGCGGAGATAACCGGTCAGGACGCCACCGACAATTATCGGTGTTTTAGTGCACGGATTTATCGGTCAGATCCGAAGATAATTTAGATTGGGTGGAAAATAAATGCGACGCAATCGAATTACTCACGGCGCTGTAACGGTGGTACTGGGTGAAGTTGATCCTGCCCTTGCTGACTTTGGGGGCCGCGGCCTGTTCGCTCCTTTCCCGCGCGAAAGTACTGAAATGAATACATCGTCGTGATGTTTTATAATGACGTTTGTGTTATTAAAATACCTTTCGACGTTCGTGATGAGGACGGTGTATTCGATCTTGTTGAATGCCAACAGCATCTTGAAGATCATCTGCGCGCCGGGGGCAACCATGACGCTCACGGGAACACCGACGGCTGTCGCTTTAGACCAAAAATCGAAATGTTGGTTCTCGGCGAACATCCTCAGGATGTTTACTTCATTTTCGCTCTTGGGGGTGACTTGATAAACTTTGTACCTAATAATAATAATAATAATAATAATGAAATAGTTATTCGTTTAGTTAGTCGATCTTTTTCAGACTTACCTATCATAGCTGGTTTGCTCGGCCGAGACTGCGGCCAAAACGGCGGCCAACACCACCACTAACAGCTTCATGTCGGACGATCTCGATTTCTTGCGCCGGGCGTCCTTTTATAAGCGTTATCGTCGTCTGGTGGGATCGTGCGTGGAGTCACATAATCTTTACTTTGCCGAAATTAATTAGGTCTCGAGTCGAGATGCGATAGATCTAGGTGAAGTGGATTTATCTTAATTGGTGATGCAAAGAAAGATCTGATTGGAAATATTACAATAAAATGATGAAATTTTATATTGAGTGCATCACGAATTCTTTAAAATAAAAATGGCTGCAAACTACAAGTTTTTGAAAGTCACATTATAATGGTGATGATGTTTTTTTGTGTTTTTTTATAAAGATGTAAATTTATTTTAAAAGAACAAAATAACTAAGATTGAAGTTATTTGGTTAATGTTCCATTTTCCTCCTTACTCCATTCCCTTTCAATTGTATGTCTTGTTTCTATTCTAACGGCCACGTTCTGTTCAAATTTAAATCTTAACAAAAATTGGGTTGTTAACATCTACTTTCTGTATTCGTTCCACTCGTTCTCGTTAACTTATCCTATTAAAGAATTTAAAATTTTATTTAGTTTTCAAACCAATCCAACCCAATCCAACGTCTGTTTCTAGTCTTTGTCTTTGGTCCTCAATAATTAAATTAAATTGATGTTTTTTTCGAAAAATAAAACTCGTAGAAATGGTGGGAATGCTATGTTTGGATTTGTTAAAATTTCTGATGAAAAAAAAACATTTTATTTGGGTCGACATAAATGTAATTTATGTGCAATTGGCACAAAAATGTAAACCAGTTAAACTAGTCCACAGTAGCCACACGTTACACTGAGTTCTTTCCATAATCAAAAATCTCAGCTGCTGTTATTGAATAAGAAATAATTTTCGTGAGAACATCTCCCAGGCTAACCAGATCCTGATATGACCGGTTGGGATTAAACTGAGAATGGATCATTTCACGTTTTGAAATTTGACATTTTAATTTATCGTCAACAACCTAAGAAATTTTTCAATGAAGGAGTCCTATGTCTTTTGAAATAAAAACACAATTTTCAAAAAATCATTTGTATGATTTTTTTCCATCCATTCTACTTTACATTGCTTCATTCCGTAGATTATTTGGTCACTTGCTTGGAGTTTAAATTACCTGTAGTCAAAACAGCTTTTTATCAACATAAGATACTCCCCCGAAACACACATACTTTAATTTCTTTCATCGTTGACTCTAAATATTCTTCTGGATATATAATAGTTGATATTTTTTCTTTCTATGAAAACATAGTTAAATTATTTTGTCTTCATGTGTTTATTCAATTGTCACTTATTATCTGTCCTTGGTCAACTGTTGAGTCTTCCCTACACCTAAATTGATAGTTCGTGATTAATAAACTTTTGATGTTTGGTTTCATTTGATTTATTGAGTTTTTCAAACATGTACCTGTAATAAAGATATTCGCCTGTGTCGATGTAATTTGTGGCCTTGGGTTTAGGAAACATTATTAATCCTGATGGTGTCTTTAAGGAGTTAAAATGGAATTTTTGATGATGTTTCAATTCTATTTTTAAGTGTTCTTTATCCAGGACACTACTTGACCCGAAGACGCTTAAAAAATAGCTGGCAATTTGGAGTTTTGTGTTTACTGGTTGTCCATTGCCCCTTTGCTGCCGTTATAGGTGGATTGTGATTTAATGGACTGGAATTTTTTGTAGTTTTCCACAGATAGTCGTCAGTTACCTGTTAGCTTTCTCAGTTAATTATTGGTGGAAGTGTTTTGAATTTCGATGTTTTTCAGTTTTTCAGATAGGTCGTTAAGGATATTTTATTCTCAATGCTCTTGTCATCTAGATTTTCCTATTACTCCTATTTCCCAACACTAACACCCGAATTCCTCTGGGATAGTTGTTAACATTTTTGTTTTATTTTTTTGTGAATGTCTGTGGAATTTCTGGGAAACTCAGCTACTTCATCCGGATGTAGATTTAAGTTCATTTTACTAGTTTACTTGTTTAAGTAACAAGGGTACATACGATCCTATCCCAGAGCAACATTTCATTCAATAACCATATATAGTTTACACATATTTTCCTGCCAATGAAAAATGTCGGAGATTTATTGGCCAGTAAATAACTTTCCTTGATGAAAAATACGAGCAATGTAACTAGCTGTGCCTTTGCTTCATACAGTTCTTTGCCATTTTATGGTTTCTCCACAATTAAAATTAAGGCTGTGTTTAAAGTATCTGTAATAAAATAAATGTAAATGTAATTTATTTCAAACTGATCAAGTAGTTCTATTCAAGAAATTATAAATGAGAAGAAATCTCCTCACCCATCTTAACTGAAAAAAATCGACTATCAACACAACTTATAAACTAAAAAAAATGAAAATCAGTTATAAAAAGAAAATAAAGCGTTTGTGGACAATTGCATGTTAGCAAAAGCAGTATTAAAATTTCATAAACATTTGTATAAAATTAAATTGTACTAGCCCACTGTCAATTCCTAAAATTGTAATATTCGTTTTTGAGGAACCAGTACGTACCAACCTGAGCCAATTGTCCTGAAAGGAAGTTTGTTATTTGAACTGGAACCATAAACGTGACGGGAACTCAAAAATTAAGTTCGAACATAAAATTACCTAGCAATTTGTCCGAAAATCTTTTAAAATCTGCAAATTGATCTAAATGAGTATATTTTCGAACCAAAACCAATTTAACATTTGCATCGACTATTTTAATTAAAATGTGTACATCGAAATTTATGGATTTCTGTTGTGTCCATCAAGTTACCTTTAGATTCAAACCAATCCATTTTAATTTTTAAAAAATTTTCCTGGGATTAGTTTGTTGACGAAATTATAGTTAAAAATGTTGGGCATCCAATTTCAAGGTCGGCGCCCTTCATGCGCAACTATTAATAAATGGGTTGTCGAATTTAAAGGAGGAAGATCAGATATGAAAAATGAGGAAACATCCTGGAAGACCAATTTATGTGAAACCCCTGAAGCATATTAGACATGAATTAGCTAAATCACATAAGAAAATTGTGGGACAAAATTAAATAATGAAATTGGTTTTGAATTCGTTGACCACCAGCATAGCATATTCTCCTTATTTAGCACCGCCAGACTCTTATTTGTTCCCAGAACTGAAAAAAGATTGGAAATGTAAAAGATTTTCAGGAGCGCGATTTGTCGACAAAAATAAAGATTAACAGCTTGGAATTACTATATGAACGTTCTATTGACGTGCAAGTGTTAAAAGAGATTATGTTCAATGAATGAAATTTTATCATCAACTATTGTAGCGTTTTATACGGAAAATTTTGACAAACTTTAAAACTGTTTATGATGAAATGGCAATTGACAAAATAGTCAAAATTACCAAGCCAAAAAGTTTCAAAATTTCACGAATTTAAAAACAAATTGTCAAAACTTTACAAATTAATGGCAAAAAAATCCTATGTCAAAAATATAAAAAAAAACAGTCCAAAAGTTTCTAAATTGACAAAAAACCCCGTTCTCGATTACTTATCAAATGAAAGATTTTTAAATTTTATTTAGTTTTCAAAAAACTCACTAGTAATCCAACCCAATCCAACCGAACCCAATGTCCTGCTATTGACAAACGCCCATTATCCTACTTAACCTGATGTTATTTCTTGCCTTGACAAGAGATCTATAGGTATTTTTTGGTCCACAATAATTTAATTAAATTACAATTTTGCAACCATTTTATTTACAAAATCAGGATGAAAACTTCCTATTTGATCTTTAACCTTATATTTATAAAATTTCCTTATACATTGTCTCTAGGAAAATAATAAATGATTGAATATTAACAGCAATGATGACTATTAATTTTCCATATTTTTAATTATGAAGACGTTTACGATTTTTGTTTTATGTAGTTTTTAATAATCGAAACTTTTAACGAAACACAATAATATCCAGCAGCGTTGGCGTCGTCGTCGTTTTCTCCCGATTTAATCCTAAAACGAACGAACCGAACCGGCGAGCAAAAAGTGTCAATTTTTTGCAAGACATTCTTTAGATAACAAACAGTCGCGTACGTACGATTTGATCTAAGTAGTTCGGTGACGCATTCTTGTGCGACGACCTTCACGTGCGGACGGCGTCGTCGTCTCGGTTCGATCAATTTCTCTCAATTTTAATTTATTATCCGCGAATTTTATTGAAATGTCTCGTCGCGGCGAAACTTTCGGCTTTTTCGTGAGTGATTGGTGATTGTGTTGTGACATTTTGGACGGAGATCGCGGCGCAGGGCTACGAGAAAAGGCTGGCTGGATGATGTAAGTCGATTTTAATACATTTGTGCGGTTTTCGTTTTCGGTTAAATCGTAGCAGTCATTATTAGCTTCGATGACTACGACGCAACAAATACGATATTTCGGCGAGCGCAGCTAACTGTTATAAATTATTATAAATCGCGCACCACTGTCTTCTCAAAGACGAGTTATTTTCTAGTAAATTGATGGCGTGCGTTTAGCAAAAAATATTTATCGGTATTAATAAAACCTCTAGATGCGATGAAATGGTTTTTGACTTTAGTAGTTGAAGTAAATGAACTTAAAATTCATTCAATTGCAGAATTGTTTTATGTGATATTTAATTTTTTTTTCATTCGTTTTATTTGAAAGTTATTTAAATATTACACTATTTTTTAAATCAAATTCATTTGATTTTGATACAAATTTAAATTTGAAAAAGCTCGCTCGTACACGTAAATAAAAAACAGTTTTACGTGACACTTAAATATTTTTTTCGTTCATTTTATTTGAAAATTATTTGCATATTACATTTGTGTTAACTATTTTCATTTTTGTGCTCTCGCTATTAAGTGGGTACTGTCCAGAGTTGCAGACTTGCAGACTTGGCGTTAATACCCACACACGAACTGTTTGTGACTCATGCTTGCATGATTGAAATTTCAGATGTGTCGTTGTTGTCCGAGACGAAATTTATTACCACCTAGAATTAAGTTTTCTTTGCGTCGTTTCTAATTTTGGAAAAAGTGTACGATTTTTCCTCGATGGCTCGCTTGAAGCCATTAAAATCACAAATATTACACTTTACACAGCTCCGAACGCTGTCACTTTTTTTATTATTAAAGTGTGTTGTGAAATTAAGGCACTGATACATAGAAATAAAAAAAAAATGTTTATCATGTCGTAAATGGCTGTTGGTGTTTGACAAACGAGATTTTGTTGAAATCTACGAAATGCATTTTTAAAATTGTTATATTTTCGTTAAAATTGGTGACCGAGGTGTGACCGAAATTCACAGTGCGATGTCTTATCTATCCACCTAAGACAATAGTCGTTGTTGTCCAAAATGAAATTTGTTACCGACTGGAATTAATTTTCATTGGTGTCGCTTCTAATGTTGGAAAAGTATTGGTTTTTATATTTAATGATTGGCTTAAATGTTGTTTCTTTTTTATTACCAAACGGTGGCGTAAAATTAAGTTACGGATTCTTAGAAATTTAAAAAAATGTCAAGTCGTGTTTGAGAAACGACTCCAAGTCAACGAGTCCAACAAGTCAAGGTCCAACCCAACCCAGACCAACCAAACCCAACTCAACGGGAATGGGGGTTTGTTGTCTCATTTTATTACCAAAGCACCATGGTGCTACAACGTGGTTTCGGTAAAATTTGAGCTCACTGTTGGTTTCGTTATTAAAAAAAATCTTTCGACATAGTCGGTCCAAGCAGACTTATGTGATCACGTAGCAACACGAGGTTAGGGTATTGACGATTAGTCAAATTCCCCGTTAAATAAATCAAGTGTAAAAATTGTAAAACTTGAAAAATGTTATAATTGGTAATTGTCGTAAAATGTTAAAATGTTTAAAAAGTAAAGCAGATTGCAGAATAGCTTCAAAAGTATGAAATTTCAAAATTATCAAAAGGGCAAATCGCCAGAAAATGGAAATATAAAATATAAACTTCATGAAAATACCTGCTGTCTAAAATCAAAAACATGATAATATTCTCAGAATTAATAAAATTACCAAAATTCCAAAACTTTCAAACACGTTCTAATTTATTATTAAAAAATAAATTTTAATTTTCCTTTTATGTTTGTGCTTTTTATTGCAATTGTTAAAATGCTTTTTAAATATTCCTTTCGCCTAAAAATTCAAAACATTGAAATGGAAATCGGTTATTATTGCATTTTGGGTTGGATTTCAATTTCTTTGTGATGTACATTTTATTTGATTTAATTTTTTTCTTGCGATGAAAGTTTATTAACTAATTTTCTATCATATGTTGTATAATGTGAATATTTTTTTTTATGGTAAATTTTCATTATTATCAGAAACTGTAATGGTGGATTCACTTCCGCGAATTTGGTTGATTCAAATAGGTTGATTAATCCTTGTTCGATTAAATCCAGCTGAGAGTTCGAGCTGGGGATAAATGTGCGCTGCATTAAACGAAATTAATAATATCAAAGATTTTTTCAACAGCGATTTTACAGTAAATGGTAGATTTCTTTGGAAGAATTTTCCAAACAAAACTTTTTAATATTTCGATATTTTTAACTTTTATGAGAATCACATTTTGATAACTCGTAAAATTTTCGAGATATGAAAAAAGGTGATCAGAATAAACAGTCACTTCCGATTGATATATTGAATTAAAAAGGGAGGTTTTCTTCCGATCCATATACAAATCTTCAAGGTTCTAAGTTTCATAATCTTACCTTCAACTTTGGCTCTAGACGCGACAACCACTTTAGACATAATCCAGATCAATTAATAATATTTTTCTACTTTGCGTTGGTAAGAACTTCATTTTAGCACACAAAACAGTGTTAATTTTTTTTCTTTATGTTGGCAACGGTTTGGCAGCCTGTAACGTCAACGAAATGTCAGTTGTAAGTAATAATCTTTGCATTGTTTTCGTTGCAACATTCTTCGAATTTTTTTATATTTGTGTTCGTATTAAGAACGCGACTTGTTCGGAAATAAATTCCCAATCGTAGTTTGTCCAATTTCCCGTATTTCGGGTGGAGTACATTGCAAGTCTTTGCAACTAATATTGCGTCAAAGAAAACTGACATTTCGAATTAAACGTTCGATCGCCTCCTTGTTTAATTTCACACAAACGTTACCAACCCGCGCAAATGTCCCTAAATGTTGAATTACTTAACAAAGTTTAATTTTTCACGTTAAAAGGGCGCAAAGTAGAAAAAATAGTATAAAATACTCGTGCAGAAGGCTATTCAGGGCATTCGTCCGTTCAGCCACTCGCCTTCGCGGCTCGTGGCTGAATTTCGGTCTAATGCCTGAAACAGTGCCTTCTGTAACTTGTTTTTCAATATACTATTTTAATGCACTTTGACAGGATACAAAACTCAATGCAATAATTTCGCAAATTATCATAAAATTACCAACATCAGTAAGTAAAATATTAAAACGCGTTAATGAACACCGTGGTAGCATTGTCCCTACGTCTTATTTGCAGTCCTCAGATTGGTCTTCTTGGAGTTCATTTGTATTGATGCTAACTATGCATTTTTATAATCAACTAGTTTTTTCAGTTCTATTATATTGAACAACTTGTTGAAATTCCTAAACTTGGTGAAATTCCTAATCTTCAATAACTTTTACTCAAGATTAGTCTTCAATATTGAAAACTAAAACTACAACTAAACCAAGCCACCAAAAACCAATTTCCACTCCAACGACCCTAAGCCAAAATATTAATGTCCTTACCAACACAATTGAAAAAGAATTACGAATCTCGGACCAGATATTTTGGGGAAAATGAAATTAAACACCAAATAAACAATGCTTAAAAAAAAAAACACCAACAACCAACCTCCTCCTAACATTGATGACAAAAAGAATGGTATTTCAATTCCTTTCACAAACCGCTGTGCCAACATTTGCGTAAAAAAAACACGTTTTCAGTTTTGTATTATGTTGTTGGTCTTTTTTCTTGAACGTTAATTATTAAGTTTTGTACAGCTTCGTCATTTAAATGGATTTCTGCTTGTTGTCGTTTTCATTTTCGTTTAATTGGCCATTGTTAGCTCCAGTGACTATTATGTTTTGGTTTTGTTTGAGGAACAGGTTGTCTCAGTACATATGTCACAATAAATTTTACTTCTAATTTCTAATTTTTTCTGTTATAGTTTCCTTGTTTTTTTTATTAGTTCCAGGTTCCAGGTTCCTGGGTGTAGTGTTTCTTAATTCGTTTTTTTTTGGCTTTGATTTAGTTTATAATTAGTTTGTTCGATATTCTTAATAGTTTGTGTGATGTCCTTCTTTTTCTACTTTTGGTTGCGAAATTTAAATTTGCGTGGTATTTATAAAAAAAAAAATTTTTTGCAACAATTTAATTATTAATTTAAATGCAAACTTGACATGGATCACCAACGTCAAACTTTAGACGCGTATTTTTCCGCAACGTACTCCTGCAGGACGACGATGCCTTCCCACGTTTCCTCAACCACCGGTATGATCCTGGACGCAGGTAGATCGAACCCGCTCCCTTGTCCACCCGGAAGTTCGATGGTATAAGTGATCTGGATGCCGGCAATTCCCATCGCCCAATCCACGCTGCTGCCTGAAGTGGCATACAATGCGACACTCGAACTACCGACCGTGTACCTCGTATTGGCGACCGCACGGATTGCTTCAGCCGTCTTATCGCCGAGCGATTGAAGTTCGGCGGCGTTCGAAGGATACGCCGTCGTCCAACCCCACGGATACAACAAGTATTGGCCATAACTGTGGACCGAGAGGTGCAGTTTGAACTTATCCTCGTTTCGCTTGACGTACGCGGAGAAGGCGGCGATTTCCGGTTCCGATTCGGGGCGAAGTCCGGCGAAAGTCTCCGAGCACTCGTTTGAACTGGCGCCGGTGAACATCCACTGGTGGTCGAAGTTACGATTGCCGTCGACGCCGTAGCACGAAGTTCCACGTGATCGGGTCTTCCTCCAAAGACGAGTCTGAAAAGATTTGGGTGTATAAGCGATAAATCCGCGAAATTTACAACTCACGTTCGTGTGGGAATATTCGTAGCCGTCGGGGTTTAAGACCGGGACGATGTACCAGTCGGTGGTCTCGATCAAGTTTCGGTTGGCTGGGTTCTCGACCAGCTGGTTGATCATGTAGAGGACCAACGCCGGTGAGATCCATTCGCGGGCGTGAATTCCTCCCTCGATCAAAATGGCCGGTTTGGTGGCGTTTCCGGTCGATATTTTCAGGACGGTTAAGGTGCGACCTTCCGTCGACGTGGCGAAGTCTTCGAGCGATACGATGTTGGGATAGGCTTGCGCCAGCTCTTTCAGATAGTTTTGGATCTGCAAAAATATGAATTATTCACTTTCACCCAATTAAGAAAAACAACCACAACGCATTAAAAAAAATTAAAGATCTTAGTCGATGTATATCAAGTTGTTCAAAAATTAATCTATGGCACAAACTGGGTTAACATTTCGTTTATAAGAAAAAATGGGGACATCAAGTACGTAATTTTCCAATATTAACGTATTCCAAGTGTGCTCGTCCATGGTCAGAAATTAGTTCCTCATTCCTTTAGAATTCACCGTTGATTTTCTAACAAATTTTTCATCGTTTCATCATACGCAGAATTAAAAAAATACTTACATCATCATAACGATAATATTGCGTAAAACCTATGCGTCCTTTCTCAGATTTCGGCGCCGACTCTTGTCGTTGACGTTCTTCGGCAAACGTACTAAAATCACCCCAAATTATTTTCTTCCAATCGATCGCTCATTTTAATTACCTCTCGACGTCTTCAATAAGAACGGTGTACTCGATCGCATTGACGTCCAGGTGCACGACGAAGGCGTCTTGCGCGTCAGGTTTGACCATCACATTGACGTCATTTCCTACGTTCGTGGGCGGCAGCCAAAAATCGAATTCTTCGCTGGCGCGAAGCTGTTGCAGAATTTCCAACTGTTGCACATCTTTCGGCGCGATCTTGTACACCTTGTACCTGTTGAGCGGGTGTTTGGGTTTTGTTGACTTTTGTTGAGTATACGTACCCGTCGTATCTGGTAAGTTCGGCCGAAACGGCGGCCAGGAAAAGCGCGAACACCAACAATGCTTTCATCGCGATCGTACTGCAAGTGGGGTACGATGGTCCCCATTTTATATCCGACTCCTTATCGGAATCGGATCCAGACGTCTATTTTTAATGTGTTGCATCAACTTTGTTCGATTATTGTAATTCGGCTGATCCGCCAATTTTTAATTGAGCGTAGATTGAATCGTCGATAAAAAAAATTGAAGCAATGGGAACGGGTCTGGTTCGTAGATTATTTTAACTCCACCTTAATGACTATTATAACCGGCAAGGGAAATAAAATATCTCGGAGATTTGTGGTGGAGATATCTGGTTTTATTGTCAATTAGATTGTGGAAATTTTTAGATAATTTTTATGATGAAATAATGCATATTTTAACGACATTAATTTGAAATTAATTTCGCCAGCACGTCATTAGTGAAAAGCTGAGATCATCTGGACTGGAAATCCAAAGTACTAACCGTTTCAAAAATAGTTTTTTATTTCTTTTTAATTCTTGAGATTCCTTGCACGTTGTTGCAATATAGCTCGTTGTTCCAAGTTCTTTTGGGCCTGCCTCTGCCTATTCTAAAGTTGGGCGTCAACTAGTTGTCTTTCTACTGCCATTGTATTTTTTAAGACTTAGGGGGGGGGGTCCTGCTTTAGGAGGCCTTAAAATAGCGTTTTTGGGGGATTTTTTTAGGACTGAAAAAAATGAGTAAGTCTAGTGAACTTTTTAGAGCATCTTATTGCATATTTGAGCATTAAAAAAAATATTTCGAGAGAAAAATATTTAAACGGAACCGATTTTTATGCACATTTGTGCAACACCTTTCAATTGCAATTTACAATCGGTGGGAAAGATGTAGCCCGTAATTTTTGTCTGAAACAAAAAAAAACCACAGAAAATTGTAATTCTCATATATTTTCTTCTATGTGAACTAAAAAAAACCCAAAATTTTGAAATTCAAGATTTTTCTCAGGTTTGAAAATAAATGTGCTCTTTGCAGGAAGAGAAAATCATTTCAACTTGCTAAAAAAGTTGTTTAGAATTTTTTTTCATTAATCTTTTTAGTTCAAATCGAATAGAATGCTACTGAAGCCAACAAAAGTTTTGTTTCGTTTTGATTGCTTGTCTAGTTTTCTCGCAATCACGCCCACCAGTTTAGAAAAATCGTAAAAACGAAAACTCGAGAAAACGCGCTCTAAAGTTCACGATCAGGAAAAATGATAATTTTCGATTACTTACGGAATATCTCGTTATAATCCTACTATAGCTCTTACGAATTCAAATTATTATTGTTTCGAACGACCGATTGAACTTTTTTCAGTACATAGTTCGGTGTTATGTGACTGCGGGGAGGGGCGCGCGCTTCGTTTGTCCGAGCGTTCGTGCGTTCGTATATTTTTTGCTCGACACCTCACTGTGTTTAGTGCTGTATCTTTTAAAATATTACGAATTAGCCGCTATAACTTTTATACATATTCTTAGATATATTAGGCATAGATTTGAGCAATAAATTTTTTGAGACTTCTAAAGCAGGATCCGGCCTTAACAACCCTTCTTCTGTATGGGTATTGATGTTGATATTTTCCAGTTTTTTCTACTTGATTTGTGTTCAAGGTACATTGTAGATTTTTACTAGCATTTCATTGCCTTGCTTGTCATAAATGTTTTAACATTTCTGTTTTAATTTTATCTTACCCTGTTGACTTTTTAATAATTTATTTTAATTCAATTTTCTGTCTTCAGTTCCTCCGCATTATATTATTTGTTCTATTTTAGTCCTTGTATTCCGTTATTTTTTTTGCCACAACTATTCACCTGCGACAGTTAACTTTTTTAAGGTTACTTTTTCAGTTAGAGATTTTTATTTTCTCACTGTAATGGTCGTTAGAGTTTGTCATACAAAGAACAGAATTGCATTTTATTGCAATAGATAATTTGAAAGTCCTGAGGATGTGGATAATGACAACGAAATATTGACGATTAAATAAAAATATAATAAAATAAATAACTCGTCTGAAAAACTACAATCCAATGCAGTCGTGATTTTTTTTGAATTTCGATCTGTCACTCTCATTAAGAAAATTAAATTAATCTGCATTGTTATATCATTTAAATTATTTTTATAAACATTTTTGAAATTTTTATCGTTCTCTGTATTGATATAAAGTCTTTAAATTTAATTTTTTTCATACGTTTTTATGAACTGCGGAAGAATAAACTTATATGACCACTGAAATGTTTTGCGATATAAATATTTCCAATTTTATTATTCTATTGCTTACGTTTTTTTCGTTAATCGAAGTTCGTCGAGAAAACGATAGCTAATCGCCGAATTTCATTTATTAACAACTTCGTCAATTTTTATTCATATCGTAAGCGTTTGCTATTAAATACTCGTCATGACTCCCCTTAAATAATTCCAATGCATTTCCACTCTCATAAATTATTTCCAGACTATTATTTCCTGCCAATCATCCCGCCATCGAGTTCTCCTACTGTGGTTTACACTTTTGGTCCATACGGTTCTAATTATTTCAATATCCCAAGTACTCAAATTTGGTTTTGACGTTTGGAACAATAATAAATAATAACAATAATAAGAAGAAATATTATTGACGTTTACACGCCTTCTGGAATAACAACTTCGACGTTTGCACACCTGAAAAAATAATAAATTAAATGTATTAAAGACGTAAACAAATGTCCTCAACGAACTTCAAACTTCTTCTTGAGGCCAACCCAACCCAATCCAGTTTTGATTATTCTCAGCATTTTTTGTATTTTTAGTATAAGAAGAATTTTTGGAAATTTTTGTGCTTCATATTTTTGCATCTCAGCAAGTTTGGCGGTTAGGTAATTTTTACATTTTGACAACTTTTGCAATGTTGTTATGACAACTTTTGTGTGAGTATAAATTAACGACTGCTTCGACCGGTGCTGTGCAGATTTGCATCAACTTCGTAATCGTCGGCACTAAAGGCCATTTTGTTTGAAAATAAATTTCAGCGAATGTATCGGGCCACGACAGCTGGTTCTCGATTTATGGGTTCGTCAGTCATATACATAGGTGCATCACATCGTGCAAGAAAGTCGATAAAGATATCTGCAATTATGTAGCAGCACGTGTAGATGGCGTTAATACTCGCACACTTTGATAATTTTTGCTTGCATGACTTGGTGATGTATATATGGTGATCTGATGAGTTCAAGAGCGAAACAGCTGCCCTCTATCAAAACTGACGAACATATCAAAATTTGTGTGAGGTCACAATTGATATTCAAATCATATTCATGTCAAAATGTGTCAGAATTGACAATTGTCAACAGTGACGTAATTTTAAAATTTGTGTAACTGCAAAAAGGGACTTAAAACATCTATTTAAATGTCAGAGAAATGAAAAAAAACAGCGACAAATAAAACCAAAATTAATACAAAATAAAATAAAGTATCAATTTTCGTTTGTTTTGTGATATTTTAGTTATTCGATTAATTTTTCGTTTATTGTATTTTTTTGAAGTTTCGTTCCTGTTATTTTAACTTTACATTAGCAGTCATTTATTTTTTTTATTTTGATTTAAATGGATTTACAGTTACATTAGTTTCCTTCTTAATTGATTTATATTGAATTTTAATTTGCTTACGTTTGCAGTATTTGCATTTTTTCATTTGATTTTCATATTTTTTATTTGATGCATTCCAGCAAATTCAGATTCATTTTCAGGCGTGTTCATTTCTCTTTCATTTATATGGTTTATTTCATTTAACTTGGAGGTGACGACAGCTGTTGCACTCCCTCTGGGCTCATCAGACCACCACATTGCATTGGGTTGAGATGTTGTAATATGAGCAACGCGTGTTGAAACCGATACAATGTTTAACCCGAAATTATTTCCAAAACAACCCAAAAAATTGGAAAATTACACAAACCCAATTATATTCAGCCGAAGTATCGGGGTAATTGATCGGATAAAGTTTAGACGAATTTTTAGTTGCTTATGATTTACTATTGTTGGGTACTGAGATATTTCGTTGACAGTAATCGCTTAGTTTAGCTTAGTATAGCACGGTTAGGAATTCAAAAATTTTAATATGACAACGTAGTAATTGGTAGGATTTTTGTGTAAATGATTTTGTTCTAACGGATTTATTTCTATAGGATTACCTTGGGCGTTGCTTCATTTATTTGTTTACTAAAATGTCAGATTGGACTAATTTGTTATGACCCAACCTAACCCAAACCCAACCCAACCCAACCCAACCCAACCCAACCCAACCCAACCCAACCCAACCCAACCCAACCCAACCCAACCCAACCCAACCCAACCCAACCCAACCCAACCTAACCCATTTCATCAAATCCAAAAATTTAAACAGTATCGATTTTAAAAATTTAGAACATTGAATTTTATTGGATTGGGTTGCTTCAGGAATGGCAATAGTATTATGGCCAACGTTTTAACGTTATATCCTGGGTGGTCGTGCCTCGAATTTTATATACTTCCGCCTTCCATATGTTGCATTCCTTATTTAAAATGTATCGATATAATTAGTTACTTCATTCGCAACAAGTTTCACAATCAGTATGGATAAATAGTTGAGGCAAAGTGCAATAAAAAATGCAAAAAAATACCAAGACATAATAAGAAAAAGCCCAAACATAAATAAACATAAATTAAAAAAATTCTTATTTTATAAAATGAATTGTAAAAATGATCATAAGGTAAAAAATGCCGAAAATGTAAAATTTAAACAAACATCAAAATTGCAAAAAATCAACATCACAACTGTCAAAATTGAAAGTAAATTTCAACGGGTGTATTAGGTGACGACAGCTGTTTCACTCCCTCTGAGCTCATCAGACCACCACACATCAAGGCATGCAAGCATGAGTGACGAAACGTTTGTATGTGAGTATTCGTGCCATTTAATCGTCAGTACCCACACATTCCTGTTGCTCTATGCTTGTGTGACTGTATGCCCCTTCAGCGGAGGTATGTGTAGTGGTGTCATATGCTCGGAGAGAGAACGTAACAGCTCAAATTTATTTTGAACAAAATAATCAAACGCAAATTTTTTGACTGACAAAATGCTAAAAAACTCTAAATGACGACACAGTTGCATAAACATGAACTTGGTCGACATTGTAAACAGGAAATTAAAATTCTGAAGAATGCCTCAATGTCGATGATTTTCAAACACTTATTATAACACAACTCCTCTCATGTATTTGGTCTTCATTTAGTCTTGTGTTCAGATTATGTTTTAACATGGGATTTGTGTTGCTGCAAAATTCTTCGCACCAGGTATCTCATATAGGTTTTTTTGGCCTGGTTTTGGACAAAATTTCAATTAAAAAGAAATATTTTTTGAAACAGTTTAATTGTACAATTGAACACAAACTTTACATGGATCGCCAACGTCAAATTTTAGGCGCGAAGTTTGCCGCGACGTGTTGTTGCATTACGACGATGCCTTTCCACGTTTCTTCAACAACAGGCACGATCCTAGAAGCAGGGAGATCGAATCCGTTCGCTCCGCCGCCCGGCAGTTCGTAGGTGTAAGTGAGCAGGATGCCAGCGGCTCCCATCGCCCAATCCACGCTGCTTCCCGAATTGGTGTAAAGCGCGTTACTCGAACTTCCAACCGTGTACCTCGTATTGGCGACCGCGCGGATTGCCTCACCGGCCTTGTCGCCAAGCGTCTGCAGTTCGGCGGCGTTCGGCGGATAAGCCGTCGTCCATCCCCACGGATACAAAATATACTGTCCATAGCTGTGGATCGACAGGTGCATCTTGAACTTGTCAGCGTTTCGCTTGACGTACGCGGTAAATGCGGAGATTTCCGGTTCGGATTCGGCGCTAGGACCGGCGTAGGTCTCCGAGCACTGGTTGGAGCTGGCGCCGGGGTACATCCACCGGTAGTCGAAGTTTCGGTTACCGTCGACGCCGTAACAAGAAGTTCCAGGTCTGCGGGTCTTCCTCCAAAGACGAGTCTGAAAATTATTTAAATGATTGGGCGGTCTAGACCACGACATGTGAGACTCACGTTCGTGTGGGAATATTCATAACCGTCGGGGTTTATGACGGGGACGATGTACCAATCGGTGGTCTCGATCAAGTTTCGGTTGGCTTGGTTCTCGACGAGCTGGGTGATCATGTAGAGGACCAGCGCCGGCGAGATCCATTCGCGGGCGTGGATTCCTCCCTCGATCAAAATGGCCGGTTTGTTGGCGCCTCCTGTCCCGATTTTCATCAAGGTTAGGGTGCGACCTTCCGTCGAGGTGGCGAAGTCTTCGAGCGACACGATATCTGGATAAGTTGCTGCGATTTCTTTCAAGTAATTTTGGATCTACAGAACAAAAATAAATAACCCACTCGAACAAAAACCTTGTACAAACAAACAAGTTACAAACATAGCTACAATAAAATAAATATATCATCTATCAGGTTAATCAGAACATTTTAACTTGGTCTTGACCATGGAAATGAATTTATAAGAAACTGGTCTGATTAACACCAACTGGTTGTATACCTGTGGAGCCAGAAATTGAATTCTGAGTAAAATAACTAAAAAATACTTACGACGCCATAACGATGATATTGCGTAAAACTTATACGTCCTTCTGCCAATTTCGGCGCCGACTCTTGACGCTGACGTTCCTCAGCAAACTTGCTAAAATTTCCCCCAATTAATACTTCCCAATAAATCGCGCTTTGTAATTACCTTTCGACGTCATCAATAAGTACGGTGTACTCGATCATATTGAGGACCAGATGGACGACGAAGGCGTCTTGCGCCTCGGGTTTCACCATCACATCGACGTCATCGCCTACGTGTCTGGGCGGCAACCAAAAATCGAATTCTTCAGTCGCGCGGAGCTGTTGCAAAATTTCCAACTGCTGCTCATCCTTCGGCACGATCTTGTACACCTTGTATCTGTTAATCAGACGTTTGGATCGGTTTTATTCTTCGGTCGTACATACGTACCCGTCGTATCTGGTCAGTTCGGCTGAAACGGCGGCCGCGAACAGCGCACACACCAGCAATGCCTTCATCGCGATCGCACTTGAAGCGAGACGCGATGGTCCCCATTTTATATCCGATTTGTTATCGGAATCGAATAAGGACGTCTATTTTTAATGTATTGTTTGTCAACTTGTTGCGATTTGTGATTCGGGTGATCAAGTAAAGTGCGGTGATAATTTTTAATTGTAGATGTAAACGAGCAGGTGGACATCACGTTAGGCCACGAAGTCGGTGTTAATTGAAGTTGTTGACATACCGTAGATTGTAGATTAATAGATTGAAAGAATGAGATCGTTTTAGGTCAATAGATTATTTTTAGCTTCACCTTAATGACAATTGTAAGTGGCCACGGAAATAAAATCCACAGAGATTGTTGTAATTTTAATTAAACGAATCGTGATTGCGATCAATTTATGTTTACTAATCTGCACCAGCTTAGAATGCACGCACGTATATAGATTGTTGTAAGGTCTTAAGTTTTAAGGTTTAACAAAAGTCTGTAATGTCACCAGCAGGAGTTATTGGCAGGCTACCCAACACCACGTGAACTGGAAGAACGCACTTAAGACCCAAAATTAATACTCAAGGACGAAACATACTAAGTAATTGTATGACGAGTATTTTTATGAGTGCAAGATTACATTCCACCATTACCATATTTTTTGCACGTGGACGTCTGGTTGCCTAGATTACTGTTTGGATATTCTCGTTAGATTTCGAGTCAATAAAAATTGAACTTTAACATTTCCTATCATTTTATGTCTTCGTGTGACTCACTATACACTCTTCGTGTCACGATCATTTCAAATGCATTGCAATTGTATCAAAAATCTGACTACTAATTCGTTTAGCAATTTGTTAATTTTCATAATTACTCTAATTCTAATAACTGATACAATAAATTTCAGAAAAACGTGCCACAGACATACGATTAAGCAAATAGTAGTAAGGCCAATAATCATTACATTTCAAACAAACACCAAATAACAATGGAACCAAATGCAAAACCAAGCCAACCTCACCCAAAACAACGCAATCCAGCGCAATCCAACCCAACCCAATCCAACCCAATCCAACCCAATCCAACCCAGTCCAACCCAATCCAACCCAATCCAACCCAGTCCAACCGAACCCAACCAAACCAAACCAAACCAAACCAAACCAAACCAAACCAAATCCAACCTAACTTTCTAACCGTATTATAAATCGTTTAAAATTTTCTAAGGTTGATAAGTAACTTTATCTTGTGGGCGATGGCACAAATTTATTTGTATAGAAAACAGTCACAGTTTAGTCAGAAACTTCTTCTACGGCATCGTATACTTCTTGTCCTTCTCGTTCATACTAATTTTTATATTCAGCCAATGACTCAATGAATGACTCAATCAGTATGACTTTTCCTCCTACGGATTACTTGTACAAAAATTCTGCGATGATGACTATAAGACATACACAGATAAGGACAGTTTACATAAATGTGGTGTTAAATTGCAAATAATTACAAAATAAAAATCGTCACTGAGCAGCCCATATTGACGTACTTTTGCCTATGCTGTGCTGCCACCGGACAATATACCACAACCATCAGACGATGCAGATTTATCGTCTTTAGAAATAACTTTAAGAAATAAAGGGAAACAAAAATTGTGAAAAAAGGTACATTAGAAGAGAATTTTATCTAATGAGTAATGAGCAGTGAAAAGTAGATTGAAACTATAATATTGGGTTAACACACCTTTTCGAACTAGGAAAAGACGAAAACTTAATGTAAACGAGCGAGTTTCAGTTATGTGACACAAAATCAACAAGGAGAGATACTAATTAATCTTTCCTTTGTCCAAAAAAAAGGATCAAAGGATTCTACCTATTAAAAGAAAGTCATCGGTTTTTATTCAATATATCCCAATATTGTACATCGCTTCTTCAGAAATAACTGAAAACAATTGTCCTATTTTCATGACATCACACTTACAAAGAGATTTGAAAAGCAACATAAGATTGGGTTGGGTTGAGCTTCGTCCACATAGAGTTCACTTAATCAAAGGGAGCGTAGTACTCTATCTGTTCCATTCAATAATATTTACTCGCATAAATATTATTGAAAATGTAATTGTCCAATGGTTGACAGCACTAGTTACTTCCCACCCGTGGTCGGAAAGTGATTTACTTTCCACCCGTGGGATTATAACGACAGTTAGGAATGACGTATTTCCCAACCTCGAAAATGTTAGGAAGCGACATAGTACTATAGTGATTGGGAATAAACACACATACAGTACGTATCATTATTTTCTCTACGTCGACAACATCGCTCTTTCCCATCGTTCTTAGTACAATCTTTAACGATCCAAGGTGCGGGCAAACAAACTAACCTTCTAAAATCTTATCACAACATTCGGCTCAGTAATATGCTGCATCATTACAGATTTTTAATAGCTTAATTACTTTTAATATGATAATATCTCAAAATATAATTACAAATGATTATCACAGATTATTATCAGTAGCCCTGGATACCGCTTTGCATAAATATTGACATTATCTTTTTTGATTACATTATCATAAAATGATTATTTGACTTTGTAGAGGTTGTAAATAAGGATATACATAACGATCCTGAAATGTAGTGAACAAATTCAGTGTGCTCATAATAAAGAGGACACGTGGGATTTTATTTAATTTTTTTTTTATAACTTAATGTTGTTGCGATACAATGTTGATGTTGTGTGGTCTGGTCCTTCTGTCCAATATTTCGATAATTCTTCATATTTCTAATAGGTAGGAGATATAAATCTCGCTGCAATGAGAGATTATTGATGTGTTTCTCTAAAAATTACGCTGTCGTTCGATTCGTTCCATGATCGCACACTGCTAGCGACCAATAATACCATAAATCCACATCAGTCAACGTCGACATGACCGCAGGAACTCAATTGATGCGAATTTTTGAATATCTGTCGTTGAAACAACATTTTGTTTGCATTATATTTTGTTTCGTTTTCGTTCTTTTAATGGTTTATATCTTCCCTTTGGATACATTTAATTTGTTTTATTTGCAATTAATATATTCCCTCATATTTTATTTTTTAGTACTTTTTCAATTGTTTTGTATCTTATTTTCATTGTGTGATTAATCTTTTCATGTGCACCATTCAAATTTCCGACATTTGTGCTTCGTTTGATTATTAGTATTATCACATTTGTTGTGTTCCATTGGCAAACTAGGTGAAAAAATGTATATTAAAACGGTTTAAAGTAGCAATAATTTTTTGTATTCATAAAATGATATAGAAATAATAATGCTTTTAACTATGCTATTGTTCCAATTACTGACCTTTAAAGCTATTATCTTTACTACGCCATAATTACGTTTCTGTCAACGGCTGTTGGAACTCTATTGATGCGCTGTTTTTAGAACGCGTCAGTGAAACAGGCATCTTGCTACGAAGTAACATATACGCGTTAACTACACGCTGTAGTGACCTATAAGTAACTCTTGGACGATTTCGTTACGCCATTATTATGAGCTCGTCCGTAAAAGATTCCAGGATTGTAGGAACCAACTACTGATTTGGCAAACATATTCTTGAAAATCTTTCCAACCCAACCTAAGACAATTTTCTTTATCTGCTAAGACGTATTTGTTGATTTCTTTAAGTCTCAATGTTTGAGTTGAAAGCAGACATTTGATTGAATTCCTTTGTGATCCAACCTGACCCTATATTTTTATCACCTCCTCGACGTATTGATCAATTAGTTAGAGCTTCAGAGAAAAGCTCACTCGAAGATTGAAAAAAATCTTTCCTACACGACCCAACATGTTTATTTTACCTCATAGATTTTTGTTAATTTAATGAATTGTTCAGACTTTTCTTACTTGAAATTCTCTGTGACCCAACCTGACCCAATACTAAAAATACCTCCTAGTCCTATCGATCAATTAATTCGGGTTTTTGTTAAAAATAACCAACCATGTCTTTTTTATACCAAAAATTATTTTATTATTTATAAAATGGTATGAAATAATATGCTTAGAAAAATATTTTAACTTCAAGATAACAAAAATGTTTCTTTATTGCAGTTATATATATATTTTTTATCATAAAAAAAGAAAAAAAACGTTACAAAGATCCAACTTGCATAATAATTTAGTTATAGTGTTTCGTGTATTAAATCGATTAGATTTATAATTAAATATAACATGCAATGCAACCCTCGCTCAAAAATATAATTCCAAACGACGATTTTCATTTGGTTGCTCGCCAATTTGATACAATTTCATTTTAATTCGAGTAATTCGAATAAATTGCAAGAATGAGTATCTAAGCCGAGCTAAGCCAAGATATTGATCGACCCTGTGGGTTAGTAGTTGTTGACATACCGTAAATAATTGTAGATTAATAGATTGAACTGAAAACAAGAACTAATAATTACTGAGCTTTAGATTAATTAGAATTGTAAGTGGCAAAAAAAAAATCTTACAATATTGGTGCCTTCATATCTGTTTTTAATCTGAATTAGACGAGGTTGTAATCTATCTATTTATTTATGCCGAAAATATAAATCTGTGGGCACTTGACTTGTATCGTCCGTTTCAAAAACGCTGGCCAGGATATTAATGACTGCCAAAGTCATAGACACGATCATGGCGATGTGATTCATATATTTGACGCAACAAATTGGTAATGGAATTTAACAAAAATGTACGAATGACATGGGAAATGTCAAACATTAAGATTTGTGAACTGGAAGAAAACACCTATGTTCAAAATTTAAATACTCCAATTAGTGAAGGTCTCAAAAGAAACCTCGCGAGCAAATTTAAATAACAATGCGTGGAGGATTGGTTGCATTGGAAAAATAGGGCAAAATTTCGAATCTAACGATTATAATTTTTTTAATTGCAATAATGCGGTTAAATTTAATTATATATTTTATTATTATACATTATATATAAATATATATATATAATATATATATAAATATATATACATTATTACAGTCTTTAATATGTAAAAGAATTCTTGGATTTGAGTGTTATTAGTTTTTTTAGGTCAATGGTACGTTCTTTGATCTGTTCTTCATTGGCTTGGTTTGATTCTAATTACTTTATTGTTTGTCATGGTCTGGTGTGTTGTTATTTCTGTCAAGTTATCTATCTATCTTCGCTACCTGGTTTAAGGTATTTAGTATTTTTTTATGTTTCAACTTGACTTGCGAGTACTTTGAAAAAGCCAACTCGGTATTTAAAAAGGACGAAAATACACTGTCGAGACGAATAAATGCCAACACAAATTTATTTAAATTTTCCGTACAAATTCATCAGCGATGTGATCGTGGAAGGCGATCATGCCCTCCCACGTCTCCAAACAAACTGGAAGAATCCTGGAGGCGGGCAAGTCGAAACCCGCCGAACCACCGCCGGGTAACTCAACAGTGTACGAGTATTTAATTCCGGCCACGCCTTTGGCCCAATCGCGACTGCTCCCCGACGACGCGTACAAAATATTGTGGGAACTGCCGATGGTGTATCTGGTGCCGTTGACGGAGGCGATGGCCTCGTCGACCTTAACGGCGAGGTCGTGCATGTCCTGGACGTCCTCCGGATAAGCGGACGTGAATCCCCACGGATGCAGGATGTACTGGCCGTAGCTGTGCATCGCTATGTGGAGCTTCATGTTGTCGCCGTATTTGGCGACGACGTTTTTGAACGCGACGGTTTCCGGTTCGGAGGCGGCGATCGGCCCGGCGTAGGTTTCGGAGCATTCGTTGGCGCTGGCGCCGGCCACCATCCATTGGTAGTCGAAGTTTCGGTTACCGTCGACTCCGTAACAGGTCGTGCCTCGGCTGCGGGTCTTTCTCCAAAGTCGGGTCTAATAGACATTGAGATATAAACTGTTAATGAATTCACAGATTTTAATAAAAATAATTATCAAGATACTTACGTTGGTGAAGGTGTACTCGTAACCATCAGGGTTAAGAACTATTATGAAGTACCAATCGATTGTCTCAATCATGTGTCGATTATTTTCATTATTAACCAGTTGCTCGATGGTGTACAGCACAACAGCAGGCGAAATCCACTCACGAGCGTGAATACCGCCTTCAACGAGTATCGAAGGTTTATTCTCACCACCAGTGCTGATTTTCATCAAAGTCATGGTGCGACCTTCAGTCGACGTGCCGAAATCTTCAATGGACACAATTTCCGGGTTATTTTCCGCCACTTCCCTCACGTAATCTTGAATCTGAAATTCCCTTCAAAATTTTTTTCATTTTCAATCTCCCCCAGTGATCACTTACGACGTCGTAGCGATGATACTCCGTGAAGGTAATCGACCCCGCCTTGACTTTCGGACGAAGTGCTTGCCGACGTCGTTCATCCGCGAACACCGTCTCCACGTCGTCTATAATCACGCTGTATTTGATCCCGTTGTTGGTTAGAATAACTCCTAAGACTTTCTGACCGCCCGGCGCGACCATAACATCAACCGCTTTGCCGACCACGCCCGGTTTCGACCAGAAATCGAACGTCTCCCCATCTTCGAACAGCTGCAGCGTTTCCAAGTCGCGCTCCGTCCGGGGCACGATCCTGAACACTTTGAATCTGCGGGAAATCGGCGTCATAACCGAGCGAAAAAATGCGTGGTACGAACCCGTGGTATGTGGTGAGGTCCTCGGCGGCGGCGGCGGAGGCGGCCGCCAAAATCAGCGCGATCAACGCCACCGTTTTCATTTCGATTTGGTCGGTTACGCAACGCGGGATGCTTTTATATTTTCGTTATCGCGGTGTTTGTTTACGTTTTTCGCTCCAGATCGGCCGAGATTGAGATAGCGGAGTTTCAACGATGTTTTTCGGTTTGATGTCGGCCACTTCAGTTGAGATTATCTAATTTTTTTCGTCGATAGTTTATCGCAATGTGTTTCTACACACTTATTGGATGTTATTAATAGTTTGGACGTAAATAGATACAATACATGTCTGAGATTTAATAAGATCGGGATGACTGGGTACATTTTAGTCTGAATAGGCAGATTTTAATAAATGGAAGATAAAGGGATTGATAAAAATAACAAAGTTAAAATAATTCGATGGTGTGACTTTAAAATTTAAGTCTTAACTTAAGTCTCCTCGGTATGCGAGGAGGTTACGCTGATAACTATGTGCATTTTATTATGATGGTACATGTACGCTTTTCTCATTTTGATGTTTTCAGTAAATTTCGTTTGTTATGTTACACCTGTTAGAATTCATAGTTCGACTCGGCACTAAAAGGCAACACACGTCAACGAATCCTGCACTAAAGTATGTCCATTTTAAAGTCATTAACTAGTTTAATAAATAATATTTAGTTACATGTTGTTGTAAATGTTGTAAATCAAGAAGTAACAACTGTCCTAGCTACCATTATAAAAATATCCCCATGCCCAAGATGCATAATCGTGCTTAAGTACACTTAGGAGAAACTTAAGCCTATTCCAACAGAAACGCAATTCGAACCATTAGACTTTGAAACGCCATCAAAAAAAAAAAATCGGTGGAAATAAATAACAATGATAATAATCTCAATAATATAAATATTTAAAAATACCATCGATATAAATTAAAAACTAAGTCGTCATAGACCTCGGCAAATTCTGAATGCTTTTGTTTTCGTCTTCACTATTTTCACCTTAGACTGTTACATAATTTCAATGTAATGGCCAACTAACTGAGGTTTATATTTAGTTACATCTTGCCGATTTATTTTTGCTGATGACTGCGGCACACATCTTGTGTTTGATCTGTTTCTGCTTCTTCTTCTTAGGAATGTTGGATATTTTCGTGGTTGGAAACATTGGTTTAGGACTGTTGTTATATGGCACACATCTCGTGATGTAATATAGCAATTTAATATAAAATAGGTTACATATAAATTAGTCTCAATTATGTATAATATTGCATACATTAGCTATGTGGATCATGGAAACGTATGTGTGACGGAACTAGGCAACCTCAGTTATGAAACGAGACATCAGCAACAGTACGAACTATTTAATCACACGAAATCGATACAATATTCTTGTTTCAAACTCATGACGAGTTGGTTACAGAGACGAAGATTTAAGTAGTACAAAATCAGCAGCTATCGCGAATACTCGACGACTTTGCACGATCGACAGGAACGTTTAATAGTCTACATCATAAAGTATGTAGCCTACTATAATTTTTTTTTTAAATTTTCGTAAATAATAATGCCGAATAGTTGGATTGGGTTGGGTTGGGCAGGGCAGAGAGTAAATGGTCACGACCACATTGGTATACAATTATCAACTTTGTCACAAATCCAACCCAAGGGCAATACCCAACCCAATGCAATTGAACTGGACCTAATTTAATCAGCGCTGAAGTAAATCGAACAGTAAACTTCGCATATGTTGCAGTTGCGAGTTTTTTGGATTTGGGGACTTCCTCTTAAGCTTTGATGGTTTCACTGTTTTATTTTTGGTTGTTTGTTAGGTTGAGACAATATTTGTCAGTAAATCTGGAAGAAGAAGAAGAACATGTCCCACAACGGTGTTTGAATTTGGATTTCTTTTTAGGTCTCGTTCTTATATTCCAAGTCAATCAATTGCTTTACTGGTACAATCAGCGAAATTTTCCAGTATTTTTTTAGGAAAAATTATATCCTCTCCAGTCATTTATTTTAAATTCTGATATGCAGAAGACCTTCTAATCACTGACTGAACCCAATCTAAAACCCTGCGTAAAAATTTACTCGTTTTCATGGGTTAACCAACAATCTTCTTTTTTCCATTTCAAGCAAAAACCACTTACGAAATTCGCTCTGTTTCATTATGAAACTAATTCCAGAAAGAATTGAAGATTTAGACCATTTCGCTCGTTTCCATATGTTTAGCAAAGATTTGGATTTAAACCCTTCACTAGGCTATTTTCCAGGATTTAGATCAGACTGGGTAATTCGTTTATATAAATTGTGGTTTGATTCGTTTTCTCTTTCATTGAAACCGAATCAAATCGAAAGGAATTGTGTTGGGTTGGGTTGTTTTGGCTTTGGTTGGGTTGAATTGGGTTTTCAGGGTTTAATTATTCTTCGCTAATGAATCGTTAAACTTTCAAACCGTTACATCGCCAAATCGCATTAGTGTAGATGCAAAGCAGAAATAAATGACGTAATTTTTGGAAGAGGTGTTGACCAATAACGAGCAATACCCAAATATTTTATGGTTTATGTACATCCTTTGAAACCACAAGATACGATAAAATAGTGTGATAGGAAAAGATATAAATATTTTTTTTTATTTTGGCTTATCAATGATCGTTTGGATTGGTTTTTCCAAATTTAATTTTGTCTTAATTATGACAATTCACAATATTCTTATATTGATAAATTGAGGTTTGTTAGGGGCAAAGAAAAGTAGTTTCACAAAATAGTTTATTTATGCCTTAATATTTCAATAATCCAAATCAACGCTTAAAGTGTCGATCCGAATTTTTCGGCGATGTGCTCGTGGAACACCAAAATGCTCTGCCAAGTCTCCTCGCACACCGCCTGGATCCTGGACGCGGGCAAATCAAACCCGAAGATACCACCGCCGGGCAATTCGTAAGTGAACGTGAGCTCCACGCCACCGACCCCTTTGATCCAGTCACCACTGCTGCCGGAAGTGGCGTAGAGGACTCCGCTGGATGTTCCAATCGTGTACACGGTGCCACTAACAGCTTCGATGGCATCTCCCGCGGCCACTGCTAACGCATGGAGCTCGTCGACGTCATGAGGAAGATTCATGGTCCATCCCCACGGATACAAAATATATTGACCGAAACTGTGCACCGAAAGATGGAGTTTCATCCTATCGCCGTATTTCCTAACCACGTTTTCGAAATTGACGATTTCTGGTTCTGATGAACCGCTGGGTCCGGCGAAGGTTTCGGAACACGCGAAGTCACTGGCTCCGACTGTCATCCAATGATAATCGAAATTGCGATTTCCATCGACTCCGTGGCAAAGGAGACCCCGCCTGCGAGTTTTCCTCCAAAGACGAGCCTAAAAAATTGCGTAGGGTCATGGTAAATATGCAAGCGTGACTTACGTTAGTGTGCGACCATTCGTAGCCATCTGGATTTAAAACTGTGATGATGTACCAATCGACGGTTTCGATCATATGTCGATTGGCCGGATTCTCCACCAATTGGTCGATCATGTACAAGGCGAACGCCGGTGAAATCCATTCGCGCGCATGTATGCCAGCTTCGATGAAAATTATCGGTTTGTCGCTACCGCCTGTGCCTATTTTGATCATGGGCATGGAGCGACCTTCGACCGAAACCCCGATGTCTTCAAGCGAGACGATATCAGGGTGCGATTGCGCCATTTGGTTTAAGTAGTCTACGATCTATGGAATAAATTGTATAAATTGCGATTAAAAAGCGGTTGGTACGTACGACGCCGTATCGGTGGTATTGCGTTAACGAGATTTTCCCATGCTCGACTTTCGGGGCAGCCGATTGTCTGCGACGTTCTTCTTTGATTGTGCTGTAATTTCAGGATAATTTTTTTTATTTCATTAAAAATTAAAAAATACCTTTCTACGTCGGCGATGGTGATGTTGTAGGTAATTTTGTTCACGTCCAAGACGGAGTTGAAGGACTTTTGCGCAGCAGGGGCCACCATGACCGTTACATCTTTGCCGATTGCTCGTGGTGCCGACCAAAAATCAAAATCCTCTACTTGAGCGAACATTTGTATGAATTGCAATTCTTTTAGGTCTCTGGGTGTGATTTGGTAGACTTTGTATCTGCGATGATATAATTTAATCGATTGCATCTCGCTGTGTTTTGAACTTACCCATCGTAATGGGTGTACTCCGCGAGGGCGGCACCCAACGTTAAAACAAAGATCGCCGCCAACTTCATTTCTGATCTGCTCGCAAAAAAATTGATTTGATTTTTATAGGCGATTTTTATCGGCGGCGTTGCGCAGGTGATAAGTTATCGGGCGTGGAAAAAAATATGATTGCTTAGAAATATTTATTTTAAATCGTTAACATTCAACGTCCGAATTTTTCGGCGATGTAGGCTTGGTAGACTTCGACGCCCTTGAACGTTTCGTAGACGACGGCTTGGATTCGCGAAGCTGGTAAATCAAATCCTTGGGATCCACCGCCTGGCAATTCGATCGTGTAGCTTAGCGCGACGCCGCCGACTCCTTTGACCCAATCGTCGCTGCCACCAGCGGCCGCGTAAAGGACGTTGGTGGAACTTCCGATGGTGTAACGGGTTCCGCTGACCGCGGCGATGGCGGCTTCCGCGCTGACGGCGAGGGAGTTCAATTCGGCGGCGTCTGAAGGAAGCGCCGAGGTGTAACCCCACGGGTAAAGCAGATATTGGCCGTAGCTGTGGAACGTCAAGTAGAGCTTGATGCTGCTTCCGTATTTGTAGACGACGTCGCTGAGACCGGTGGTTTCCGGTTCGGAGAAGGCGGTTTTTCCGGCGTAAGTTTCGGAGCATTCGCTGCTGCTGGCGCCGGTTTCCATCCAGTGGAAGTCGAAGTTGCGGTTACCGTCGACGCCGTTGCATAACAGTCCAGTCGATCGCGTCTTCCTCCACATGCGCGTCTGAAAAATTGTGCAATTATTTGCTTTGGCCAATTAAATAATTTAAACATTTACATTTGTATGGGAATATTCGTAGCCGTCGGGGTTCAGCACTGGGATGATGTACCAGTCGGTGTTCTCGATCATATGTCTGTTGTCTTGGTTTTCAACGAGTTCTTGGATGATGTACAAGACTTGAGCCGGCGCGATCCATTCACGGGCGTGGATACCACCATCAACCAAAATAACGGGGTTGTTACCGGTTCCAATTTTGATCATGGTCATGGTGCGTCCTTCAGTTGAGGTCGCGAAGTCTTCAAGCGATACAATATCCGGGTACTCGTCGGCCAATCGCTCCAAATATTCTTGAATCTGATCAAATTTTTTAAAATTCGTCTCGATCAGTTTGCGCCGCAACTTACCGCGTCGTAACGATGGTATTCCGTGAAACTAATCTTGCCTTTTCCAACTTTCGGCGCCAATTTTTGTCGAACGCGTTCTTCGGAAAATACCCTAAACATGTTAAATAAATAAAAAAAAAATAACATTTATCCCCCACTTACGTTTCAACGTCGTCGATCATGACGCTGTAGTTGATCTCATGGGAGGCCAAAACGGCGAGGAACTCGCTTTGGGTTTTAGGCGCCACCATCACGTTGACCGGATGTCCTACGGCCCTCGGCAACGCCCAGAAATCGAAATCGCCCCCATCGTCGAACGCCTTCAAGACCTCCAACTGGTGCTCGCTCCTCGGAATGAGATGGTACACCTTGTACCTGAAAATTCGCGATGTAACAGCCGTTCAAAATTTCGAAGCGGTACCCACCCGTCGTAGCTGGTGCGTTCGGCCAGAGCGGCCGCCACAACGAAAGCGAAAACTGCCAAGATTTTCATTTTGACTGCTCGTTCTTTGGACGCCCGGCCGTATTTATAGGGCGGGTTCGCCGCTATCGCTCTTCAATCGTATCTGATTTCTTTATTTGGGTTAATGTTTGGTAAAAATCGCCGTTGGCTGAACTAGATTAGGTCGAGTGGCTTATCTCGTTTGCTTCGGTTTATTTTTTCGATCCGAATCGAAACTAATCAATTGGACAATGAAATCGGCCGTGTTTGTTGCTCAGATAAGAAGACGAGCGTGCAATAGAAGTGGATTGATTTCAATGACGACGCACGTTTGAGATTTTTTGCCCGGCTGAATACTAATTTTATTTTATCTAATTTTTATTTGCTTAGCTTTCGTTTCGAGTTTTGTTTTGAAGTGTGTTGCAGTTTTCTAATCAATATGTTTTAAAATCAGTAGATCATAATTATAAAGGTATTAGTACTTTAGCTAAAGGACTATTGATGTAAGGGAAGGAAGAGATCTGGTCGTTGGAATGATGTTGTCATCGTGGCGGAGTCAGAGAAAGGACTGAACTGGATGGTTAAAAGACTAAAATGCTTCTTTGATAGGAAAGGACAAGAGCTCAACACGACGAAGACTAAAGTGATGGTATTCAAATAAAGAGGAGGAGAAGAAAGGAAGCGCAAGTGATAGGCAAATCAGAGGAAATTGAGAGAGAGAGAGAGAGAGGGAATGGACATATATAGGTTATGTGATGAGAGAGAGAGAGAGAGAGAGAGAGAGAGAGAAAGATAGAGAGTAACAGCAGTGAGGGACACATAAAACATATATGCAAAGACGAGGAAGTTGGGCGAAGCTTTTAGCGGTAAGCTGTGGGGAAAGAGGAAATGAAAATTTTAGGAGACGATGAGGATATGCAAGAATTATCATGCATGAGGAGTAAAAGAACTGAAAATGGTGGAGAGGGCACATATAGGACAACAGCAAATGACATTGCACCTAGAAAGGTAACGCCCGACTACATAGTGAGGCAATAGATGGGGAGCGATGGATTAGTGATTGAAGAAGGTGGAGAGCTGGTAAAGTTTAGATGCGGAAATAAATAGAAGAGGGACTTTTCAAGTATTGGATGGGGGAAGAGTATAAGAGATATGAGACACGAGGAAGAGTATGAGATGTACTGGTGATATGAGTGTAAAAAAATGAGATGGAGCAAGGAGGACGATGGGAAAGACGGAGATTAGAGATAGACATTGGGAGAATGTGGAGGGATCAGAGTTATTAAGGGAGATAAAGGAAGGAGACAAGGGGGAAGGAAAACGAGGGCCACAGAAAGGGCGTAAAGGTACATATCTTGCAGGCAAGGTGACCAGGCGAGAGTTGCGATAAGATGGGAGTGACCAGGAGAGAACAGAACCAGACGTTTAATTTCTGTTGGTAACGAAACTTTTGATTTTATCGTCTATACAGGGGATGACTGCTAAACGGTGGAACGATCTTGCTACTTGGACGTTTTTCTGGCCTTGTCGACTATATGTTTCGAACGATGTCGACGACGTTTATGCACAATACAATATCTATCTGTAACGAAAATGTCAAAATCATGACATTTATATTCTGTTATTTCTGATGAAAGTAATAACAACATCCAAAACTGTTTTTATTGTTCAAAACTTGTCCAATTTTGAACAATAATTAGCAAAATCTTTTATCAACATGACCCAACCCCACTCAGCACAACTCCACAAAATCAACCCAACCAACCAATTGTAAGACGAGCAAAGATACCAAGATGATCAATAAGACAATTTTTTGAAGTTCGTCCTACCGATCATGAAGTATACATTACTTTCCTTAGGTGCCATCAAGATTTTCATAATCTTGGTCTTCCACACTTCTTCCACATGATCTTGATCCTCTTAATGGATTTCACCTTTTAGGTCTTCGTCTCATTGGTTCAATTAATATTTTTTTATAAATTTTCTATAACAGTGCTTAACCCAATTCAACCTAATCAAGCTCCCTCACAAAGTCGACCGAACTCAGATTCACGAACTCGAGCTAACCCCAGCTACGTCAACTCGTTTCAACAATACCGCAGATACACCAAGAAGCGTGGAGATACCAAGAGCAAGATGAGTATCAATACGAAGATTATGAAGTTAAAAGAGATCAAGATCATGGTATTCGTCCGAGTGTACATTCTTGCCTTTTTGGCTTTGATGTTTCATTTTTTATTCTTCATATCTGTCTCCTGATCCCACTAAAATAAAAATCAACCAAATCTGGCGCGATTAACTCAACAATAAAACAAGAAGACTTGGTGTAGGTCATGAAAACCAAGAAGATCAAGAAGACGCACACCATGAAGACCACAGTTATCATTTGGGTACTTTTTCTCTTGGTATTGTTCTTCTTGGTTTTGGTTATTTTGCACCTGATGCTTCTCTTAACATTGTTCCTTGATTTTATTTATTATCTAGGACTTGGCCTTCTTAGCTAGCGATATTTATGCACGATTTAAAAAAGCAGTAAAATGAAACAATATTAAAATGACATCTGTCTAAACTCTGCTCGCTTACGATAAATTCAAAACATTACAGCAATAAACGTAAAAGGTGATATGCCAACTATCGAATTATATTTAGACTCGAAAAAATTAAAAAATGGTTAGTTTTACGACTGTGAAGCATTTTTCTTTATGAGTAATTTTTATATCATTATTATGACTATAAATATTAATTCGTAATATGTATTTTTGACATTTATCCGACTAGTAGTAAAAAGTAAATGACTGTTAATCGATGTTAGATTAATATTACAAAATAATCAAACAAAAAATTACCTCCGATCGACTTCTTTTTGCTAATCGTTTTTCCGTAGTTTCTCTATCACGTCTCCTATTTTTCGCAGAGTCGATGACAAAATGACTCTCCTCTGTTACCATATTTCATTATCATATACTTTGTTTTACTTTAATTAATTTTCTGTCCAATCGCTTAAAAGTTTTTTCTATTTCATCTTCGAGCTCGTCATCAGTGCTATACCATTGGCATAGGCGTCTATTTCCATATATCAAACCCTCAGTTCTTACTCCACTTTCCCTTTGAATTACTTCCTGTTGGTGAAGAGGATTCTGGATAATGGGTCACCTTGTCCCAGTAATTTTTTTGCAATAAATTCGTTTGACAATCTTTAACCGATTAATTTTTTATTTTGTGTCGTACGTGTAGTCATTTTTAATTTTTCTTGTAATCCTAGCTCATTGCTTCAAATAATTTGTTTCTATTAATAAAGTCGTACGCCTGTCTATAATCGACGAGTAGTGGGGGCAAACTTTGATTTTGTTCGTGAGTGTTTTGCTGAATCTGTTTCATGAAAAAAATCTGGTGAACGGTCGATCTTCATGCTTTAAATCCTTCTTGATATTCGTCTACTAGCTCGTTGTGATATTTCGTTAATTTTTTTTGATTATCTTCACTAAAATCTTATGTTGCACATCGAGCAATGCAATCATGTAGTTATTGTTGGTAGTAGTTCATTGATAGTATCCCTGCTTGGCACAATTAGTGCTTTATTACACACTTTTTCTTCTCCAAAAACCTTGACCACCATATCCATATTCTTGTCCTTTTGTCTTCTTCTACTGGTTCAGTTTGCCCAAGTTTTTCATTTTCATACTTTGCTTTTAAAATTATAAAAAACATTGGCAGTGCGGCAGTTATTTTTGCATCGCGATGTAACTGGGAAGAATAGCTACGCTTTCCGTGGCCAACTATCGACAACCAATCAATTTGCATTGATTAGAATTTTTGAAATATTTCGAATTGTTTTACCGCAGTCGATTTTCGAACTCTCGTTCTTGTTCCCTCGCCGGAATTTAAGGACGATTACGTCCCGCGCTATAACTGGTTTACGGTATTAGACCGACAACTTAAGGCCGTCCGGGCGACGTCGTGTGGAACGACGCCGGCATCGCCTTGCAGCTGTATCTAAATTGTGGCAGGAACGACGCCGTAAAATTTGACGACGTCCCTTCCTCAGACGAGGCTGACGTCAGTACGCTTACGCTCCCCATTGAAATATCCAGGAAGTCCCATATCTTCCAGGCGACGCGCGATCCTGACGTTTACTGCCTTTTCGAAATTTGCAACCGTTTTTTTTCGACGTCCGTGACTGTATAAGACATCTGCTTAATAAGTCGTCTCGTGGGGCTCAGTTCAGACGATCCCTATGATCGATCACCTAACGTGGGCGAGGCGAAAGGTCGCGCGTAATGCACACTTCGATATTCATGAAATATGTTTCCGATCAATTTACGTACACAATTTCTCTGCAATCTAAAACTCGCATCGAGATACAACACGTATTTAATATTAAACAAATCGGTGAATTTTATAAACATGATTTTTATAAGTAAGAAAATGAAAGAGGTTAATACTGCAAATAAATGTTATAGGGTATACGTTAGTAATTAACAATGTACTGGTTTATATTATGGAAGAGAAATAAGGAATAAATTATATGATTTATAGAACTGAATTCTTTCAATTATGAAAACTAAAAATTTGCTTAGATGTATATCAATATATTAATGATAATCATGGATTAAAATGCCATGAATATAATTAACAAGGATGGTTTTCTAAAAAGAACACCGTTTGTATTCTTGTATGATCATTTTGCTCTGTATTAGATCTTTAGTAAGAAATATCAAGGTCAACGCAACCAAACTAAGTTGTTAAGGAAATTTTGTGCAAACATTGACCAAAAACTCACCATTAGCATCACCTATCATTGTCCTAACACCCAATAGGATATATTTTAACACCAGTCAGGTAGCAATTAAATTCAAAGTTGTTATAAATTTTAAAACGCCATGGATGAGGGTGGAGATATTTTTCTAAAGACTTAAAGTTTTTTTCTTTTATAATCGAAGTCAACGTTATACGACATCAAAGACCGATCCGCGGAGCGATTTTTCGAAAATTGCAATAATTAAAGTGTGTCCCCCGCGCATCTGAAAAAAAAAATCCCGACGCGGTTTATATTTCGCGATTTCTTAGATGTCTGGGTAACAAAGGCGAGTCTGCAGCGCCGCCTCCGGCATGAGTCGTCGACTAAATTAATGAGTAGTAGATAGTCCTCGCGGCCTTTGTTCTGCTGGGGCTTCTTCGGAGCCGAATCTATATTCAATTAGTTCCTTTGTTGGAATATCAAGTTATGGTGCTTCGAGTATTCAACTTGTTTGGCTTATAGATTAGCGATTATTCCGGGTCCGTTCGTATCGCTCTCTCTCTGTCCGTCCGTGTGCGCCGCATTAAAATCGCCAATATTGCGTTTGCGGACGGTCCCTTTGTTTAAATTCGCCGAAACCGAATATTAAATTTTCGCATCGAGGAAAAATGTAATCCACCGTCGACGGTGCGTTTTATTAGCGAATTCGTGTGCACGGCTATGCCTGCCTGATTTGCGCGCATCCATTTACGGCACTAAGCCGGCTGCTCAACTGCAATATCTGATTAATTATTAATAATACACAATAACCCATGCACAATGTTGTACCGAGCACAATATTGCTTCAACTGAAATTGATTGTAGCGACAAGCAGTGTCAATACCAGACGGTCCTATATATCGTTTCATAATCGAATCTAACCGATCTAATCGTTTGTATGTATTAGTAAAAATATGTATAAAAGTTACTTTATGCTAATCGTTAAAGAACTTAATTTCGCGTTTATTTGAGCTCATCAGCGTGGATATCAAATGCGTTCAAGCGCGTTTATTAAATAATTGCTTTGTCGTAATTTACCTAATTTTTCCAAAGTTATCTTAAACGTTCTTCATAATTTCACCACAAACTATTTTTAATATTTTTTACGTCTTTATTTCTATAAATATTACTGAAAAACTTCTTACGCGAAAATAAGGCGCAAAAAAAAACATCGAGAATCATCACCGTCCGCAATGAACAAATGCCTCAAACGTGTCCCCTCATTAGAGCACCTAATAACTCCGTCGCAGTAGGCACTTGGAGTAATTAGAAAATAAAATTAATTAAAAATCAAGCCCGTAATTCACTCGGCGATCATTAAAACCCGAACGCATTATTTACACGGCGCAAACGACATAGTAATCAGGAGAGGTCCATAAAATTATAAACGAGGCACTCCATTAAACAGTGTACATGTACGTGGCGCGGCGTAATTATGATAAAAAATTATGAACGGGCGGAAAACAGACGGCCGCGCGTTCCTGAAAATGGAGCCCCGACGCGGGCGAAATAATAAATAAAAGTGGAAATCCACAAATGACAGGCATTAGCGGCGACTTGCGTGTCCCGCGATCGTTACAGATAAAATTGCGTACATTACAAACTTTAATTATGAACTTTCCCGAATCACTCGGCTCGGCTCGTTGACCGAACGAAAACGTCTATTTGCGAGCGGAGCCGTCGGAGCTTTTGACGTTCGCGTTAATAAAACCCGCGCGGTAATTTATTAATCGGCGTGGCGTTCGTGTCGTTCACCTGTTAGGGTAATGGGGGGGTCCTGACTTTTGTAAACTTTACGCTTGTTAACTTCTAATGAAAAAGGTCGCGATTGCCGATAACGTAAATGCACGTTAGGAACTACAAGACATCCCACTTGGTTTGGTTTGGTTGATTGTGTGAGTGGACTAAAGCTGCTACGTATTATTTTAGGAACTAAACAGTTATTCTCGCCAAGAATTCAAGGGCAGGATCGCCACGTAATAAACTAATACATAATGTAAAGATATTTAAAGCTGACCTAACAGATTTGGAGAAACGATGGAGAGAGAAATATTTCTAATCTAAACTCAATGTAAGTCTGAAACGCGAACGAAATCTGCGAAGTTGATGTTTTGTGAAAACGGATTCGTATGTTTCGGTAGTAAGTGCATTTAATCCATCTGCGGTAGCTATCGTCTGTTTCATAAAAAGCATCACCCGCTTTAATATTCGTTGAGTTGAATTGGATGGCTTTCGTTCGAATCTCTTACTTAGTTCCAGCCTCTTCAACCAAAGGTGTAGAGGTCGGTATATCTCGTCATGTTTTCGATCTTGTGCCAATATCTTCGTTTCTTCCCATATAATGCCCTTCCCCAGTTGTGCCAATTCCTGCATTCTACGTAGTCTACCTCTCCCCTTTCTCCTCTTGTGATAATATCTTCGTTTTTTCCCATATAATGCCCTTCCCTGCCGGTATTGCGCTAATTCCTGCGATCCCTGTAGTCCTCAGTCTACTTCTCCTCTTTCCCCCCATCACTTTTTATTTCTCACACTGTATTCAGGGCTTATGTCGTCTATCACTGGCGCGTTTTCCATTTCTAATTTTTTTATTTCCCCTTCTACTTCTCTCATTTTTATTTCTTCCCTTGTCATATCTTCTTCTTCATGTTCTCGGTTTTCTTTTTCTTCTTCTTGTTGTTCTTGGTTTTCTTCTTCCTCTGGCTCTTGCCCTTTGATTAGTTCTCCATTTTCTATACCCATACTCTGTTCATTAGGCTAGTATTTCTGTTCAATTTAAAATATTGTTTCCTTCTTTGTGCTTCATGTTGGTCAGTAGAATTTTGAAATCAACTCCATTATTATCTGTGTAGTTTTTACAACCCGGTTTCATTAATTTTACTACTGACGTTTACGGTAAACACACTTAAGTCGTGAACTTGAACTGAATTTAAAAAAAAAACACAAATTTCTTAAATCTGACTAATGAGTATCATTCGTGGAAATGTTCTAACTGGACTATGATGCGGATAGACATGCGATTATTTCGTGTGGTGTTTGGTAAAGAGAAAGGGAGCAACCCAACCCAACTCAACTCAACATTATTTTGGCTAGACTGGGTTGGATGGTGTCGGGTTCGGTTAGATTAGGTTGGGTTGGGGTGGTTTGTGTCGGGTTGGTTGTAAACACAATGGGACCAACCCAACCCAACCCAGTCCTTATATACGGCAAGGCCATAATTCTAATAAACATTTTAACTATTGCAAGGACAACAAAGTTTTTTTTTTTGCAAAAGAGTCGAAAGAGTTTTAAAAACCATAACAAATTTTATTATAAAAAAATGTTTACTCGCCCATTGGAGCAAATAATAGAATAATAGAAACAGGCAGCGAAACAACGACATTTTTCAATCATCCACGTCATGGTGACAATTTTTTTTAGTTTAGTAAAACTGCACTGTTTACAAATGTGTCTCTATTGCGAACAGGTAGAAAATTTTCTTTGCTGAATACAACTGGGTCAGTCACTCGATATATATTAAACGTATCGTAAATGTTACATAACTAGATATAGTTAACAGAGATAATGATGTGTATGTGTGTTCGTAGATCAATTTCATGAAACCGTTATCTCTTGAAAAACTGCAATGTTTATTTTAAAAGTTTTCTTGTTTTTTTTTTGTTCTACACTTATCATTGTATTTCATGCACACACACACACACACACAAGCATTTATATATTTGTGAGTTTCTCAGTGTTGCAAAAGATATTGTTCATGTTATATTTTTTTATTAAACATTATTATTATTATAAGGACATAAATAGTAAGTACGTAAGTAAGGTTCTGGTCGTATACAAAGAGAATCTTACTGGTCAAAGCCACTGGGTCAACGTTTAGAAAAAGCTGCTCTTCGTTCATTTTGAAAACATTGCTATAGTGAACTGCTCGTCAAAATAAAAGAGGGGACATGGGTCAACCCAACCCAACCCAACCCAACCTAATAAAGGCAAACAAACTTTATTATCTTTTTATTTTTGCTGGATTGGGTCGAAAAATATATCCAATCCTAAGTCAACCCATCCCAACCCAACCCAATGAAATTTTAAAAAAATGCATTCGATGCTTGTCTTGGGTTAGGTTGATTCCAAAAGCTTGTTGAAGCAACCCAACCTTATCCAATCCAACCAAACAAATGCAGACTAATTGTTTATATTTTTTTAATGCAATGATTTCAATAATTGTTGCTCTGTTGGTATCCAAACTCGAACTAACTGTTTTTAATTCTGGTAATTGTTAACGTCCTTCTTTTTTTTTATTATCTGTAACATCCTTAACAATCTTATTATTTTTTTACGTTTTTATCATCGTTGACATTGTGTACACCTTTACCATTTTTTACTTCTGAAAATTTTTAATATCTTTAGCATATTAAACATATTTAACATTTTAAACTTGATTAACATTTTTAACGTTTTAACATTTTAGGCATTCTTCATATTTAAAATTTTTAGTATATAACACATGTAGTATCCTTAATACCTATAACATTCTTAATATTTAAAAAAATCTTAATATTTTTAACATTTAACATTTTTATTATATTTAACATTTGACACGTTTGGCAACATCGACAATTTGACAATGGATTTTTTGATAGTTCTTTATCATTTTTAACATTCTTAACATTTGCACATTCTTAAATTTTTAATATTGCCAAATTTTTAACTTTCTTATAACATTTTAACGTTCATGTTTAACGTTCTTAACACGTGTCAAGAATTTCAATGTCTGTAACAACCTTGACTTTCGCAACGTTAATATTTTTTATCATCAACATTTTTAACATCTTTGACACTTTTAACATATGTATCATTTTTAATTTTTTAATATTCTTAACATTTTATATAGTTTTAATATTTTTATCATTTCTAACAGCATCTTTAACATTTGATATTTTAAATATTTCTTGAAAATGTCATGGACGTTAAAGTGTTAAAAATATTGTAAAAATGTTGGCAACATTTAAAATGTTAAATATGTTAAAAATTGTATCTGCATCTTTAGCTTTTAATATTGACATTTTCATTATTATTCTTTATTATAACATTCTTAAATTTTTTAACATTTTTGAATTTTTCGATACATTTGGTATTGTTTATAGTTTCGACGCTTTCTAACATCTTTAATTTCCATAACATTCTTAACATGTCAAACACTAAGTATTTAGCACTTTGAATTTTTTATTATTTTTATTTTATACATTTTTGAATTTTTAATTATTTAAACACTTTAAACATTTTAACATGTTATGATCGTTAAAAAAACTCATGGCCTCCTATTATACCAAAATAACGTGAATTGTGTTTAGATGAAGTACACACGTTACCAATAATCTTTAACTAAAATACGTTGTAAAATAGTTGGGTAACCATTATCGTTACAAAATAAACATTTACGTAAACTCAAGAGGCACTCCATCAACATCAACATCAACTGAATAAACGATATCGATACAAAATAAGAACAAAATCGTTATCGAGGAGGCTTCGACGCTTTTCATGAGGAGAATTAATTTTCCAATTTCGTTTATTTTAAATTTCTTTGACGTTTATAAAAACACTTGTTCCTTTTGGGTTATGCGTTTCAGGCAATCAACCAACACAGACACAACGCTGTCCAAAATGTATTTTGTCGTTACAACACTAGGGCTTTATAAAGCGGTCTTTATGAACTAATTTCTCCATTCTCATTGGTCAAAACGTATGAAAACGAAAATAATGTAAAACTGGAAAGCGTTATTAAAGTGTAATACTCTTGTGTAAGAAAATACTGATAAACGTTCCAATAATTTAATGTGCGTTGCGTAGCTATGTTAATAACAACTTCCAAATGAATTGTTTTATACAGAAAGTGAGCACTGTCGTTAAAATCTAAGTATGATATTAAATAAAAACTGCGGCATGTAGAAAATACCAACATCCCATTATGTTATACTTTAATCAACGAAACGTCCAATTAACGTAAATTCACAATTAACCATCGACGACGCGCCCGAGGCCCCGAATACTTATCTCCGACGTGACGCGGCGTTCCGAACATGTCCCTAATTTGGAATGCGGCAAATGTTCAGCGCCGGAAAAACCGGGTTCCCTTTTCGATAGTAAAATGTCTACACCATCGCCCTTGGGGCGGCGGTCGGAGGAAAATTCAATTATAACGTCAAAGTTCGTTCGTTGCGCGGCGCGGACCCCGCGCCGGCTCGTCCGTCCTCGTCTCGGTCGCGGGCCCGCGCGGCGGCCGTCTCGTTCGGCGCCGCCGTGCGAAACAAGCGGCCGGTGCGGCGTGTTTGGCAAAGTTATATTAAACGCAATGCCCGATGATATCTGGCTGGTTTTATTTTTAATACCTTTTGAAGCGATATTTAAATATTTCGTCATTGTTGGGTTGCTTTTGTGCCGCCCGCCACGTACGTGTCGATATCGATTCCGATTAATATTCAGTCCATATAAATGGAAATTCGAGGGTGTATTAAATTAGAATTCATTTAGGCGGCCGGTAAAAATCCGGTCGGGCTGACTGCAACGGCCGGAGATGTCACCAGTTAAATGGGATCGTAAAAAAATGTTTTTAATCGAAACGCAGCTTGTGTTCTAGAATGTCATTATTCGCAGGTTTTTATTATCTCATTATTGTTCATATTGACTGCTCAATATAAATAAATTAACGAAAATTAACAAAATAAATTCTTAAATACTTAAATACTAATAGTATTATTATGTCCGTGATTTGCAAATAACGTACGTTTCCAGATAATAAAAACAAACGCATTGAGCAATAAAACAACGAATGTAAAATGTTTATGTTTACTTGTACAATTGATTACTTATCTAACTTTTTTTTTCAAATAAAATTTAATTTTCTTAGCCCTAACAAATGATTACTTTCAATTAAAATAAGGTTCAAGATTCGTCCACGAAAATGAATTTTTGTTTTTACGTTGAAAGGCAAAAAAATCTACCATTAACAAAATTTACGATAATAATTAGTTTGCGAAATTTCGTTGATGTTTATTCCAACTGCTGATGTTTTTCTCAAGAAATAGCAAAAGGGCTAGAAGGATGACATGTTGGGGTATTTTTTCGATAAAACGACAGGTCTGAATTGCAAGATCTAAACAGCGACCAGTCAGAGTCGAACATTTTGAAGCCATTAAGTTATGCAACAATTTTTGATATATTTTTGTCGAACTTTGTTCAGGTTAGTTCTACTTAGTCAGTGATGACCACGATCAGTTCTTTAAAGTGCAAAATGCAGAGATCATAATTCAATAGATGACTACACAAAAATTCATAATTAATAATTAATTAAACTATTTAAAATTTTGTAAGCAAACACTTTGTCCAACTCAGGTTGCTTTACATCTATATCGAGATTTTTATTGAAACTGATCGACATCGTTGAATACTGGGAATCTCCGGTTTACACAATATGTATTGATTTACGACCGTTAAACGACGCAATTTTTCCTTAAAGCTGGCTACACAGCGCATTACAATATTTTACACGACGAATTTCGCAACATTATTTATACGTGAGTGACTGTGTAAGTCATGTCCTATCAATTTTTATCAACAGTGATTCCTTTATTTTGAGTCAACTGTTGGAAAAGTATAGACTAAGACGAGTTATTAATAATATTGCTATTGTAAATTAGCTTCAGGACAAGCAATTATCAAATTGTTGGACATTATGATTAAAAGTAATTAACGAATTTATTCAATAAATTGCGGTTGATAATTCACAGGCAAACTAACAAACAATCGTCGGTTTTTCATTCGAGGAATTATTATGACTGTGCGGCAGCTGCCCGAAGGAAATGGAAATTTCCGATGAATGTCCAGTTCGTCAAAGAGCCGCGGGGCGGCACCGAGCCCGCATCGGATACAAAGCGCCAGTCTATGTTGCGGTCGACTGTCCGAGCCACCGCAGAAATCCGCCCAAGTTCTTTATTATTGACATGTTCCAAGTATTGAGGCGCTGCCAACTTTACCCGGACCGAATTGTTGATTACTGCCATCGGCGTTTCCAACTGTCATATTTCTTGCGCTCGCCGCCGCTCAAATATCGCAACCAAAGTATTATGCCAAGCCCCAAAAAAAAAAAAAATCACGTAATCGGTTGCTTTTCCGCGCCGTTGGTAATGATCACGTAAATGCAGAATAGTTTTACCAATTCAGCAATTTACATTCGCATGTCTGACCGGTAGTTCTAGTCCAGGAAATTAGTCTGTCAGGGTGAATCCCGGCCCGTCCACCCCCTACGAAACACTGATAACGTGCACTTTGCCCCATCATAATTGCCATTACCGTTGCAACGTTACTGTTTTGTCTGTTGTGCACGTTATAGTTCATGAAGTAATTTGAAAAAGCGTCGGCTATCTGTCGGGTAATTCTGCTCGTTCTTAATAGTCGATTTAAAGAGAATTTGGCGAAACAAAGTCGACGAGAATAATTTTAATCGATGTTATTAAAAGTTGTGGAGAAACAATGAGTCAAAAATATTCGAGTACTACATAACCTACTTTTCCTATAATGTCTTTTATTTCTATATCCGGTTTTGCATTGCACTCCAAAATTGTTGCCAGGTATTTGTGATTGTTATGATGTTCCAGTCCATTTATTTCCATTTTGTTCTTCTTTTTCTTGTTCGCCATTACCTGCGAACAATACCATGACATCCGCGAATAATTTTTTTCACAATAAATTCCAAATGTTTATTTTTATTTTTAAAAAATTCCGACATTGAAAATATTGACTTTTTAATTTTGATAATTTTATCATTGATTTTTTTTTAACATTTCCACAAATATTGATCTTTCCTCGTTGGACAGTTCTTGTATTTTGTGATTCTTGAAAATCATGTGGGGCCCTAATGGTGAATTTGTCCGGGGTTCAATAGATAGAATCCCAGGCAAGGAAAATGAATCGAAATTAATTTTTTATTATTGCATTTCTTTACATTTTAGACAATGCTTAGAATGTAAAATTTGGAATTTTTGCAATTTTAAATATTTGTAAATTATCATCTTCTAGTACTAGTCATTTTTTGATTTTTTAAAAAAAAAATTTTGACAATTTCGATTTTTTGGTATAGGCTAAATAGACACTAGGAAAATCTTATTCTTGTTCCAAATCTAAGTCAACACCATTATCTCCGAAATACAATCTCAACGACCTAACTGATATTTGAACTTCGGACCTTAGGATTAAAAGGCTGGTGACCTTGACCCCTAGAGCGCAACAATCCTTACAAAAATAGAATGCAGAATAATAAAAAAAGACAATTTGTTATTTACTATCGAAGGGGTTGACATTTACAATTAGCTTTGACAGCTAATGTCGAAAAGCAACATATTATACACTGACAGGTGACAGTTAACTGAAATTTTGACACAGGCAATCGATGATATACAATATCGTTGACATTTGACGTTGAGAATTGACAACAAGGTGACAGTTGCTATTAAAGTTGACATCGAAAACTGACGTTATCAGCTGATGATATCGGTGAACATTTTCAATGAATCATCACAGTTGATTGCGTTAACTAACGTTTGTTTAATTGACGATTGACGTAAGTTATCATTGACAGTTTCCATTGACAGTTATCTTTGGCAGTTGTCATTAAAGGTTATTATTGACAGTTGTACTTGCCAGTTATCATTGACAGTTACTTTTCACAGTTATCATTGACAATTATCCCTGATAGTTATCATTGACAATTATAGTTAACCGTTATTCTTGACAGTTATAATTGACAATTATCCTTGACTGACAATTATACTTGAACGTTATCTTTGACAATTATCCTTGATAGTTAGCATTGACATTTATCCTTGACAGTTATCCTTGACAATTATAGTTGTCAGTAATCCGTGACAGTTAGCATTGGCAGTTCTACTTGGCAGTTATCATTAACACTTTTTCTTGACAGTTATCCTTAACAGTTATCTTTGACAGTTATCATTGACACTTATCCTTGACAGTTATCCTTGACATTTCTACTTGACAGTTATGCAACGAAAACTTATTTTACCCGTCACTTTCCAACAATATGTAATTCTTTGGGTTGGCTTGGGTTAGTTTCGATTATGTGGGGCCTTTAATTTTCGACATAAAATTTTAAGCCATTAATTAATTGAATTTTGCTTGAACGCAAGGACTGTCGCTGTAAGGATAATTATCATATTCATCGCGTGGCTATATTGTGCTGGATCTTCATGGAATTCATCCTCGATAGCAAATTTAACTGTAATAATAATTAAACTGTCGTAAAAATAACGATAACGTATTTCTGTCCGGTACGAATTTGTTTTCAAAAAAGTCGTGTCCTATTTCTCGCCTGACCCTCTAACGAGTTAACTGGGTTGGTTCTAAGGGAACTTAAGTAATCTATACGCAATACGTTGTGTTTCAAGTTCAGTCGGTTTAGAATAAACACATTTCTCAGTATGCATTAAAATATTAAATTCGTTAAATGTTTGTTTCAGATGGTGGAGAGGACTTCCAGAAGGTAAGCTTCTTATTCTATTTTTACAATTAAGAGCGTTTTGTTGTAAGCTGTTGCCAAATGTGGATAGCCACAGTCATATACAGGGTGTTATATTTGACTAGACACATTTGAGCTCATGATACATTTGTTATGAATACTTTCGCAGTGTATATAGAAATGGGATACACTGCAAAAAATAATTTAAATGAATTGGGCGGCGACTGATCGCAATCTTGGATTTTTTTAAGAAGTTCAGCATACTTGACCTATACACCTTTGGTAACAGTGAAATGGAACGATCTAAGTCATGAGCAAAGTTTTTCAGCTTTTCTCCGTTAGTGGTCTATGGTACCTTATTATTTTAAATTACTTCAGATTACTAATTGATTGGAATTGATTTAGTTTGTATCCGAGTAATATTTTTCCGCCCCGGCATGTAACTGGGAAGGGTCGCTACAATTTGTCGAAGATGTTGTCGTAAACCGTGACCTCTGCTATATAATTTGATCTTTTCTATCTGATCGAATCTGCGTCAGGTCGTTTTTCTCAATAACGAACGCCATCCATCCACGTCGCGATTGTTTACCAATTAATCGTCGTCTTCGAGCATTCATTAAGTGCGCAGCGCCCTAATTAATCAAACGAAACGGCCCCCGAATAAATATGAGAGCGAGACGAAAAATACGTGCACATGCAGCGAACCAACAAGACCTGAATGCGAAATTCCGGCGCGAAGCCGCAAAGGTTAATAAATCTTTGTTAACAGGTTTGCTTTATCAAAGAACAACACGCATCAATCATTTTGATTGGCCCGTCGTTACCATATACATTCGGCAGTATATCATCCCGCGAAATTACAATATCCACTTACGTTCCGCAATACTTTTCCGAAAATTAATTACCAGCGCCAATTATAGCCGGCGTTTGAATATTTTTTTTTTTGGCCTAAACGGCGGTATTAATTTCCATTAGATCGAGTTACCTATTGTGTCGGAGCGGGGGGCCGAGCGACGAACATCCGCCCTCCACTCAATATAAACTGGCGGAGTAACTCTCAAATTTAGATTAATTACACTCTAAATCTCGTTTGTGTTTGGATAATGTCGAGATCCCCAATTAGCTCTCGTGAAAACCGGTTCGAACCTGCCGGCGAGATTTCGCACCCTTCTCAACGAATGCGGAAGCGTATGAATTCGCAAACGGGTCGTGACGTGCCTTCTTTGCAATTAGAGCCATCAATATTTGCAATAAATTTAATTTTAATTACTATTCTTTTTAATTTTTTACCAAATTTTCCACTTGGTCAATTTTTCATATAATGTTTCGTTGTTTACTTGCTTTTCAAAGTCAATTAGTTATAAGTCAGAGTCGATCAATCTAAAGTATTTTTTTAATAAAAAAATTAATTTGTGCAAAACAATTATTAATTTTTCTGATTAAACTCGGGTACGTTAAGATTTCGAATTTTGTGAAGAAAAAAAATTTATTTTCCTTCAGCACAAACATCGCACGCACATATAAAACGACTAATTAAACGATCCATTAGTTTTTTGCGAACGAACGGGGCGAAAAGATCGCCGTCACGAACCGCCGGGCGGCCCCGCGCTGCAGACGACCATAAATCAAACCTAATGAATCAAGAATAATAAGCAAACAAAAGTAACTGTACATGAAGTTACAGATCACGTAGCGGGGTCAGGCCCGGATGCTCTAACATTTAGAGGAAATGTCACCCCAGAGCTTATTCGGGGCTACGTAAGCGCCAGCTCCGGCGCCCGACGCCCGCGGCCATGACGGAAAGGTCATATAAAATTTATTATCCGCGCTCGTCATACTTTAAAATTATCGTGGCACGAGGAGCGCCGTTTTGACCGCCCTCGTGGCGTGCCCCATCGACGAATTTATTGGGCCGTTTCGTCGCGTTACGGCGCGCGTCGTTTTTACGACGCCGTTTGAGTAACGGCCCGGTTGATTGAAGTGTAAAGAGTCGTAACGAAATTATGTTATCGAAAAATATTAAATAAATTTTTATAATTGATATAGAACTTGCGTTGGAATCAACGAAATTGTTGGAGACCACTTCAAACCCCTAAAAATGGGTCTACCCCTATTAGGTTGCTGATGAACACTCCTGGTTGAGTCTCTTTAATTATTCTATACTACTAGAAACTGTATTATGATTCCAAGGGAAAGCGATAAGTGCGGCAAGTACAGCAAGACAATCGTACTGTGCAGTACATGGTGTGCTGGATTGATATCACAGGAAAATTTAAAGGAATCAAACATCGTGTATAGCAACCATTTGGAACAAAATAAGTCTCATGCAGCAAAAACTTCTGCATTTTCCACTTAAAATGTAAATAATTATAAGTGGAGGTCAGTAACATTTTTCACCCAGCTTTCGCGAGATTAATAAACAACTTGGCAATGTTTAACTTTATAAATTTTATGATTTAATCCCAGGAAGCGTTACGTTTGTATGCAAAGTAAACTTCTAATAAAAGAATCGAAAGTTCGACGATGTATTTACAAAGCGACGTAAAAATATAAATCACTCATTCCCAGAAATTAAACGAAATGGTCACTTTAAAACTATATTGTATTTTAAACAAGATATTGTTTGAATTTATTTGTGTGTTTTAACGTGAAATGATGTGAATCATGATTAGCTAAACAATGATACCGAAGTTTTTAAAAATACAGGTTTGGTGACGTGACATGCGATTAATTACAATATAATTAATAATCTTAAAAAATAGTCATTGAAAATGGTTGATAAAAATATCTCTTTTGTAGATTTCTAAATTTATTTGTATTTAATCTACTCTGGAAATAAAAATACACTTTATTAATAAACACTACGTTTCGACCGTAATGTTGTCTGTTGCCAATAAAGGATTTTTCAATGTACATTGATACGACATAACAGTATAAAGTTATCACGATAATTGATCTGCTACTGTCCGAAAATATTATGTTCTGAACGCAAACCGAAATTTTTAACCACTCGATGAAATCAGTTTTAATTACAAAGATAACATTTTGATTAATTAGTTAGATAACTCATAAGTACTCCAACAATACATCGGCAACTTTGAAACTACTTTGTATTAAAACATTCAAGTTCGCTGAACGTATTTGAATGAATTAAATTCAGGATTGATTTTGCTGCAAATAATTAATTTGACGAATTTGAAAATTTGTGAAAATTTTAATTGGAAAAAATATATAATTCAAGCATAATTTACATGTATTACATGTTTGCATAAAAGGCAAACACAGCGCCCGCGGCCGCAACGATTCGACTCAATCGATGTCGCGATTGATTTTTCGTGACTTTAGTTGCAGTTTTGATGCAAACCCAATTTATTTTCGATCCGCATGATTACATTAAATCGAAAAAACATTTAAAAAGAAATTTGTAAAATTAAAATGTTAGCGCCCGCGGCCGCAACGATCTAACCCAAGTAAAATTGACCGCGCCCGCGGCCGCGACGATTCGACTCAATCGATGTCGCGATTGATTTTTCGCGACTTTAGTTGCAGTTTTGATGCAAATCCAATTTATTTTCGATCCGCATGATTATATTAAATCGCAAAAACGTTTTAAAAGAAATTTGTAAAATTAAAATGTTAGCGCCCGCGGCCGCAACGATTTCACCCAAGTAAAATTGACAGCGCTCGCGGCCGCGACGATTCGACTCAATCGATGTCGCGATTGATTTTTCGTGACTTTAGTTGCAGTTTTTATGCAAATCCAATTTATTTTCGATCCGCATGATTATATTAAATCGATAAAACATTTTAAAAGAAATTTGTAAAATTAAAGTGTTAGCGCCCGCGGCCGCAACGATCTAACCCAAGTAAAATTGACAGCGCCCGCGACCGCAACGATTCGACTCAATCGATGTTGCGATTGATTTTTCGTGACTTTAGTTGCAGTTTTGATGCAAATCCAATTTATTTTCGATCCGCATGATTATATTAAATCGCAAAAACGTTTTAAAAGAAATTTGTAAAATTAAAATGTTAGCGCCCGCGGCCGCAACGATTTCACCCAAGTAAAATTGACAGCGCTCGCGGCCGCGACGATTCGACTCAATCGATGTCGCGATTGATTTTTCGTGACTTTAGTTGCAGTTTTGATGCAAATCCAATTTATTTTCAATTTCAATTTGCACAATTATGACATTTTTCAATTTTAATTTTTCAAAGTTCGACCACCGGTGATTTGAAATTCGCTTGATTATTATTAATCTTTCTTTTAAGTCCTGCAGTGAAATATTTACCACACAAATTTATTATCCACTCGTTACTCTTTACTTAATATGCGTTTAAATATACAACGAAATAAAATTACATACGAATGTGCTGTTAACTAATTTACGGGAAAGCGTGCGAGAATTCTTCAAGAATCTATCAGAGAAATCGGTATGTAACATGACTGGTGGTTCCATGCTACCGACGAAATTTAAACGCATTGATGTTATTAATTATTCATAAAACCTACCCATACTTGCATTCAAAGACAATATTACAATATTATTGTGTACTAATTCTAAGTTCATATTAGTAATACACTTATTAACTTGAAACGCAATATCCTGATTCCCATTATATTATCCTCGACAACGGACATTTTCCCCCCATTTATTTACCATTATATATTGCGACCGACAGGGTGATATACAATTTCCATCTAAGAACAATAGGTGGCTTATTAACCCACTGCGCGGAAAAGGGGCCGAAAGAAAAGCGCGATAATTGGCAGGAGACGTACTACGGCCATTTTCACCCCATCGAATATTTATGAAAGTCGAACGCGTCCACTTTGTTTCGAATTTAAACCCGATATCTACGCAAATTGTCGAAATTGGAGAGCGGAATGAATAAGTTAGCGGGCGGCGGCGGGCGTCGCCGTATAAAAATCTACTAAAGCCCGTGAGTGCGTAATCTTGTACGCCGTTCGCCGTCCGATTTAAATATTCACGAGCGGCGTTTTTTCGGCGAGTCAGGTGAGAAAATTCGCACCGGAGTGTTTCTTTTTCTAGGCACGCACCTTGCAATATTTCAACGGTTCGCTCTTGTTCGCTATGCTATGTTGTGGGGGGGGGGGGGATGGGTGCGACGATATTCTCCTTTACTTGGGCGGAACGTCTCGCACAAAGTATAAGCGAATTAACCAAATTACTGAAATTACTGTCTCGCCGATTTCGATAGTCAAAGACGCTTTCAAACGGTGCTAATTATGGGCGTCGTCGAATGCGAAATCTGCGAGGACGTTTCGAACGGCTCGCGGCCATGTTCCGCCCCGTTTGTAGACCTTTTAATGCAATTTCCGCATACATACCATTTAAGACGTGTAATCAAATTTGCACATTAAGAACTCAGGTTTTTTTTTTGTTAGAGATATTCGGTGACGTCGAATTCGCCTGTAATGGAATCGTCCATCCATTCTTGCATAGTTTTGTGGGATATTACATTAAAAGAAATTGCTTACAGACATACTTTTTCAGCCCTACCCCAACGCGAAGTGCTTACATCGACAAGGCTCTTACGCGCTGCCTACTTGCACTATTTTCTCCACGCTTCCGCCATGCGTTGCATATTTATAATAATTTTTGAACTTTATTAATTTGCCAGTGGTTCATAATGACTCGTACTGGTGCGATATTTAATCCGCGCTGCTGGTGTTCAATAAAATAACAAAAAAAGTTTTTTTTGAGTTCACTTTTATTACAAAACCAAATTATCGCGGTGAAGAATTAAAATCAAATACAACTTTTTTAATATCTTTTTCTTTCTTCAATTTGTTGTGTGTTAATATGGAATTAAAAAACGTCTAATACGACCACGGTTATTAAATAAAAAATACGAATAACGTGAACAAATATTTTAATTCACATGTTGTGTCCCGTTCTGCGCAACCTTTTCCACATCGTACGTGTGCGAGTTGTTTTCAACGGCGCCGCCGCGCAACGCGGAGAATTTAATGCATACGAAATTATGACACGAGTGGAAAGCATCAAAGTGCAAATTACGTTATAAATTAGTAATATTGTTCTCGGTCGAAAGCTTTAGTTTCGTTTCGAGATGTTTCACGGTTGAAGGGATTACATTATGTAAATTTATTTCCGGGAAAACGGTCGAACGGAATTGGAGAATTTTTCGAGTGCGGCGGTCTCTTCTTATTTTCGGGCGTTTCGCGTTTAATTCCTCGGGCTGTTGCCAATCGATTTTTCGTGCAGCTAACGGCGAAAATTGATCGTTTAAAATTCGCGATTTCGAAAACATCCGCGATTCCGCGGACTAATACCAGACTACTTACTTAACCCAGTTTCGCTCCTTTCGGACGACTAATTCCCGCATAATCCGTCGGCGGGCGGAATGACACAGATATGCACTCTTCATTAATCGACTCTAATATGAAACTGTGTTGCGCCGGGGGCGAGGCGAAAAACGGGGAGGGACGAACCTGGTTATTTTTTTTTATTTAAAGTACCAGACTCAAAAAAAGACAAAAATATAGAAAACAGTTTGAATTTAACTCCGTTCACACGCATTTTATTTTACCACTCGCTTTTTAAGGGGGGATCCTGCTTTAGGAGGACTTAAAATATCGTTTTTGGGGGAATTTTTTTAGGACAGAAAAAATGAGCAAGTCTAGTGAACTTTTTAGAGCATTTTATTACATGTTTGAGCATTAAAGAAAAAATATTTCGAGAGAAAAATATTTAAACGGAACCGATTTTTATGCACATTTGTGCAACACCTTTCAATTGCAGTCTACAATCGGTGGGAAAGATGTAGCTCGTAATTTTGGCTGAAACAAAAAAAACCAAAGAAAATTGTAATTCTCATATATTTTCTTCTATGTGAACTAAAAAAAACCCAAAATTTTGGAATTCAAGATTTTTCTCAGGTTTGAAAATAAATGTGCTCTTTGCAGGAAGAGAAAATCATTTCAACTTGCTAAAAAAGTTGTTTAGAATTTTTTTTCATTAATGTTTTTAGTTCAAATCGAAGAGAATGCTACTGAAGCTAAGAAAAGTTTTGTTTCGTTTTGATTGCTTGTCTAGTTTTCTCGCAATCACGCCCACCAGTTTAGAAAAATCGTAAAAACGAAAACTCGAGAAAACGCGCTCTAAAGTTTACGATCAGGAAAAATGTTAATTTTCGATTACTTACGGAACATCTCGTTATAATCCTACTATAGCTCTTACGAATTCAAAATATTATTGTTTCGAACGACCGATTGAACTTTTTTCAGTACATAGTTCGGTGTTATGTGACTGCGGGAAGGGGCGCGCGCTTCGTTTGTCCGAGCGTTCATGCGTTCGTATATTTTTTCTCGACACCTCACTGTGTTTGGTGCTGTATCTTTCAAAATATTGCGAATTAGCCGCTATAACTTTTTATACATATTCTTAGATATATTAGGCATAGATTTGAGCAATAAAAATCGATTTTTTGACCCTTCTAAAGCAGGATCCCCCCTTAAATCATAATTATAAAAAATCATAAAATTCGTGGCCATAGTATATTATAATTAACGATCCCTAAAATCCCAACAGACACACACGTACGGCATAATATAAATGTCATCCGCTAGACGCCCATCAACGTCACATTCGAGCGCGACCGAGTGCACGGCAGGACAAGCACCACCACGCGCGCATTAACGAAATTAAAAACGGCCCGTCTCGACCGCTTTAATTAAGCAAATCGATCGAATTCGTCGCGCGGAAAATACGCGCCAAACTTCAGCGTCCGTCGGGTTAGTACGTCGGCGAACGGCGGGCGACTTTTAAACGTTGGCCGCTTCCTACCGATGTCAAGCGGTAATAACGTAAGCGCTTAGCGAACTTCATTAAACGGAATTAGATGCGGAGTTTCGTCGGGGTCTGTTTGAATATTAATTGCCGAAGACACGGCGGAGGGGACTCGGCTACCTTTTTAATTCGTTAAAAGTTCCGCGACGTTTTCGTTTACCGGTTAATTTGCGGACGGGTCTGAATGGCGAAGCGATACGCGCGGTCTGGCGACCGGTTGATTTTCGTTTTAAAAATATATGGTACCCGAGCCAGCACAGTTCGTAACAAAAATCGAGATTTTAACTCACTTTTTGTCGTCTGCATGATTTATCGGTTTCGTGTTTCGTAATCATCGACGTGTTTCAAGATCAAGTCGCTCAAATATTATTGCAATATATTTTCCAAAATTCTTGTCAATGTTCATTCCCAAAATATGTTGACATGAAAGGGGTTATTTTGGTAAAGCTTGGGGGCCAAATTTGTATGGTTACCCTTAATGAATGCTGACACGTTGGGTTTTAAATTAAAAATTACATGCTAGTCTTTTTATATAGACAGACACGTTGGGTGCTAGATTATTATAATATGCCTTGGGTTTTAATTTAGACGACACGTTGGGTCTCAAATTAACATTAGATGGTTGCTTTCAATAATGTCCGACACGTTGGGTACCAACTAGATATTTTTTTATTATTATTTATATCATGTTTCAACTTATATTTTTACTTTTAACCACATCCAGAAACAGAGGTACGTTGTCTTCAATGCCATGACGTCATGGCCGAGTTTTTAGTTCAGTCGTCAAATTATTACATATCTCAAAATACTAGAAACATTGCTTGAAGATGTTGAGAATTTCTTAGCAATTTTGTCACACTTGTCACACTTGGCGTAATAGATCGAGACTAGTGTCATCTTAAGTCCAAACTTTATTCAATTTATTCAATTAGAACGCAGCAGTGATTTTCCAAAAATGGTTTGAGTTGGCATGAAATTGCAATATCTACAAAATTGCTGTAAAAATATAGCAATTCAAAATATTTGATTTAATTACTTTTTGTAATTAAAAATTTACATGAAAATCGCAATCGTTTATTCATCATGTTGCACTGTTTCGAGAACATACAACATTTGCTAGGATTCTACCAATACATTTCTTAAGTCAATCATTCTATTGTGTACACGCTCTTGAAGCCCAGAAGTGTACAACTAATGATCGTAGTCGTTATGCATATAGGAAAATGCAATGAGTAGCGATCGGTCGAATGCTTCGTCGCACAGAGTCTCCCCACCCCAAGAGAATCCTCGAATAATCAAGTCATATAGTTTAGAAAATTGATTAATTACGGTAGAGGTAAAAAAGGCGATCTCGGGAATTACAACAAGGCGGAACTGAGTATTGATAGTTGAACGCAAGGGAACATGTAATTTAATTTCTCTAGATTTTAATATTCTTTCGGAATTTACGATGATGATGAAAATTCGTCGAAGATTCAAATGCTAACATTTATACAAAATTGATAATTATAGTATTTCAGTTTTAGTTCTTCGTTGATTTGAATATATAGGTTTCCTATACGGTACCAACATGCACGCCACGAGAGATAAACACGCGCCATTACGTCCGAGTAAAAAGCGGAAAATCTCGATAAGAACTCGCACCATCACGAACACATTTCCGGCTTCATCGCCCGCGCAAAAAAAAACGCCAGAGTTTACAAGCCCGACTAGCAGCGCGATAACGAAAGAGAGTCAATGCGCCAGCATCTGAAACAGACATCAAAAACACGGCAATAAAGCTCCGGGCGGACGTTTCACGCCGCCGACATAAATCTGGCGGCGTTGTCTCGCGGGTCTCGGAATCCTCTTAGTCGAACGCGTGCGGGGTTCCCCATGGATCTTCCTTACGCCCGGGGATTACGCCGGAGCGACGGAAACCCACTTTCGAATGTACACCCATTGATAAATCGCGCAGCCGAGACACGCGGCTCAATCTCAATAACTTCGGCGACGAATTTCGCCGCGATTTTTCGCCGGCCGTTTAAAAGCTCCGCGGGCCGAGCTGTCGCGTGCTGCCGTTGTATTACCCCGACGGGGCATTCATCACCACTCCCGCGCCCTCGCCGGCTTGCACCGCGGAGTTAATTGTGTTTTATGACGGGACCAACCCACCGATTTTTCTGCCCCGCGAGCAGAAAGGCAGGAATGTGTGCGGAGGGAGATACGCAGACGACAAAGGATTTAATAGACGGGGCCCACCCAGTCCGACTCTCCCAATGCGGGTGCCCACGTTGGAGTGAAAGACAATAAAAACGTTCGGATGTGGTTTCCGTGACGGGGTGAGTTTCGCGTGATGCGACCGGCGAATCGTGAAAAAAATACGAAAAAGTAGAGGCGCGTTCGTGCGTTGTAAAAAAATCACCCGCGGTGTTAGTCGGCATAAAAATGACTTAATAACATCAACATGTTAATGTACTCAACGCCGCGATGTCATAATTGGTTTGTTATAATTATAAAAAATTGAGTTACTAAATCGTCCAAATAGTCGCTAATACGTTAATTATGCAGTGGCACAAAATCCACATTAACCCAACAACTAAAGTGCACTATAAATTTAAGTTATTTGGAAAATATTTAGGATTAAGTCGAGGGGGTGCTGCGTCATTATTCAACGGTACCATCGACAGTGTTAAGACAGTGGTAGTAACAAAAATTTTCGTAGAAATAAAACTATTTTTCGTCTATTGAACAAAATTGACAGAAGCATACTCGTGATAAATGATCAGAAACTCAGGTTCCACGTTGGCAGGCCCAATATCTAAAAATTTTGATATAAATTTATACCTGAAAATCGCAGAACCAAAAATGAATTCCAATCCTAGTCCAACCTAACCAAACAAAATTCACACAAACAACAATGGAGTAACAATGGTTGTGTTTGAAAATCTTTTAAAAAATCCCTCTTCTTCAAAGTCTAAACTGACAATATAGTAATAAACAGAAAATAATGGGAAGACATCTAGAAGTGAAATTAAAGACTAGCGAAAAAGTATTTCAATAAATGTAAACTTGAAGCTTTATTTACTGGCTTCAGTGACCAGGTGTAACGAACGATAGCACGAAAACGAAGACTGATAAACAGTCGTCGCTGCTGGAAGCATTTTTGTTCGGCCCAACTCAATCTAATTCAACGATCAAAAGTGTTGCACTCTCAAAATTAAGACTGTTGGTTCACGTGAAAAACCCTAAATTCGAGACAACTAGAAACACAATTAATTGAAGTAACCCTGAATTTCAGAGAAGTTGAAATCTGTTTTAAAACCCAGCTCAAATCTGTAGTAGTTTCAAAAGTATTCCTATCATATATATCAAGCCATGTATAAAACTAGCGAGGATATCTTAGGGAATTCTAAGCCCAGCCAAAATTCCAGTTTGTGAGAAACTATTTATGGTGCACATGACAAAATCACTGAGAATAAAGCCAATTGCTACCTGAAGAGAAGAAAAGATCTTGACAGAATAAAATCAACCAAAATGAACTCAACTCAACGTAAATGCTGTGAGTCCAGTTCAGAGAATGAGTCTCAGCAAACCAAGATGATTAAATGGCGATTGTGGTTCAAAGACGAAAATATTTTAACATTTCAATAGAATATTTTAAACCCGACTCAACCCAATTGCATGGGCAGGGCATTTTTGGAAAGGAATGTCAGAAATGCAATGTACGTGGACCTCAAGACAACCATCGACAAGATGGATAGAAAGTTATTGCTGAAAACAACGACAAGGGTGGAGATATCGGAGCGGATAAAGAGAAGAGTACAAGAAATGTACGAAGAAACGTAGTGTAGGGGTGAGGGTGGGAAGCGAGACCTCAGCGAGAATTAGGACTAGGAGAATGTAATCATACTAGCGGAAGCAAAGAAGGGACAACAAAAAATGTCAAAAAGGCTGGAATGATACATGGACAGAAGGAGCTTGGAGAAAGGAGGAAGGAAGATAAGGGAAGTGAAATTGAAATGGAAAGGAGGAACAATAGATCAGGTGACATGAATATAATTAGGGTATTAGGACAATAGAAGCGATGAACGTGAGCAGAAAAGGTAAGATAGCGAAGGAAGGGTAGAGCAGGAATCTGTGGGGAAAGAGGAAAGGGAAATTCGAAGAAACAATGGTGATGTTGAATACATTTGTTGAGGGTGTTGATGTACATAGCGGACGTGTGAGGATGGCAAGAACAGAAAATGACAGCTAAGAGCACTGAACGTGGAACCTGACACAGAGCGGGGATAGAACAGAATCCAGTGAAAATGACATGGGGGGAATTAAAGAATAGAATAATTGAAAAAATTGGAATAAAAATGTTTGAAAAAGGCAGACGTATCTGCGGTAGAGGCGTAAAGGAGGAGAAGATAGGTGGTGAAGATATAGAAGCAGGTAGAAGCGCAGGAAAGGGAAAGTAAAATCAGAAATGCGAGATACAATTCAAATTACAAGTGTATCAAAGTAGACGGGGGGAAGCCAAGATAATTGAAATTTCGCATTTGTTTGAAGAACTTGGGTTATTAGAATATTTAGATATTTGTTCACTTTTGAAATTGTCACAGATAATGGGTGCAGTTTACCTTGGACGAATTCAAGTCCTCATATTCAATCATAGAAAATTGTAATCAATGTAATGATCAATTAATTCTTTTTATAAACAATTACAATAAGGATTCCATGCTAATCTTCTCGTTGATAATTTCCTAAATTGTTGAAACAGCAAGTCTTCGATTACCTTCTTTGTACAATCTTTCCACATTCCTATTCTGTATGATCAGAGAAGTTTGATAAATGAATTGTATATAAATGTTTGATTTTCTGCCACTTAATGTTGATGATCATATTTTATATCTTTTCAGTAAAGTGTTGTTTCAACGTTAGTCTATTATCTGGGTTGGGTTTAGTTTGGTTGGGTTGGGTTGGGATTATTAACCCAACAGTCACCCAACACAGTCTGCCTCAACATAACACAACGTCCAACTGTTAAAAGACCAGGATATCGTCGTTATCTTAGTGCAGGATCTATTGAATTTAATGTCCATGTTTCAAATCTCAGTTGGTGTAATTGGATTTTTATTTCTGAGACGAAGCTCACTGTGACTGCGAGTTTGATTTGTACGAAAGCAATTATACCGATGGAACTTTCCAATTTTCATTATTTACAACGAATGTTGTAGTTAGCATAGCATCTATAACGCTTACGTCACTATTGATGTATATAAATAAAATAAGATTTTATTAAACGTCGTCTGCCAGTCTCAAATTATATTCAAAGTCCTTGAGTCACAAGTCTCGAAATTTAAATTGTTTTCTAACTAATATGATTAAGCATTGCATGATGCAATCAGTTTTTTGAAAATGAATGAGAACCATAAGTCATAACCAATTGATGTAATTAAGAAAATGAACTAAATTTAGAAGGATTAACGCGACGAAACAAATTAAGTACGTGTCACGCCCGTTTGCGTCCACGCAACCAGCGAGAGGACGATACAAAATCAAGTTATGTCGATCCTTCGTTCCGCCGTCGTCTTAACGTCGTCGACTATCTTAAACTCGAACGTAATCTTCCGGAAGACACGTAATATCGCACCTCATACACGTCTTAATTGCTGTATAACGACGCAATTCGTATCCCGTATCTTATCCACTTCCCTTGCGCCGATAATTAGCACAGCTGGAGACGCCAAGGCGCGCACACGCCAGCCAGATGGATGAACAAAGCCGGAGCTCGGACGTGGGATGTATCTCCTGTATGTGCGCGACCCACTTCGTCCCGGGGACTATGATTGATGAGATCCGCGTCCGCCTCACGTCAGTTCATCCTCTCCAAATTACCCCGGTCGCACCGGCTTTAACTTTTAATAACTTACATCGGGTATGACACTTTTAACAAGTCATCGATCTGCTGCGAGGCGGCGGCCGAAATTGCCTCTCTTGGTCAGTCTGACGTGGCGAGTTTGTATGGTAATGCGGAATCTCGGCGCTGGCGAATTGAATCGGCGCGATTGGGGCGCGGCGGTCGATTTACCCGAAGTATTCGGAAAAGTTCGTTAATGTAACGTTCGGATAATTGGCGGCTAATTGCCGAGCGTGAAAACGAAATGGGTGGGTTTAACGATTCGGGACACGGAACCGCTCGAGTTTTTGCAAATACGAAATAATGCACGAAATGGACTTAAAATTTTACAGCACTTCTAAGAATTGCAATATAGTTTACTGCCTAGTGGCGCCTAAAATATTGCAACAGAATCGCTGTAATTAACCACCAAGTAAGAGAAGAGTAACACAACAAAACCCCCACAAGTCTTATTACAATCACATCTTAGTAAATCAAGTTAAAGAGACACATTCCGAATGCGAGATGTTACATAATAGTGGAAAAATAACGAGGAACAAAAATAGAATAAATTAAGTCAAAGGTTTTAATCTAGTTTCCGATCTTTGTTTCCTGTTACTTTTTATTATATTTTATTTGGATTTAAAAATCAAATGACTAACAAAATTTTTAAATCTTGAGCGCGGAGAGGAATATTTTAATTGAATTTCGTGATAAACTAATCTATTGGAGGAAAATCGTCCCATAATTGTGTTTACACTTTTTCGTCGTAATTTCGTTGTATTTATTCAAGAAAAACAAATGATTTATTACAAACACATCTTAGTAAATCAAGTTAAAGAGACACATTCCGAATGCGAGATGTTACATAATAGTGGAAAAATAACGAGGAACAAAAATAGAATAAATTAAGTCAAATGTTTTAATCTAGTTTCCTATCTTTGTTTCCTGTTACTTTTTATTATATTTTATTTGGATTTAAAAATAAAATGACTAACAAAATTTTTAAATCTTGATCGCGGAGAGGAGTATTTTAATTGAATTTCGTGATAAACTAATCTATTGGAGGAAAATCGTCCCATAATCGTCTTCGTCGTAATTTCGTTGTATTTATTCAAGAAAAACAAACGATTTATAAATAAAATTTCCCATGTTTACTCACGGAAGGTGAATTCGCGAACTTTGCGCCCGCGTTGTCAGTGTTTATGAATCTGGCTAAAGTGTGCGGTCGCGCAGACAAACAAACGTTTTCCCATCTCGAGTCGCTTTGGCAATTTGTCTGCGCATTTTCAGTGTCCAAGTGCGCTTTCGGGAATTAAGCAGGTACGCAGACGTGCACCGCAAACATCTCGAAAATTAATTGCGAAATTTCATATTAATTGTTCGCGGACGGAATCCACTCGGGCGGCCGTAATGGATTTTAAGTCGCGTCGAAGTCGCACAGACGTCTGAGAGGACGGGCCCGACGAATTAATAAATCGGCGAGCGCGCCCTTTAAAAACAACAGACGTCGATCCGGACGCCCTAAACAAATGCTTGTTTTCGAAATAGTTGTCGGGCGGAGTGGCTGTTCGACGGCGGGCGGGAGGGTCGCATTGTCGGAATGTAGACTGTTTAAACTCTCCAGTGAAGAGGATGAACCAATTTTCCCGGTCGCCTCTTCACGTCGACTACATGGAGCGCGCGAATCGTACGTTCCGTTCTCGTCGCCGAAACCGAACAATGGGACTTAATTAATTTTGATTAATTAATTTGGGTCTTTGTGTGCTTGATTTCGAGCGCGGGCGGTTGTAGTTTTTCGGTTTTGTGCGGGAAATTGACTGGAAGGAGCGTGTCGGGTTTTTGATCGGGCGTAGCCAATGACTTTGTTGCGGCGCGAGGTCGAAAGCTATCTGTTGAATGGACGTTTTGTATCGGCGGCGATGGGAAAAATTTGATCGTTCTTAAAAAAAAACCGAAAACAATGCACAGTAGTTTATTCTATTTTGCTTGCTTTAATTTGTTTTTTTATTAACATATTTAATTTATGTTTCTCGATTGTTGTTACATTGGGCGATTTCATCCAATTGCTTTAACAATTGTAAGAAACGAGAAATAAATTACTCACTGTCAAAAATCAAAAACTTACAATAACCCAGCAGCAATATTTTTTAAAACAAAGTTCTTCTTCTTTCAAAATCTCGAACGGCATAGTTTTATGAAATTTTTACTGCATATTCTCTAATAAGAAAAACAAGTAAGACCGAATTTCATACCTATACCTTATTTTCTCGTTTTTTTTTTATTGCTTGGTTGTTGTTTTGTTCCAGTTTTTGGTTGAATTTGTTTCAGTGTACTTTTAATGTAGATTTGTGTCTTGATTTTTAATTGATGTTTGTGTTGATGGTTCAGAATTTTCTCAATAATTTGTGTAGTTTCTTTTGTGACAATAATTTCGCCCTAGTGTACCTGACATTAATTATTTCTCCATCAATGTTGGATTTCAGTGACATTCACTTTCAATCATTTAATTTTTTTTTTTGAACGATAATTTCGCAACTAGGGAGAAAAGATGATATGGGGTCATCTCAATTCGAACATAGATCGATGGAATGAGGGAACTATGTTCGACGTTGGCGGGCACACTATATAATGGCTAAGGGCTAATTTTCGATATCAATTACGTTTAAAATTATTTTGATAACCAATTATCAAATCTACGTGGATTGAAGATGCATAAAAAAATTCTTCGTGGGTTAACAAATTTAATGCCCAATTATTCCATAGTTCCAAGGACTTTATGACTACAAGCGATGATGCAGAATGATCACATGCGATTTAGTCCTTATCCAGAGGTTCGGATGGGGCACCAGACAAGTTCGTGTCCAGTCATTTATTTTATAAACTGTGGCCCTTTGTGTTTCAGGAAATGGGGTGATTTTTCTACATGTTTAATCGATGGTAAACATTGTGACACTCTCCATGATACCTAAGTAGGGAACAAGGCTTTAAGGGATTATGTGAATATTTATTTAATAAAAAAGAAACAAAATTTAATGACACAGAGGTCTGCGAAATTTCAGTTAAAATAATGAAAGGGGGTAAATCTTGTAGATTTATTAATGGTGACGAATCCGCTCACAGAAATTGTTGTCAGGTTTTGGAGTAACTTTGATCAAAAATGCTGACCATAAATCTGCAGTTTATTATCAACTCGCCTACTACATCGCCATTGTTTTTGTTTGTTCTCTCATTTAACAACTTATGTACAAAAAAAAACTCAAAGGCATTGTTTGAGAAAGGGCATCTCAGGTTAAAAAAAAATCTCCAGCCTAATTAGAAAATTAACAAAATTCTTGATTTGTGATATTTTCATTTTCAGACAGTTTTTTCATAAAAATTCTGTCAATTCTTTCGTTAGTCTTATTTTGACATTTTTGTTTTGTGTTTTATGGTAATTTTGATTGTTGTCTAAATGATAGTTTTGTCAACTTTTCCTGTTTTAATGCTGACGTGTGACGTTTCGGAAAATTTCGACAGTCTTTTCCAATTTGCATCTTTTTGAATTTTGCTGATTTTCCTGAACTTTTTTTAAAAAGATTTTTCGTGCTTCATACGATTTTGATTTGTGACGACTTCGTGTAACAATGGCGACATTTATTTCTGAGAAAATACTCGACATTTACTAAATTAGTTTTCATTTTTCTTTTCCGTTTCACAAAATTTAGAAAATATTTTTTTAGCATATTTTTTGCTTTTGATATTGTCATTTTCTGACCGTTTTTTTCTTCATAATATTTTGACATTACTTGTCGTTTAAGACTATTTTGACATTTTTAAAAATCTTGTTTTGTGCTAATTTTGACTATTTTTTGCATTTGAGACAATTTTGATTTGAGACAATATCGTAAATGATTTGTGACAATTTGTAGCAAGTGCAGAAATGTCGACATTTAGTTACAGTTTTTTTAGCCTCAAAATTTTTATAAATTGGATTGGATTTGATTAGATTGGGTTGGGTTGGATTGGATTGGGTTGGGTTGAGTAGTGTTTGGTTGGGTTGAGTTGAGTTAAATTGAATCGTACTGGAATCATAACTCTCGACTTCTGGGCTGCGATTAAATTTGCAAATGGCTACCAACTACGTAGAATAAGCTTTCTGGATGATATTAAAAATTTAGGTACAATTAATGCACAAAAACTAGTTGTTTTCGAAATTATATAAAAAATGTACGTCCGTTCACAATAAATTCGTAAATTGATCAAAGTCCATTGAACTGCTCCAAAACTTGACCTGTCACACAATTTCTGCCACCGAATTTGATTTCAGTGCCAAAAAGATTCACCTCCTGTCATTTCTGCAACTGTTCTTCGCAGGACTGTGTTACGATTAGCATAAAATATATACAAAGAGATATCTCTCATATTTTTCTTTATAAAAATAGTACCCTTCAATTTCGATAAAATTTTATTTCGTTATTTAATAAATGACCGAATAATCCCTTAAAGCCTCATTCCAGTGTCAGTCAAGCCTAATAAGAATATGATTCTTAGGTCGTAGTCAATGCTAATGGAAAGCTACAATTTTCGATAATTAATGATAAATAATGAGACACTTTTGCACTCAAAACTACTTTATATTTAATTGTTATTTTGGTGAGTTTTTGCTTAATTTATTCCACCGTTTCGTACATGACTCACTTGACCAGTAGGTCGTTCAATGTGGGCATGGGTCCGTTCTAGGAACTTTTTCATGGCCGATCAAACTCGTACAGGTGATGGTATCTTGGGTACACCCTCATCATTTTGCTGGAAGACGGACTGATTTTCATTTGTATTTTGTTTGAAATTTAAATATGCTTTCTATCCAGATTGGATTTCCGGTTGGTCACAATTTCATTTTTACTTTGCCAGCTTTGATTGTTTAATTTAACTTCGCTTTACTTACTTTAACTTTCATTTTAGTCATTTTGTTTGGTTTATTATACAATTCCACTGACAATCTTAGAAGGTTTTCATTTTGTTTGCAGTAAATCACATCCTGCTCTTTTTGAATTTATTGGATTTCGTGAGATTTCGTCGTTGTTGAGAAGGTGGCTTTTATTTTTTCTAATGAACCTAACTAATCAGTGGCGGTTTTGATTATTTTTTTTTTTACTTGTACGATAGTGAACGTGTTATATAATCGACATTAGGTGTTCACACTTTTGTTTTTAATAAAATTACAAATTTTAGATTTACGGAAAGTTTACATAATTACACAAAATTCCAAAGGTCTTGGTTTACGCAAAATCCGGACCTCCGAATTATTTAAAATCTATAAGCAACATAATCAACAGTAATCATTATTATTATTTAAAAAAAACATTTATTGGCATGTTTTACTTTCCATAACAATACCCTAATTCAAGCATCATTGTTGATCCCTTCGACTCCGCTCTTTCCTTCTTCCATCCCTTGCTGAAGACCCACTTTTCTCTTTTCCTTTGTCTCTTGTTCTTCCTGCTCCGTTTCTTTCTTTCTCTTGCATTCTTTCTTCATCCCCTTTATTTTCTCCACGGGGGAGCATCTTCTCTAATGTTTTTTCGTCTTTTCTTCTTCAAATCTCATCTCTTTGCACCCTCCTATTCAATGTTCCCATTTATTTATTAGTATCTAATCGTTAGTCAAAAATATCAACGATTTCTGATGATTTTTTCATTTAATGCATTTGTGTCGTTAATTTGTTAGTAATTTATAAAATCCGGTTCGGTTCGTTTCAACGTACTGTTTATTGTTACGGGATCACACATTTTTTTTTTTTTGGTAGGAGAAAATTATTGTGTCTAAAAATTGACAGTTACTTGACTTGTTCAATGGGAAGATTTCTGATTAAGTCAATTTTTATACTTTTTTTAAATTGAACGTTCAAATCTGGGCGAGATTTTATTTTATATGCAAGTGTGGAATGGCTACGTCGATAGGTTTATCTCTCAATATTCGGTCGGTTTCGAATGCACGTCGTTTTGTGTCCGGAGTGAATAATCTCACAGTTATTGGTTTGGTTGTGGGTTTTGGTTTAAGTTTAGGCGTTGTGTGATTTTTTTCTAACTTTCATACAAGTTGACAGTTGAAGTTACTGAAATATTTTGAGAATAGTCTAATTTTTTCTTTGTTGATAGGATTGTATTTTTTTGTTAAAAACTTCAACTTCAACTTCAACTGATATAAAAAAAAACAAATTATTTGATTGTTGTTTGTTTGATTAATAGCTTACTGCATTATGTAAAGTGCAAACGAATTACCAACAAATACGACTGATACGTAGGTTTGATTCGGAACATTAAGTCGCAAATTAAGCTCCTTTGTTGACGCTTTCAACGATCGTTTTTTTCCCATTTTTTCCCTCGCTTTAATCGGGGGCTGCATTAAAACGCAAATAAAACACGTAACGTACAATGGAGGACATATATTTTTAATGACTAGTACATTGTAAGAGTATATTACATATACATATAGATAACATGGTCGTCAGCGTAAATTTGAAAACAAAAAGCTCTACCATGTAATGTACAAGGCAAAGAGTTTACACATGATTGTGAAAGACGGAGAGGGCGCCGCTCCATCGCGGGCTCTCTCCACTAATCGATATGCACGCGGCGTTTCAAAAATACAATACAAAATCGAACACCGCCGCACAACGAAAAAAAACGAAAAAAAAAAAAACGTTTAGAAGCACCTCTACCGGGGACCGTTCCGACGTCGAAAATCTCCCTCCTCTCGAAACGGAATTTCTTCGATAAAATTGGTCTTATTCAGTTAGATTTTTTTTAAATATAATTTTTCGTCTCTAGAGTCGTCTTTATAAATATACTTTAACATGATCTTTAATGCCTACCTACGAGTAATTTACCTACGGTTCAGTATAGTTTTACGTTTAATTGGCTTCCGAGGCGTGGCCGACTCGAAAACCCACCTTCGCTTAATCTTAGAGTACAATTTCATGATATGTCGAATTTTTCATTTACACAAATATTTACAGAGGTGGAATTTATGGTCGTGGAAAATATGATTTCGCGCCGGCGGTGTTCGTCGTTCCGTCGATTTGTCTCGTTCGAAATCGAAACGAACACCGCCTGCGTTTTTTTTTTGTTTTGTCAAATACATCTGTTTACGTCTATGTAGATAAAACGGGGCTATCGACTAACAATTTTACTAAAACTCCAAAAAACAACATATTAAAAAAAAAAACAACAAAAAGCAAACACAATGTCACACTTGCACGTTGTAATTAATCATCTAATAGAAACACGTGGAGCGTTATAAAATATCGAATTGCACGCAATGGTTCTGATGTAACGTATTGAAGTCTATTGAATATAAAAGTAAATAAAAAATTGGTTAACAATGAAATAATTTGTGCCATTTATACGAAAGTGTCTTAAAAGTTAGTTAGTTGCTGGGTTGAGAATGAATTTTAATGGTCGTTCTTAAACATCTTAGACTTGGAAGGATGATCAAGATGTCACTTGATTATCCTGATCCACTCAGAAATGCAAATTTTCAAAGGCTTCCAATTACAACTGGTTGGTTGAGTTCCATTGGTGGTATTGCATGACCAAGGTGTTATCAACAGCTTGACAATCCTGACCCACTGTACAATGCAAATCATTCTTCCAATTAACTCAACAAGTTGATTGAATCCATTGGTGGTACTGCTAGCCTCAACGAGTCGATGTAACTTTTGCTTCGACATCTTTTCCAACTAACTCATACTCTCGAAACTCAATGGACCAAAGTTTTCGCCGAATTCAATCAAATTAGATCATAAACGAAAATAAAACACACACACGTCTACGTTTAATAGCAACGAATAGCGACGGTACCAAAAAAAAGAAACTCCAAGGATGACAAATACGATAACAAATAGCCTAAAGTAGTGTCCTAGCTAAACGTCCAGTGATCACGGTCGGTGCCCAACGCGCGCGCCCACTAATACGGCTCGTGTCGTATCTTCGGGGAGAGACGCGTGTGCCCTTGCGGTTTCCAATCGTCGGCGGGCACGGTCAGCGGCGCGACGGCGGCCAGCGGCGGCGGAGACGCTCCCGGCTGGGAGGAGGCGGGCGTGCTGACGATGCTCAGCGCGTGCATTATGCAAGTCTTGGCCGTCGACTCGACGTCCATCAGTTCTTCGATTTCCTTGTCGTTGCGCGAGTTGGCCGAGTCGGGGGATCCGGTCCGGCCGTCCCTGCCGTTCTCGAGGAAGTCGTGATCGGCGTCGCCGTTTTCCTCGTCGCCGTCCATGGTCGTGTCGGTTTTGTTCTCCTGAAAGAAAACAAAAGGACGAAATTATTACCGGTCGTGCAGCGCTTTAAAAAAAGATATTGCGACGAAACTCGCAATTCGGATTTGTGATCACGAAAAACGGGTTGGGTTTGGGTTTGGTTCGATTGTGTTGGGCTGGGTTATGTCGGGTTGAGTTGGGTTAGTTTTGTTCTCCTGAAAGAAAACAAAAGGACGAAATTATTACCAGTCGTGCAGCGCAGTTAAAAAAGAAAGTGCGACAAAACTGGAAATTCGGATTTGTGGTCACCGAAATCGGGTTGGGTTTGGTTAGGTTTGGGTTCGGTCCGATTGTGTTGGGTTGGGTTATGTCGGGTTGGGTTGGGTTGGGTTGGTTTGGGTCGGATTTGGGTTGGTTTTTAGTTGTGTTTGTGCTGGGTTTGATTGGGTCGGGTTGTAACATATAAAATGAATTGAAAACAGAAATAATAAGCTATGTAGTATTATTGAACGATCAATTGCAACGTTAATAACTATATCAAAAATCTTTAAAATCTATCTAAAACACCAAGAACACAAGAAGTCTTTAACCAGCTTCTCCTAAAAATTTCAAAAATGTTGTTTTCTTAATAAAAAGCTTCAAAAAGTCCACATAATCACTTATAATACTATTGAGCACAAAAACAAGAAACTACGCTAAATTAAAATAGTGTCAAACGACTTTTTTTTTAATAAACGGGAACTGAAACATATTTTCGTCTACTTACGAAATACGTATAAGCTAACTGGTACGTAATAGTGTTATGTTTCTTAAAATAATTAAAGAAATTTTACTGTTATAAAGTTTTTTTGTTATGGGCCAGAACATTAACTGCAGCAAAGTACATTTTTGTGATGATTTTAAAAACAATTAACAAATGTGTGTATGACAATAATAATTATTACATATTGGTCATAGTTTTAAATAAAATGACATAAAATAAATAATATAAATAAATCTAAAAAAAACGATAGGTAAATATTTTATTGTTAAAACGCGGTGGATTACCTATGATTCTTATTTGTTATTCGTTACTTGCTCGATCTGTTTGCAAACGGAATCGAACGATTTAAGGGGGCATCCTGCTTTAGGAGGACTTAAAATAGCGTTTTGGGGGGAATTTTTTTAGGACAGAAAAAAAATGAGCAAGACTAATGAACTTTTTAGAGCATTTTATTACATATTTGAGCATTAAAGAAAAAATATTTCGAGAGAAAAATATTTAAACGGAACCGATTTTTATGCACATTTGTGCAACACCTTTCAATTGCAGTCTACAATCGGCGGGAAAGATGTAGCTCGTAATTTTTGTCTGAAACAAAAAAAAAACCAAAGAAAATTGTAATTCTCATATATTTTCTTCTATGTGAACTAAAAAAAAAACCCAAAATTTTGAAATTCAAGATTTTTCTCAGGTTTGAAAATAAATGTGCTCTTTGCAGGAAGAGAAAATCATTTCAACTTGCTAAAAAAGTTGTTTAGAATTTTTTTTCATTAATGTTTTTAGTTCAAATAGAATAGAATGCTACTGAAGCCAACAAAAGTTTTGTTTCGTTTTGATTGCTTGTCTAGTTTTCTCGCAATCACGCCCACCAGTTTAGAAAAATCGTAAAAACGAAAACTCGAGAAAACGCGCTCTAAAGTTTACGATCAGGAAGAATGTTAATTTTCGATTACTTACGGAATATCTCGTTATAATTCTACTGTAGCTCTTACGAATTCAAAATATTATTGTTTCGAACGACCGATTGAACTTTTTTCAGTACATAGTTCGGTTTTATGTGACTGCGGGAAGGGGGGCGCGCTTCGTTTGTCCGAGCGTTCATGCGTTCGTATATTTTTTTCTCGACACCTCACTGTGTTTAGTGCTGTATCTTTCAAAATATTGCGAATTAGCCGCTAAAACTTTTTATACATATTCGATTTTTTGAGCTTTCTAAAGCAGGATCCCCCCTTAAATTAAATGACGGGGAAGTCGCAGATCATCTCCTGTTCTTTTGCAACCGACTGTACGAAACCGCTTTAATATGCGACGCACCCCACCGATCGACTCCCCCATCAGATAAAATCGAATGCGATTTTAATATCAATTTGCGTTAATAATTCATCGCCGTTTTAGTGCGCGCCTCAATCGTTCATTAACAGATATTAGCGACGCATCGGCGGGCATGGGCATTAAAATATTACATTTTATGCCAAATTGCGTTTTAATGTCATGCCGAAACGCAGCGCCGACATAAATATTAAAGGCAATTGATTGTTACGCAATTACATTGCATGTAGTTATTTTGTTTGGCGTAATTGATATTGAATTATGAATGCCGACGGCAGGAGCATTTAGCGAAATGGTCGCGCGCATTAAATATAATTGCTGTTTTTTGCGGAAAAACGCCCGCTGCTTTCATCCGCTAATGACCGGGGAAAAGGGTATTAATGCATTTCGTTCCACGAACGAATTAAATCAACGACGTGTGCCGCGATCGTCGATCGCTGACATCAAATCGTTACATTTTTCTCCAATTCCACCTCAGCACTCTTCTCAAACACAAAGTAAACTTTCTTAAACGTAGCAAGTTCCCAATCGATCGTTTCCTTATTTGCATTTCGTTTCCCTTAAAGGATCCAAATTGATTCTGCAGCATTATCTGAGTCCAGTTCACTAAATTAGGATTTTTTTCCAAACTTAGTTTTAAAAGTTTAATATTTCAACACATTTCGTACGTGCACTCCACGTGGTTCAAAGTGCTTGCGACGCAAAAACTTCTCCTTTACTGCGGTCGTCATTAACAATTCTTCTCCGGCAGCGTCGACCTAACGACCATAACGATTTTTCGCCCAAGGCCTTCTGCAAGAGGAAGCTTTAATTGTCGACCTGTAACAACTGCAATATGTCGAAGTGGCTCCCCCGAGGTGAAGACACATACGCGACCGGCGACGTGTCGCTCCCCCACCTGAGTCGTTATCGTAATTACCAGCGCTTTTATGCATCTTTGAGATGCAGAGCAAGGATAATTACTGGGTTTGTTTTGTTCGCCGCGACGCGACGCGACTCGTCTCTCTGGTCGTGCAGGGTGTTTCTTTATCGCGCCGGAAGATTTTATCGACGCCATCGTGCGCATAATCGAACGCGAGGAGTTTTAATGAATTATAGAAGAGATAACGACACGCCACCGCTTTTAACAATATTAACTATTTATCAAGCCGCCGTCAGTTCGGGCGGGGTGTCCGTCGTTCAGGCTAATAGCGCTAATGGAAATGAGCGTTTGTGTTCCATGTATGCAATTGAAGAATTAATTGTGCTGTCACACTCCGCGCTCAGGTTTGCGATTCGAAAATTTCACCACAGCGCATTTCGTGTGATTGAAAACTGTTTGTGTTGGTATTTAAAACCGGAGCAAAAAGATTTGGGACTCCGACTCAACAAATGGATCACGGACCAGCTACATAAACATTGGTCGCCAATAAATTCAAAAATTTCTCGCAGTCTTAAATCTAGTCTAATCATCAATTGTTACATCTTCCCCAAGTTTCGTTAATAGCGAGTTGGTTCGCTGAAGTAATAGATTGACGATATTTGGTGGGATTACTTTGACTACACCCAAAATATGAAAGTTGAAAAGCACAGCTGAAACCTTGAGGCAACGTTGGAAATTCATGACATTTTTAGTCCTCAGTTCATGTGTCAATCCAACCCAACATACACCGACCCAACCCAACCCAACCCCACATTTTAATCCGCGAATCTGTGGAAAGAAACACAAATACGAAACACACTACTGGAACATAATACCAAAGAAAAAACAGCTTCGTCATTTTTGTTTTTCGATTTTTTTTTGTCCAGATCTAAGGCTCTTATCTACGTTGGCTTACAAAATAAGCGTCGACGATATAGGTGATCTCTTCACCTGATGAAATGAATTTAAATTGTTGATTTTATTGCTGGAGTGCATCATCTCCTGGTGGGCAATATTTTCCTGGTATTTTTAGTCGAATTGACTTCGGCGAAATTGATACAACATTAACATACTAAACAACATTTATTGTCTGTTCTTGAAGAAGATTATGAATCGTACTTTTGCACCCAAGAAAGCTGACAACAGCATCTCTTAATATTGCAGCCATTGCTTTCTTAGTTGCTGAACAATCGCAGTACGTCCATTACTTAGATTTGCAGCTCAATCACCATTTACTCACCAGTACGAGAAACGAACGAAGATGGCCGTGTTTAATCTGCTCCGGAATTAAAAAACGGTGAAAGGAATTAAGGACGAAATTGTGTGTAAGGATGAGATCAAGATGACAATTAAAGACAATTTGAGAAATGGAAGTGGGAAGAAAGAAATGAAAAATGTAAAAAAGAAGTGAGCCTCACAATGGTATCGAAAAGATCGTACAGCGAAGCAGCCGAAGAAAAGTATAAGGCCAATGACACCACCAAAGACATAAAAGAAAATTTTGGGTAAAAAATTGAATTGCTATTCTGTGGTGTGAAACTGATGAAAAAATAGGAAAACTAAATGCAGAAGTGCAGGATGAGCGAGACCTTTAAAATCACGGAGCCAACTTAAGTTCACCTACAAGTGAAAATGGTTAATGTGGGAATAAAAAAGAAATAAACTGATGTTGAATTCATCGATACCATAATGATGCAGAATAGGATAGAAACAATCGAGGGAATTGAGATAAAGGTTGTCAAGAATTAAAAGAAAGGAACAGGAACGGAATAAACGAGGCAGGGATGAAGGGTCAGTATTAATGGAGGTGGACACAGGAACCTACGAAGAGTTAATAGGCAAAATAAAGTTATAGATAGGATAGGATAGGATAAATGCCCCTAAAATTTTCGGCTGCCAGACCATTTAACATGGGATTTTGATTTGGGATTTCTTCTACGCCATGAAACCTATTGTAAGTCACACTGGATTTTAATTAGAAATAATCCAGCTAGGCTTCAATCTTAGGCTGTTACACTGAAGGATCCCAAGGCATATATATTTTACATGGTTTGAGTTTTCCGTTGGTTTGTAATCTTTTCTTTATCGTTATCCTTATATATCGATATATACGGCATCAAAATTTAATATTTCGCGCATGTCCTCATCTCTAATCCTTCCCAGTACCAGTATCAGTCACACACAGTGACATAGTGAAAGTACCGGTGCATCAGAATCATCAAGACAACAGTCCATCAGTCACACACAGTGACACAATCAAAATAACATTATCACGACACCAGTCGAACAGTTCAATTCAAAGTACGAGAATCAAGACAACAGTCTAACAGTTACGCATAGTTACGCATAGTAACACGACAACAGTCGAACTGACACAGTAACACATCCGGCGTACCATCATCAGCGCCAATTGTAATTGAGCAAAATTGTATATTGTAAATAGTGAGAATAAATAGTGTACATAGTTAGAGGAGTTTATCTGAACAAGCCTTCGAACGATTGAATAAAGCCCAGACGGTAGCGACGCAAATCATTTGGCGTAATATACGTGAGCGAGCGACGTAATCGAAATTTACAACTCGCTACGAGTCGACTACGCGCAGTTCCTTGTGCACGTATCGCAAACAATTATTTATTATTTTATATTTATTTTAGTAAGCACTGTATTAATTGTGGCTTTTGGGGTATTATTGGATTTTGTGCAAATCACAATTCAAGATTTGAACGATTAAGGCAACTTCTGTATTTTTATTGCATAATTCGTTTCAGGAATTGTTACCTGTTACACTGGGTTTGTTTGGGTCGAGTTGGGTTGGGTTGGATTAGCTGGAAGAGCAGGGTGGGGGGAATAGCAGTTATTGAAGGAAGAGACACCGTATTGTCTCTCTTACAAATGCACAAAATCTTGTGATGCACCAGGACGAGATACGATAACAGTAATAGTGGGAGACTCGAGTGACGAACCAAATAGGAGATGGTGAAGTGTGTGTACCGGGTTCCATTTTATATGTAAGAGACGACATTAAGTATTAGTCGATACTGACGAATAGAATCAAACTGGTGGTAAGGAATAGTTATGGTTGTGTACCATACGGACACATACTACAAGAAGCGATTACTAACAGGAATGCCGGTCTAGGGATGAAACAATATATCAACAAACCGGCGAGAATAACACGGGACAGTGGAACAGCAATATAACTACCATTCCCTAACAAGAATGTGGATATGCAGGTGAAACATGTACCAAAAATTTACATTAACAAAGAAATCGTAGAATAAATAAATAGAAGTTATAGCTAGGGAATATGTTAATATTGACAAGATTGAGTTCTTAAAGGATTTGGAATGTACAACAAACGAAGATCAAGACACATGGAATCAAGTCAAAAATTTGTTGATAATATAGCAGGAACGCTGGGTAATAAAATATTAACAATTACAAGGGCACGGGAAGGTAAGCAATGGCTGTCGGAGGATATAAGAATGGCAACACATAGAAGGGATGTACCTTTAAAGTAGAAAGAAAGGTGGTAGTTAAATTGGTATAACCCGACAAAAATGTGGAAAATCTTAAAAAAAATTTTAATGGTTGATAAAGACTGGGGCATAGATTTTGAGATATTGGAGGTCAGTAAGGGAGGTAATACAGCTGATAAATTTATTGTGCAACATGCAAGGTACACATAATATAGTGAAGGCCATCACCAATGGTAAATCTACAAGCGCAAACAGATGAAGAATTTTTATTCGAGGTTGTATGGCAAATGATAAATAATGGAAAATGTTTGAGTATCAAACAACAGCTGAAAAAGGTGATTATGAAACTACCGGAAACGAAGAGGGCAGATGGCTCATAGTGCAATAAAGAGTGAATTCGTTAGCGAAAGGAATAGATATCTAAGGTAGGGCTGTTGCCCAGAAAGGTGGAAAACGTCAACAATTATACCAACCCCAAAGGTACCCAAAGCAAAAAAGCAAGTCAGTTTAGGCCAATTAATATGTTGTCATTGTATGAAAAGGTAGTGGTTAGTGCGCCTGCAGTTTATTCTATACATAAATGATATAGTCGACGTATGTATGAGCCTGTAATAAAAATGTTAGCTGACGAACAGAACGAATTATTTTTTTAATTAGTTTTTGTGTTTAACTGTTTTAAAATGCAAGTTATTGCTCGATGTATTTTGTATCAAAATTGATTATAAAATATAAATATAAGCATAAAAAGCTCTGAATTTCTTAAAAATGGCCGATTTTTTTTCTTCAACATTTGTAGACTTGAGTAACGAGGGTAACGATGGTACTTCGGTAATAATTAGCATCGCGACACGTTCCGTCGAAACTCCCCCCGCCCCTCATTTTTAATCTTTATTAAGTACATTTCGAGTACATAAATGAATCTCATTTAATATTTATCAAGTCGTCGCCGAAGTAACGTCTCAAAGAGAAAACTAGAAACGCCCCCGCCCGCCTCGGACGAAGTAACATTACATCCATTTACGTCGTGCAAAAGCCTCCTCCTACATGAAACGGCATGTTTGTGCAACATTTAAAAGTGTTCCCCGTATCTCAGAATAACATACATTAACATTTTCGAATGAGGCGCCCTTTGATGTAGTCCGAGGCACCGCGACGCGCCCCCCGCGCCCGCCCGGAAGAAAGCGCCACTCTATTTACAGATTAGTTCCCGATAGGAGGAGGCATCCGGAGATATCCGAGTGGCAATTTGCCCGTTTTGTTCCGGAGCCGGCGACTATGTAAATACTCGCTTCTCTCCGCCGGGGCCCCGGCTCCGATTGAAAATTCGAATTTTCGATTTATATTCTCGCGATCGTCGTTTTTTGCGTCGCGAATGAGCGGGATCCGGGACCGGTTGCAGCTGACGGCAGTTAAGGCACGAACAATAACAACTTAGCTCGCCTCTGCTATTCGCGTTCGCAACAATATTGCCTTTGGGTGTTTATTTAAATTAGCTAAATGCCGGGTTTTTTTTTGTCGAGCGTCTTCGTTCGCGCTTCGATTCGGCCTCTGTTGACTCTGCGCGGGCTTCGACCGTTTTCCCGTCGTCTCGCGAACTTTAAAGTTGGGTTTCGCGCCGTCGATTGTAATTACATGTAGAGGTTTGCTTTACGATTCACTTGAACTTAAAGTTAAATATTATTATATAATTTTATTGATGGAACATTGTTCGCAGTTTTATTTAACAGTTCCGTTATATATACTGAAATGAAATGATCAAAAATCCATCGTTACACTGAAATCCTCAAAAAAATAATCACGTGCTACCAACCCAACCAAACCCAACCCAACCCAATCATATTACTGAAGGTTAATGACAAGTCAGAATTTATTCTTATATTAATAGCAGTTTGTACTTAATGAACTCTGTTAGTTTCGTCTTTAATTTTGATTAATTAGCTCTGCGTTATTACTGAAACTTCATGAGATTTCCCCACGGGGTCATTTCGTTGAACAGACGACTGGAGGTAAACAAACACATTTTTTATAATTCATAACTTTACACGAAATGTCAACCCTGTAGCAAAGCAAAATAATATTTAAAAGACAATATAAAGGATTACACATTCATCAAAGGGTACAAAATGATGCGTTTTAATTAATAATTCAACTGTTGCAATTTGCAGGCATTTTTCGCCGAAATTGTCAAATATATGGGAATTTCTTTTACTTTTTGTATATAAATTAATTTTCTATTAATGTTCTTTTTCATGTTCGCTTATTTGCCTATTTATGCAAATCTTCTAATGTAAAATTTCAAATAAAATAAAAATCGCCAACCAACCCAACACAAATCATGTAAATTGTCAAAAAATCATGTTTGATCGTCAATTCGTTTTAAAATTGTCGATCAAATATTTCGCCCTAATATATTTTAAGCTAACATTTCTATTAAAGTTCTATTGTCTTAATGAATTTTTATTTGACTTAAGTTTGTCAATTGATTGACTTTGATTTGTAGCAATTTTTTTGAATTAACGACAATTTTTGATGATTCGAAATTTTACAGTAATTTTGATGAATCAGAATTGTAGCGAAACTTTTTAAATTTTGAAACTTCTGTGATATTGTTAGTTGCCTCTTGTAACATTTTAACCATTTCGGAATGACGCAATTTCTGATTACTTGCGTTTCTTTGTTCTTAAATGTTTGTCAATTGTCATTTTTTATAAATCATTGCAAGTTAGATAATTTTGATGGCTTTGTCAATTAGGAAGATCTTAAATTGGGGTGGGTTTACTTTTGTTGGGGTGATTTGTTCATGTTGTGGGGTGATTGGGTCGACCAAAATTTGCCAATAAGACCAATCCGCTCAATTCGATTGTTTTACCTGCCCTTAGTTTAACCCGAGACAAGTTTCTTTTACTTTAATTAATTTCTCAATAAATATCTTCTCCATTTTTTAACGAATCATATTTTTGGTAAATTTAAATGAAATTCTTTAGGTTTATTTCCACTGAGTCAGTTGCTCTTCTATATTTGTAACAAACACATTTTCCAACCCAACCCAACCCAACACAACCCTAATCAAAAATGATGAACAAACGCAAACTGCGATTATTGGAGCAATGGTCATCTGGTACAAAGCTTAGTAAGATTGCAAATGCTATAGGAAAATCAATGTCATTTATTTTGGGGTTTCTCCTGTTTACTATTTTGTTTGGTAATTGGTAATTTTCAAGGAAAATATCTATCTCTTTCTAGCGGTGGTTTTAAAAGCAATAGTATGGCAATTAATTATATTTTTAGGCGACCGACACGAAAAATTGAAATTTCAGTCGTCAAACGCGGACGAAAAGTAATCGTTTTTCGTCCGCTTTTTATTTTTCGTCCGCAATAGGGTGGCGCCATCTACCGACAGTTACCGAAATTGTATAAAAATAACCACATTGCCGTCAATATCAAACTGTACATCTTGTTTACATTAGTAAATACATGTTGGTGATAGATTTTAAACTGATTATTGGGTAATTATTGTTTATAAAGCCGAAATAACTTCGAATGTAGACAAAGAAAACATAAACATGTCTGAAGGTGTCACAAATATGTACAATTGTTCAGTTGTCATAAATGACTATGTCAATAAATTATAAGTAAATGTTGCAATAAATTTGAAAATTTTATGAGGGTCGCCTAAAAAATTTTGTGTGCACCACGGCCAAAAAGTGTTTTTTCGTCCTCGTTTGCTTTCCGACCTCGGCTACGCCTCGGTCGTAAAGAAAACTCGGACGAAAAAACAGTACTTTTTGGCCTAGATACACAAAATACTATTATTTACGAAAAAAAATAAGACTGTCATGTAAAGCAATAATTATAACTATTAATACTCAAACATATGTCGTCATGTCAGCAACAGCGATAGATATTTAAAGCGAATGCCCGCTATGCAATAAGGAGTCACGAACGAACTAGCAACGCGTCGAATCGTGAAGGTCACTCTATCATAAAATTGGGCTACGTTTGCTCGATTATGTGTTTAACCAAATAAACCAAGTGACATTTTCCATTAAATATTTTATTCCGATTAACGGAACACGAGATGAGCTACGACCCATCTGTTCGTAAGGCGCCCCTAGAACGACCGAACCACGTCATCACAACATTCACATGCACTTGTATCATATAAGTAATACGTTTTTTCGCGTTTACAATGACAATTTTGTGACGCTGTTTCTAAGAAAAGTAGTTACATAAAATTGAATTTTGTGCAATCGCTTTTAGTGACTTTTCCCGTGAGGTTGGTAGTTGTTGACATTCGTTGCCTGGGCTAGTGGCAACTAAACTATTATGACATCGTTTGAAAACTGACGAGCGGAAAGGCGTACATTTTTTATATATCTGCACAGCACTACTTGAATGTTTGCAGCATTCAACAACTTCAACAACAGTTACAAAAAGTTTCAAATTTTAAAAATCGCAAAAATATTAAATCGTGAAAACGTTGAAAAAATGAGAAAAATTAAAAAGGAAACCACAATTTATAAATGCCAATAACGTCGACGTTTTGAAAGACACAAACAATGTCGACAGCAACGTAAAAATTATACGATTTTTAATTTTGAAAATTGCATTTCTTGAATTTTTTATTTTTTTAACTTTTGAAGTTTTTTTAACTTTTGAAGTTTGAGGGGGGGGGATTTCCCCATTGCCCCCCCCCCCCCGTATCCGCGCCTGCTTGCTTTATATACTTCTTGGTAAAAATTGGAATCCTTATAAATTATTTTTTTGCTAATCATATTAAATTCGAATTTTTGCAAAAATTATTTTTTTCTGAGGTTGGGTTGGGTTGGGTTGGGTTGGGTCGAGTTTTTAATTTGTGACGCTTACATTCATGGTTGGTTTGACTCGGAAAAAAATATTTATGGTATTTTTCGAATTTCTGACAGAATTCTTGAAAATCATATTTTTTGCAATTCCTTGAAGCTTTGCAAAATGTTACAATATTTGTAGGTTTGGGTTGGATGTGACTTTTTATTTGACCTTAAATTATCGGCACCCTTTTAATTTTTTTAATTTCATTTTACACGATTTGTGATTTTTCGAAAATCATATTTATTACTTTGAATTTTTGTAAAATTTGAATTCTCGACATCTAATATTTTTAGTTCTTTTGGATTTTTAAAAATCATAGTTTTCGCATTTCATTAAAATTTTACAAAATTTCACGATTTGAAACATTGCCAGTTTGCCAGCATTGGCAGCATTTTGTTGCTGTTTTTCTCTTTTTAATTTTGACATTTAAGCTATTGGCATGTTATTGAATTTTCGATATTGTTAAAATGCAAAATCACAAATCTTAGCAAAAAAAGCGAAAAAATCATAAATGCCAATGACATCAACATTTTGAAGATATATATTTTTTTTTAAATTTTGTTTCCAATTGTTCACAACTTTTGGCAATATTTCATTTTTTTGCCTTTCCTGGAATTTTGTACAATTTTACTTAGTACTAATTACAAATTTTTGACATTTGAATTGTAGATCTTTTTAATTTTTTGGAAAAAAATCACATCTAAAATTAATTTTTCGCTAAACATGTAAATTGAATTCCTTAAAATTTTTACGAAAATTAATATTTTTCAGGGGTTGGGTTGGGTTGCGTTTATCTTTATTTTCTAGTTTATAATAATTTATAAATTTTAGTAACAATAATAGCGTTTACATCTTATAAGATGTAATAAGGCTGGAATTTATATTTGCGATCTTTATCGTTAACCCTAGTCTTTCAGTTAATGGTTGATTTTGAGAACATCCCAGACCAATTCAACCCAACTTCCGACACCATTTGACATTTCTAATGACTCTATTAAAACGTCGCGAATGTCAATCAAAAAAAAATATAATTTTGTATAAACCTGAACCGGAAAAAAATGGGCCAACGATAAAATCCGCATGAATTAATTGAATAAACAACAAATAAAAAAAATATATTGCAATAGTTGAAATGGGAGCATCGGTAAAAACGTTTTATTCGTTTATTGAGCGGCAAACGAATGCAATGACAAAGACAATCAATGAAATTATTTATTATTACGCTTTGTTGGACGCCAACAGTAAAGTTCTATTGTTTTATTTATGCGAACCACATACAACATGTAACTTGTTAATATTTAATAGTAATTGCTATTGGTTGATTAATATTTCAGTACCGGTATTGAGGCAATTTCATTGTCAATTTTGTACACAATTAATATTTATTTACATGCATAGATTTGTCTAACATTTGATAAACGATTATCGTCTTTAGACGATTCAAAATTTAAACGAGCAATGCTGTAAGGCCATTAAAGAAGTGAAGCAAAAAATATCGAAGTAAACAAAACAAAAATTGTGTTAAATGGTTCAAGAATTTTATTACTTAAGTCTCGTAGAATTAAATATTTTGTTTTACTTCACTTAAATCCAATTTATATTTATACGAACCGAACATTATCTATTGCAATATTTTTTTCGATTACTGTCTTAATACTTACAATTGTAAGTCGTTTCAGTTGATTACAACGCAGTCGATTCCCATGCCTTAATCTACACAACTCTATGTAACGAGCTTTCCACTTGATATACCTTTCTCATAATGTTATTAATGACAACCAATTTTCAAATGCCAAAAGATCTATTAATTCATTTTTATTTGACATTTACTTCGTCCCGACGCTACGTATGAAAAATTTACTTGTTTTGTAGAATGTTATCAACCGTAATGGGGGGGAGGGACTGGAAGCACCCCCGATATAAACGAAAGCGCACGAAGACGAAGCTCCCGTTATCTACTTCGGTAAACGAACCGGTGCGGCCCAAAAAACATTTCACCTTGAATTATGGCCTATTAAACCCCGGGGCGCAATTAATGTTGATTAAGTCGTCCTATAAAATTTCGCGCGGGAATCATTTAATGAACTTAATTCTGACAAATATTCTCCTTTGTTCGCCTCGCGGCAGCCAGATTAATTATTTGCGAGTCGAGCAACGAAATAAAATTTGAGCATTTTTTGAAACTTTTTTATTAAACAAATCGCCTCGCTGAAACACACATTCAATTGTGCCTTTTCAGGATCTTGTCGTGATATCCTTTAGACGGATCCTGCTTGGTGACGTTTTTCATCGAAACCACCGGGTCGGGTTTCTGGACCTTCCAGAGCGTCTGGTCGCGTTTTTTAATGTCCATCGCCTTTTTCTCGAACAGCCAGTCGTATAGGGCGTCGGACGACGTTTTTCTAGCGCACGTCATCGTCACCGGAACGAGCGCTCCGCGGTTGTCCCCGTCGAGGTCGCCGGCGTCCGGCTTCGGCGACAAATGCGACACACTTTTCGACATCACCTTGACGTTATTTTCGAACGTGCCGTAGTTTTTCTTCTCGTGGAAGCTTTTGCTTAGCTTGACCGTTCGCAGTACGTCGGTGATGATGCTGTCCAAAATTTGAACGCCTTGGGATAAAGTCTCGTTCTTTTCTACGTCCTGAGCTTCGCATATTTGACTGCCGGACAGTCGCTCTTTTAAAAGCTCGCAAATTTCGATCCGTTTGTCCAAGTATTGTTGCTTCGCGTGCCAGAATCGCTTCAACTGCTCGTGCTTCTCCTTCCTGCTCTTCATGGTCTCCAATTCTTCCTTTTCCATCATGTGGTTCTTTTCATCGTCGGTATCTCGCAGCAACTGATTGGTCAATTTTTCACTAATCTGCGAAACTTTCGAGTTGCAATAATTCTTCAAGCAAGTCAAAGTGGGCGCTTTCTTCAACGTCCATTCGCGGAACGTGTTGCTCACTTTTTTCCCGACTTTCAACGCGACCATAAACTCGTTGGAGTATTTGTGCTCAACGGAACTGTTTGATCTGCTTGGGCACTCCGCTGGCTTTTGGTAACGTTCCAAAATGCTTTTCGATTTTTGCCCGACGATGGTCGCGTCGCTGTCGGACGAGCTCGACGAATCGATGATGAACCCCCCGCGGTTGTTCCTCCTTTTGATTTTTTTCAATTGCTCCGAGACGTCCTTGTATTCCGGTAGCGGAACTTGGTAAACACCGGAGGCCACGTCCCTCTTGATCCTCTCGTTCCGCTCCTTAATAATCGCGTCGATTTTCGTGCGATTTTCGCGACGCATCTGCTCTAAGAGCTTCACCCGCTCCGCACGTTTCTTCTTCAGTTCTTCTAAATAAGTTTTCGAGCGGTGCCTGATCAGGTCGCCGATCTTCTGCTTCGGCTTTTCGCTTTGATCTTCGTCTTCTTCGTCGGTGGCGTTGCCCGCCCCGCGAAAGATGAACGGCTCGCGGGCTAGCTTTTCCTCCTTCAATTTGCGAGTTTGCTGGGCATGCACCATGATGCGCTGCAAAATGGCGTTGGTTTCGCGGATCGATTCGTCGCTGAGTCGGTATCTGGTCGGCGATACCAAGTCGCCATCGCTTTTCTGTTTGGTCCTTGATCGTCCCGGGTGAAAGTGCACCCCTGATTCTTCCTTCGACGAGCTGTTGAACGGGAGTTCTTTTAAAAGCTCGCAAGTGCTCGACTTGGTCTGATCCACTTTCAGTTCTTCGATTTTCGAAACTGCTGGTTCATTCGAAATTGTCGGAGGATTTACCTCTCCAATTAAGCTGATCGTTTTTTCTTCGTTGGATTTCGCAACGTCCGCTTTGATGTATTTCGCAGCGATTTTCGCCCGCTTTTCCAATCGACGCTTCAATTTCTTCTGCGTCGATTTGGCCTTTTCGCGCAACTTAGACGTCAGCTTCAGCATCAGTACGTCGTGAATCAGATTGCAGGCGATGAAATCCGATTGGAGGAAGAATAAACCGGGACTGTCGTTGCTGATCGTTTGGGGCTCGTCAACTGGTCCAATGAACGCCTTGGTACAAAGATCTGTTCCTTGTTTTTCGTCAGCGACCGGCAAAACCTCCTGATGTACCTTTGCCTTGTCTTCACCGATGGGCAATACAATCTGATCGACGTTTCTCACCACATCTTGTTTGATCTTCTTGTTTTGATTATTAAAATTTTCAGTCAATTGCTTACGTTTCAAGATGCTTTTGGAATCGTCCTTCTTCACATTTCCGTTGTCAATGACTTGCTTAACACGATCTACTAGCGTCGGCACGACCTTGGCAACTTTTTTCCCAGTCGCCTTCTTAACGTTGACTTCGGACGTCACTTTCTTAACTTTGCTTCTTCGTCGAATTTTGTCATCGCCTTTGATTTCCTTGGATTTCTCGATTGTAACATCCTCGTTTCCATTTTTAATCTCGTCCTTGTTTTCGAGTCGCTTTTTCATCGCCTTTTCCGCCCGCAAGTTGGATTTATTATTACTCCCCAACGGTACCTTTTCAGCTTTTTCAATTTTTGTTGTTTCGTCTTTTTTCTCGCCTTTCGTCGGTTTGCTCTTGCCGTCCTTGAACACGTTCTGCTTCCTGGGGCATTTCTTGTTGGAGTTCTTAACGTAATCCGTGTAGGTCATGGGCTTGTTGGATTGTCCTTTTTCGTCGCGTTTCAAATTTTGGCATCCGTTTTTGGGGCAATCTTGATTTGTGCAGCACCCTTCCATGTACGTTTTCAAAATGTCAGTCCTGTCTTTGATCTTGACCGCTTCCTCCGCCTGGTAGTCCAAGTATATCTTGCTGCCTTTTCCGTAGTCAGTTTCGATTTGGGTGAAGTTTTTATCCAATTTCGTTTGCAAGTCTTTGGTGATGGCCTGGCCTTTGAAACTGGGCGCCATCATGCACATGAACGAGATCCCGGCGATGGATAAAACCGCGCCGATGATTTTCAACGTCGCTATGTTCTTCGCCTTGCATTTCTTGTACTTGGGCTTCGCGGTTTTTTTATTGTCCCACATGCGCTCCCACAGGCTGGCCTTTTCGTCGTACTCGTAGTCGTGCTGCAGCTCCCGCTCGTTCAAAAACTCCTCGAACGTCAGACACCCGTACTCCTCTATCTTCTCCTTGGACTCGTTCTGCGACAGCGAAGCGATCGAGCAGTTCGAGACGGTGCTCAGAGATTGCAGGTCGTCCTCTTGCACCTCCATCGACCACGATTTCTTGTCGTCCTCCTTGGGTGTTTCGCTGTTGTCGATTTTGATTTCGTCTACGCTTTCTTCGGTTTTATCGACGGGTTCCTTGTCGTCGGGCGGCTCCGCGTTCGCGACGTCCGGCCGGTCGGTGACATTTTCGCCGGCGTCTTCGTTCAGGAGCGTCCACGACGAATTGGAATCGGCGTCGGATTCGTTTCCTTTCTTGCTGAGTTCACTCATCACAGGAATTTCGGTTGAGTTGAACCGTCAAGAGACTAATCCACTGAGGATTTGGACGTGTGGCAGAACACCGCGAAATTTGAAAATGTTTATTGAAAATTTGACATTGAACTTTATTTTATTTTTGTCATGACACACTTGTTTCGCGCGGATCGTGCGTGGGACGGTGCGCGGGTTGTCATCTTTTGACGGGTCGTTTGAATTTATTGTAATTTTGACGTTTCGGTGAAAATTAGGTGACTATTTTTTGAACGACTTTCTATAAACTTATCCCAAGTTGCCACACCAGCGATGATTCTATGTTTGTTTCAATTGCAGTTTCAATGCGACTTTATGACCGTCACTTTGTTCCTACCCATCCCAATAATAAGATTTTTACTGATCATTATGTTTTGACCGCAGTTTCAACTGTGAATTTGAATTTGAATAGTTGTTGGAAATTTAATCCCAGTTCCAAACATCTTATCTCAACGAAACTCCTACGTAATGACAATATCAAAATTTTGTTCCAATTCAACCCAATTAAATTTTTGGAGTCATTTTTTCCACAGATACAATTCGTCGCAGCTTGATATTCCAAAGACGGCTACGTGTTTGTTCCAGTCACAGATTCCATGTTTGTTCCAACTTGTTGTTCCAACCCAGTCCAATTTCATCGTTTATCATCATAGCTCAGTTCAGTGCAGACCACTGTTCGGACGATTGTTCAAAAATGCAGTTGAATATTTTTTGTGAATATGTTTACTGTTCCTCTGAAGTCGGTGAGTGTTGGTAGTTTGATTGCTGCAGCCTCTTATTATTTCAATTCGAGATTCGTTCCAATTGTTCCAACTTAAAACGTGAGTGGGTTCGACGATTACTTTCTCGAGCAACTTGAAACTTGTTTCTCCCCATATATAACAACGGTATTAGGTTTGTTCCGATAGCAATTCCAATGGAATTTTATGACATGGCCCAAATTAAATTAAATTTAAGCAAAAATAATAAAAGGAAACCAAACAAACCAAATAAGAGCGAAGAAACGAAAATATTACAAATGCAACCAAAAACAAAAAACAAGAAAATATGTTTTGATATATTTTCGTTTAAGGACTACAAGAAAATGCATTTTTTAGTTAAACAGCAGAATCAAGACAATTTTTGTTTTTTTTTTTGTAGAATACAAGTCATCGTCAACGACCCAACCCAACCCAACCCAGTCATATCCAACCCATGAGAACATAAATGTCTTAAAAAATATCTATTTTCCAAACTAATAATAATAATTTATAATACCTCCATATGAACTTCACCCATAGTTCATAAAATCAAAGTCTGGCATTTTAAAGTTGGGTTGGGTTGGGGTGGGATGGGTTTTCCGACTAGAGTTAATTGGTCAGAGTCACGAGTGGTTTAACTAATAACTGAAATTTTGTTTGGTCCGTTTATACACCGGAAGTATCCAAGCAAATTGAAACATTCGAAGTAGCTTCGACTTCCATAGTAGGTGGATGAAGATTGTGATATGAATGACAATACTGTATTTTTGTAGTCGTTATAATTTAATACCAATGCAGCGTATTTTATTTTAATTTCGCCACTCTTTCTGATATTCTGGGCTACCATTGTATTATATGCGGCTCGATCAGAAAATTATTTATAATATTTTTAACATGTGGGGCATACGATACAAACACAAATATTTTATTATAGCGGTTGGAACGATGTGGATAACTTTACCCAGGACGCATGGCGGTGCAACGAGGATTTCTTATTACCTAAAAACTTAATTTTTGAAAACGTTGGCCTCTTAAATGATTCGTACGTACAATAATTTAATGTTTTGTTTTCGAAAACGGAAATGAGACGCAGAAATAATTTTTATGAAGATTCTTACGAAACACAATGCAACCCAATCCAACCCAGCCCAATTCAACTCAGCCGAATCCAATCCAACCCAATTCAACCCAATCCAACCCGATCTAACCCAACCCAACCCAACACAATCCAATCCAATCCAACCCGACTCAACCCAGAATTATCTGAACGATCACAACTTGCCTCGCAAAAACAAATTGTGTCATTTTGACTGCTGTTAAACAGCCCAATTCAACTCAATCGAATCCAATCCAACCCAATTCAACCCAATCCAACCCGATCTAACCCAACCCAACCCAACCCAACACAATCCAATCCAACCCGACTCAACCCAGAATTATCTGAACGATCATAACTTGCCTCGCAAAAACAAATTGTATCATTTTGACTGCTGTTAAACATTTTTTCATTTATTTTCCACATAAATTATTTAGTTAACGACTAAAATACCGTAAAGAAAACGACCAATATGATCATTCAGGTTCGTTGAAAGTTGAATCGAAATTAACTTAAAATTACGAAAATAATTTTTCGAATCCAAAAGAAAGCCCATTGTGAAAGTTCATTTTTAACTCCGTCGATAACCCAAAAATATTACTTTGAAAATGTGTTTGTACGAAACTAATTGTCAATCGAATGAAATTCGCAATGCATTTAAGAATAAGGTTTCATTGAACTTCGATAAATATATGTGCTTGCATTTTCTGAAATGCTTCAACTACAAATAAAAAAAAATCATTCAATGTTTTAAACGTGAATTAAGTTGTATTTACGTTCGTCGACGATCTTAAAGTTTCACCTACACGAACACAATTTATTACAAGTTCATATGATTCTTATAATTACTCAATTCACAAAATAAAACAAAACTTAGTTTTCGATTGGACTTTGTGGACAGTTTAAGTCAAATGGGACGATAAGTCTAAGACATTGAAAAGCGCCATTAGATAAAGCGATTTGTCGAAAACATTTATATCAATCGATTAAAAATTATTTACCTTGTCTGGGGTATTATTGTCCCTTGGAGACATCGGTGGGGACGAACAATTGCCAATGGATGGCACACCCAGTTCGTAGATGTTAAGCATGTGGGCGGCTTGTGCGTGAACCATCAGGTCCCATGCGTTCTGGAAGGCGTCCTTGCACTGGACGCATAATAGTGAGGCGGAAGAATTTTCGTCTGAAGAAGATTCTGAAAAAAAAAATATTATTGTTAAGTTTGACATTTAATATAAGCAAATTTCGAGTACAAAACAAAAAAGTTCGATATGTTTTTCGTCAATTTTCGTTAATTATATTTTTTTTAGATATGCTAAGCTAACATTTTTTTAACGTCGAGTTGTTTGTGCAAAATAGAACTAATTTATTTATAGGTGGACGTACCGAATTAATTATAGAACCGACGATAAAATAATTTCAAACTGCTCCTTTGTGAATCATCAAACTTCGCCAATTCGACGACGACGACGTCCCTTCGCTTCATGTCATCGGTTAATATTTACGATCGGCATTACTCAATAAATACAGTTGCATTTAATAGACGCCGGGCCCGTGTAAAGCGTTCCATAATTCACTTTTATTAAATCAGGGGCGATTTTGAAGAACCGTACCGAGGATAATTGCGACGATAAATCGTCCGAGTGCAGAAATAATAAAGTAATTTTGCTTTACGTCCAAATGAACGCCGGAGCGTCTTCTATTATCGTCCTTTATTATGATTTAAAGTTCGACGGCTTCCGTAATGCGCGGCGCGGGGGGCGAGGGGCGCCGGCGTCTCCGTCGGCGCGGCGACGGCGCCCCCGTCGGACCGCCGGCTTAAGAAGAATAAATGTGTTTGCCGTTACAATTTAAACAGTGAAAAGCCGGGGATTAGCGGTAATGCGGGGCGAGTTATGTCCGCGGTTTTCTCATTGAAAAGTTCGCGCGGACAAATATCCCGGGATACGGCGAAAATCTCGGTTTGTTTCCGCGCGGCGGGTCTCTCGCATTAGCATAACGAAGTTTAATGGAAGAGGATGACTTCTGGAACGGCTTTTTTAGATTTTCCGCGTCATTAAATCGGATCAGAAACGCAATAATTGCTTCGGCGTTATACTAGAGATAAAAGTGTCCTTCCGAGCGTTCTTCTACGGATACGTTGCACTGCCAAGTTGCTATGTAGGGCGTATTTTATAAGAGAGAATTATTCAGCTCGCTTAAAATGAGACGCCACGACGGAAGAAATAAGGTCTTCTTCCGTCAACATTAATGCAACTCAACGAAGTAACGTTGAGGTAGTCGTTAATTAAACGATCGAATCCTATAACACAACCAGTCTTATTCGAATAACATAATTGAAGATTCATCAAAGTAACCTTTGCTATTAATACCATTTTTATCTTCAACTCTCTCTTATTATTTTTGTAGTTATATTCATTTAGCAACCTCTGTCTTTTTATTGCGTTTGTCATCTTATGTTTCAATTATAATTAATTCTGTTATTTTCATGTATTTTTAACGAATTTTCGGTTGAATTTGATACATTTAATGGTGTTCTCACAGTTCACTTACTTTTTCTTACGATTTATCGATGTTTTTAGATAGGACATACATTTATTTTAGTCTGATACCTGTGGTGTAACAATCTTGCATTGACCGTTTACATCAAGGTCAAGAATCTTCTTCTTTTGGTTTAAATTCGTTTGAAAACCACGACCCAACACATTGTTTTAATCCATTCTTGTATCTTAATTATTTCAATTCAAGTGTGCAGTTGCAAGTATTTAAAGAGTACAAACATCTTAATATTGATTACGTTGTTGCATTAATTGTTAAATACGTGTTACATCGAGAAGTTGTACATTGTTTTGGTTAATTTTCTAAGTATATGTATGTATATGTATATGTTGTGACTTATGACTTAGATAGAGTCATAAGTCATAGAATCATAGAGTTTGTTTAGAATACAGAGTAATAAATATAACGTAATTATGCCATTATTTAATTATGTTGCAATTAACTAAACCGGCACAGTACCTACACAGTACAAAATTTAACACGTGACGTAAAGCGACATACATATTTACATACATATTAAATACAAAAAACATTGTCATATCAGCTACAACGGCGGTATTTAAAACGTATGCATAGTTTGCAACGAGGAGTAACATTACAGACGACCTAGCCTTGCGTCGTTTGATTCCCAGTTCATTGATTTTCATCATCATGATGCAATAAACTTCTAATATTCTTATATATACTTAACGTTAATATTTTTGATAATGCTAAAAGCAGCAAAACAAAAAAAAATCTCTTCTGGATGAAACTAAATTCTAATGAAAAAAAAAACCAACCCAACCAAATGACATCAATAAGAATTAGATCTTAGGTAATTTACGAACCGCCTATGATTTTCATAAAATTTAGATACTATTTACTTCAGATGTCGAAATATTTTCTATGATGCTATGCATAAATCTAGTCATCGTCGATTTGGATATAAGAGCCAATTATTTCGAATTTTATTTTAGAACGCAATGGCGATCTTGTTCGGATTACGAACCATTACAATGCATAAATACTGTATATAAATAGCAGAATCTTGAATACTGGAAATTTTTATAGCGTGGCAATTTTAAGCTCTAACAATGTTGGTAGTATTTAAAATATGCTGACGGACATCTAAGACAAGGTATATATGGCAATAGAAATTTCTAATGAGGTAAAATACATGATTATGGTAAACGAGAGAGGAAGAGAACGATGTCTGAGATTGGCGCAACCACTAAGCATTGGAACAAAGCAAATCAAACTTGGCGGTAAGTTGACTTATTTGAGGAGCATTGGTCTAAAAAAAATTAGAAGACTAACGTGAAATTGATATCCACGAAGCAAGAGCTGGATGACTTGTGGTGGGTGAATGAGGCGCTTGAGTGGAGGTGTGAAAGGATTTTTTTGTCGGTGCTTCATGGTTCAAATGTCGCGAACGCGACAAACTGCACAGTCGGCTTGTGAAAGCCCTTGGAGGACCCAAATGTTATAGGAATTGGCTGAGAGATTGCCTGGGTTTTAAAGCAAAATTATTATAAAAGAATAGGCGAACGCTTTGGTATCTAAAGATGACTGAAACCACCCTAAGAACCCCATCATGGGCATCTGCGCTACGCAATTCTCCATGTTCATTGGTCAAAAACGATCACATGGTTTCCTGCTTGCGCAGTTTAAACTTGTTCCTAAATTTACAAATTTAAATATGAAATGATGTCGACTTAAGTCAATCTACGACGATCATATCAATACAAGCCTGCCATGCAAATATGGTAATTATCTATGTGTGTGGAAATTCATTTAAAATTTAATCCAAAGAATTTATAAAAATTTATAAAACTGTTTATAATTATAAAATTGTTACTTATCGGATTGGGTTGGGTTGGGATAGAAGACAATGAGTCGAAAATTTATTCTTGCATAAGTATCCTTGAATTGGTTGAAATGTCTAATGAATGTTTTGATGCTCGACTCTTATTTAAAAAAATCATTAAAACTCTATTTATTTTAAAATTGATTATGATATTGAAATACTCCAAATAGTGTGGCCATATCTCTGTAAGTGTCATTTGAAAAAAATAACAACCATATTTCCAAGAGCAGAAAGAGACACACTGTTTATAATACGGAGCAGTTGTCGCAAAAACAGGTATACATTTTGAACATCTGTGACGAAAGGAAATTCCTGAACTACTTGAATCCAACCCAACCCGACGCAATATTGTATAGCTTCGTTTCCACGTAATGTAATTATCAAAAACAAAAATTGCCAACCCAACACAACTCAACGTTCTCAGGCAGTTAGATTTCTTAATCGCATAAATGATCGCCATGGTATCAAGACCCTAACGAGTTAATCTCTGTCGTCACATTTAATTGCTCATTTAACATTTTTTACGGAAACGTCGCAAATCATTTCTATTTTATTGAAATACACAGTATTGTTCCATTTAAGTTTCCTGTGTATTTTTCATGATTTGATTTTGTATTTCTTAAACCTTGCACCATACTTAGGCGTTGTGCGGTTGAACTTCTACGTTAGTAATCCAATCACTGTTGCCAACCCTTCGATTATTGGATTTAAATAATTCACGACTTTTTCACGATTTTTCACGAAATTTACGTATTAATAATTCACATTTCTTCGACAAACACAATCTCGCGTAGACAACGTTCCGTCAAATCGCCCGGAAAATTTTCCGCATTACGCGAGTCGGCGGACCGCAGGTGGCGAACCGACCAAATCCCGCTCCTAACTTACGAAACTTCGGCGAGAGGGCGCACGACCGCCCATAAAACGCGGACGGAGCGCGCCCTCCCAGCCCGAACCGATACAAACATCTCCGGACTTATACTCACTGGATTTATTGAAGCTATCACATTTGCAAGTGAATCGGAGCTTGCAGTAGGTCTTCTTGTGGTCCAGTAGCTCGTGCAGGTCCGTGAACATCTCGCGGCAGTTTCCGCAGATTAATATGTCGGGGTTGCCTGGAACGAAGAAAAAATTTATTAATAAACGAATGCCCGAGAGGTTGACGGGATGGGTTTTAAATATTAACGCGCCGCGGATTAATTCATTGAAGAGGCTGAATCGGAATGATATTCGAATTTGCATTATTCATTGTCGGCCCCGTTCGTCAGATTAGGCCGCGCACGGAGATAATGGCGGCGCTTTATCGCTTCGGCGTTGCGTAATATGGTGAATTAATGATGGGAACGGATGATTGGAAGTTGAACACTGGGAGTCCTATTGCGGGGTCTAAAGTCAACAGTGTTTCATCTTCTAGGAATAATAAGTTGCTTTATGTTGAGTTCAAACGTAAATGAATATGTCTGCATGCATTAATTGGTAATTAAAAAATATGTAGCGCCTATTCGGCCATTTGCGTATTACGTCCCATATATTCGTGAATAGCTTCCTCAACGGAACGTTAATTGTTCTTTGAGGTTACTTAGATCGCTAAATGTCTTAAGAGAACTGCGAATTAATTTACATAGAAAATTGTTTACGACTTATTTCTACAGAAGTAGATATCGACGACAAACGTCACAAACAAAATGCCTCGTCTACAGAGACGCTGCCTATTAAGCGGTACGTGAATGGCCTACACATTCGCATTGTCTGAGCGACATAATTCACAGTTTCATTCGCGTCACGTATATTAAATCAGAGGAAACTTCATAATTTACTTACACCATGAGAAGTCGTAGTAGGGCTGCCTCGCTGCTGTGTGTCTGGTGTAATGTTCGGCGCATTAACAGTGACAAATGTCGTCGGGTTGTCGCGAACAGCTTCCCCGTTACATCGTCGCGACGTAACAAATGCAGGCGCGATTGATTCAATTTGAATGAATTCTCGGATCCGGGGGCGGAAAAAGTTAACGGGGCGTCCGGCGGGCGGCGCGCTTCATAACTCGTTTTTTACGGCGTCGGTAAGCCGGCAGCAGTAAACCCCCTAATCGTGTAAGCCGCATCGCGTAACCGGTGGCCCCGACCATTTAAATTTAGTGGCAGTGTATTTTTCCCCGCTGTGTGTGTGTGTGTGTGTGTGTGTGTACATAGTTGCTTCTTAATGTGGTAGATTACGGTTAACTTACACGGTGATAAATAACGTTTATTGCGGTTTAATTTCTGCCGCGGATTACGTGGCGCAATTTTTATTTTTTCTGAATTTATGTCGGGCTGCGGAAAATCGTTGGGAAAAATTGCACCATTCAAATCTCTTTAGCAACTCTATGGACTCCAGTAGGGACCATTCGCTGTTCATTTAGATAACAAGGACGAAATGTTCATATCCTGACAAACACCTTAGTCTCCACATCTCACTACTTAACAGGAAAAAATGATAATGCAATAAAAGTTTCGATTTTTCGAACAAAGCCGGCGCTGTTGATTTATGATATTTGACGTCAAATCTTTGTAAGTAAGAAATGGGTGAAATTTTGAATTAACTCTGTTATGTCTGCGACTTTCTGACCGTCACAGAGTGGGATGTGGCACGTAAGGTGTTCTGAAGTCGATGGGCGATAGATTCCTCTCTCATATCTCCCAGTAATGCTAGCGCTGGAACCTATTAATAGCTTCTACTGACATTCACATGTGGACCCTGGTCATGTCCTTAACCACTCGAATAATAACAAGTAAGCGAGATACAGGTTTTGATAACACAATTTTCTATAAAATGGTAAAATCTCTGAACTGTGACGCTATGACTTTAAGGACTAACATTATCTCTTTCACCAGACACGTGGGGAAATTGGAAAATTTGTAAGTTTTGCAAGTTTTGGAAATCGTCTAGGGCGTATATTGTAAAGGTGTAATAAACGCAAATGAAAATTTTTAAATTGGTGACTGGATGTCGTTGATGTATTTGCAGTCACAACACACACTGGTACGACTTGTCAGACGTTAACGACTGTATAACTTAAGCAGAATATTATGAAGCAGCGACAATAATAGATAAACTAAGACATTTTGGGAACGAATTTTGCAATTTTGACTATAAGTGATCAGTTAAACTTCGACAAATGGAGTCAGGGGCTTAGAGACTAAATACGTCAGAGAATTCTATAATAGAATTGGATCATATGCCATTAGAAATAGCCATGGTGTAAGATGGAATGAAAGGCGAAAAGGAAAAAAAACATAAGGATAGAACCACAGAAATTCTAGATAGGAACGGAAAAGAATAGATTGGAAAAAATGAGTTCAGGACTGACAAATTGCAGAGAGCCGTACAGGATGGAAAATAGAAAATTTGTCATGGGAAACAAGAAAAAAAAATTGTAGAAGATTGTAAGAAGATAATGAAGATTGACAATATGTGCAAAGAAAACGAAGTTGAGGAGAAACTAAGACAACATTCATGTTGAAGAGGAAAATTTTGGGAAATTGTTGATAGGAGACAAGAGAGAGAAATGAAATGTTGTTATAAAATATGTAAAAAAGGTGTAATATGATTAAAGATGGAAATGGGAGGAGATGAGACCGATGCAGTGAAGTAGATAAACGAACTCAACCCAACCTAATCAAAAGACATCTGGGAGTTTTGATTATTGGATTCAAATCCAACAGAGGAAACTTTACGAACTTCCACCAGTAGAACCAATGCGTTTTTTGAATCATTGCGAAGGTGAAGAAATTGAAAATTTTATGGAATTACTGGAGAGAAAGTAATGTATGTAATAGAAAGCTGACTCGACAATGTGCGCAAAGGCACAACAATATTTCAGAACTGATATATTGCGGGGAATGGTACAAGATAGAGATGAGAAAATTTGTCACAAGATTGGAAGAAGATAAAAAACGTTTAACGGATATATGGCTCGGCAATATGTGCAAAGAAAAATCAGTTGAGGGCAAACTAAGATAACGAATGGAGGGATTTTGAGAACCAGTAATGTTGGAGAGGAAAGTTTGAGGAAATTATACAGGAAAACAAACAAATGCAACCCAACCCATCCCAACCAAAAAACACGTTTCATTATTGGATTCAAATCCACGACGACAGAAGGAACTGGAGAAGTGTTGATCTTTGGATTTAGATCCATGTAAATGGAGAACATTTACAGACTTCAACTGGTACACCAAATGAGTTGCAAAATTTGAATAATAATTCATTAGTAGTACTAAGAAACTTTCTTTAAAATCGCAATAACATTGAGTAGATGAAAAAAGGCAATCGATAGTAATATCTTGGTGTCCAGTCGGGGTTAATATCGTGTTTGTAGTCACAACACACACTGGCACGACTTGTTAGACGACATCCATTTGATAGAACTACAAATTGCTCGGGCAATTTATTGTTTACATATCTTAATTAAAATTGTTTCGTCCTCTATTTGTTTCATTTACTTTTTAATTTTATTGGCACGTTTTCAGTAATTTGTGTAACGATTCCATGTAAAAATAATAAAATAAAATAATGTGTGATTCAATATCAGCGAATAAAAATTTTAAGAACATGAAAATAATACGAAGATAAATTTTTAACAATACTTTGGAGTTTATACATAAAATTAAACAATTGTTTTAAAATGTAAGTTTAGTTGTTTAAAATTTTTACTTGCCAATTTCAAGAAATGGTCATCAGAGGGCCCAAAGTAAAATTTAACTGAAACACATTTTAATGTAACATGTACTGGTTATTTTTTGGACGTGCGACAAAATCCACTGAGTCATCCATAAGCACAAAAATAAAAAGGGGTCACTATGAGCCCACGACGACAAAAATGTGACAAATGTGTGACGGTGGTTAAGGGTTAAGAGCAGAAAGATGCTAGTGTAATCAAATTTCTCGTTATTTATTGATGTTAATTGGAAACACGATTATTCTAGAAATTATTAAAGTTAAAAGTTTATTTAATTTATACAAATTCATCAATTATTTTAATTAGAGCTCCCCTAGTCCATTTTATTATTTTATTTTTGAATATCGAGATCAAGAACTGGGTCTGGGTTGGGTTGGGTTGGGTTGGGTTTGTTAAAAATTAAAAAATGTAATATTCCAATTTCGACGAATAAGCCGGATCTGGCGAAGAAACGAGCAATATTGATGAATGCTTGATGACACCCGACTGATATATCGAGTTGCTTGAAGACCAAGTCAACAATTGATATTCGAAACTCCTTGGGTGGAGATTTTAATTTATAGATTTATAAATTAAAATTAATTAATCAATGATAAAATTTATAATACAACCCAACCCAGTAAAAATGCAGAGACTAAAAGACTAAAAAGGTGCCAATATATGTTGCATTGTTAATCTTGCAAAAAAAATACAAAAATTTGGGTTGTAATTTTTGTATTTTTTTTTGCAAAAGTAACAATGCAACATATATTGGCACCTTTTTAGTCTTTTAGTCTCTGCATTTTTATAAACTGGGTACCCAACCCAACCCAACCCAACCCAACCCAAGTTATAAAAATTCAGAGACTGAAAAAAATAAATGTCAAAATTGCTGCACTTGTTACAAATTTTCACAAATCGTTTACGGTGTTGCCACAAATCAAAATTGTCCAAAATGTAAAATATAGTCAAAATTACCATAAGATTAAAAAAATGTTAAAATAGTCTTAAACGAAAAGAATTGTCAAAATGACAACGTTGTCAGAAAATGACCATATTATCAAAAGCAAAAAATATACTAATTGTAAAATATTGTCAAAATTTTATGAAAAAAGAAAGGAAAACTTGAGAAACAAATAATTTACAAAAGTGCCTACATTTCAAACATTGAAATTTTGTTAAAATTCACGACAAACGAATGACATTAAAAAATATAAATTGATTTTTTCAAAAATGTTGTACTCATTAGTTGATAACAATGATCACAGATTGATGATTGGTTAACTAAACTCATCAAGATCTGTTTTTGTCAGTTACCAAATTCAAACACCAGGATCACCCTGGATCATCCAATACTACAAGCTTCAAAAAGTGTTGGTATAAAGAAGCTTCCCTAGAAGCTTCCATTTTCACATTTTGCCCCTTCTTCTAAATTAATTAGAATTTACAAATTATGATGATGAAAAATAAATATAAAATGAACTAAAAATAATAAAAATATCAACGAGTATTAGGAAGTTTGCAAATGTCTGTTTTAACCGATCAATTCGGTTTGATGGGTCCGTAGATGATCAAATGTCCATCATCAGCTGATTGATTTATTTTCAATCAATGAGTAGAAAAGAAAGGCATTTTATGGACGAATGGTGAAAGTGTGACATCGACCTGACAGATATTTATGTTTAAGGAATTCTATGATAAATAGCTATGTGTGAAGGACATTTCCAAACATATACTTACTGTAAACTTTGAGTTGATCCAGCGGTGGAACAGCAGTAGTCTTCGACGATTGGTTCGCTTTGTTCCGGCTGGTCGTGGTCATCAATCGTTGCCTTTTCAATGGGGGCACGAGTCTCGGCGGCCCGACCGGAAACGCCGTCGACGCATAATAGCTGCAACGAAAATAAGAACTGCTTAATTTTTTCGTTCACTTAAACGGACGTGAAGGTCATCAGTTGCACGTTAGAAATGGCTGAAAGCGTCCAACGACGTGGAAATTCTAGTATTGCATCGCAGGAAGTTAAAATAAAAAAGTGGAACATATACACAGTTATGTAGAACAATTAAACTCTTTCCCAAATGTTTTCACGATTTGCATTTAAAAATTTCTGGTGGTTCGTATCTGTTTAGTATTTTCCGACTGGCGCAGTCGGGTGGATATATTTAAAAAAATAATCTTCACCATTGCAGTGGAATATTATTTGTTGTGGTGTTAATTTTTTTAATTGTTTAATTCATTTTTTCATTTCCAATTTTCCAATTTCGATTACCTTTACAAATTTTTCGTTCAATCTAAAACCTTGTTATAAAAATTGTAAAAACCTTCAACGAATCCATTAAGCAAAGATAACTCCGCGACGTCGGGAGACAACGCAATTACGTAAAGAACACAATTTTGCATTCTATCGCACACGTCGACGCAATAACACAAGCGACTTAGTTTAATGGCGAAAATCTCCGGCGAGGGTGAAATTCCTAGACGGTGGATGATGGCAAGAATGCCGCACGACCGGACCCCCGGTAATGGGGCCCATTCGTCGGCGCCCCCGCTCCGGATTGTGCCGGAATGCAGCGCAAGCCCGTCTTGGGAATCCGCACACACTCATAACAGTCAGTAACGCGGATTTAATTGTTCGTATGCAAAGCGGGCATCTGCGGCATTCGCCCCTTTGTGTGTGTGTGTAAGCGTGTGTATACTGCGGACCTGAACTTTCTCGAGATTACACGTCGTTAAATGCGTCGCGTTTCAAGCGTTATGGTCCCCGGCGCGAATTATCTTGAAGGACGTTTTTGCTATAAATTATGTATTAGATGCTATCCGTTGCGGGTGTTGCTGTGAGTAGGGAAAATTATGAATATTTAAGTGGGAAAAATCGCAAATAAATGTCGTCAATTAATATTTTGCGAATAAATGTGATTTGTGTACAAATTTCAATTTTTTATTCGATAAAATTAACTTGTATTATTTTTTTGTGCGCGTATGGTACTAGTCATAAAAATAAAAGCAAAATTATGTGATAGCTAGTAAAAATGACAGATTCTTGTTCTCAATTCATAATGTAGCGATTGTTAAAATTAAAGGCACAAACGCCCCACTGACCCCACATGAAATATCGTTCGCCCTAAACGGTTGTCGAAGGCCCCGAGCCGGTATCTGGCGTCGAAAGGATGCAAATGATAGCCTGGCTTTCGACGCAAATTGCAGGGAAGTGATAGGAACCGGATTTATCTGCGCAATATCAACGGATCTAAATTGCGTCGCGCGGAAATCCAAAAATAAATGCAAATACAAATTGCAGACAAGTAAATCGCCGGACGACCATTGTATCGCTTTACATATTTACGGTTCGCGAGCCTAACGCAGTCGGCGGTTTTAATTGGATTTTTTTTACGACGACAATCCACAAAACTCGTGTTTCACGAATTTATTTTACTCAAATTAATTAAAAAAAAAAAAATGTGGAAAGAATTGTAGATTTTCTTGATTATCTTCAACAAGATATGAGCTTTTTGACCCTCTTCGAAGTACGTGACGATAAAATAACTAATTGTTGGTTATTCAACCATTACGCGCATTATTTTTTAAATTCGACCATCAACAGCCCCAAACAACACCACCACCATCTGGCTCACTCACACCAGTCAAGTGTTGAATTTGAAAAAGCTATTTTTTTAAAAGAAATAATTTGGTTGTTTCAAGCTGAAAATTATGATTCTCGTCAAAACTTAATTCTGGAATTTTCCGCCGCAGAAATAAAACCCGCAGATCGAAAGGATATTTTGGCACATGTATCCTGCAGACGTAACTGCAGGAGAAAACGTATCCCGTCGCGGCAACGCCATAAATAAGAAACTAACTGCGCAGTACATTAATGACCTTTGACATAAATACTCCCCGTATATTTTTATTTATCGATATTTTCTGGACTCCTCGCCCGACCGGATACGTTTTCGTTTTTCTTTTGCGAGGCACTGCCGCACGTCAATTGAGATGTAAAATATAGTCGCGTTAATAAATCCCCTGTTAAAATGGTAGGGGTAAAGAGCTTCTGTTCGTTATGTGTGTTCATTATCAACAAATATGGATTGGATATATTTTTTAGTATGTATGGAATTATAACTAAATAATAAAAATTATGTAAACGAATGTATTTGTTATAAGTGATGAGAATCTCGCCGGATTTCGGATCATCAGACCACAGTAAATACGTTCGTTTGTGTCAGTATGCGTCATGATTGCAAACCTATGTACACTGTCGAGATTTAAACTTAAATGTACTCAGCCTACTATAACAGTTAGCAATTTGCTGGCACGGTTATTTAATGAGGCTATAGACGTTGTGAAATGCTCGTCGTCACTTATAATAAATACGCATGGATATTATTTTATCAACAGTATGTCACGGATATGTTCAATACCAAGGAAGAGATAATGTTACTCGGCTGCCTCCTAACGAAGCGAACGTAGGCATTGCCACTATTCTGATAAACTGTGTCACACATAGTTGGTGTGACGTGGCAACGTGGGTATTACTTGAACTTTGCCTTTCAACAACTTGTTCACTCCAAATAATTTTGAAGAATCATTGGGACTCGCAAACGTTAATAGGATGTAGGCGACAACCATAATTTTATTGTGCTTTATACTTTTTTTTGATGAACGGTTTTTTTGCACAGTAACTTTGATTTTTTCGGTTAACTTCGTTTGACGTCACGCTGAGCACAAATTGATTTCTAGATTAGGACATCGAGATTGATCGACGTTGACATTTTGTGCTCCAAAATATTCTATCCCTATCCCAAGCAATGTGAGAATTTGTATACGAAACAACTAGTTATGGCCGACTATGTGACATAATTCTCCATTCTCATTGATCAAAAAGCGGTTTCCCGATCTCGTCGTTACTATTGGTCAATATTTTCCTGAATTTTATATACAAATTATGTCAAGTATGCTATTTGTCACCTAAATTGTCAATTAAATTCCTTTTCATATAAAGATGTAATACTCTTTGTAGTGTTCTAATTTTTATGTTTCAAGTTTTTATGTAATCTAATTGTTTGAATTTCAATGTTTATGTCTTAAATTTGATTTAAAACCAAGCACTAATACGTTGTGTTATTTCATTATACCACTGTGTCAATAATTTTTTTTTATTTAGTCGAACTTCATCTCTCTTGTAAGTCACCAAAATGTGTGTTAGGTCTAGCTTTTTAATTTTGATAAATCTCGCGCAGCAGCCGGTACGCGTCTGAGACTTATCGGGTTGGGTTGGGTTACAATATAAATAGCACACACGTATCAGTTAATCCAATCAATCAAAATTTACAATCGAGTCCCATATCGTCCTATTTCCTCTACTGTGAAAGTAAACAATGCTAACTTGTCATCTGGATTTAAATAATTTCACCACAAAATGTAAAAAATATTTAAATGTCTCACACAAAGCTATTCTTACCAAATGAATCGGAGACATGCAAAGAAAACAAAAATTGAATACGAAATTAAAATGGCAGACATTGAAAATAATAAAATTGAAGAAATAAAAAGAATATGGCTAAAATAACAAGAAACACTGAACAGAGATGGATAACACACGAGTGGTCGTAGTTTGTGAGCAGGATTGCTATGTGATGACAGGATAGTCATGCGATAGCTTGAAACGATTTACCACAGCGGACGACTTACTTTATCCATTGGGTCCAACTGGGTAGAAATTAATACATCGGGTGTTGTAAAATTCGGTTACTTTGTGGTAACTTAATACTGCATTTTTGGAGTATATATAATTAATAACTTTAACGGCACGCTATTGAGCATATTGCTCTAATGTTGTCTGTCATTAGATGCTTAATAATTTCCTCCTAATTACCCAAAAGGGCGTCGAGGTTTGATTTTTAAGTTACATTTTACTTTAGCTATCTTTTACAACCTTCTTCCATCTCTACCTATCTCTTGTCACTTCTTTCGCTGACTACCAGTTTTCTGCTCTTCGTCTTAGAATTTTTTTTATTGTGCTATTCCACTTTTTCTTAGGACTTTATTTGTGTTTTTAACTTGCCCCTCCTCTCCTTACTAGATGTCCAAACTAGTTTATTTTTTCCTTTTCCATTATTTCTTTTGTGGATTTAATGCCGATCTCCTTTCTCATATCATCACGTCTTCTCTTATCTATTCTTTTTGCTACTAATATTTTTGTGTGGTATCTCATTTCAGCTCCTTGAATTCTTTTTTGTTGTTTGTCTCGTTTTCATCGACATTTCTTTGTGTACAGTATAGTATATCCTGTTTATTTCCTCTTCCATTTTTCCTGTGTTATTGATTATTGTTACAAGATATTTAAATCTATTCATTTGTTCAATTTTCTGTCCATCTAGTTTTGTGTTCTTTCCATACTTTATTGCTTCCCTCTAAATTATTTTCTGTTCTTGCAAATACTGTAATATAACCTGCTTATGGTCGATATAATTTTCTCAATAGTCTCAATTTCGTATAATCTTCATTTAATCGATCATAGAAATATTTTTTCCATCTATTTATGATTTGGTCTTCATCTGTGATAATCTTTCCTTCTTTTCATCTGTAGTACATATTTCAGTCGATTTTTAAAAGTTTTTAGTACTCTTTAGAACATTTTTTGGTTCTCGTTACTATTTCTCTCCATTCGTTTTCTAAACTCCTCCCACGATGTATGCTTGTCCTTTCCATTATTTGTTTGACTCTTCATGATACTCCTGATAGCTTTTTTCTTATTGTAAATATCTTTTCTAAAGCTTCATTTTCTCTTTCACGTATCTTCTTATATAGTCCCTCTACCGTGTTCTTATTTTCTTATCAATCCCTGCTTTCGTGCTCCCGAATACTTTCTTTGCCGCATTTAATACGATATCTTTGATGTTGTTGAGATATCCTTTAATATGTAGTTCGTGTCTATTTCTTTTTCCACCGTTTGATATTTGATTCCATTATCTGTACTTCTTAGGACTTTCATCTTTATCTATAATTTTTGTTCGTTCCCTGCGAGAACAAATCTACACCACACGTCGAAAATTACACAGTACGAAAAATTATGAATTAATATAGCTACACTTAGAACTAACGAACATACAGAGCTAGTAACATGTCTGGAAAATACCGACAATAACGAGAATTACGATCAAAAATTCCAAAAGCAATACAAAGGTCAGTTATTCAAAAAGAGAAGTCGTCACAATGCCCAAAAATATATGATCCGCTCAAGATTCACCGCTAAGACCTATTGTCAGGTCACGAGGTTCACCCACTCCACCCCACAGGCAGTAGAAGGCTTTGTAGCGTATTCTGACATTTAAACTGAAAATTTCAGAAGACTTGGTAGGACTAAGCTAACGCTGTCTCAGAAACACATACCTCAGGTTTGAGGGACAAGTTTATAAGCAGGTACTAGGAGTGCCGATGGGTTGTCCACTCTCTCTCCTGTCATTGTTGACATATTTATGGCACAGTTTGAGGAAGAAGCGATATCATCAGCTGTGCTGAAACCGACGTTATGGCTACTTTACGTAGACGACACCTTCCTTATCTGGCCACACGGCGGCGAAAACGAACTGAAAAACTTCCTACATCACCGACACACTCGTCATTGCAACATAAAATTCACCATGGAAACGGAAAAGGACAATCACATCGATGTTAATATACCTGAAAGACAAATCAACCCTAGAGTCACAAGGAGTATATGAGGAAACATCGACACTCGGAAGATGATGGATGAGATTTCAACGATCCAACCATAAATGTTTGTAACTTTTTGGAATTTCATTTCGATGTTAATTAAATGTGAACCTTAGTTAATTTAATTATAAGTCAATTACTTCGCTCAAGGAAGAAATACAACTAAAATATTTATTATTGCATAAGAAATGGAGCATTTTAACACAAAAGTAATAATTTAAATTGAAATAGAATATTTTTAATAAAACAGCATAATTGTTAACGTGCAACGTGCTCTTCTTCTTGAACAACAAAATTAATTACACTCTCGAATACCACGATTTAATTTTTTAATTTCGTCCTCCGAGGATTTAATCTCCATCCCAAAATTTATATTCTCGGCCCCCAAGGCTGTCATATGAAATTGTCTATTTCCTTTCGTAGACCTGGCCGAGTGATATAAATTTTGTAAGTACGACAAACCTTGATTCTTACTTAGTCAATCAAAATTGTCAATGTTTTTACGTAATTGATTGCCTATAGAATTATTTTTTGTAAGATTTTTGTTTTTAGATCTTAGTGGATATCTGCCCTAAGCAATCGTAACGCCTTTTTCAATTGATGCGCAGAGCGGGCCACGGAAACAGCCCACCGGGGTCGAATAAATTCATCGCGTATTTCATTAAGCCTCCCTGCAAAATTATGCGCCGACGCCATCGGCCTTTCGAATTACAGTAACTCAATTTTTGTGCGCCTCTGCGAGATTTTAATGGACCCGTTGCAATGTAGGACGTGCTTTCTATCCCGTAATGAATGCACACGTTTGTTTCTAGCGTTTCACTGCGCGAGAGGGATTTGTAAAGACGTGGGCTCCCTCGGATTGCGAAATCTTTTGCAATTCCGCCGAACAAAGACAAAGGAAACGCCAGACGTTTCCCATCGAGAGCCGCGCAACATTTCGCCGAGGTTCTTGTTACTTAACGTCGTTTTTGCGCCGGTATCCGCCCCGAAAATTTTAATAAATAATCCTTGGGGAAATTCCGAGTCCTAAATACAAAACTCAAAGACTTACACCCATTCGACGTTTAAACGAATTATTTTCGAAATATTTAAAAATTCGTCGTGTGACGATTTGTTGCAATTAATATTCGGGTACGTTGGATTCAGATCGCGATAAATTTTACGGAAATATAACGACGAGTAAAGTGGAATTTACTCCCCGGGTTAAGGATCAAAGGATCCGGATGATAAATAGTCAATGGCCGCGAACTAAAGTTTACGGTGCAGGCTCGGGGCGCGGAAACGAAATGCATTCGGTTATAATTAAATGGGCGGGCGGGCCCGCCGATTCGAGGCCGTGCGAAATCATCCAAACGCGAATTTCCTACGGGACCCCGTCCGCCGAGAAATACGACCGCGTTACTCCCTTAAATATGCAGCAGGATCGAATTTACAAGCCTCAGTCGGCGTCGAACTGGGCCATTGGGTTACCCGGTGGCTGCAGTCGTACTTGGACGACTGCTTTAATTACGTGTGTGGCGCCCAAATATAATTCCCTTCGTTCTAATCTAATAGAATTATTCTTATTACACTGGGATAATTTTACATCAATGACGTCGACTATCCGTTCAACTTTGCGACAAACGTCGCTAGCGTCGTTATGATTAGATTCGTCCCGACTGGCTGATTCTGCTGGAAACGCGCAAGTTTGGGAGTTTATTAATGGGCCGGGAGTAAAGAGTCCCGATATAAACGATCGAGTGAGCAGAGTCTAATGAAGTGTGCGGAAGCCGGGAGGGTGGAAGCGAGATGAACGAGCGTTGGAGTGGTGATGTGTATTGTTAGAGGCAACTGGTGTTGACACGATGATAAAACTTTGTCGTAAGATTTGTTGTACGTCATTACCGGTTGCCCCCGAAACAAACTGCGAGTCCGTTGCACCAGCGGAGATATCGATTCTAAATTTGTATTAGTTTGCGAACGCGCACACGGGGGATCTTCGAACTCGACGTCCCCGTATAACGACGTCAAATTGTACGCTTTGACAGCACGAGGCTCTTTTGCATACGTCACTTATCGATCGTTATACGAATTTAGAATGCTTGAGTTGGTCATAATGCGTTTGTGGGCGGTTCCAATTGAACGTTTGCTTGTCAGCATACGATATGGGTACGATTTATAAAAATATTTGTCTATGACTATGAAGTAATTGGAGCATTATATATACGTGATTGGTAATCCAAATAATTTGCAACAAATCACTAAACCAATAAGAAATATGCAGTTAAATTATCAGATAGTCATTGAAGTAATATGAATGTCGGATTCATCCATTTTTGTCTTCCATCCATATTAATAGTCATAGGAAAATTACAGTACTTCATTCGCAGGTCTTTGTACACAGTGAAGATTTCGTTGTCTTCTTAAGCAATGACCATCATTACTGCTTGTTGAATAACATACTAATATCAACTGCGCATGCGTCAACCTAACTGGTAAATTATAGCTCGAACCCAGATGGCTAAAAATTATAGCAACTCAACCCAATATTGATGACAGAAAGCACAGCCAATGGATTGAAAAAATACAAACCTGGTCATAAATCAAACCTACGCTTTAGACTGATGTTGTTGCTTGGAACAACCATTTATATTTTTTTATTGCAAAAATTGAAAATTGTGTTACAACAGAAGAAATTCAAAAAACCGCTGAAAAAGCTTTAGCTAATCTGGTTCCGTCCAAGTCTAAATATCGTTATGAAGCTGAATGATATTTTTGAGTTTTGAATTTTTGATTTGGCTAACGTTTTTCGGCGAAAAGGTAATTTGCAGTCCAAAAGAAATCAGTCCAGTTATGTTTGGTCGAAATATTCCATGATCAAAAAGACAGATCAGAAATAAATTGACTTTATAATTTATATGGTTCCATTGGCATGGAGTCTGAACATCGGTTCTACGTTTTTGAAAAATATGCTTGAGTTATTTTTGGTCGTCGACGTCGTTGATGGCTCAAGGACGGGTTGGGTTCGGTTGGGTTGGGTTGGGTTAACTTGGATTGGAGGTGGGCCAAATCAAATCCGATGAAATCCAAATGATCTATCATGATTGCATATCTTTTGGTACCTCTGCGTAAAAATATTGCGTGTCACGAAGTGACATTCAACTTTCAAGATTTGTGTTAGTCTCGAGGACGTTAAATTTTTTTTGTAAACTTTTTTCCTTTGTGATTCTTAACATATAGTCGTTAAGGGGGCTTGGCATTTAACTACCGATCAAACTCAATACATACTTAATTTTGGACCCCCACCACACAGATATATTTTGAAACGGTTGAAAAATTTTCCAATATTTTTATGAACCGAGGAAAATTTTCTTGACATTTTCGACAAATCAACTTCGTCATTTTTCGACAATATGGGTTCGTCAAATTTTAACTGTTTGTGATATTCTTCAACAATGTTAGATTTTTAGTCAAATTGAGTCAATTCAATTGAAATTGAACCAAACGCTTTAAAATTAGTTGTCTTTGTCGTCACCTTGATGACGATCGAGTTAATTTAAGTCAAATTAAAGAGAATTAAATCGACGCGAAGAAATTTTTTGTTGTTTTGATCTTCTCTTCTTCTTCCTTAATTTTAGGCAAGTCGCCTGTTTAATCACCGTCTACTTGCTCCATCGTTTCCTGGGGCGTCCGACTTGTCTTCGTCCCAATGGAAATTTGTCGCGAGCAATTTCTGCAGTTATCCATCCTGCTTATGTGTTCGTTCCATTCCTTCTCTCTGTCCGATATCCAGTCGTTGATGTTCTTGATGTTACAGGTTTTTCTGATAGACTCGCTTCTCTCTATATCCAACAGTGTCTTTCCAGTAATTCTGCAGAGTACCTTCATCTCAGCTATTTTTAGGAATCTCTTGGTTTTTGCTGTTTCTGGCCTCGTTTCTGAGGTATATGTCAGGATTTTGTAGATCCTCGGTTTAATGTGTGTTCCCATAGTGTATTCAGACAGATTTTAGTACTTTATAAAATATTTTTTGATTTCTTGTACTGCCTCTGCGAAATATTCCCAAGTGTTCTCTCAGATCTCAACAAACTCGAAACTCGCAGTTTTGCGCAAAAGTTCTTTTATATTGGGTTGGGTTGGTTGTATTTTTTATAAAAATACATGGACAGGGTTTTTTTTGGAAGTGCTCGTAGTTGGGTTGGGTTGGGTTGGGTTGGGTTGGGTTGGGTTGTAAAAAATAAGTGTTGGATCGAGCCAAAAAAAAACATGGTGTTACCTAAAGGAAATGTTATTAGTTTTTTTCTAAGGAACATATCGTAGAGAAAAACTTGTCAATATGCCAATCATTTCAACTCTTTTAATAATTTTGATTACACATCATCTTAAATATTCGTATTAAGTTTTCCACTCGACTTATTCCAATTGAATTGCCATCGTGTCCAATCCAATGCAAACAAATTCAATTAAACCAAACTCACCCCAATCCAATCAAACTCAACCCAATCCAACCATCTTCAATTGCATCTTTTGTGATTTTTTTGAATCTTTTTGATGATTTTCATCCATTTTGTCAGTTAATTTGAATTGGATTTCACAGGACAACTCAACATAACTCAACTCAAACCACCCCAACCATTTTAAATTGCAATTTCGGTTGTTACAACTTGTTTTGGTATTTTAACAGTCGAATTGTCCATCGTGACTTCTGCTTCTTCTACTTCGATTCCACAATGTTCATATCAACTCCAGAATTCTTTTCAGCATCTTCGATAAGTTTAGATAAATCAAAGCGCGAGCCAAATTTTGTGGGCATGCGTTGGTTGTGAAAAGTCAGAACCAATCCAACGTAAATATCCTGGATCATTGATAGGACATTTTCACTTTTCATAATTTTACAATTGCTGAGAAGTGCACCACTGCCCAACGTAGGTATCCAAGTGAAGGATTACGTGAATGGTATACAATGAGGTATAGAATTTGTTCCACTAACTTTGCAACTAGTTGGCAGCCAATGAGGGACGACGACGTACTAGTTTAGAAGGTAGAACGACGAGTTGACGGGTCGTGGATAACTACCACGACCTGTCCACTCTTCAAATTAATGTCGAAATAAATTAATGCACTTATTCACTGGTCGACGTACTCTTTTACGTTTCTCAATAATTGTAACGACTTATATTCGAAATTTTATCCAACAAACTATCTTCTTATAGCGAATCAAGTGTAATATATTTTTTTTTATTTGAGTTAATTATTACGCAGTTTTATGTTATCTATTTTTTCCATCGGTAATTTTGTGAATGCAATTCATATCGGTTAAAAAATAATACCATTACCTGAAATCGCCAGAAATAGTTCGGTGAAACAACCCCATTGATTTTCAATCGGCGCACCGCTCATAAAATTTTCATCGGCGTCCAATAATTGCGCCATAAATACCGGAAGTCGTAAAAGAGCCATTGGAGTGTACGAGCGCTTCTTTTTGCAGATTTATTTTAATTACACGTTAATCTTTCAAAGTAGTTTTTGGACGGTCGCTGGCGTCCGTCCAGGACGGCGCCTTTTCGAAGCATCGCGCTTATGTTTCGTGTCCTTTGTGCCATTCTTCGATACGCCGCGCGATAAATGATTCAACACGTCACTTAATTGATGTCATTTCATTGGCTCGGTTGTTTTCGCATCGTCAGCTGTTGCAATAAAACAAATTTAAGTATCCCATCGGGTATTTATTTGGACACGCTTAATCTAAATTGCATGTTTTGTAAATCTCTCGTTAAATTCAAATTAAAGTCTAAAAATATAACCAAGTATATAATTCATGCATTTTGGTCAAGTTTTCAATGAACCACAATGGAACGTTTTACTTCGTCAAACTTTTTAATTCGAAATTCCCCCGATCCAAGTTTCTGCTGCGAATTTCGACTGATAATTTTTTTGTAAATCGGGTCGATTTTACTGTTTCAATTTAACTTCAGATTGGATACTTCGCGTCGAACGGCGACATAATAAATTTCGCGAGACGTAGTCGTTACGCGCGCGTAAAAAATCGCGCGTCCATAAAATCCAATTAACCGGCTCGTTCTGGAACGAGATCTGACGAATTTTGATCCGCGGAGCGTCGACGCACCGGACGGCGGCGTAAATCGCTCGAAAATCGCTCGCGGGGGCCTGGGGTGACGGGGAGGAGGGTGGCGTCGTTGCGTTCGCGAGGCCGAAATTACCGGGATAATGGTGATTTAAAAGTGCCCCGCTGCAGCGAATGCATTTTAATAAATCGGGCGCCGTCGCCGTCGCGAATATTGAAACTAAATCGTATCTTGGAGCTAAATTATGCCCCCCCCCCCCCGTCTCCCTCTAGCCGGCAGACGTAACGTTTAATCATCCCACACGGATAAATCTGAAACGGCGAAATGGAATTTATTGCGCTTGTAAATTGAGCATCTTTATGGAGTGCCGGCGAATTTATGCTACTCGGATTATTCGCGAAGCATAATGCGTCTAAAACTGTCGCCGGAGAATTTTTGCCGAGCGAATTGTAATTGATGTGGTTTTGTTTTTTAGCGCTTTATGAATCATGGCTCCGTCTCTAGACTGTGACAATTGAATTCGAATTCAAGTGAAAAAAATACGATGATGAAATAATAATAATAATAATTAAATTGTATGATGGTTAAAAATTGTATGGATGGTTTTTATTACACTCTCTGATTCGTTAAACTCTGTTATAACAAACTTCATCCTCTTCAGTAATAGCCATCGTTACTACTCATGGAATAATATAATATTATTTGGCACAAAATATGTGTATGTGTCCTTTTAATTTTATCGTCTTCCCTCACGATTTGCTTTCGAAAGTTTCCCCATTGTAATCTTAAAAGAGATTTGAATTATCATTCATTCATTTTTCCCCCTCGTCGTCTTTGTTTTTCCCATTCGCCTCACTCTCTTCCTTTGCATGCACACCATCGCTTCCATTTATTATCAGCTTCACTATACATATAATCTTCCAGCCAATATCCATTTTATTTTTACTCACGTCCACACCTGTATCTTGCAAAGATTTTCTCATTCCCCCTTTCCAACTGCCTTTAGTGTGCAATTGCCATCGTGCATGCTCTCACCCACTGTCTTTCCTGTAATTCAATCGTTTCACCACTTTCTGTATAGAACTATTGCTCTCTCTGCAGTCTGTCCAGAGGCCCTAAACTAAATTTAAATTAAAATTAAATTACCACGCATTGATGTCTGTATTTCGCAACTATACTCATCATCGTTGCTCTTCATCGTTCTTCAGTTTCCTAGCTCTCCTAGACCAATTTATATATTATCTACTCTACCCCCCCCCGCAATCACTTCGAACTCACGTCTTAATGTTCGTCTTTCACAACTTTATCAACATTGTCATATTCTTTCCATCTTAACAGCTTTCCTATTATTCAACCTATAATGCACTCAATCTCTTCTAAGACTATATTTCCTGGAGTTGATCTCCTAATAATAATAGTGTTGCAAATATTAAAATTTTGATAGTAAATATTAAGTAAATTATTTATTTGAATTCCATCGAATACGTTTGTCAATTATGTTACATAAATATCTTACAGGCTCAGCTTCTTCAATTTTTGTACGTGGCGAGTTATTTGTCCACAGTGGCAGTGGTCTTAAATTAAATTTTGATGATTGTTTTAGTAAGGAGTGAAGGGTGTGTATTTTTTTATTATAATTGATTGTTAATGAATTAAAATCAAACCAATTCTTAATAATTTTTAAATCATCTACTAAATACTTCAGTTCTAGGCCGCATTAACGTATGTTGAACAAAATTGGACCTAAAATTGTTCTCTGCGGCACACCATAACTAATCATTTTTACATCACTTATCACATTGTCAATTTGTACGGACTGTTTTCGACCAATTAAGTAAATTTTGATTGGTTTACATGCAATTCAGCGAAATCTTAATTTTTCAACCTTATCAAACACTATATCGTGATTAACTGAAACTTTTAGTTAAGGCAACGAATATCGTCAAGGTTGGACGATGGTGTCCCTTCAAACTGCGGAATTAAGATAAGCTATTCCGTCTTGAGTTTGAGTTTGAATTTGAGTTGAGTTGAGACATTGTTTTTAAAACCATATTACATATTGGATAAGTCGTTATATTTATTCAAGGAATCTACCATGCGTTTTTCAAGACTTTTTAAAAATATTTTGACATATTTGAAATTAGCGAAGTAGGTCTGTAGTTTGCAATTTAAGTTGCCCCTTAGTGTAATTACTAAAATTTCAAATACACTTCTGCAAATGCCTTCATTCATTATTTTATTTATTAGAATCGTTAGAGGTTTGCAGATTATATCAACGATTCCTTTCTAAGATATCAGTGGTTATTTCATTTTAGGCCTTTAGGTCCATTATAATATTTTTTATTTCCGTCTGATCTGTGGAGGCTAGCAAAATAGAATTTGGACTAGATTTAGAAGTAGGATGATATTCCCATAATGAGTCCACGCGATTGTTTTCCAAATTTTGCAATGCATTTTATTAAAAGATCCTGTGACATCTTATCATCAACATTGATTCCCATTTTTTCTGCTTAAGTTGTTACACTTCATTATTTAAATCCTGGCACATTTATTTAAGGTATTGAGAGAATTTCGCCTACTGTACTGCTCAAAATTTTCTATTCTGCTTCTCAAAGTTTTGATTTTAGCTCCTATATGTTTTATTATTATGTTTCATTTGAAGGCCTGCGACGGGCATATTTTGCCAACCAACGTTTACACGTTGGATAGTAGCTCGATATCTTTACTTTTACTACGAGTTCCATCCGATATCAAGGGAATCAACTTTTTTCTTCCATATTATAATCGCAGGTCACAAAAACGTTACGTCCTTATCACTTGTTATTACTATAGATTATAAATAAATAATCAAATTTTCCGATCTCGACCCACAAACTAAATCCCACATCGATCCCCCCCCCATACCTGTTGCCTTTGACGCGCCGATCGGCGAAACCATCGGCGAAAATTCGGCGAGACGTCGTCGGCACCGTCGCACCCGAATTAGTCAGTCTGGGAAATTTCCAAGAACAAGCCCCATTTCAAATTGTCCTTGAAGTTCGCTAATCGACGCTAATGGCAGAACTGAAGTCTTGTAAATCATATATTTAACCGGCATTATGCACGGCGGAGTGCACTTCAAGAAGACCCGTTTCCACGAGGGCGGGGGATTACGTTCGCTGCACTTTATCGCGAGTTCCGAAACTTTAATTGCTGGAAACTCCCGAACATATCGACTAATCAAATATTTACGGCGCGGAATGAGCGCGAGTCACAATTGCAAATCGACGAGTCGTATATGTACGTGCGTGCGAGTAATTGCTGGAAAGCTGTGCGAAGGGTGGGGCGGTAATTACCGGCGGCAATTGGCAATAAAAGTTATTGCGTTGACATGTTTAGTAATTTTTGGTTGGTGAGAATCAGAATCTTAAATCGAGAATTTGAAAATAATTATATTATTATATTACAAATAATATATATTGGCTGTTTGAATAAATCACTTCAATACACTACAAGTACACAATAATAACAGAGAGTGATTGATAAAAAAATCACGACATCGTTGGTGATCTGATGAGTCCACTCATTACCACATACATCCGCTGGAATTTATTTCCTTATGCGAACTGTTGAGAAAATCAATACGAAATATCAATCGTACCATTTAGACCGAACCCATTTCTAAATGCAAATGCCACAGCGATAAATATGAATAAATCGCGTTCATGAAAGCAAACGTATATATCGCAACAAGCCGTGAATATTAAGAGGTATTATTAGCTTATGTCGCAAATACCGAACAATAGGCAGATGTAGATATCCTGCCCCAGAAATCGTGTTAACCAGGATCTCCATATTAACGTCCCGCGATACAATGCATGAATAATAAACACATTTAAATAAAGATCGGAACATCGCCCGCCCCTGCGGATCCACCGGACCAGTTTTTAACATTCGAATCGAACGTAACGACGTCGATTTAATTAAACGCGTGACGTCGCGTCGCGTTAAGCATCACTTAGGCGGCGGCGGCGTCGGCGGCCGTCACATTAAGACGTTAAATTAGCGGCGATAAAATTTCACCGCCCTTAATATTTTAAGTGGACTTTTCGACTGCTCGGCGAATAAATTACGTTTAAGGTGCGATTCGTCGAGCCGGGACCGGAGCGGGACGAACGGACAAATAAACAGCGAACGCCGGCGGCGAGTACACGGTAAACAGACAAAATGGAACTCGAGCTGTTTTAGAGTGAAATATCATTTTCACAATTTGCAATTTCGAGTGTATCGGATGCGTTATTTATGCGGTTCATTGGGCGGCGGAGAGTGGATTAGCGAAGCTGAGTTGGGTGGTTTGTTGCGAGGTGAATTTTATGCGTAGTTATGGCGCGATAAAATTTACTATTAAAGCAGAATGAAAATCGATCGTGTTGTTGATTTGAGGCGAGGAAGCTAGGCGTTTGCAATCCTACGTCGAACTTTATCTTTGAACGTTGATTGTATGAAATAATGAACGTATGTTACTGAATACTCAGTATATGTTTTTCGACATACTTTCATAGCCATAACTATTCATCGATACATCAACTTTTTTAACACAAACAATAATTCACTGCTGTAAATACATAAACTAATTGTCTAAAAGAAGTCAAATCAAATTTAGCTGATAATTCTGCCAATTTTTTAAAATGTTCCATTACATTAACTTTTTTAACACAAACAATAATTCACTGCTGTAAATACATAAACTAATTGTCTAAAAGAAGTCAAATCAAATTTAGCTGACAATTTTTTAAAATGTTCCATTAGCAAATAAAAATAATGGAATTGATTTCACTGATTTCATTGAGCATTTATAAGCAATCGTTAAACTCGCAAATGAAGAAAAAAAAATCGCAATTCTTGGCCAAGAATTTAGGTCACATAAGTTAAGAAGCCTCGTAGCAATGAGATGTCTATATTAAATGAAACATTGTTCATGAAATTGTAGTGTGGTTCAATGTTCACCAAATATTTAACGGGATTTGGATTTTTAGAATTGGAATTGGATTTAATAAATTTAACTCAGCACTAGGATAGCTGATACATTACATTACTACATTACATTACTATTGTCCATTTGAAATGACAATTTCTCGTTAACATAGATTATCATCGGGAAGTGGACCCGGTTGATTGAATTGGCGGTTGAACCGAAACGTGTTCATTCGAGGATAAATACACACTTTCAACTGAAGTATAAGTCTGCATATTATTACAACATTCTCTCGCCTATACCTGCAATAAACATTGATATGAAAGTCTTTTTCGCACAACGAAGTCGTGTAAGGCATTGACGTTTTACGAAATCGGTGATCATATTTTATTCGTACGATGCGAACACGATAATTTGTGCATATAAGAACAACGACATTACTACATTGAAACGATCATTCTAAACGACTCGTCACTATGGCATTACCATGTTGACGATGATTCTCAAATATCACATGTACAACAGGAGAGCTGCAACTAAACATACTCCTGTTGTTTCTTTTCGTTGGCGTTTGATTCGCTTTTCGGATATCTCCAGATTTAGATGAATTACATGGTTAGATAGCGACATCACGTCTGTATTTGTTGGCACGTTGTGTTTTTATTTTAATTTAAATTTTTACTTAAATTATTGACGTATATATAAACGCATGGATGTTCAAAGCAATAGTTTTGTTAACAATTATCGTAAAGTAGATACTGATCGTTTAATTTATTCTAAGTTAATTTCTATTGCTTAACAGAAATGAATGTGTCAGCCTTTCTTGTGCAAACTCCATCGAACTCATTTTACACTTTTTATTTGTGGATTTGTAGTATCTCTCAATTTTCTTCTGTCTGCTATTTGATTTAGAAAAAGTTACACGAGAATAAATAAACATGTTACAGCTGCAATTATACTGCATTTAGAGCAGTATGTTTGGTTGCAGCTCTCCTGTTGTATAGATTGCCATGCGGGTGGGGAGCATATCGTATTTGTCCTCTATTGTGAAAAGAATTTTGGAAACTCGCAATAAAACGAGTGTTTTATACGCACCGCTTGTATATTGTTACATCGATGAATTTATATACATAAATTATTGTGTTCGCATGGACAACTTCTTCAAGCCCGATACACATACGCAGTCGCAACAAACGTATTTTTTACAACAAACGAAGTAAACCCACATAACTTGATCAACTTACATATGACGTTCATTGAGTAAGGCTCAGGTACACATTCTCAAGTCAAAGCACGTGAACTCGACCCAAGGAAGTAGCATTTACTCAGTCACACATTAAATTAAATCAATCGAAATTTACTAATTGTAAATAAGTCAGTTAAGGAAACGAAATATTCAAAAATATCCTCGCATACATCTCGTTATGAAGCCAAAATACTTTTTCTTTGTGTCTACGTTAAGTTCTTCCTCATTAAATGAAAACTGAGAAAAATGGTTTGAGAATAATTGGTTTGGTTCAGGAGACACTGCTATGCAATAAGAAAAAACATCGACCGAGAGAGGTTCAGATGCATTGGATCGAGAGTTCTATTATGCACATTCTCAATCACCTGAACTCAACCCAACGTAAAGAGGTAGAAATTTTTTTTTTAATTAACAAAATTTCTTCAAGCCTCAAATCTAAATAATGAAAGATTTCCTCACATTCACAACCCAATGCAACTGAACCCAACCCAACTCAAGTGAACTTTGCTCCAAACGAACGTATATTTTTACAAACAACAAAGTGATTTAGTCTAGTTATATTGGACGTTGATTCAGTGAGGCAACCAAATTCAAGGAACGGGCATTTACTCAGTCACCACATCTTCGCGTATAAATTCGAATAAATAACTGAGAATACTAGAAGGAATGGACGTAATGTCGAATTATGGTTAAGTCGAAATAACGCAACGTATACATTTACAAGAAAAAATACAAAATAACAGCTCTATTGAACTTTTAGGAAAATGATGGCAAATAAGTGGCCAGAAATGAATACATAAAATAACTTCATTAAAAAACAGAATTAATTGTTTTTTTTTTTTAATAAAACGACAATGGCCAGAAGACAGCAAATCCTTCATTGAGTTAGTGAACCCCAGGGCCACATTATTAGAACTGCTAAACGACGGTGAAATCGCAAAAACGTGCATCGCAAAGTTTTCGTCCCAGTTGCACAATCGGCAGGCAAATGAAAAACAGACGAAGGACAAAATATCGCCGCTTTGTTCCGATGCTATTAATTTGTAAATTATTTCGCTCGACACTTTCGAAAATGGATTAAATTTAATTGAATTTTTTAACAGTCGCGTGCAATTTGAGGGCAAAAAGGAATTAATTAAATTTTCTAAATATTTCAATTAAAAATTAATTAATTCCAATCAGTGAACGAACGGTTGTATAACATATGAGACTCGTGTAGCAAGTTCCACACCCTCATTTGGTGGCATTGTATAAATTGTAAAAATTAGTCCAAAAACTCGAGGTTAACAATTGTGTCGAATTTATTATAAAAGATTTAGAAATTATCATTCTAACGAAGAACACATTTCATCGGTTGTAACGTCTGCCCTAATTCATCCGTAGTCATTTTTTTAAAACAAAGACAAAATTAACGATGCTCCTCATTCAGTTTGATCGCATAGTACTATTAAAAGTATATTAGTTTCGATACAGTTGTAGTGGATAAAAGAGGATAACACAGCATATGCAAGAAGAGTGTTAACTAGTACACAGCAGTTACAGAAAGTAGATTGAGTTGAACTATGTTAACGTAAGGATCAATAACTATTTTGAATCCTTTTGTTTGTCCTGACAGTGGCAATACATATGACAGATACGTGTTTAAGTACTGTCTGCAAGAATACTTGAACGTGCTCGTCGGAGTCTGATACGAGCATACCCTTGCATGCGTTTAATGTTGAGATCGTCATCAATAAAAAAAATATTTTCTATTTATTACATTGCAACACAAATCAAAGAAAAAAATCAATTAAGCAATAACAGTGCAAAAGCAAGAGATATACGAAGTATATGAAAATGAAAATGTGTATGAAAACATTAACTCGCCGACTTTATTATGCAGCCATTGCAAACTTTCATACATTTGTCTCATATGCACACGCATTCTATAATGCGTTTGTTTTGACACACAGCGCCGCCATCATTCCAGAAATTAATCACCAAAGACGCACGTTTAATAATCCCCGTTCGGCAAATTCGCACAAAGGGTAATCAGAACGAGTGCAAATCTAATTTCGCGGTTATTAAATCCAGCGTCAACATTCCGGCATGCAAAAATCTCCGGGCTCGCCGCCGCGGCGCTCCGGCCACGTCGGCCTTGCGCTCGCGTAAATCTCTCAATCCACACACACACACATGCAGTATTCATAAAAGAATGTAATTAAACTGGAATTACATCTGTTGCGAACAGAAACGCAAAGGAAGGCGCGCCAATTGTGTTGTTTCATATTTATGCAGTGGGCTTTGCGTCCGAGCGGATGTTGTTTTGGGTTTGAAATTTCGCGTGATTATCAAAGGGATGAAAATAAAAAAAAGTTGCTTTCACTGATGTTCCGAAACGGACGGCGCTGTCTTTGTTCTTCGCTGCGAAGAACGGGGAGGATTTTCGGTTTATGATGTGGTGAATAACTAGCACTGTGACGTGGCGGCGCCTAAATTAGAATTTAAATAAAGCAACACTTACAAGGACTTTGGTTTAATTCGGCGAAATAATCAAAAATAAATGCACGAGGATTCGGGTGATTTAATATCACTGGCTCCGCCATCGGCCAATGTTTCGTTCAGAGATATGGTTACAAAATAAATATGTTGTAGATATTCGTGTACTAACTAATTAGTTGTATTGAAGTGTTTGGTAGCTTTATTTGTCGATCGCATCGCATATACCAGCCGCGACAATAACGAGTCTGCGAGATTAAAAACAAACAATCGAGCAATAAAAATGCAAATAAAAGCCCAGTGGTAATAAATCCAATTTAAAGCGTCAACAAAATTAACATTCGCGCGGATCGAGGAGGCCGCGGCCCGACGGCGGCGTCGGGCAGCGCCGGGGCGCGCGGCGTCGCGTTCCCACCGCGCGCACGTGTTGCGGCGTCGGCGTGAGAGCAAAACGCCACTTGATTGGCTCAAAACAAACAAAACTTCATGCAAATGGCCATCGGAGAGGGGCCGAAATCTAATCAGGCATGCAAATATAGGTGTGCTTAATTACAGACTGTAAGTAGAGTAAATATTCCTTTATCGTTGGCCGCAGGCTGCGGCTTGTCCGCCAGATAACCCTGATGAATATGTAAGAGGGTCCTGCACGACGAGAACAAGGATTCCGTTTACCGCCAACATCGTACGGACACACACTCGGCCGAATTAACCTCATTTTTGCAGCTTAAACGCCGGGATCGTGGCGTTCCGTCGGGGGTCGGGCAATTAACTTTGCATTTCGGCCAGCTCAGGTTGTGCGGAAAGTAAACCCCACTCATACTGATCCACGGAAAGTAAATAGGTGAGAATATGGTGTTATATGTAAACCTATTAAATTTCGCTTTGCTATAGCTTGCGTCAGAGGTATTTTAGTTTAATTTTATAGTTATGTTACTATACCTACCAGTGACACCAAGCCAAATAAGAATAACTGAGGGTACTGAAATACTTTGCTACCATTAGTACTTCACTAATGATAACGCGTCTGGACATGTCATGGTGAATATTTGTCATTTTATTGCAGTTTCTTAGACTATTGTTGATTTTATTGTTTGCTTTGCTTTGTTTTAGGACGTTATGTAGTTCTAGGCCCACTGGCTTTTTACAACATTAATTGTGCCTCTCGATTAGCAGAAATATCGGCCGGTACTCTATTTTAATTTACTTAAATTAAACACCACCGATTATTATTTGTGAACACGCGTCAGCTGACCCAGCTGTACTTAACGATGTTAAGTAAGACTCACAACGAACTATTCTTGATTTTTATTTGTCTCTATTCTTGTTCAGATTGTCTTTTTGTGTTCACTAGCGCAAGTAATTATTTCTGAAAATCCCCCAAGATTTCCTAATCCGCTTCTGCCATTTATTTAAATTTTTATGAACTTTTTCGTTCCTAACCTATATCTAGCCATCAAGTCCTGTATTAATTCAATATTATAGTTCTTATCATTTTGTAGCATCTTTCCATCATTCCATCATTGTCAGACAATGACACTGTCCATGGTGAAAGTTTTGTGGCACCATATGTACCAAGTGGGCTTGAATCGGGTGAGAAGGTGGAAATATTTACCAAATATTGTAGGAACTTGTCCATTACTTTTAGTGCATTTGGTTGAAAATGAAGAATCCGTGGTTGTTGAAAGAAATTTGACGTTTCGCTGATTATACGATCAGCGTTTCAAAGACTGATGTTTATGTCTTTTGTTCGTCCTGATACACACAGTTGCTGCTTCGCTTCTTTGATGTTTATCCGTTGTGTTTCGTCCGCTGATCGCGTACCAGTCGCTTGTCATGGTTTCGTCCTGGTGGTCATTGCTACGTCTTTGATATTCCTTGCTGCATTTTTGATGGTCCTTCTTACGTCTTTGATGGTCTTTGCTGCATCTTTGATGGTCGTTCTAGTGCCAACTTCCAATCGTTACTCAGTCTGTATCCATTTTCTCGGTTGAAGTTGTTCAAGTTCTTCATTATTTCCAAGGATTCTCTCACTGGGTAGTAGTGACTGCCTCAAGCAAGCATTTTCACGCCGTTGTAGTGGATTATATGACTACCCCATGTGTGGTAGTGTTCAGCTATTGCGGATTTACCACTATTTCCATGTTCGACATCTCTGGGATGCTCCTCAACTCTGCACTGCATACTGTGTCAGGTTTGTCCAATATACGATTTCTCTCATTCGTAGATTCCTTTATCGTAGATCGTAGCCTCGGTATCAAGTACTGGTTGGATGGGAGCAGTTCTTTTATTTTCTCAACAGTGCCGAACCAGACATTGATATTCATCTTCTCTAGAATGTTCTTCAGCCTGTCCGTAACTCCAGCAATAAACAGCAGGTGTGCATATCTTGCTGGTTTTTGTTTCAGGTGATGTTTTTTCTTTTTCTTAGCTCCGGCTACTTTCCGGTTCTCCTGTGGCTTGTATCCATTTTTTTGAATTTCCTCGGTTTTGTTGCTAGCATCATTAATTTTTGCCGCTCTGTGTAGCAGCGTGGTGACTAGGAATCTTTTATCTTGTGGATGGTGATGGTGGGGTTGCATGTAGATATCGGTCCTTATGCGTCTTCTTGCGGTATACTCCATGTCCCAACCTTGTACTGTCATTGCGTTTCACTAATACGTCCAGAAATGTTAAGCAACCATTTTCTTCTATGTTCACTGTGATGTTGATGTTGTCATGTTGTTCGTTGATGTGTTCCTTGAACGCGTGCACTGTCCATACCGTGGAGCCATATCACGAAAGTATCTCTCACGTCTCAGTACCAGCATTTCGGTTTATTGTCAGTAGAGCTGATGTCTTCTTCTTCGTAAGGCTCCATGAAATTGTTGGCTGTGACTGGTGAGAGTGATGATCACATAGATGCTCGTAGAAATCTCCCTTCCATAAAAAAGTAGGTGGTGGTTAAACACAATCTTGCCAGATCAATGATATCCTCTTGTACTCCTTGTGGCATAAGCCGTTGTCTGATGAGCTCTAGGGTTTCCCCCACTGGCACTTTTTACGCTTCGCTGGCTACTTAATGTCCATGTATAATATTAATGTTCCAAGTTATTTACAAAATTGCTTGTAAAACCCATATATATGGCTAGTTTGTGAGTTGGAGATCACAATCGGTCGAGTGCAGTAGACGTCGGTGTTCTTCCTTCGGTACGGTTGACTCCTTGATGACTTTCCTGATTTGACGTTCGATTTTACCTGTTGGGTCTCTGCTTAGTTTCCTGTAGTGTTTAGTGTCCAATATCGTGTTGATCTTTTCGTCGCAGTCTAACCTAATCATCACCACTGTTGCGTTTCCATAATCGGCACATAGAATGATGATATCTTTATTTTTAAGTTTTTCTTTCAATAACGTCCTTGAGATTTTTTTTTGTTTGGTTTTGCAGAGTATTTTGCATGTCTCGTGCCTTATTTGTTCTACTTCGCCTGCTGGTAGAGTCCTTATTGCACATTCCACTTGGGTGATTATTTCGTCCTTCGGTATCCTGATTGGTTCAATGGCGAAATTTAATCCTTTCGATTGTACTCCAGTTCATTCTCTAGGTAACTATTGCTTGATGAGGTTACTGACAGACATAAACCTTTGACAATATTCGCAAATCAGTCGGAGTGCTCCAGTACCGATTAGTGTCAATTGAAAAAAAACAATACAACTCAAAAAATGATAAACAGCGAACTTGAATTCTTATCACTTGGCACACGAATTCGTCGCTAGAACACTGCAAATATAAAACACTAATCTTTCTTATGTATTATTCGAAAGTCAATCACAAGTTTGGTTCAAAGACTTTCTCTGGTGCGTAAACAGCGCGGAACATAATAAGACAAAATCGGGCAAGAAAAAAATGTTTGAGGTTACTGGGTTAGAAAATTGAAAATACGAGTGAGAATCCAGATTTGTTGCTCATTTATGTTTAGGTCAAAGGTCAAGCCATAATTTAAACGCAACGAATAATACAAACCGACTTAGAGAACGTGTTTTTGATAACTTGTGATGCAGTTAAAGTATTAAGGATTATGAATGTTTCACAACCAAAAATGTCTGGTCTGGTTTGGATGAAGTGAAATTTGGAAGAAATCGGGAATGTCAATTTTGAGAAAAAAAAACAGTGTCAAGCAGTGAATTGCCATAATATGGGATTTTGAACATTCGCTTCCTGAATTCGTTGTAAGTAGGGTCACCTCATGAGAACCTCCTATCCAAACGTCAAATTTTCAGGATAAATAAATCAGATTAAACGGTATCCACGGAGAGTGCCGTTCTTTGTTATAATCCGTAACAAACAATTACGATAATTTATGCATATAAATACATCGAAAGCTACATTGAATTGTTTTTCTACGGTACAAATAATTTGGATATTGCATTGGAAATAATTATCAAATAAGTTCGATTTCATTAATTAATTTATAGTTGTGAATAAATGTCGGTACTACGTAAGTATATCAGGACCGGAGTATCTGTTACAAGATTGTCACTAAATAAATATGTGGTAATTAGAAAAAGTTCGCAGTTATCGCTCACGACGTTTCTCATCATACCATTGACTGATGGATACGTTTTCTTTACTACTACGAAAAAGACATAAAGTAAATTATCCACAAACACGATTCGGTTTCGAATTTCCATTCTCCAAGCCGTTTTAAGCTATGACCCATTTATTTTCATTTGTACTAATTGTTCACGATGTTGTTCCCGTTCCACAAAATATGTAAATGGAAAAAATTCTGAGATCTTCGCCTCGGTAAAGCGGTTAAATTTCACTGACTTAGGAATTCCAATTCGCAATGAAAAAGTCAAACTTATTCATCTGCATAATCGCACGACGGCGACGTCGTGTAGATACATTTGCGACGGGAACGAGTACGTAAAGATTTGCATGTGTAGTCCATTTGCCGGAGGTCAATGGCTGGAGACGGTAACAATGGAGATGGAATGGGATGTAACCGGCCGCATACTAAAACGCCGGAGCTCCCGTTCCAACCCTTACCTGTTGCTCGACGATTCCGATATAAAATCATCAAATTTCGATCCTCATGTTTCGGGCGTCGGCGTCGTTCAAAAAAAGAGGATTGAAATGTACGATGAGTAATGGATACGCGAAACAATGGTTGGTTGCTGGGCCATTCGTGTCTATTGCAGAAATTGCGTTCCGATAATTATGAATAAAAATAGTTGATCATAAATTTCACATTAAAACAAAATTCGAATTAAAAAACGAATTATTTTCGCGGTTCAAATGGTTACAATGTCTGGGAACACTTTAAGCGCCCAGCGCACGTAACAGCTCGATTTTATCGAAATCCACGCCATTGATGATTAACCCGCCCGAAACTTTCCGCCAGACATTGCGATTTTAATACGCCAGTAAAAGTTATTTACGACGGCCGTAAACGCTCGATGCGTCATCTATCAGCGAAATATTGCATCGGAGTTCATTCGATTCGCGGCGAGGTGCGAATCGCTCGCGCGCGCGCGGCGTCTCCGTCGCTCGCCGTCGCGCCCACGGGGGTGCGAGGGAGACGCGCGACGCGCGTGTCCTTTTTTTCCGCGGGCAAGACGTTGCGGCCGACAAGCTAACAAAGGCTGGCATCTGGGGACGCTGCGAAATGACATTCCGGTGTCGGCGTGGGTCCCCCGCCGCGGACTCCGGTGACGAAGCCAGTCGATAATCTATACGCGGAAGAATTTCGGGTCATTAATCATGCCGCGGGAATTTATGCATGAATTTTTATAAATATGAGTCCGCGCGGAGGCCAGAAATGGAAACGCGGACGGCGGATATCGGGTTCGTTAAAAAATGCGGCGATTGCATTAGAAATGTCTGCGCGTGATCAATGTCTATTTCGAAGAGAATTTAATTATAAATATATCGTTTGTTAATATTTATTATAATTTAATTTACTAGATCTTGAACCCCATAACTGTTTATGGGGTTCGTCGATTTTTCGTCTGTATCCATATACAGACGAAAAAGTTTCATACATAACAACTGTCATAATGTATGAGTAAGATGCTTTAGTGGCGACTTCAGCAAAAACCCTACAAATAAAAATAATAAAGGATATTTTTAAACCGGCTCATTCTCTAGCACTATGTACTAAACAACACATTAAAAAAAAAATAACGGGGTCCCCATTTTATTACTCTAAGTGGTATATCAAGGTCAGGATGGTCATAAATAATATTTAGGTGTAATAAGTTTATCTTATTCTTCTACCTCCATTTTCACTCTGTTCCATTGTCCTTTGTGTATCCCCATTACCTCGTCTGCAAATGCGCTGTCTACTTACGTCATATTTACTTTGTTTTGTGTATTTATCATCATGAACCTTTCGCTACTATTCGCCATTTTGGCAAGGACGTGAATTCGATTTCAAGTACAGTGAGAACATTAGTTCTTGTTGTTATTAGAGTTATTTAATTTTTTGCAAATCATATGGTTTGGCATAAATGAATAACGACGAATTTTCATTAAAAATTTAATCTTGTGGTATATCTCGACTTTGAATTCAAGACAAATATATCGTGTAACTGGAGCGATAATTAATGTATGTAATGGAGCTTGAATTCTTAAGAAAAATCGAGAACGACAATGCGAGACCTTTGTTGAATCTTGCGAAGTAAACTCTGAAAAAAATGTAAGGGATACTCAAAATGAATTTTGGTTAATACTACTTGAAAAAATAACAGAGATTTATACATCAGAAATTTGATATTTGAAGTCATTATTTTTTTTAAATCAAGTTGTTAATATTCGATATCGTTGCCCATCCGGTACTGTTGAAAAAATTAGAGAAGATTGGTATTAGTGGAGTGTCGCTAAGACTACTGGAAAATTTAAATCATATAATAAGTAAAATTAAAAAATACTTAGTGAAGAAAGGGAAATAAAAATTGGCTTACAACAGGGAACAGTGACTGGACCTATACTATTTATGATTTGCATGATACAAGTCATGTAGATGCAAATTGAGCTGGGATCCCAATATTTGCTGGAACTCCATCGAAATTCATAAATGAAGGAATTCCTTCGCCCCTCTTTCTACCAGGAACTAATTCCAAAATTGTCTTGAATTATTGCAGATAGTATTTTCAGAGTACTTTATATGATCTTTTTATTTATTTATTTTCCACGAGATATTTAGCGCGGCCTTTGTGTATTTTAAAGTTAAGTAATCTATTAAGTTGTTATTGCGATCATTGTCAAAAAAAAACAAGATGACGATCCATGCATGCCACGTCTAATTTTGAGTTACAATTGAATTAAATAAACGATTAAAGTTGTTTTTGTTCCTAAATTGAAGTTGGGTCATATGCACATTGGCCCAGCGTTGGGCGTTTAGAATTTAAGTTAAACAATAAATTCATAAAACTATTGGGCAGTTCATTAATCAACAAATCTATTAAGTGGACGATATTGTGTTTTATTGCATGGGTTATAATTAATGTTGAGTAATTTTTGGTTAAGATTACAAAGTAAGAGTTCACCGGTTGACCAACTTATTGGGCGGTTAGTAAATTTACTTACTGGGCGAGTGTATAGTTTCTGTTTGAGAGCATTGAGTTCAGATGTAAAACAGTTTAGTCAATGTGGCGAGCGATTAATTAACCGATAAATAATCAAGGTAATTGTGTCGTTGGGGCCTGCTGCGAAAAATTGAATTTAATTAACATCGTGCTATTGGGTGATTAAGTTATTGAGTGGACTGCATTACGATTTTCGTTGGGTTCATTTGTGTTGGGATGGGTTGGTTTACATTGTTGGTGAAGTTATTGGGCGGTTAGTAAATCTATTCGTTTATTAAATTAATGTATCGGGTTGAGAGATAAAAAAAATTACCGATTTTAAGGAAATCTATCGCGAAAAATATTAAGACTCGAGTTGATAAAGTTATTGGGCGGTCAGTTGGATGAAATTATTGGTTTGGTTGGACTTCACTACGTCGGGAGGTAGAAATCAAAATAATCGTTTGGTAAAGTTGTCGAAAATTTAATTTAATGATGTTTCATAAAATTACTGGGCAACACACCGAACTAATAAATCAGTTTGTGGACACTTTGAGTCAATGAATCCCCCAACAAAAATTATTTATTTTGCACTATTTTTCATTGTCACTATTTTGAAACAAGCATTTTAGCTCCCAACCCAACTCAAGTTAACCCAACCTGAGCCAACCCAACCTGGGCCAACCAACTCAACGCCAACCAACCAGAGCCAACGCAAACCGAGCCAACCCAACCCGATATCCGTATCCATATCGTTTCCAGTTAGTATTCGTTTATATCTTTTTCTCGAATTACCTTTATCGTAGAGTTTGCGAACCACATCGGAAATTGCCGTTTGCGTAACTTGCGCAAAGAACATCAAATAAGAATGGGAACTTCAAAATGCAAAGGCAATTAACAAACAAAACGATTAGTTTAGGTTGGATCTGGGCGAATTGTTTTATGTTCGCTTTGGTTGATCAAGTTGAAACAAAAACGAAAAAAGATCAAAGTATATTGCAAATATGACAGGAAAAACAAAAAAATATATATAGAACATTATACGAATAAAATATAACTTAAACATATGACGATAAGAACGACATGGAAAAAATTGAAAATGAAAAAATCAAGTAGAACCAAATAATATAAAATAGCAAAACAATAAAAATTTAAAAAACCAGAACAACACATAAATAATAATAACTTGAATGGGAAGAGAATAAAGTGTGAAGAAGATGATGGTACTGAGGAGAAGTAAATGAAGTAAAATGAAATGTGGATTGTTAATCCAGAAGAAGAGGGAACGCGGATGGTCATGAAAGGAGAAAAAGAAACGAAGACAGCTGTGGTAATGAAGAAGGTGTGGAATGGCTCAATAAGAGTAGATAGAAATGATAGTTAAATATATCGTATCCAATATCCAAGTCTCGCTCGCAATAACCTAAAAACCGGCCCTGCGCCCCGACCGCTCGCGGGTCCCAACCGCCGCACCAGTAATTAAAAAAAAAATGAACGTCACAATAATTAAAATCGCAGTTTGAAATACGCACGCACGGTCACATATAGGCCCCGCAAATCCGCACGCGATGACAAAATGGAAACAATATGTTTTGTCATTTGATTTTACATTACGTGTATATCCATCAAATCGCGCGACAGCGGCGCAAATAGCATTTGTGCATTTTGAAACTCCCCATTCTATCTCGTATGTAATTAAAGTGGCGCTCGCGAACGATGAAATTTCATTACGGCGCGGCGCCCGCTGTCGGGACAATCAAGAAACAAACGGCTCGGCTCGCCCCAATAACCCACACCAGCCGAAGGTGACATTGGAATTTTTTCCAATGTGTAGACGAGGCCGATTTCGCGCATGTAATTAGATCGGGTTGACACAGAAATGACGAAATTGCCAAATGTTTGGCGATGTGAATCCTCAATTCGGATCCAAGGAAAAAGGATGAGACTGGGACCTTTCCTGCCAAAGTGTTCATATGGGTCGAGGCCAAATGTCTCTGTTTTATAAATGAAATAATATCGATTTTATGAATAGGATTTTTTAAAGTAACTATCTGTTACTATAGTTATGAAGAGAACAAAAAATTAACGACTAATTGGTTAAATATATAATTTTTAATTACTAATGGTTAAAAATAAAAGTAGCCGTAAATATATGATGCATGGTGTCTATGTAAGTCACCACCTGTTAGACCTGTTAAACCAACGATCCCGCAGTGCAGCTCTTATTGCTGCATGTACTGGTAGCTGTACCGTAGATGTATAGGATCTATTCTCTTGTTTATATGATCAGAATTGACCTCGCACAGTACCCATTCATCTCATGGGTATAATCATTTACGTGATATAATTTCTATTGATTATTTATTCGTGGTGTGACCACAATTTTTCTTTATTGAAGCTTTGTTGCTCACACGCGTGGTCTCCGAATAAAATATCCCCGGCCGCCCACGAAGTTTTCGCATCGCATTAATCGTACTTAGGACCTAAACGAAACCTGGCCACGTCGCAGGAAACCGCGGCATCGTCGAAACGCCGCCCGCGCCGCCGCCGCCGCCGTCAGCCCAGTCAGTTATTAAATTGTGAAATATTACCGCTTTTTATTAGACTCCTAAAAAATTAAAATTAATTACGGCGGTAAGCTCAAAAGCTGCTGTTGAGGGTATCATAATTTAAATTCGCGGCGTGTTGAACCGGTAAACTTCGCTGCACGCTGCACCGCCACTTTACCGCCGGAGAACAACACTTAATCTTGTCAGAATTTGTCGACCTTAATTAACGACCGCCAAACAATTATTTCGGGCTCTCGAAGGAGGAAAAGAAGGACGGGGACGGGGCGGGCTCTCGCCGTTTACAATGTCAAAGGATTTCGAGCGATTTTTGTCGCAAATTAAGTGTCCAATTAGCCGCTCACGTCGCGCACAAAGCTTAATTAAAATCGCCCATTAGCATAATTCGCTAGACGATGGGTTTCAGATGGATGCTTACGCGATTATGTTTTAATTCGATTGTAATATAATCGGCCTATGCCGCATTGATTGACGAAAAAAAATGATGGGGGAATTTTCATTCTATAATTTTATAATCAACTCTTAATATGTGACGCACGCCCTAAAGAAGATAGCAAGGATTTAAAAGTTAAATTAGGTATCAAATGAAAGGCCTGGGCAAACCAAATTGCTCTTTACGAGCATAAATCAATAGAGGTGATTCGAAAAAAAAATGTTTACTAAAACAATACCCTATATAATTACAACGTCAATTATTTAGTATTTAGATGATTCGATTCGATCAAGGCAGGCAAGGACAAAATTTTCTACGACGCCGATAATGAGACGCAAATCGAACTATTGATATCGCCCGTAATTCCCACCGTTAGCAACCTATTAACGTAAAATGTTTAAGTAGCCGCCACGCAGATCGAGCGCCGAGCGAAAAACGTAATAAGTCTGAGTAGGCAATCAAATCGAACGAGCGCCGTTGTTCCGTCCCCGCGGCGCGCAGTTTACCGCCGCGAAATTGGAGTGACTCTTCGACGGACAAACGAGCGATGTCATTTGTAGATTAGGAATTATTTATGTGAGCATTTACTGCATGCGGTCCACCCGATCGATCGATCGGTCGCTTTCTAACGTAATTATTTCCTCCGTCCGGCGACCGAAAACGCGGCGGTCGAGTTTACCGCCGTTATTTATGGCGGCGCGGTCCGGAACTGCGAAAGCCGCCGCCACGGACGCCGCCCGTCGCGTTGCTTTTTTGTCGCGGAAAGCGAGCCGATTAATTCGGAACGGGGCGGAAGAGTGCGTCCCGGTGCAAACAAGTGCTCGGAGGCGAAATGGATTGGGCGAGGTAACCGCGAACGCGAGTTAAATAAATCGCCGGTCGCGGGTGGATGTACCGCACGGAGAAAAAATACATCCGAATATATCTGTAACAACGTGTTTTAACCGGAAATTCATATTAATTAAAATATTTGAATTTATGAAATTTTCAAGTGCAGTATATTTATTTATTTTACTTCTGCGAAGCCTTGTTCTTAAATGAAATGCAATATAAATTTTAAGTTGGTTTACTATTTATTGGGTCTAAGATGAAACCATTTATTTCAGATAAATAATTTTTTCTGTTAATATAGTACATAAGAATTATAACAAATATATATAAATTATTTTGTTTTTACGTAACCACAGAGAATGACTACTGTACAGTGATCTGAACTTTAAAAATTGCATATAATCTTCCCTTGAACTGGTTTATTTTGACAGCCACATCAAACATAACAATTTTACATTTCTGTGAATTTCTGAAATTTTTATGATAATTCCAATACAACCCCATTGAATGCCTTACATAATACAAGTAATAATAATAATACCATACAAGAAGTGACAATGATAACAATACCCAGAACAAAAATTAAGAGAAATTTGAAGAATCAGGTTGTTCTGTGCCACTAAGCTGTAGCTTATCAGTGGCAAAAAAAAATCGATTCGTTGTCAGATCAAGCTAAAGAAATCGTCCTTAGCTATCCTTATTGATCAGCCAGTTCTTTAGGTGTTCTTTTGAATGAATCTTATCTAAGTCTGTGATATCATGAGGAATTTGGTTGAAAATTTTTGGTATCACCGACGATAAAGTCCCACTACCGTATTTATTGTGAGAAACGTATTCCTTATAATAACCACCAAGTCTCGCTCTAGTTCTGTAAGCGTGGTCTAACTCTTGCTTTGAACCCCAAGATATTTGTTGGTTGACACCTCATCAATCAGCCCATTACAACCGCAGTTAATTCCGATGACAGATTTTTTGTCGTGTAGACATTTCATTGAATGGTAAACAATTCGAATAGGCCTGTTGTTTGATAGTTTTGGAGGCGAGACTCGCAGAAGTTTAGTTTTTCTGCCGTTAATCACCAATTCTTTGTCGTGGGCCCACTACTGGAACCTGATAAATTCGTTTTGGAGCATTTCTTCCGCTATTTCCAAATCTTTGTGAATAGATACAATCGCAAAGTCATCGGCATACAACCAGTACTTACAAAGGTCGAAGCATATACCAACATCGTTGACGTAAGAACAGCATTGGACCCAGGATGCTCCCCTGCGGGACCCCTCTCTTCACGTCCACCTTCCTTCCAACAGTCGATCCGATCTTGACGGCAATAGACGTATTCTTTAAGTAATCCTCATACCCGCCGAGAACGTTGCCTCTCGCTCCACATCTTTCACACCTTCAGAAGCTTGGCGTGGTTTATGGTATCAAAGGCCTTGGATAGGTCAACAAACATACCTATAACGTGCTTCCTCTCGTTTAGTTTCCTATTAAGAGTATGCGTGAAATTTTCCAGGAGCGTTATCGTACTCTTCGTCTTCTGAAATCCATGCTGATTCTGGTTTGTTTCGCAACATAACTTTACATGATTTTTTCCAGCACAGGTAGTAAAGAAATCGGTCTGTAGTTGGAGTATTCTTTGTGCGTTCCATGTTCGTATATAGGACGAAAGATGGCTATCTTCATATTCATTGGCACTCTGCCCAATACCAAATTTAATAATAATAATAATAGATGATATTGGTCTTTGATCAATATTTCATTTTTAATTCATTACTTTACAATAAGTAAATCGTGATTTAATTTGTTACCGAGTCGTGTAATTGCTATTGTTATTTACAGGTCTTGCCATAAGGCATTTCAAAATGGTAGTTTTGTGTTATTTAACGCTACTTTTTAATACTGCTTGAAATTAATTCTGTTGTACTCATTGTTTGTTAACATTCAAATTGATTAATTACAATTGTCTGATGTGTTATCAACCAACAAGTTGTTATAATTTTTAGGCTAAAATTCTTGTCGTTAATTTCAATAATTTATAATAAAATTCTCAAAAGATTTGTTTTGTAATAATGACTTATTTGACTTTCCTCCGTACTTGCACCATACAAACAACATTCCTAATGATAGGGTGATTACTGATATAATAGATCTGTTACCAAATATGAAATTATTATTATTATATAAGATTTGGTAGACCCTTGTCAAATAATTTTCGTCAAATTTGGAGGACAATAAATATCTATACAAATGTCACTACAAGCATGGTTACCAAATTTGATGTTGCTAGTGAATCAGTTACTTGTATGATTATATTATTCAATAGCCATGTAAATTAATCGAGGTTTACTTATTGTAAAGTAATGAGTTAAAAACGACATATACTCGAAAACGTCGTAATTTTAATTAAAAATGACGTTTCCTTGAACTCAAATAAATACATTGGAATTGATGAAATGACAAAATTTAAATAGAAAAACAAATCGAAGCATCGAATTTTTAAACGCAAACTAATATTTCCGTTGCTCGAAAAAATTCTCGAAACGATTTTTTAACTCGGCATTTTCTTAAAGCGGACGAACCGCGCGCGCGTGTGCCTCCAGCAGACATCAAACGACCGCGCGGATCCACATCTCCTAATTCGGAGTCCATTACCGGCATATCGTTCGCATAAGTCGGAAGGGGCGATGGGGGGGGGGGGGTCGCGCGTACGTTTTTCCCCCTCGGCATCGCGCGGCTCCGGCGGAAACGTCTGCAATGTTCGAATCGGCCATTAAAGTTAATTGAATTTTCTCGGCGCGCCTGCACGCGGACGCGGAACCGCCAAATTGACTTGGAAATGGCCACGGAGGACGCGATGTATTGCGGAATATTTGAATGGTTGAGTACCTGCGAAAATGGGGGGCGGCGGGGGGACGGCGTGAATCCGCCCCGCTAATCCTTTCCGCGTCGCTGAAGTAAGGGATTCGTACATCGTGTTGAAAATGATTTGAATATATACGAATTTTTTTGAATTCAGTTTAGTAGGTGTATATTTTTCTGTAGCTGTCAGTGAATGGTTACAGCTTTTACAATTGACGGATTTCTGGTTTTTGAATCATGTGGAAATTCGATAGATTACGTCGTAACAAAGATCATGCGAAGCTTATTCATTGCAAAGTAATGAATTAAAAACGAAATATTCTACTTGATATATTGAGATGTTCTTGAGAGTGGAAAGTATTGGAGGATGGTAGACCCTACATCGCCAGTAATTAGGACGTAGCGTGGCCTAGTCGGTAAAATAGGGTGTTTACACCGCCGGTATAGCGTAGCCTATTCAACTGTTTGTAACAACTTTAACAACCCCGATATTCTGTATATTATATACATCGTAACAAGTAAACTCAGAGCGAAGCTTGTTTATTGTAAAGTAATGAGTTAAAAACGAAATATTTTACTATATATATTAAGCTGTGGATAGAATTGGAGGAGTTAATTTATTCATACACAATTATTTGTGTATTATAAACGTCTTTGTCACCGAAAACTAAGTCAAATAATCCATTATTTGACGGTGGAAAAACAACATGAATATGCATAATGTATTACCGAGGCTTTTAATTTCCGCCCGAATGGATATTCATGAAACCAACGGCGAAGTTTTAAACGATATCCCCGGCGTCGTGGTAAACAGTGAATTAAGAAGTAACTCGCAAACTTTTCGAACGCGGGCACTCGGCTGCGGAGCCCGGAGACGAAACAAAAACGCTCAAAAATGATAATTTAAATTGACACGGCGTAATGAGCCGAGGAGGCGGCGGCGTCGCGGAGTCGCGTTTAACCGCGGATGATGTCCTGTTGTTTCCTTTAAAGCGAACGGGGGGTAATCGATGGCTTCGGGATTCGGTGTTGAATTGCACCGCCGCCGTAACGGGAAAATGGATGGATGAGAACTCAGCCACGCCAACTTTGAAATAACACAATCCCCTGACCTGACAAATTCACCGCGCTCCAATGAACCGACAATTTCGTTTCGAACGATGATACAAATTCGAATCTTTTTCGATTTGTCTTTTCGCCTCGGCGAGCCGGTGGTTATAACTTTTTTCGCCGTTGATCGCTGTGGTTGGTAATAAGTGCGGTGGATCGCGACGGATACACAGAAACGATTTTATGGGCGAAAATAACTTATAAAATAAAAGTTTTACATTGCATTACGTGGAAACGTCATCGCGTTTCCCCACGTTCGGCAACAATTTAAAACGGAAATTTGCTGTTTTCATTACATTGTGTAACACCCCACCCCACACCCACCATATCTCAATTTATTAATTAACGCCCAACGTTGTTACAAAACTGAGTTCATACATCACAGCTGACTTACCGCCAATACGTTCGTGCGAAAATCACGATCGTAAATTTTTATAGGCGGCTCCTTTATGAAATTCCAAATCCAATTTTTTCGACAACCGACACTCAATATCCCGCGGATATGTAAACAAATTTCCATGGCGTTCGTATTACCTCCGCATCCGCTTAAATCAGCTCGGTTCGTTATCGCGCACATCGGGCGAATAAGAAACCCCTGCAAGTTTGATGCGGGATATCAGCGCGTGTTCTCGAATATTGGTAACTCGACGCCGGGGCGCGCGCGCGGAAATACACGAACAGTGCGAGAAACTGGATTTGTATGCAACGGATTACCGTAATCCGAAGCGAAACTCGAGCGGTATAAAACCGGCAATCATTTCGCTCGCAAAATGTGTTTTCCTTTCTCTACGTCGTCCCGGGGTACACCTACATGGCTATCACGCGAATAATCGCGATCCTTTATTTGCGTAGCTTCATTCGAACGGGGCCTATAAAATACTTGATCGCGACTTCATTGTTCGATGTTTTCGATGTCGTGCGTCCACGATCAGGCCAGGAACGAGGCAAACGCAGAAAGTTTGGAAATGTATGCGACGAAAGAAACTTTTCGACTAGCGATGGATCAACGCCACAATGCTAACATTGTGTATGCAGAAGTAAAAATATCTGCGAGTTAATACCATGATGAGTACACACGTCAAGAATAATATTTAGACATAGTTGACCAAATATTACATTTATTTTATTTAAAAAATAGACCTCGACACTAAAATTGGACAAATAATAGGATTTTATTAATCAAAAAAATATTATAGATAAGTTTGTAGATTGTTTTGATGCGATACTACGATTGGCAAAAAAATAAGTCAGTTCAAGACAAATTATGTATTGCTAATACTATATTTAGAATTATGGGCGAATGAAGAGAATTAGAGAGAAACGGAAGTAAATTTTCAATGATTCGAAAATGTCACGTTGGACTTGGACTAAAAGAGTTCCTAAATAGGGAATGTTTGAACGTACGATGAAAATAATTGAAAAGACAAGTGGTATAGTAGTGCGAATGTGAAAGCACCAAGCCTAGAGATAAATATGAAGATAAAGACGAATAAATGAATCAATACCAAAAAAATAAAGAAAGTAGCTCAACGAGAAAGTTACCAAACAATTATATAATCTGAAGAGAGGGGGCTTGTTCCCCTCTTTTAATGACATGGATTATGAGTTTATAGTCTTGAGGAGGGGATGACATGACGAAACAGAGAATATGAGTAACTAGGAAAATCACAGTAATTTCAAAAAAGTATAGAGCGAATGGAAAAAATCCAAAGTGATGCAAAAAGTAATAATAGAAGACCAAATATTGATTTGGAATAAAGGGAAAGTTGATCTGTAAAGCTTGCAAACAATTGACAAGAACAACAAAAAAAGGGCTAAGAGCTGGATTGTATCGATCAAATAAAAAATAGGTTTACGAGAAGGAAATCGTAATAAATGGCAAAGAAAAGGACATCGAATGTGGAAGTAAAGTTAAGAAAGTAAAGAATCGAAGTTAATGGATTTGAATGGCAACGAAATAGGAACAAAACTGCAACAAAATAAGGAAACAGAGATAGCGAATATTGGTACATGGAACGTAAGTAGTAGAGATGATTTGATTTGGAACAGTCCATTAGCAGAAAACGGGGGTGATTGTGAGAACAGTGTCGCGAATTTTGTAGAACACGTTTGCATTTGCTAGCGTCCGCCTCGTTGTTTCTTGATTTTCGTTGTTTGTCTGAGTATTTTGCTTTAGTTAGTTGAAACCACAAAAAAATCTTTTCAGAACTACACAGTTTCCACATTTTCGTCGATCCATTTAAATACAAACCAAATTGCCACCAGCAAAAACTGTTGGGATTAAAGGAAAAATTATCCACAACCACGGGCGTGAACTAATTTCTAATGTGCCAGAATTTATGAAGCAAGAAGCCAACAATTGGAGTACCTATAATACCATGGGCACATTTTAAGGAAAGACTTCTTGCCGCTACGAAAATTTCTAATAACACTTACAGAAGAATTGTAAAAGAAACTCATCAGATTGAAACTGGTGCTAGCACTTCTTTTTCTTCTCCGCGCACATGTTTAAGGAGCACTGTTTGTGATGGAGAAGTGGCAGTAATTCGGTCCATTCTTCATCATCGTTAAATATCGGACAAGGGACAATCGACTCTTTAGGTAACAGATAAAAATATATCAGTCCCCAACATTGGTAGAAGCCATGAAAACCTCATTTTTTAAAATTCTTACGTGGAGAACGGCGACGATGATAAAGAATATTAGATGGTGAAAAGAGAAACCTAGGAAGAGAATAGAAAAAGTGATGAAATTTGCATTGGAACATGGAAAATATTAAAAGAATCAACGCAGAAATAACTACCAATGATTGATGGCCAAGTCGCACATTCTTCTCGAACAACGCCACGTAAAGCCAGAAAGAAACCCAGAATGAGAAAGTGCCTCATCATCAATAATGATACTCTTCGGTGGCCAAAAGCGACGATGGTCAAGAAGATGGGAGATATGCAAATGTGCAAGATCTAAGGAATACAAGTAAACAAGAAATTGCAACCTAACTGGAAAATCATAAACTAGAATCATGGAGGAGGTGAGTTGGGTAAGGAGATGAAAATTAGGTCACCTGCATATGCTATCCTATACCAAGACAATATTTTGGAAAATACATGACATACGAAAATCACTATATGCTTGATTATAGACGATAGTGAGTGTAACTAGTAACTAGTAACTACATGATACAGTAGCTGCGTAAGGTATTTGCGAAATTGATGAGCTGAAAGACGTCGTACGAGTTGATGAATCAAAAGAATCTAATGGAATGTTTAGAAAAGAGTATATTGGAGCAAGAAAACCCAGCCTAATCCAACACAACATAATCCGACCAAACCCAAGTCAAATGTGGTGAGAGGGCACGAATCCTTGGAGGACTCCTAAATTTGCACAACGAGCAAATATATTCATTCATGTCCAAAGATATTTATCGTAGCTATGACAAATTTCGAATATTTGGTTGAAGAAAGGTGGCCAGGGAGTTGTAAACTTGGAATAAAATATAATCGCGGAAACTTGAAGCAGGAATTAAATAAGTACTGTTAGGCTAACCTGGAGCCTTCCATAAAAAAATTTGAATTATTTGACTCGAAATAGCGAACGCGTTCCCGACTGTATGTCGAGCCTTAGGTATATATTTTCTACCTTTCTCCTTATCTCTGCATACGCTTCCGCGATAGGGTCGTAGCAAATATTTAATTTTCATCCTAGATATCGATAAAATTAGGCAGGAATGTTCAGGTTATTTTCTTCCAGTCCTCTTCCCAGTTTTGATTCAAAGAAAATGCCACTAGATCACTAGACTTGCCGTAATCTCTCGCATATACTGCAATGAGTTTATAATTGGTCATTTAATTGACTAGCGAATGTATTTAATCGAATTGCAAATAAATTTGATGCACAATCTGGTACATTGTTGGTTAATATTTTAGTCAAAAATTGAATTCATGTCCAAATTTAAATTCTAATTTTATAAAAATAAAACTATGTAAAGGAGCATGACGACCTGATCACTTGGTGATAACTTCAAGAAAAATCACATTGATATATCTACAGCGTTTATACCGAAAATAAATGAAAGGTATTTAATGCCAAGTCTTATCATAAATTAAAATGATGTGATCTATTAATAGATGCAATTATTCGTTGATTTCATTTTGTTGCCTTTAGTTGTCTTTTAGAGGCTGGGATTGGGGTATCGACACATCAGCAAAGTCAATGTGGGACTTTGTATACACAAGTGATGTTCTGCTGGCTTTGAAGACATTATATTTGTTATAAATTGAAGACTGGAAATATGTGGTGAACGTCACTGCTTTCCAGATTTACGAGTAGCCCAGTTTCCAAAACAAATTAACAGATCAAACCAATTGATTCCAACGAATAAATTAAATGTGGATCGATCTGGTGGAAAATTTCTTTGGCGAAAACATTTCAAGTGAAGTAAAATTTCTATGTGCCAGGAATGGTCCCTAGTAAAGAAGAACAACAAACTCATTCAATCATTGGCCAGGTTCCATGAGAAAATTGCAAGCCTAATATACCTGTTGTTGGTAAGTTAATACACTTGAAGTACGGATTATGGCTTAAGGGTACCTGACCAATATGTTATCCTATGTTACCAGTTTTATTAACTTTGAAATAAACCACACAAGAATCCACCTAGTAACTTTGAAGATTCAACTGACTTTAACTAACTGGTCTATCCAGCCTGCGAGTAGTTTGTGTCTACATCAGCGAAATTGGCGGGGTATGAACGAGGTTGGGGAAAACCGACAGTATTAGCACTTGAGATAAATTAATTCAATGGGATAGGGGAAAACGAATGGTCCCCGAGTTGCCAATGTTTCCCAGGTATACACGACTGCATATGAAGTGGAAGTAGAACAACCTAAGCATTCATGATCTATTTAGTGATATGTGAACATATTGATTCGAAGAAGGGAGAGTTTTGACGTATGTGGTGAAAGAGGGAAAGAATTTTGAGAAGGTATACAATTAGGGTTTAAAAAAACTTGAATGAATACCAGGATGTCTATGTGGAGTAGGCAGATAGAGGACGAAGGAAGAGGACGAGGCGGAAATGAATTGGCACGAAGAGTTTCATATGTCAGGACATATCCTAAGGAGCTCAAAATAGGGTGAGCAAGAGACGAGTACTTTGCCTATAAAGTATGGTTAAGATGGCCTATTCTTGGACATCAATGACAATTACTATAACACATGTACCTTTAAATCTGTGTTAAAGTATTTGGTTGGGTTGGGCTTGGATTGAGTTGCATTGAATTAGGTTGGGTTGGGTTGAAAATGCAATGTGTTTGGTATTATTATATATTATTTTCCAATTAAAAATTAGTCCAGGTGAAAAAACATAGATTCCTCGGCGAAGATAGCTTCCAGCAATGCAGCTTACACAACTATAACGTTTATGAATTAGAGAGATTTGAATTTTAATAAATAAGTAAAATATGGAAATGTTTTGAGTGGAAAATAAACTTCTAATTAACTGTCTCCAGCTGACGTGTTATGAATAAAGTGTCGCGTTTGACATAAACATTTCAATAATTGATTGAGGACTTTGAACCTATTTCTTATTACAATCATTCATTTTATGTAAGAAAAAGATATTTCACGACTAACTGCAACGCGTTGTGTGAATATTAAACAATTACTTGTTCATTAAACGATGTGAGATAATTTAACCCAATGCACTGTTACATATTTCGATTGTGTTGAAAATACAATCATTGATTTCCTATACACCGACAAAGAATTATATTTGCTTAGTGCGCACTTTCCTGTAAAAATAAACGTCGACAATTAACACCAACAATACAACGGGCGGCCCTTGAAAAATCTTCAACGCCCGCCCCGCGCCCTACTCCCACTAAAGTGTTTACGACTTGCACTCCGTTCGTCTTTATTCCCGATTCCGCGCCGTTAATTTTTATCATTTCCAGCGAAACACCAGATAAATTCCACCGATCCCTCAACAAAAACCGACGCACATAAATCCGCCGGAGCGAGCGAACTTCTCCAGCGTACGCGACGCGGCGGGGTCGCCGACGCTTTCAGCTTTCGTCGAAAAGGGAACAAAAAGCTTCAAACTTACCTGTCGTAATAGTAGTCCCTGAAACAAGAGAATACTGGTTATTCGACTACACACAGAGTGGGCCGAGATTTCGACGCCGACTTGATAATAACACGTAATTAAGCTGCAAGTGGTCATTAGTCATTACAGGGCTACTTTGTGCATTCGGAGTCGTCGTCGTCTTACTTTGAAGTCGGTTCGGTGACGTCGTTCTGAAAATTGATTAGCTGCCGGGAAAAGTCGTCCGTTTTAATTTAAAACACGAGATTGTGCATGAGTCGCGTTTTCGGATTGAACGCGAATTGAACTAATCTTCGACGTTGGGGTGAAAACAGGGGGACAAACGGTGATTCCCAAGGCTCCGCTGGCCGTTGAACGAGTGTGACTGCTTATTGACTCGGTGGTGATCACGTGAGAGATTTGATTACGTCCAAAGTGGTTGGGTAAACAAGGTCTTCTTGCGGTGCTTCGGCCGAGAGAGAGAGATACAGAGCAATGGGATCTGGTAATTTTAGGGGCGCTTTGATCGAGATTTCGCACGAAACGAACTCCATTGACGGAAATAATTTAATGTTTGGTGCGTTTGCTTCTGCTTCGCCCGGACCACCGGTGGCTTCCCCAGCGGTGGATATAAAACGATAAAGGACAAGAAGACACGTTATCCGAGCGAGCAGACGCCAGACAATCAAACAAGGAGACACAATCGTAGCTCAATATTGATCGTGACGTTCCTTGCTTTGGAATAGGTTAGAAGTTACTCGACTCCTGACGGTTAAAATATAAAATGTTTCGGAATAATTATTAACATGGTTTTTAAAATTATGTACACGTTTTAATGCCTTAGCCGGATGTACTATAAAGTTTCAGTTTTCATTAAAATTAATCGATGTTTTGCTTATTTTATAAACGCAAACAACGTCGTCATCGATTATCAGTTTGCTAGCTATCCTGAATTATTAAACTTAAACAAATATTCCTGTAATAACAATTAAAAAAAAAACGTCGCTAACAGGGAGCGTTAGGGCGGGTCCAATAACTGGCAAATAAATCGTTGAAATTCAAATTTTAATGAACGAATTTCCACTCCTGACAAAAGACATCAGAACTAAAACGCCGGAGCGGCCCAATTACGCACACTCGTTTCCATAAACACAAATCTATGACGGACCCAAATACCGGGGGATAATTACTTCTGGCTTATAACAAGATATGACAAGATTATCTTGTTTACGTTCGAGTCTTTCTCCGGCCCGAGAACGCGATAACCAAGTCGGGCGCGTAATTGCCGAAACTGAGAAACTCAACTTAAAGTCTCCTCCACAATGGCGCTCTCTTAATCGAATTGCTCGAGCGCTTTTTCCTACTTCATGTCGCAATTTTCGCGCGGTAATTGAATGCAAATGCGTTTTCGTTTTTGTACCTGAACCGAGTAATTTCGCGACGAGTCCAAGATAAATATCGTCGCTAGTTCACCCAGTGTTACTTTTGTCCTGCGCTGTCGATATCCTCGCGTGAATCGAAGAAAGAAAGATCAGACACAGATGATTATTATGATTGTAAGTGAACGTCATTTTTTTAGTTATTTCTGCCTATGCCCTGTTTTATATTCGTCTCAATGTTCGTTAAAAATAAACTTAAGTTTCTTGTCATTTTTAAGAGCCGCGTATTTCCTCCTACGTGTCGCAATTTTCGCGCGATAATCGAATGCAAATGCTGTTTGTTTTCGTTTTGGTGCCAACGACGCGCAATTTCCGGACGAGCCGAATATAAACTTCGCCGTTTGTCGTTTTTTTCCGGCTTGATTCATTTCTTACTCCGTCCTCTCGAGGTTTCCGGACGGGGCTTCCCTCCGGAGTTATAGAGTACTCTCGTGTTGTAGACATTTCGTAACAAACAACCCCTAACCGATTCTTGTTGCACCCCTGCGATATCCATTCCACTTTTCCTGTGCGTTCTCGCCCCGTTATTCGTTGAATTATTTACACTTAAGTTTGTCAGCCGGATTAAAATTTAAATGCGGTCGTGCGTCGACAATTTTTGTTTTGGGCGCAAAAAGGTTTCCTTCGATATCAGGACGTATTCCGACTTTTAAATCCGAAGTTTGTGCCGCTTTTAATACGGTTACATGGCGTGGGATCAAGCGAGATGGAAACGTTTCTCTCTCGTTTTCGTCTCACTTTTGTATTCCTTTTGAAAAATCGCACGTTTCCCTTTTTCTCTCCGGCTGGCGGGTCGCGCTAATTATTCGCTTCGCGTACGGCGCGCGTCTTTTGAAAAAAATTTCGTTAATTAGACGAAATTTGCAATTAACGCGAGCGTACGCGGCCGGCGTTTTGTGTCGTGCGCCGCTCCCGGGCTGCAGCGCAACAACTAACTAATGAGCAGATCCACTCGTGTTCGTTAATTGTTTATTTTAATGCTCGTACGTGCGTCTAATGACGAAAAAAACCAACCGGAGCGCACCTGTATAATTGGCTAACGTGCAAGTGTTTCGTTGGCGACGTGGAAAATATAATTTCGCCGGGCCGCGATAGACTGACGCGGTCCGATTTTTTAATTGGATATTTTTCGAATTTAAATTCGCTCGTTGCGCGTGCGATGGTGCTTCGTGTGGGCGCCGATCGTTCCACGTTTCGACACAGAATCGGAACGACTCGGGCGTGAAGATGAACTACACTGGCGTCGAAACAGCGGTGGGTTTAGTATAAAAATTGTTTTGATGATTCGCATCCAATTAGTGACGCCAACATTTAAATAAAAATAATTTGTCAAAATTGCATGTACTTGACGTCTCAATTTGGTAAAAAAAAATTATTTTTTATTACCAGACAGAAATCAAATGGCAATTATATCGTAAATGGAAGCGAAGAAAACAAACTGGAGGGGCGATGAGTTAAGAAGACTATGAATGTATTAAGGGGGACTTGTAGGCCAATTTTTGAGCCAAGAATTTATCGTGAAAAGCAGATTTCGATATGAAACTTTTTTCATGTACATCAATTGAACATCACACATGATTTTTTGTAAATGTCAATGTTGACTCCCAAGACGTAGCTACGAACCCGAGGATCATGTAAATTGATTTATAAACCTAGAAGAAAAGCTGACGATAATATATACAAATATATGCAGTCAAAGAGGGCACAGAGGTACAACAAAATTGAAGATTGTTCTAATAATAGAAAGGACTGGAAAGGAAGAATAAGGCAAAGGAATGCCTGTGAAGCCATTGAACGTTGAGTCGTAAAGTCAATTACACATTACGATCACGGAAAAGTACAGATAGATATAAATCAAAAAATGACGATCAAAATAGTATCGCAGACTGTATATCCAACCTAAGACAATAAAAAATTAAAGATTGTTTGGGTTGAAGGACAAACTTGATTAGGCACAGATAATGCACTGGCTCTAAAGCAAATGGAAGAAGATATACAAGAAGAGGAAACTGTAAAACAAAATACAAAACTTAATACAGAAAACTAAAGACGAGAAACTTAGCCAATGCTATTATGAAAAAATATAAAAAACAGCCAAAAAGCTAGAAGAAGTGGAAAGCGTTGGCTTGGATGAAATATGGAAAATTGAACTTTTTGTAAAATCAAAGAAAAAAAAATATGTGGAAGGGGACAAATAAACTAAACTAGAAAACGAACTGAATGCCAAAGTAAAATAGAAGACACAATATGAGATGAAGTACATTTTAATCGGAAAAGTAGACGAGGTAGTTTTAAGCAGGAATTAAAAATGGTGAAGAATACCAGCTGGAAAAATTGTAGAAAAGAAGTAGACGTGGAGTACAGACAAGTTTTGGTGAACAATAAAAAACTATAGTAGAGCGCAACAAGGAAGACTCAATAATTATATTTCGAACAACGTCGTCAGAAAAAAAATGGGAGGCAAAAATAATACCAGAATAGAAATGAAAAAAAAAAATTTAAACCATAGAACTATTTGTCTTGCATCAACAGTATTCAAAATGGTACAATGGAGTAGAAAAGACATTAGAGAATGACAGCTTTCAGATAATGAAGACGAACCCAGGACGAAAAGGAACGAACAATGCGAAGATCTATACACGTCGTTTGTTTGTCCAACAGCAGCATTCGATGCAGTGCCAATGAAAAAAAAACTGTTGTCTAAAAGAATTAAAGACAACGGAAAAGCTTAGATTAGTGATTGAAATTATTCACAAAAAAGTTTTAGGAGTGAGGTACATTCCAGAGAATTTGAGGTAAAAACATTGAGAATAGACAGAATTTTGTGGTTTGGAAAGGATTTTTGATATACATGAGACGTGTATAATTACAAAGTCTTATATATCCGAATGAATTACCAACGATGGCCAAATACACAGAAACCCTAGGCCAAGCTGAAATATTAACAGTTTAGGGATGGCTTGGAACAAAAGGCAAAGTCAAACCATTAATTTCAAAAGCACTGACGAAGATAGTAGCGGAGTCCAAAAGAGATGGGAAAATAAGGAAAGAACGACCAACAAAGAACGGTGAACAACGAATGGAGAACTGTCACCAACGAACTGAAACAAGGACGGGAAAAAGCACCAGAAATTGCTATAAACCCCATTCATAGAAAAACAATGTAAACTAAACAAATTGGAAAACTGGAAAGAAGCGAAAAAATTATTGACTTTTAAACAAGAGAATGTACGAACAATGACTTCAACGTGTCATAAATTGAAAGTAACCAACAAGGCAATAATAAACCCAACCCAACCTGAATATACCCAGAAAATGTGATGTAAAGTGCAAAATAAAGTAAAATTCTAACCCATCCAACAAAAAATAAATGATAGGATAAATAAACTGCAGAGACAAATACTAAAGTAAATACGATACCAAGAGGCAAATAAACGAAAATACTAACCTAGTCCAACCCAACCCAACCTCCAGTATCCTCAAAAAATCGCAAATATTAGTTTTATTTACTCTCTCGTCATAGTATGCCAAGGGTCAAATAAACCAAAATTCCCTGCAAAGAATCTTCAAAATGCAAATGAATGTGAAAGAAATCCTACAGGATTGCAGGATAGTAATTAAGGAACACGTTATGTAGGAAAATTTGGAAAATTTCCAAAGTGTTTCCTCTGAATTTACAAAAAAAAATCTTCACGATACGTTCAGTTGTTCTTCCGTAATCGTGTACACCAGTTTGAAAAATGTAACTTTTGGGAGAACGCGTTTGAAGTCGAGATGTATAGAACCGTTTCAAACTGAGGGACTCGGAGAATCTTTCCGTCAAAAGAATCATGGACAAATACGTTGACAAAAAAACATCGGATAAGCTAAAAAAACATCCATAGCAACGTGTGCAATCAAAAATAGCCCTAGAACAACCTTTAAGGGCGCGCGAACCAGCGTCTTGTTAGACGAGCTATAGCTCTCAAACTAGAGAGTAATCTGAAAAACCCTTTTGCAGGCTCATTTCCGAGACCCTTTAGATTAGAAAAATAAAAAAATCAATTTTTTGAAATCGTCCCCCTTATTGCTTCATCTCCTATTTATTTCTAATGTGCACAGGTTCTACAATAGCAATATTTATCGAGACGTCATTTTTACAAAAGCCTGCTATATGTTGTTTTACGTGCATTTCGTTATTTTTAAATTAATAAAAAATGAAGGTACGTTGACCACAAGTTCGAAGTGGCCCTCGTTATTACCACGACCGCCGCCGAAGCTTCAGAACGAACACTCGCGTGCAAAAAAAAACACGTAATCCGAACACGTTAAGCATTTTTTTATCGCGTCGCACTTTAAAAGATATACACGCGGCGCGCCTTCGCAAAATGTGCAACATATTTCGCACTAGCACACGAGTCTCGCGCATATTCCGAGGGCCGGGCGCAAAGTAAACCGTACATTTATGGGTGTTGTTTATGAACGTGCGCAGTAAAAACAGATATTCACTAGCCGAAGCACCTGACCTATTCTATCATAAAGCTTAATAGTCCCGCGAGAGAATTGATACTAAAACCCACAGTAAAAACGTCAATAAACCTGTTCGTGCCCGCACATATTGCCGCCGCATAAAAATTGCAGCGCCGTAAGAGACAATAAAAGAAAATTAATTAATAGCGCCGGAGTTTAGTGTTCAATTTGCAATCGTTTGGGCGCGAACGGTGTAGTCAATATGTTGTTAATTCAAACGTTATGGCGGCCTGCGGCGACGTGCACCGTCCCCGTAATTTCGTTTCATTGCTAATTCTACTATTTCGTACCCATCCGATTATTATGAGCATGAACAATGCGAATGGGACGAGTAAACGTTAAGATACTTAAAAACAAATGACGTTAATTTGATTAGACCGCTTGAATTTAAACTTCGAGTTGGATACGCACACAATTTTAATTCATGTCAAAAAAAAAAAATCAGGTACAACATGATTGTCATAAAACTGTCATAAAATGAATTTCGCTTAAGATTAACTATCGACGTTTATAAAAACCTAATCCACCGTGCGCGAGGAAGCCGTCCGTCGCCCGTTAATAAAACTACGCGAGATTCGAAATTTCGCTACGAAAACGCTCAAAGTTCCCCCCCTAGCACAAAGACACGGGAATTAAAACGGCGCGCAAATCCGAAGGCGTTTACTTTTATTTACGGACTACAGAGAAATCCAATTACACTCATCTTTTCTGTAAACTGGAATCTTTGATGTGCCTTAATGCCGGGAGAAAGATTACTTCTGTATCATAACAAGTTTTTGACGAGATTATCGCTCCAGCTCGCGGATTTAAATGCGTCCAAATTGTCTCGCGTAATACCTCGTTTATTTTCGAGTCTCTTTCTCGCGCCCGAAAACTCGATCTGCAACTTTGGCGCGCGATTGCCGAAACTGAAACTCGGCGCGCTCGGCTCGGCGCGCTTAATCGAGTTTCTCGCGCTTTTTTCGCGTCGCAATTTTCGCGCGATAATTGAATGCAAATGCGATTTGGTTTCGTTTTTTGGTACCTGCCTCGTGTGATTTCCGAGTCGAGAAAAATTTTGTGGATTGTTGGACATAGGATACAATATTGTATGTCGTTGACTACGGTACACATACTAGCTCACCGTATGTAGTTCATATTACGCACGCAACTAAAACTATATCGATCTAACCTAGACTTCTTCCAGAGTTTAACCCAAACAAATCCAACCTAACTTAGATGAACCAAATTTGTAGTGTTTTGGAGTCGACTCAATTAAAAGTCCCTTAGCTCCCAGTGCAGAAAAATCGAAGATTATAATCAAATTTGATTGAAAATCACTTTGAAGATGCACAAAAGACAAAAAAACGCTTCAACTTTATTGGTTCAACTGATCATTAAGTGTTCATAACCCAGTTGGATAGTCCAATAACTTGGACTATCGAAAATTCTGTCTCTTTCATTAACTTCCTCTAATAATAACGTTAGTTGTTGTAAATCAAAACATTACTGAAAATTATGCACATTGTGAACATTATTTCTTCAACTTTAAGTATCTCTTGTACTTATGTCCTTTTATGTCCTTTGTGAACTAGTCGTTAGGTGTAAATAAATGACTTTGCTGTTCTTCAGCAATGTTGGTTTTTTTAAAGAGCACATTACCCATATCCTATACTTGTTGACTAAAATAAAATGTACGCAGTTCCCAGGAGTAAGACATCGAAAATAATAAAAATCATGTTTACTATGCTTTAGACAGCCAGAAGTGTGTGGACCCAGCTTAACTATGTAAAGTACTACAAATACGAATCTACGAGAGTTATCTAGATGCCAATGTACTTGACGTGCTATGCAAAGTTGGTTTGACTGAAAATTAATCGACCTCTCATTTTGCTCATCAGATCGAGTACATTGACATAATCCGTGTTAATTAATCGGGTTGGCGGTTTCTACGCACAACATAGACTAATATAGTTGATCGTCATTACATACTTGACCAATACTTTCGTTGGAGGCTTAAAAATGCAATTAATGTAATTAAAACGACTTGTCGTAGAACTAAACACTTAATACTAACGAATTATTTTTATAGTTTCTAAAAAGAACTATCGAATGTGTTATTCTATTGTGTAAACCGGAATGAAATCGTAGCAATAAGTAATCAGCTGTGCGTCAGAAGTCAATAAAGGTTCAGTCTGTGCAAATGAGGGCACACCAAGGGATACAAACTCGCAGCGAGTTTTATTTGCGCCATCGCAGAGAGTGTTCAGTTGATCCACCAGTCTGCTAGTGTAACGTAAAATATTGACCCCTAGAAATATTTGTGCACTTGATTTTTTGACTTTTTTTAAATAAATGTTTGCATTTTTATTCATTTGGCTTTTTTTGATAATTTTGGAAATTTTCTTCACGCTGGTTTACATGTTTTTTAAATTTTTAACAATTTTCACTAATATTTGTCATCTTGATTTTCCAATTTAACATTTTGAGCAATTTTAATTTTAAAGTAACGTTGAGATTATTTTAACAGTTTTATTACCGATGGAGATGGTGTTGATGAACATTTTTTGGTAAATTATGGGCCTGTTTGCATTGGAGGCGATATTCAATTTTGAGTTTTTGATAATTGCAATTTTTTTGTAAAATTATTTTTAAATTTATTACAGTTTTAATATTGTTTTGCGTTTTAGGCAAGTTTGTTGTTAGTTGTTGTTAATTATTCAATTTTTTTAATTCCTGGTAATTTTGGGCCTTTTATAATATTACTAATAGACAATTTTTTCTTCGGCAAGAATTTTGGAAAGTGTTGCAATTTATTTGTCATCTGCTTCTTGCCCCCACATTTGATTGCAACATTTGTTGTAATGTTTGTTTATAATTTTGTAAAATGTAACATTTTGTGATTTGTTTTTCTTTTGGCACAATGTTTGGACAATTTTTAACATTTGTATAACGTGATATTGAAAAGTTTTTGTTAAATAACTGAAGGAACTGAAAATTCTCATAATTTTCGTTTTTGTCAGTTCCTGCACATTATTAAAGAAATTTCAAATCTATTCAAGTTACTTTTTTAAATCATAGGAAATGTTGCAATGACTTTATATATTCGACAATTTTAAGTATCTTTAAAATTTCTAAATTTTTGGCCCAATTTTGACTTGTTTGATTATTTCAATTTTTAGTTTAGTTACAATTTTGAAATTTGTAGGAATTTAAAGTATTCGGATTACCCTTTAGAGTCTTCGGGTTACCCCCCCCCCCCCCCCCCTCCTTCAATGATTGAGAATAATTTTTGATTATTGTGCTTCTTTAAATTTCCACCAATTTGAACATATGCATTTTTTTGAAAGTTTATCATTCAGGAAAGTTTTTGGTAAACGATTTGAATGTTTCGACAATTTTGATACTTCTTGGCATTTCAAAAAGATTGAAATTTTGAGATACTTTGCATGTTCGACAATTTCAACCATTTTTATAAGAACGACATTCTCTAATATCCCAATTTTTACTTCGACGAAAATTTTTTCAATTCGTTGCAATTTATACGACTTTGCCCCCCCCCCCCCGCCGCCTCCTCCTCACCAGTCACATGAAACATTTGAAATGTAATAATTTTTAATTATCTATACGACAATTCTGTCCTCTATTATATCGACATTTTTTGGATGTACCAATTTTCACAATTTTTCTTTTGGGCAATTTTTACGATTTTTAATTTTTTAAAATTTTTGTCACTTTGGAAATTGCACTTCTTTTGTTCAACTTTGAATCTGATTTCTGATTTCAGCCCTCTCATAAAGTTTGAAATTTTGTAAATTTTATGAAATTTTTAATGTTCTTGTATGTCCCAATTTTTACATCGACGAGAAATTGCAAATTTGTTGCAATTTATACGACTTTGCCCCCCCCCCCTCCAAATCACATGAATCATTTAATTATAATTTTCATTATATATACGAAAATTCTGTCCCTCATTATTTCGAATTTTTTTGGATTTGGATTTTCACAATTTTTGTGTAATTTTCCTTTTGGTCAATTTTCAAGATTTTTTGTATTTTAAAATAATTTTGACACTTTGGACGTTGCACGTTTTTTATTCAATTTTGAATTTCATTTAATTACAATTGCAGCCTTTCCATAACCGAAATTAAATTAAAAATTTTAAATGTTTTTGTGCATTCGACCATCTATCTTAAGTTATGTACGGGTTATTTGACCCCCCCCCCCAACCATATCGGGGTTCTTTTTTTCTAAATGCAGTTCATTTTTAAAGTTTGGAATGTTTTCTGTTGACGATTTATTACTTACTTAAAATAATTTTAATTTTTTTAGAATTTCAGACATTTTGGGAAGTTGGCATTTTTGACAATGTTTGTGTGTTTTTTGAATGTTCGGTATCCGAACATTTTGATAATATTTATTTTGTTGCATTTGGGACAATTTTATCACAATTTTACACAAAAATCTTTAACTGAATCGATTCTGATTTTCGATAATACTTGCCACTGTTTTCATACAAATTTGATAAATCTTGAAATGTTCACCAATGAGGCAAAAATATTTGAAAATGAAAATTTTTCCGTTTCTAATTTCGTACCAGTTTCTTTCATTTCAAATCATTAATTTTTTGTATTGGACTTTATTTTTTATTATATATTTGTTAAGTCACAAATTGTTGACGTGCCAAAAATGGGAAAGCCAGAGGTCGATAACCTTTGCAAATTCCCCATTGCACTCCACTTTTCCGCCGGAGCGTATATCAAATTGCGCAAAAACGCACCAGCAAACCGTATAATGCGCGCAACGGATACTTCAAAATACACACAATTAATCTCTTTCGGGGGTTGTTTATCGGACGCGGCGCCGCCGAGTGGCCGCTACGTCACTTTTATTAAATTGTAACAACAAACGCGCGATTTATCATGGCGTTTCATAGACGCGAACCCCGCTCTTTTTTCAATTTAAAACGTTCCAGTTATCTATTATCCTGTCTTAGAGGGCGCATCCGCGGCTCCATACTTCCATTATTCCTCGTCCTATTACACCGGAGACGGCTTATAATCGCGCGCCAGACGACGAAAAGGGATTTCTTACCAGGTAATGCAAGTTTAATTCCACCGCAACGACTAAAGACACCGAGATGATACTAATTACTTGGTTACGTTTCGAGTGGTAATCAAGTATGTTAGTGTAGTCGTCAATGATGTTATTTGTGGTAGTCTGATGATTGGGTAATCATCAATAGCGATAAAAAATATATAAATCGAAGTCGTAATGTCAACGAATGCACGAAAGTAATTCCGGCGTTCCGATCGATATCATGAATTATCAGAAGTGGCCCGGGTGAACATGCATAATTAATACGATACAGGTGCGTTGCGTACGACAGCGCCGGCCACGTAACATATGTGCGCGACGAGGGCGCCACTAAAACATCAATTTTCGATATAACAACCGGGGGGCACACGGGAAGCGACATAAATAACGAGGACATACGATCCAATGAAGTGCACGACGGAACCGCGCATCTTTCACCCTCTCGTTCGCCCGCCGGATCGATCCTCTCGCAAGAGGATCGGATTAAGATGCGGTTTTTTTATTTACGTTTGCCGAGCTGTTCGGCGGCGCGGATTTATTTTGACGGTGGGCGTTCGCGTACGTCGCTGTCGAATTGGGCGGCCGCGGAAAATCGCCGCGTTTAGGTTCGGTCTCGCTCCGGAGTACGTGCGTTTATCTCCGGTGTGTAATTTGTAACCGGACGGATTCGCTTCGTCGAAGGATATAAACAAGGTGGCGTTGTAACCGAGAAAAGAGTTGTTGCCGGTGTGCGCGCCCAGTCGTGGTCGATTATAAAGGGGCTTGGATGAAAATGTTTTGTATTATTTCTGGGCAAATTTATTAGGCTACTGGGTTTATTTTGTAATCTTGGATTTCGTTTATGTCCCTGGGGTACATTTAATTTTTGTCATCGGTATTTTAAAAAATATTGTCTAAATATAATTTAGGACAAAATTATAAAAATTTTAACTAAAATATAAAAATAAATATAAACGAAAAAACTGACCAGGTGACTCTACTTATTCTTATTCCCCATTGTTAAAGTTAGGTATCAGAAATCAACAGTAGATCAAGTAGGTAATAAATGGGGCAAACATAAAAAAAAATCCACAAAAAATAATAAATGTTGACCAAAGGAACGACCAAACGATGATGGAATGGATTAAAGGAAAGCATGCGAATGATAAATACGAAGACTAACATGCACTAATAAGATGAGGAAAAAGAAGAAATTGTGTTAGAGTTGGTACATGGAATATACGAAAATTACTATTTGCTGACAATGACGAAGAATGTCGTCGCTAGGTCGATTATACAGGAGGCGAGTTGCAGTGGGCAGGGCGAAATTAGGAAAAAGGACTACAATTGTATTACGTTGGATAAAATAAGTGGAAAATCCAACCCAACCCAATCCAACGCAATCTAACCCAATCCAACCCAATCCAACCAAATCCAACCCAATCCAACCCAAGTCAAGCTAACCAATCCAAACTTTGAACAATAAATTGTGTTTTCGCTATAATTTGTAACAGAATCTCGTTATCAACAATTCGTTCTTTTTCTCGGCAATTTCAATTGGCTAATGAATTATCGGACAAGGATTTTCACTGAAAGAAAAATACGTCTGCGAGGAAAACATTCCACTCCATCTCGGATTATAGTAAACAAACGCTGGGGATATTAAGACAGCTGTTGCGGTAACTTTAGGATTATTATTCGTTAGAGCTATTTGCTGAACTATACGACATCTAGTTAATGATCACTCAAAGCAATTTTCTTATCATTGCTAACCACTGGGACTGAAGTGACAATCTCGAACCTTAATGATTGGGAGCTAATAAAATTCAACGAACAAGATAACAATGATAGAAAATATGAGACATGAAAAAATACCTAAGTTAACAAAGCGTGGTTTGATTTTCGAGATGTGGTATTGCAGGAGACAGGGCAGGAAAAGATGGCAATAGAGGCTGGCAGACGGGTAGTTAGATATGAGCTGGGGAAGTGGTTGGAGGGTGAGGAGAGATTGGGGAAGATGTCTTTAAGGGAGATGGTGACGAGAGAAAAGGGAAAAGAAAAATTATCAAAATGGGAGGTGTACTGGGAGAGAGAAATCTTGGCAAGATGGAAGCAGGTAGAAGCCCAAGGTAGAGAAGGAAAAATTATGAACGCTAGGTATAATAAGAGATATATAGATATTTGCTCATGTAGGGGTAGACCAGAATATCTGAAAGGCGAAAGGCCAGGGATGGAGGAAAAATGACAGAGGGATTCAGGTGCGGAAGTAAGGAGAGAAACAACAAATATGGAGAGAGAGAAGACCAACAGGGGGACGTAAGGGAAAGGGGCAAGCACATGAGAATGTAAATAGGGAAATATAAATGTATAGAGAATGCCAATAAAGATTTTTTTATATAGCAACCACTCTGGAGAAGAAACTATAAAGCAAGATTAGAGTTCTACCAGAATTCTGTAGTAAAAAATACCAGTGAATAAGAAAATCTTAAAAAAGCTCAAAATATATTGATTACAAATTATGTCAATGAGTAGAAAATATGACGAACAACAAAGGGGTCAGTACATGAAGGAGACAGTATAATAAGAATGGACATGAAATAGAACAACAGGTGAAGTGGAATGAAATAGTCAAGTTTATTAAAAGTGCAAAAATAAGGTGGTTTTGAGATGTACTACGAATTGATAAGGTATGTCTTATAACGTCAATGATGGAATAGACACCAGTGTCTAGAAGATGAACAGGAAGACCATGAAACATATGATTGCAAGATGTAACTGCTGAAATAAAAGGGATGAATGTGAGTATTGGAGAAGCAAGGTGGATGACGAATGGGGAAGGATGTGTGAGATGGCACTGACACACAACAAGTTGTAATTGCTGGAAGATATAGATTAATGAGTTTGAAGGCAGTTTCAATTTCAATTTTCAATTTTCAGTACCCAACCCAACCCAAAGTTGGGAGCAAGTTGGGTTGGGTTGGGTTGGGTAAAACAATTAGCATGAATTAAAACGACAAGGATACAAGAAATATTGCAAGATAGCTGGGAAAGAATAAAAGAATCTTCGAAAAATCGAACTTGAAATGAGCTAAATAAAAGAAGTACGGCTCCAGTTTTGTTTCACCAAAGACTGTGAAGCTGATTTTGTCCCCAGCGGGGCAAGCACAGGTGACGTACTCTGGTGTCTCGTCAGTTGCAGAACTCTATCTAATTAAGTTTTAACTTAGTTTTTGCTCAACAGCTCAATACGTATGTATCCATGTTTGACACTTTTAAAATTTATTTCACATTTCCACACACAACCTTGCTCTTTCATAATACTTTCGCTTCTGCTTAAGACACAAGGTTTTAATAATCAAGAAGGAAAAATATGTCTCTGGTATTGGAGCTGGCAAAAATCCTATACATCCCAAGATGCACAAACGATTTCTGCATACTTAATATATTATTGCTCGAGTTAATATTATAATAATAACTTCATAAACTTTTAATAATCCAACAGCAACGAAACTTATTTAATTTAATTTTTCATAGACTCATGTCCACATGAACACTGACATAAAGAGTTTTCCCTTTTAAACTTACATATGAATATATTTTACATAACTTTAAGGTTAAAAATTGTGGAAACTCCAAAAAGTCTTCAACTTTTTTACCAGTTGATTTGGGTTGGGTTTGGTTGAGTTAAGTTGGGTTGGATTCGGTGATATATTTTGTGATGATTGCTTTAATTAGATTGGGCACAAGGTCTTCATGATTTGGTACGAACCATAATGATTTGACTATTATCACCACTAGTTGATTGGGTTGGGTTGAATTAAGTTGGGTTGGGTTCGATTGCTATCTTTGTAGTGATTCCTTCAATCAGATTGAGATTGGTACGAACCATATCATATTGATAAACCACGATGGACAAATAAGTAACATACGTCAACAGCAGCTGGTAAGAAATAACTCAGGTCAATATCTAAATTACATTTACAAAACACTTGTCACCCATAGTAATTTTTTTTTAAACGATAGCTCTCGTTTTAATAAATGTCAACGTAACGAATGCTATCGCCTCGAACGAAATTAAGTATTTTATTAAAAACGTGAAACACATCTAATTGTCGTTCCCGGACATCTGTACGATTAATTGTAATTTCGTATCGGAATCTCCCCCTGAATTGAAGAAACAAGAGCGTCGATCTTACACTTACATTTCGACCAAATATCACCGGAAAGCTGGGGCGGGGGACGGGGACGGGGGGAGTCACTCCCGAGCAAACTGCACCGAATTATTTAGTTTACAAACTCGATCGAGAACAATTAGCCGAAAGCTTCGCCGGCGGTATTTTTGCCGTTAACCCGGAAAAGTGGCCAGACAGATTCATAAAGTTCAATTACTTAAGCCCGAGGGAGGCGACGATCGCAATGAAATCGTACAACTATCGCCGGACAGCCCGAATCACGACCGGAGCACTCGCCGCCCTTAACATAATTTCCCCAGTGTTCCGTATTATTTTACGCTATAGCCACTCATGCGAAAAACAATTTCGCATTGTTTGTCGGCTGCAGCGAGAGTTAATTTAATCAGCGCATCGTCGATGTCGGTTAATGGGCGATGTTTTGTGTGTGTGGTTTTTCTGTGATGCAGTTTTGCGGCTTTGTTTGTGTTTCACTTCGTTCTTTGTAGCTGTGTCCGTTGCATACGTAATTATTTCAGATTTGAATAAAGCAGATCCTAAGGCCTCATCAGTGGAGTGGTCGTGTGCTACAATTTATGTTAAGGTGATAGTTTTACTGAAACGACCATTTTCATCACCCTATTGAATTTTCAGGCTCGTATTAAGTGTCACTCTTTTACTTTGTATATTGTATCAAAAATGTTGTAGAAAATTATTGCACTTTGCTGTGACTAAGATATTTTTATTAACTTGTGGATTTTAAATAGCGCAACAATTGTTCTGTGACAATAGTTTATCGGGTGAATGAATAAAAAATATCACTGTTTTTCATTGGTGATGTGATTGTGTTTACGTTCGATACGTTGTTCATCCTCTAGTGAAGAAACTTTGACTGTTTCTTCAACATTTTTTATTTTTTATCCCCCACATCACGTTTATCACTTTGCGCAAGATGTCGCAAGGCAGGGGCCCGAACTCTCCCCCATTAACGGAATTGAATTTTTTCGCTACGCGCCTCACGTTGATTATCATCAACGCTCCGAACGACACTTGTCACCAATTAATTAAGCTAATTGCCGCGTCAATAATTCAGCTCCCCTTTCTCTTCCACCCGAACGTCGAAACCTGTAATCATTCGGAACGAGCGACCCTACTAAAATATGGAACGCGCGGTGAGATGGGATCGTGGGATTCGCCGGGAAACGCAAACCCTCCGTGACCGAATTAGCGCAATCACGTCATCCGTCCGAAATGCTCCGCGAGACAGACAACGCCAAGTCGCACTACGTACATACGGGCAAACGTTCAATCGTCGTCGAGTGCGCCCAAGTGCGCCGCGGCTTGATTTTCGATGAAAACGACCGACCGATCGAAGGCGGCGGCGTTAACGACCCGTCGCGAACCGGGGCGATTCCTGGTGCTTTCTTTTGCGAATTTACTTAATGTTCAATCATCAATTTTTCACGGTCCGAGGGGCGCCGCCGGAGCCCTGCCAAACTGACCGTGGTTCCGTTTTGTTATTTTTCAATTTATTCTCGCATTAGGGCGGGCGAATATTTCTCGGGTTGGTTTTAGGCGGCGCGGCGGCGTCACGTACACAAATCGAGTACCAGAAAATAACGCCATTAATCATCCGCCGAAGGACATTTGCTCCGGTGGAAAATCCGCCGTTAAAAAATTGTAAAATTTCCACGAATCCATTTCATTTATTAGACGACACCGTAAACTGTTGGAATGATATTGTTAACAACCACCATTTACATTTAAGCAGATCGGAAGAACGCGTTATGTTACAACGCGGTTTGATTCGATAATAAAAAAAGTTTCATTAGTTCGTTTTACGGTTAGTTGTAAAGGTTTACAACTCGAGGAAAAAGTATCTTGTGGTTGCCGTAGCTTCGAATGGTTTACATATTTAATTTTTTTAATCAACCACAACTACAACTTAAATGCCGATCGCGTCGTAAATGTCGATGAAAAAGAAAACTGTAAACATTTTACTTTCATCCCTTTCGTTCCCCCCATGGAACTAACATTGTTTAGAAAACTGTACGCGGTGGCAATTGAAGAAATAATTTATAGATAAAAATGGTGATAAAGGAGAAACGCAAAAGAAAGATATGATGGAAGAAAATATTCGCGAACAATGGAAAAGCTAGTGGAGAGGATTGGGGAGCGATGATTAAATGGGGAGGAGAAACAGTACAGGAATGGATGTGGATGATATGCAAGGAAGCAACGAAAGAAGAAACCATACCATTAGATTGGGAAAGGAATAATTCAAACAAGAGAGAAAACGAGAAAACACTAAGGAAACGACTACAAGGAAATATAGAAGGAGCAAGTAGCGTTCAGAGAGGCAAACGCAAGACAATATATTAAGAAACATAATGGAAAAAGGGTTGGCTAAAATTGACTAAAAATTTTTGACATTTAAGCATTTTTGATGATATTTGTGGTATTTTGAACAGCTTTATAATTTTTCTAGAATTATACGTCTTGCATTTTTTGACAAATTTGTGGTTTACATCGTCGAATTGTTTGCAAAATACACCGCAGCCCAATCCAACCCAAACCAATCACCTAATCAAAGGAAGGTGATAAAAAAATGGGAAAATAAATAACGGAACTAGGTGAAATATATTTCAAACAAGAACGAATAGACGAGGTAACAACGTTACAATACCTGTGGACGAAAATGTCAAACAGAATAAAAAAACATTCATGCATATTGAAGATATGAAGAAATAATTCTCGACCAAAGAGACGAGACGAAAAAATTTATGTAACACCAATACTACTACGTGCTGGGTGAATGTTGGCCATTGGAAAAAAAACACGAGGATAAAATTGCAGCAATGGAAATGAAAGTTGTGAAGAAGTACACCAATCACACAGTCACACCAATGAAAGACACAGTAGGAAAATAAAGATACAACGAAACAATAAATAAAAAAAACACAATGGCCTGAAGGGCTAACACTTTCTTTGCTGGGAGTAAGAGAAAAATTATAACCTCGAGCTATGAACAGAAATTAATATTTGATGTAGTTGATTAGCTTTGGATGGGGAAACTAGGAAGTTATTTAGTTACTGCTGTTTTGTCAATTGTTGACGTCCGAAAGCGGACCTGAACCAAAATCTCTTCAGCTTAAAGTCTTATGTTTGTTCTTGGGAGGTGGTCATTGGGTCTAGTTTGTTAGTGACTGGTACGGCTGGCTCGAAGGTCTTCGGCGCTGAGAATTGTCTTGTTCCAAAGCAGAAGCAACCCCTTATGGGATGGTACCCTAAACTACCTACGAGGTCATACACAATTATTGGAAAAAATGGCTTTACAAATCCAACCCAGCAAAATTATTGTAACGGCTTATTTAAAAGAAGAAAAAGAATCAGTTACTTGCATTACCTAGACGACCCAATATAAACAAAAAAAAAAAACACACCACAAGTCAAGTTTGCCGGTTTACTAATATTTCTCAATAAAGCTAAATAAGTAATAAAATGACCTGATTAAATAAATTGCGTTAATCGAGAAAAATGTCTACACCACGTGCAAACGCAGTACAACCGATTCGAACTGGGTACTCTGTCATTGTTGCCAATACTAAAGAAAAAACGACTGGAACAATAATGATACAGTGTGAGGGGTGAGCGGGGTTGGGTTTGATTGTGTCGGGTTGTGTTGGGTTGGGTTGAGATGAGTTGAATTGGGTTGGGTGAGTGACTTGAGTTGAGTTGGGTTATGTTGGGTTGGGTTGGGCGAGTCTCATTATTTTATTTCCTTTGATAACTATTGCATCGTTTTCCCGTACTCCATCATAATTGCTAACATTTTATGCAGTTGATGCTCACTACCACATATTCATGATAAGAAAATATTCTGAGATCACGTGAAAGCTTCTCCTTGCTTCACTTTTGTTCTTTCTCTTTTGTTTCCTGCATCAGTAGATTAATTATCACTGTCCATTTAAATTAGTTTTGCTTGTCCTGCATTGCATGAAATGCCATAATTGATCGTATTATGCACCGTTCGCTATGAATTATTTAAATATTAAAAATATTAATTACAATTGATTGTAAAGTAATTAACTTTTGATTGTGTGTCTTCAGCAATGATTTCCATTGTTTTCTAATCGATGCGATATCCTTCGTTTCCTCCTTTGACTTTTGATTTGCTTCTTCCATTTCCTTTATCACACCCTCATATTTTCTTCCTACTTCCAAACCCTTTCTTTGTTAACTTATCCTACTTGAGACTTTCGATTATCCATTAATTTTTTTCCTATCCCTCATCGTCATAGTTATATCGAAATATTTCAGTTACTTCGTTGAGTCGCAAACACTGACATTCAACACAACAGGGGCTGATTGACTCTATTTGCGTCTCTCGCATATTTCGTGTCTGGTATTTTTCTACTGAAATTATGTAGGGCCAATCAATTCATAATGCAAACTAGGTCGCGTGCTGGTTATTACGTCTCAATTTTGTATTCGTTTAATACATTTCATAGCCTACTTATCTTAATGAAAAATTGATTTGTAAATGTTTAGAAATTATGTGTTGGGTTGTACCTTTTTTTAGATTGAAAGCACTTCGGGCAATCCAAGGTTACCTATCCATTTATTGCCAATATCATGTGGCTTGGTGGCATTTTGACACCAAACATTTTTGCTAACTTCATTTATACAGAAATAAAACCTTGATGACGACGCAATAAACTTTAGTCTAGACTACGCCACTGACCGTGAGTAAGTCAATCGCGAGAAAGCACGTTTTTGACTCCACGTACCGAAAAAACGCCCTCGTTTCGGCGTCCGCCCTCCCGCGAGCGCGGCACGTACGAAGGTCGTCCGTAACGACACGATCTCGGTTAGCACTGACCGATAGTCGATCTCGGATCGTTTTCCAAATCGAGCACATTCTCCGCAAATCGCGGGAGCTGTGGGCCGCCGCCGCCGCCGTTCGCCCCCGTCAACCGGCGGACTCAGCACGACTTGTTTGATCGTCCGGACGACGACGCTGACACACTTTGCGCCCCCGTTTTATGAGCGAAATCTGCGACTCGATTTCGCGCAAAAAAAAAAACGAACTGCAGACGACGTTCGAGTCCGCGTTTTATTTTCAGCGAGTTCGTTCCGGTGGGTATTTTAATTGAGAAGCGACGGATTGCTTTGCGGGTCTTTTCAGTCGGGTGCGATGATACACTGCGTTTAATAAATTGAAATAATATGGACGGCAACGGTAGTTATATTATATTCTCAACGTTGTCGTTTTCGCTTTTCGCCGGCTCCTTCCAGGCATTATTCCGTTTCAACGCGTGAGGCATCCCTACGTGACTCTAAAATTGTTATTAGGTTATTATCTTTTGAATCTCCCTCTTATCCACACTTCCGTCCCCTACGGGCTCTCACCTGGTTACGCACCCGAACATATATCAAATGTGCACACTCGCGTGTAAATCCTTAAGCTCCTCGCTTCCTTGATCCCTTGTCGGCTTCCTATGAATACCCTTAACTTACGCATTTCTTCCAATTATTTTTACTTGAACGTGTGCCTCCTTTTACCTTAATTTCTCTTCCCGCTATCTATTTTAATCGCTATATAGAATTCCCAAAAAATATGAAATGTTGGATGCAAATTGCATAACAAGAAATTTGTGTTAAAAATTAATTACTATTTATTATGACATAAGCCAGTCTTATAATGCGACCACCACCATCACCAACGTCTACCATAGAAGCAAATATTTGAGAAGAACGAAGTGATTTTATTTTTCAACTTCGTCCCCTGAGAGGTTAATGCATTTTAAGATCGGTGCTGGAGTGCTAGAATGCCTTTGCAAAAAAATTCTGTATTTTGTGCCGCCAACCACTCATCACATCGTCGTCGTTCGTAAAATGGGTTTCCCAAAGGTGTTCTTCTAGTGTTGGAATCAGAACAGAGGTGAATCAAGCGGTTATTATATCAAAAATTATATCAAAAAAGTCATTTGTTAAAGTTTAACAAATATCCTTCAAAATTCATCGTAAAGTATGTCAGGTTTCTAAACAATCAACAATTGCCTTATAGACAATTCTAAAAGCAGATTGACCATCAAACATGATTTGCTACGTTTAACCCAAGTCCAGTGCTAAGTTATTTGTTAAAGCTTAACGAATATGATTAAAAATTCATTGTAAACTATGTCAGGTTTCTTAAAGACAATGTTTTATAATAATCAAATGCCTTAGAGACAATTTTAAAAACAGATTGACGATCAAACATGATTTGTAGTATATATCGTTGTAATTATATGCGTCACATACTGCTTTAAAATTACGGAGTTACGTGAGGCAAATTCCAAAGTTCATTCACCATTTTTATTTACTGACTAGGGTTCGATTTGAAATAAATGGAAACAAACGGGGCCAATACGACATGAATTTTAGGAAAAATATAAAAAACGATGATTCCATGAGGGATTCGAATTAAAAAAAGGTCGATTACTAAAATCTATGGGTTGAATTGAAAGTCAAATAAGTCCTTAAAATTAGCGATTTTTGACGAAAAATTTCGAAAAATGTCATCATTAATTTTTTTTTTTGAATTTATGTTCCACGATTTGAATTCCTAAAATTGGTGATTTTAATGAATAATTTTTTTAATTTAATTTTACTGTTTAGTTTAATTTAAAATTATAAAAATTTCTTTCTGGGAATGAAAATTGACATAAATGTCCACTTTGTTGGGTTGGGTTGGGTTGGGTTAGGTTGCCGCCATTCCATACCCTTTTGATTTTGGGTCACAGTGATAAATCCAAGTTTCGTCCACTGTAACGAATCTTTGTCAAAATGGTTAACGATTGCCAAATTGGTCTCGGTATTTTCGTACCCAACGTGCAGAGACTTTTTTGAGAAAATTTTATCAACAGTTCTTGTTTATATTTTATCTATTTTGAGAAAATTACAAGACCCACAAGAGAACTGAACTAATAGTTCGAATAAATGAAAAGATAGAGAAACGTAATTTTACATACACAAACGTCAATAAATGACACTTCGGATGGAGACAGATTTTCATTTGTCAGTCAATGCCTACTGTGTTAGGGTCAGTAAATGATGAACCGCCCTCGTACATAAATAACTGCATACATATATAGCAAAGTTTGATTAATTTTACAAATCCTTGCTCGGTACTTTTTTCCATCATGTTTCCCACCTGCTTCCATATCCCCTGGTTGTATATGCTTCTCTCCTTTACTTTCCCGAATTTTGTCCCTAATGCTTCCTCAACTTCTACAATGTTGCAAACCCACCACCAGTCTCACGTCAACATTCTTCCAATTCGGTTATCCCATCGGTTTCTTTGTCCAGCTGGTTTTCCTGTACCAGAACTTCTTCAATGCCCCCCCCCCCCCAACATCTCTCGTTAAAGTTTCCTCCAATCATCTCCTTATATTCCTTCATCAAATGCTTCCATTTATCGATTCCTTTGTTCGCAAAAACCCAACCCAAAATGTTTCAGTTCATGCCATCCCCACATATATCTTACGTTATACATCCACCATTTCCCATTCCACCACCTCTCTTTCACTTCATCATTCTTCTTTTTCATACACTTAACCCATATCAACATTACCCCGATATTAGCAATTCTTCTCCCTACCCACACCGCGCCCACTCTTTTGCAAGTCTAGGGTTTACATTTTAGCTGCGATAATTTATTCTCGTCCCCTGGCTTGTACGAGTCTCCTATAATACCTTGTTTTCTTTAAAATGGTGCTTTCACTTACTCCACATACTTCCATAACTCTTCTCTTTGCTTGTCTTTCCTTCAAACTATCTCTACGTTTCTTTATCTCTCACACCACACTAAATATATGCAATCCATTACTTCTTCAATCGATTTCGTCTATCTATTTCATTTTAATACCTGTCATCTTTGAACCCAATGATTTTCGTTTTGCTTGGACTTGTCTTCATGAATCTCTCCTATCTTCCTACCGTGGGTAACTAAAGACTACACAATCCTGACCTATGTGTGGAGAATGGTCAGCGTGGTAACGTCGTCCTGGACTTAAATTACACTGCTGGCCAATTTGATTTGTGTTATTTTTAACGCTGCAGTTCTATTGTAATAGCTTGTGCAATCTAGGTCGCGCACTATTTATATTATCGCACTCTATCGTTTGCAAAAACTAACGAGCACGTCATCGTATCACCTACATTACTTCTCCATTCTGACATTTTCGTGATACATCTTCCAGCTCCGCTGTATATACAAAGCGTATGGTAAATTCAGGCATTCGGACGATAATAGTTCGATAGGTTCGAACCTAAAGTAGTCACAACCAATAGTGAAAAATTCTACATTATGGCATTACCCCAGAGGCTGCAACTTACAGATAACGAGCAAATAATAGTTCGTGTCGTAATCGTTACGTATCCTTAAACGTAGCCCATATTAACCAACCGCTAAATATCGAATACAAATTCCACCAAAGTAAGTTATTTACGTCCGTCGCGACCTTTTAAATTACGAAGATTTGTGTGCGCCATAAATTACGCGGTCGCCTCATTAAAACCTCGAGCCGGGCATCCGAAATCAATAATAAAAGATTAATAGTTCCACGTCTGAATGCGACCGGAATAGAATGCGAATTTAAGGTAATTTAAAAAGTAATCTGGGTTAGTGGAAGACTGCCCGAGATCGGAGCGGACGCCAATTACTAGCGCCGCGCGACTGGAAGCCACACAACTACGGTAACGACTTGCACATTAAATCCCCGGCTTAAGAGTTTTCTAATGAAATGAATAATTTAAAAGCGCGCGCGCGCCGGTGATATATGACGTCGCCATCGCCGTCGCCGAAGACCCGAAAATGATATTATTGGGCCGGTGTCGTGATTTAAAATGCAAATTCGCGACGACAATTTTAAACCGGGCGATTTAACCGCAAGCGGAGTTGAAGTCGGTCGGGTTGTAATTCGAATCGCACGTCGTATGTACAATGGTGGGTGTGTGCTAAGATAGTTCGTGCTAGTTGCGAACTAACATAAAATTATAGATTTAGGGCTCCGGCGGCAATTACCGATGCAAGCCTCCACTAATTGTGGCTTGTTCTCTAATCTTATCCCGCAGTCACGTCTCCGTTGGCCTTGCCCCTTTAATGGCAATCGCTAAGACGCTAAATCGGCGTAATTCCACGACCCATTTGGAATAGGAATAAGTAAGTCGAAAAAACGATCAACCCGTAAAACATGCATCGACTTGCCCAAGGAAATTAAGAAAAAACTTAGAATGTTGTCACAATTTTTCGTTTGTTCCCACAATTTAACTTAACTTTTATCATAAATTTTGCTTACGGTGGGGTAGCTTATAGTTCGTTGAAAGTTTGAATGATGGAGACCGATCCATTAATTCGTCGCAGAGCCAGCGTTTTTAACCATTGCGTTAGTGAAGTAGGTGATATTTGTGCGTTATGGCAATCAGTGACAAGAATATCGGGTCAGATTTTTTGCTCAAACTTAGACCCAGTGCAAAGGAAGCTTTTGCAAAACTTCGGCAGGCCTGGAGTCCTGTCAAGGGCAGTTTAAGGCATTTGCAGAAGGAAGAGAGAAAGAGGAGGACAACACTTTAACAGAGAGGAAGTGGAAATGTTCAAATACCCCTACTTCCCTTCAATACTCAACGTTATATCGACAACTACTTCCGTTTCAACGGAAATTAGCTGTCATCTACTTGCAAAGACCTTTCATTTGACGTCCAACAGCACATATGTAAAACTACTTTTTATGATCGCTTCCATTTTTGACAACCATTGCTTTTCATTTCAGACAATATGTCAGATAACTACTGACTAGTCACCCTAACGGAAATGGGTGAATAGTCAGTAGTGTGTGTATGTTCATTATTACCATCCACGTCTCACTCCCGTCATTCCTAATTTTACTGACCAACCCAATCAAATCCAAGCCAACCCAACCCAACCCAACCAAACCCAACCTAATCCTATCCATCTGAACATACCCCGACCTGTCACATCTCAACACATTTCCATTTCAACCCACCCAACCTAGCCCAACCCAGTCCAGACCAACCCAACCCGACATTACGGACCACGTTTTACTAACGAGACTTTTGTCCAATTTCCTTACTCGTATTTGTTTAATTTTCCTTAAATTTGTCATTCTCTCTCAGTTCCAAACTTGGCGATATTTTTGTTTTCATTTTCTGTCAATTTGGTTCACTCTGACTGTCTCTAACAGTTAGATTATGCCAATAATATAAAACGCCCACATGATTAATTTATTTATAAGACAGGTTGTTCAAAAAGTAGAAAATTGCAAGTGAACTAATTTACTTATAAGTCATATTAACCAAAGCATTTTCATCTATGAACGAACTTAAAACGTTTTACTAAACATGTCATAGCTATTTACGAAAACCAAAGTTAGATTGTTCAAGTCGTATAAAACGGCCAGGTATTTGGTGTAAAACCTGGAAATCTTCTAGGCAATTAATTTCTTTGCAATCGAATTTATGCAAACCATGCAAAATTATAAACAAATCTTTGACACAATTATTATTCGTCCTGGCGCTGGAACTATACAACTTGGCATTTTAAATAAATTGATATAAAAGTGTCAACTTTACAACTCCCCGCTTCTGTGGCCGCATCGACGCGCGATGCCCACACAAGTCGACTAACAAGCGTTGGATGTCAGCGGGTAATTTTACGACGATATCCAATATGTCAACATTTCGTCGCGAACACGAGGCCTCCTGGAGGAATCGAGAGCGGATAAATGCGCGCAATTTCTCATCCGATCGAAAGTGGGTACGTGAAACGTCGTAAATTACCTCCGATTTATTGGAAACTGAAGTTTTTTGAAGTTGATAGACCGCGAAACATCAATACAATAACTTCCGGTTAGACAAACTTAATAAACGACTAAGAAAAGTTTGAGGTCGAGCACGACCGGACTAAGTCGAGATTTTTGTTGTTGGATGAAGTCGTTCGGGGCCCAGGTTGGGCGTAAAATTTCAAAGGACCCAAGTGTTTAACGCATACAAATCAAACAAATTTAATTATGGTTAATCGATCTTGATTGTGGTGTTGCAACTGCGCTAAATGTATTTTTATAAAATCGGTAGTTGGCGCAGTTTTATTGGGATTTGTTAATGAAATCTTGTTTTAGATTAATTTTCTTGATTTGTTGTCTACATTGATTTGGTCGGATTTATTTATAAGGTAAATTTCTTAATATTTGTTTCATAAAACACTTGGATTTTATTTAAAATTAAAACTTTTCCTTTGCATTTTTTTACGATTTTGTTCGATACAACAAATCGTAAGTGCTTGGTGAATTTACAATAAAATAATTCCATTACCTTGCTTTGCATGGCCGAGATAAAAAAAATCTTTACATCGTGAACTATTTTTAATGGCAACTGATCGATTTTAATGCGACACAAACGTCCCATTTGGCCTCAATTACATTCCGTATATCTTCGTCTCTCTCCACGAGCTTGCGTGCGTTTGTCCGAGTTGATGTGTACCATCGACGCCCTGTCGATAAAGTGCCTACGCGGGGATGAAAACCCTAACCGCTAAATTGGATGATAAAAAGCAGCGAATTGCACTGACGTTGACTTATTTAGGGTCGACGTTGCCAGTTTCCACCGGGAAACACAAAGGACGATTGTTGTTTCTCATTATAGCGGGAATAATGGTAATCAGTTTTGGATTCCTTGACGTTCTGTCGCCGGCGTTTAGGACCGACAATGCCTCATTGAATTATTAAAAGCTTATTCAATTTCGTCGGCGATTGGCAATCTCGACGTATCGATCGCCGGCGAAACTGAAATAAATGGGACGACTGGAAAATAATACCAGGAATGACGAGTGAATCGAGATGAGTGACTACGATGACTATGATTTATTATTAAATTGAAAGATGTAAAAAAAAATCTGCACACGTCTCTAATTACAGGGATTTTAACTTACTGAATGAATTAAATTCCACTGTGGATCTGGTCTTTAGCCTAATCCTCAATAAATGTTTATTTTGGTTTGTTTGATTGTTTTTTTTTTATGATTGGAAGTTTGAATCCAATTTTCAACTAGGGGGTTGGAAATTTGTCCCAATCAAACTCAACGAAATCCACCCCTATTCACGACAATATCAAATACATTGTTACATTTTTTTAAATTTAATTTTACTGTCCTGGAGAACGAAGTTGGGAAAAATTAAAAATTCCGATCCATTACTTAGTTCACCACCTTGCATTTATCTTAGTCGGAAACGTCGATCGTCGGCCAACTCACGTACGGACTAAACATATCCCGGTTCATCGTTCAATTTGCCGAAGCCCGGCGTCTTACTCGGTCTCTAATCTCGATCTTTCTCTATTAGGGAGGCGACCAGATGGGCACTGTTCGCGATTCAACCTATTGGGGGGGAGTCTGCTGTGGAATTAGAACAGGGGGTATCGACGCGGGTCGTTTACAGCCGCCATCGCCGGGTGCAGATTGCACACGACGACGACACCTCCGTCTTATTTACACGTCGGTGCCTCCGTCGACGCTAAATACAAACATAAACCTCCGTCTACGCTTTTATTTATAAGTGACAATGACAGATCCTGTTTCCCGATGAAGGATAACGTAAGATTGTGACGGTGTGCGATTGCGGTGTTTTGCGATAAATTTAATAAAAAACCTTTTACAATTACTTTGATTTGGATTATTGACGTTTTTCATTTTTAGACCACACTAACGACTCGTATTTTTTTCAACATCTTCCACCGTTGTACGATCACAATCGATTGTTTCCAAAACTTTATTACGCCTTCATGTTTCATTTTAAACTAAATTGTCTTAACAGGTAAAATTGTAGCAATACTTCAAATTATGTGTTATGCGAGTGAAGACCACACGACGAATAACTCAAATAACTGGTATAGTTTGCTTCTAGTTTTTCGAGAAAAATCACATCATACATGGCTAAATTTTTATGTTATTTGGCAAGCTTTATGAGATCGATTTTTAACTTTTGGTTACTTTAAGGGTCATTTGTTTAGGTCAGGTAAAAATGGGTATTTTTTTATTGGCGAAGTTTTGTGTATTTTGTAGTGCACGTGGTGAACTATAATAAATTTGTTAATCCTTCATTTCAATGTTTTAATTTGTACCAAAGATAATGCTAAAGGGATGAATTTTAAATCAAAGTAAATGGAGGTAGATTTCAATTTCAAGTCAAGTCAATGAGCAATGCTTAAATATAAATAAATATTTTCAAAATGATCCTAGCAGTTTTACAACTAAAAATGTTCATAATTTAATAATTTATTACCAAATTTGCCAGGCAATTTAATAATTTTCTTTGATGCCAATGTAAATGAAAAAATGAATACAGCCCAACCCAATCCAACCCAACGTTGAGACATTGGGAGCACTTTCATAATATCATTTAAAAGCGTATTATAAAAGTTTAAAAATACAAAAACTTTTTCGTTTTATTTGTTTTGAATTACAATGCTCAAAATTGTGTTAAACTTAGTCGTACTGGTCACCGAGGAACGTCGACGACCATTTTTACTTCCGTAAAAATAATTGAATAATTTATTAATTAAAATCTCCTGGTTCACTTCGCTGGTAAGTTAATGAATGAGAATAGAAATAATGTGTTAGCTCTGGGTTTTAAATAAAATTTGAAACAGATTGTAAAAATAACCAGTAATTGACACTCGATGCAATGCCTACGTTAAAATTGGAATTGAAATAACAGGAATATTATTAAAGCCATGTAAATGGTTTGTGAACTAATGAAAAACGAATAAAAAATGTTAGGTTACAAATATCGAACTGTAATGAAATTATAGAAGAGCAATTGCTTCAAAACCATTAGTTATTAGTTATTAGTTATTAGTTAGACCTTTAATTAAATCCATAAAATATAAGAGAACACGACAAGTCAAAGTCACAAGTCATGAAACAAATCCTGCTTTACAACAATTAGACTAAAACGACAAAGACGTGGACTACGTTGAATGTACTAATTATAGGGTAAAAAGGACAAATAATTTCATCATGGGGTCTGTAATTAGGAATTGTATATATGACTTGTATTTAAAGTAGAGAAAACTTGACATAGTTGGCCTAGTTTCTTTACACCTAAATCATGGGATCTCTTTTAATCAATAAGCATGGAGAATTACGGCGATATCCGGCGGATACTAGATCGGTGCATTGGACATTAGAATATTGTCCGTATCAATTGATCAATCAGTGTTTGTTTATTAGGACATTGAAATAAAGTTTGAAATTTTTTTGAAAAGTAAAACGAAGATTATAAAACCCCTTATTGGACGTTTTTAAATCGCAAATATAGCTATCTCTAAAGATAAAGACAAAGACAACAATTCTGAAAAGTTCATATTTGGAAATAATTTGAAAACGTCTACATTTGGATAAAACAAAAAAATGTCAAAACCTCCCACTGTTCAAAATGTTCAATTTTTCAAAAAACTTTGAAAGTTAAAAGAACATATAAAACGTTTAAAAATAATTGTAACTAAATCAATTTACGCAAAAAATATAAACAAAAAAAAAAGAAAAAACGTAAATTAAAAAATATTCCTGAAAATCGATAATTGTTACAAAAAAATTGAATTAGAATTTTTCACATTTGAAAGTTCCAATCAAAGATATTTCCACATTCTACCCTAATCTGAAAACTCATCGATTACACGGTATATGTACAGTGGGATGTAAAAAGTTAATATTTTTTTTACACAATGTAAATTGAAATGTTTGACATTATCATAGCAATTAGTTAATGTTTACCAAGTGACGACCAAGCTGCCATTTTGTATTGGCATAGCTGGAACACGAACCTGGCACAAAGTCTATGGCGAAATGTCCACCATCTTGAAACAAAATCGCGGTATTTTCGCTCAGGTACGCATACACTGATTAACCTGAGCATTAAAACAGGAACTGTGTAAATTGAAACATTGGGAACAATCGCCTACCCATTCATAACAACCACCACAAACCTACCACTGATTCAGAAAAACTTAGTTCGCCTCGAACTAGGGAAGATTATAAATAACATGTAAAACAAAATAATGTTAAAATAAAAGATATATGAAAGTTACAAGTTGTACAAAGGCACTGTGAATTAATAAAAATGGGTCGTTTCCGGACGGTAAAGGACCATAAAAGGTAAATCGGGTCCAATGTGATGATTATCCACGTGTTTGAGATGGCTAATGTTTAAAACTTAGTTTATAAAATTTGTCGAAATTCTTCGCATTGACTAATTAAACGAGATTTGGGTTTGAGATTATGAGCGTAGCCGATTAAAAGTTTAAAAGCATAAATGTCATAGTTCCTGGTAGCAAAATGTTTGTAAAATTCTAATTTAATGAATACCATTCGAATTTCAATGTTTGCTAATTTTGGTTAAATAACATTGTCTGGCCTGTTTCAGGATTAATTTTGAGTTATACACGAACACTTTGTAAAATCCAATTAATTGCCCCACAATTGCGATACAAAACCCAGAGATTTATAAAATTTAAAGAGTTCAAAGCGCACCTGTTTGATTGTAAATTTATATCATGTCTTAGGATAAAAATTCTATTTATAATTAAAAATTTCCATAAACTCATAAATCATCGTTATTTCCCTAATTCATTCTCTCTTCACTTTCAATTAAAATATATACGTGAAGCTATTTTAAAACCACATATTAGTATTATAATAATTACCATCGAACTAATGGCACTGTTTTAAATTTTCATTAGAATACAACAACAATTTATTGTCAACACAAGCATTAAGGTAATAGTGTGAAGTCGGAGTCTGATACGAGCACCCCTTCCTCGGCTTATAAATTCCTATTTAAATTTATTCTCATCTTAACTATATAAATATTTTAGAAAATTCGCATTAGTTATATACGAAGTTTTTTGATTAAATCTTCTCCGGCTACGTATTTAATCACCTGGCCATTTGTTGCCACTATATTTACTGCGTAATATAAATGCTTCAGCACGTTTCAAATCCAGAACTATTTTATCTAGAGACATTAGTACACACTTTTAAACAAGCACCTGATCTCATCTAAACATCAAAACAACGCAACAAAATTCTAGATCACGATCCAGATTAATTAACACAAATGATCAACGTAATTTCTTACTCGACATCGAACCGTAACGATTCCATTCACAGCTGTTTTTAAGCTCCACCAGAAATTACAATAACAAAGGAACCGAACTCTCTTAACCGACCCCCAATCTAAATCGTGCGCCATTACGGTCGGCGGACGGATTGTCCGAGCGATGTGTGTGGGGGGGGGGGGGGGGGGGGGGTCCGTCGCCGTGCGAAGCGGATCGTTTTTGTTTCGAGCGGTTCCCCGTCGCCGGAGATCATATCGAATTCCGGTTCTGTCGAGGACTTTTCATTTCCGGACGCCGAATGCAATCCCCACATGTTGGATTGCGGGCATTTTGTTCGTTTGCGTTAAACTCCGCGGCCGCCCATTGTTGGTGCGGATCGAATTCGCGCACTAAATTCGCATCATAAAACAAGGCATTTATCCGGCATTGTTGTGGCGAGCGGGAAAAATGAGAGCCGGAGCCCGCGCCGAGTTAATGATCTTTTTTCACCGACCGAACGTAAGTGTGTTTCCTGGGGGAATTTATGGCGGATCGGTTTGTTTTGCCCCGATTGGGCACTTAATTACGATGGGAAGCGATGGACGGTTTATTTTGTTTGCGTGGTTAATGTTTGTTATGTCTCCAATTAAATAGCTAGTTGTATAGAGAGGACGAAGATGAGGTGGTGATTAGTAGTTGTCGATGGTTAACATGTCAATATGAAAATAAATTTTAGGTATTATGGTGACTAGAGCTATTTCACTCTATTTTGAGCTCATCAGACCACCACCACACATACATTCGCCGAAGGTGCGTCCAGTCATATCAAGTTATATATTACCACCATCTAGACGTTAACCCACACACTGATACGTAGTAGTACTAGATTTTATTGACCGAAGATTCACCAGATCGCTCAAGATAGAGCGAACCAGCTGTCATCACCCTAACATATTCGCTAATCTTATTTTCAGCAAAGAGATCCTTAGTGCCAACGGCTACGAAGTAGTTGCTAGTCTGGACACTACCAACTTAGTCTATCGATCATCACTGCAACTACATCGCAGTATGGGTATTGACGTTAGTATGGGTATTGACGTTAGATGGCGCTAATACTCACAAACAAACTCTTGGAAACTCATGCGAGTTCAAAAACTTAATATTTACATCCCGGAGATTACGGAGAGCAAAAAGGGATGAATGACAAAAAATAATTACTCGAGTATATTTTTTTAAGTGGCGCGCAATTTAAATTATGATCAGGGCAAACAAAAACAATCGACGTTCGACGTGACGACCCCGTTTTTGTTGTTTTCCGTCCTGCAATCGAATTTTCCGACGCAGAAATCGTCGATTCTAATTAGCGTTAAATTGTAAATTTGTATTAACGTTTCGCTGTTTGAAATTCGAACAATAATTGCATTTTGACGTTTGTTTTGCGAGCAAATCGTAAATTAATGTGCGCCTGTATCGTATGTCGATGGAACGTCATTTATGCACGAAATTGTTCATTCGCATGCGGCCTTTAAGCGCTTTGTGAAAAAAACACACTCGGAACCCTTGATTGCGTCTGTCAATATTTATCCGGTTATGACAAAAAAAAAAAATTGTGTTCGGTGTGTTTGCGTGGCGTTCGTGGTAAAATGTACTATTGAGGAAAATCATTTCAGTTGCGAAGCACCCACATTTTTTCCAAAAATTTTAACCAAAGTTTCCTATTAAATTGCTGTGATATGAAATATTATTCCATTTGGTCGATCCGAAACGAAGATCGCCCAAACCGATCTCGTCGAAATTTAATTCCGCCCGGATCGCATATTTAATTTCACGCCGACGGCGGCGACGCGGAGGGCGCACAATTCGATCTCGTTGTTTCCTAATACCGACGTGTTTGCCGAGCCCCAACAGAGTCTGAGTGTCACTCACCACCCCTTTCTTTTATTTGCGCCCGATTCTTTCAGATCAAACGGAACGCTTGCTTGTCGACAGTCTAGTAAACTCCGCCGGGTCTCGGTCCGTCGACGTATATCGCATTCTGTTTGAATTCCGCGTACATCCGAAAACTAATAACGTGTGCGCGAGCCCGTACCCTGCTCAAAATTTCATGTTTGTCTGCAGAAATGAGATTTTCTCGTTTGCCGGAGGCATCGGCACTTGTTGAATGGGATCGCTTTGTGCGCGATCGGCGCGCACGGTTCGTTCGGCTAGAGCCGCGATGACTTTGACCACTTGCAGGGAGCGTCGAGATTGATCGGGTGGATGACTTACCAGTCGTTGCCGGTTTTCGCGACGTTCTGGCGTTTTCTTCCCGTTTGGTGTGGTTTCGGTTCGGCCACCATATTAACATCTGGAACAAATATAAATATAATTTAGTTACCTACAGTGTATGATAATGGAAATATCAATGAATGTTAGTGCAATTAAATTAAAAATGTAGAAACAACAAAAAATTACATCGCAACAAGTTTTTTTCAATTTTTTTGATATGTACATCGTTTTTACGTCCTAACTTATTCAATTTCATAAAAAGTGTAAGAAAGATAGAACAAAAATATTTCCAAATAAAAAAACAACAGAAATATTTAAATATTTTAATGGGAAATTTTGCAATATATATCACCATCAGTTTATCTTTTTAACGTTTGGGTTTGTGGTGCTTCGATGAAAGTCCAGTAGGGTACCTGATAATCCCAATTACATTGAATCATTGAAACGTTGGACAACTGTGGAGATAGAGAAAAGAAATGACAACTAAATTGGTGGCTTTAAATACCCAAACATAATCCCATCTTATTGTTAAATGAATTGCAGGGACGAAATATAAAAGCCCCAAAATTTTGATTGTCTAGGAAAACATTTTGCGCGAATTGGCTTGGGTTGGCTTGGGTTGGGTTGAGTTGGGTTGGGTTTAGAAAATCAAACGAGGATGACTTCTCAAGTGCAAGCTACGATTTGCCTTGAATTATTTGATAGAATTTATTTAATTTTTTTATATTTGGTTACCGTCAGCATTTATTTTTTAATTTCTGTGAAGATGGGATTGCAGCCCAGCTGGAAATCAGCTAATTGAGATTTGAAACGATGGGCAAGTAGGAAGAGAGAAAGTAATGAACTGAAATGACTGGACCGTTAAAAAAATCGGAAGGAACTCGGTGACGAAATACCACGAAGATGGAAAGCTTGGGAAAGATTTGGCTATCGATGCTTAATAATCAAAATGTCGAAAGTGTAGACGATTCGGTGCGATCTTGATGTGAATGACACTTGAAGGAAAATTTTACAAAATCGATAGTTATGCAACTGATTAGAAAATGTTAGGGGCCACACAAAATATGTCATACATGACTTCTCAGGGAAATTTGATCTAGATTTCATTTGAACTAAGTTTTCCTATCTTGTGTCTTGAGTCCTGGAAATACAAATACAGTACGTCCTGCGTACAACATTTTTTTTTAAATAGTAATAAATTATATAATTTTTTTTCAAGGAAGTATTAAATTTTGTTTTTTTGTAAAAAAAAATTTGAATAGTTCAGAAATATTGTAAATTTTCTCAATAACATTTCCAAATGACCCGTCAATGCTTTTGTTCTATGTTAACCAAAAATATTTACTTGCAAAATGTAAAACTTCAAGTTGGCTCTACTAACTTTAAACTTGAACATTTATATAGATAACATGGATATGATTAAAAATTATGAAACTAGAAAAATTCATTAGGTCTGGGATTAAAATCAAAATTAAGGCACAAATATTTAGGTAATTTCAATGTTCGGAGTAGGCACGTTTCGACTGAAATGAATACTTTAATAATTTTATTGCTTCAGGTTGGTCTCGATGTAAATTTTAATGATTCGAGTTGGGTTCGCCTCACATTTTATGCCTTTAACCAAAGAGGCTAAAATTAAGGTGAACTTATTAACCGAGTACTCCCAATTCAATCTATTCGTTGGCATAATCATTTATCAAATTGGGGAAGGATTCGCTTTAATTGTTAGAAATTTTGACCAAGTAATAAAATTTGTTGTCTTTGGTGAAAATCAAATGGACTATTAAGGCAATCCATTTCAATCAAACTTGTTAACCACTTTACAAATTTTATTGGATTGGTTGACCTCGAGTTTTCTTTACAAGCTTGACAAAATTTGAGATGAACCAATTGACTTAAATGTGCGGGGAACCCATCCTTATTGAATAAAACTTGGAACTGAGCAAAATGCAGAAAAATCTAGTAATCGAGTGAATTAGCAGTGCATTCAATTACGTTGGTTTGGGTTCGCCCCATCACAAATTCGATCGTAAACTTTATTGCCTTTTATTGTCCATGCAATAACATGTAACGGTCTTTAAGACGAACTCAAAGTCCCTAAGTCTAATTTACTTAAATATATCACATCACAAATTTGATTGAATGGGGCTCCGTTCATTTTGTTGACTTTATTCAAGAAACAACATTCGCTGCTTTTAGGCAAACGCTATCAAATTTAGAAGAATCGGATCCAATTAAATTAAATTTGTGGCGAACTAACCTAATGGAACCAAATCTTCGAGGAAGTGAACAAAATACAAAAATAGTACAGGACCAATTTGGGTTGCTCCATTACATATTTGATCAAATTGAGTTGGGTTCGCCTTTAATTAACCCAGAAACAAAGTTTGTTGACTTTAACCACGTGCAACAACATTTAAGGGGGGATCCTGCTTTAGAAGGCTCAAAAAAATTTATTGTTCAAATCTATGCCTAATATATCTAAAAATATGTATAAAAAGTTATAGCGGCTAATTCGCAATATTTTGAAAGATACAGCACTAAACACAGTGAGGTGTCGAGAAAAAAATATACGAACGCACGAACGCTCGGACAAACGAAGCGCGCGCCCCTCCCCGCAGTCACATAACACCGAACTATGTACTGAAACAAATTCAATCGGTTATTCGAAACAATAATATTTTGAATTCGTAAGAGCTATAGTACGATTATAACGAGATATTCCGTAAGTAATCGACAATTAACATTTTTCCTGATCGTAAACTTTAGAGCGCGTTTTCTCGAGTTTTCGTTTTTACGATTTTTCTAAACTGGTGGGCGTGATTGCGAGAAAACTAGACAAGCAATCAAAACGAAACAAAACTTTTCTTGGCTTCAGTAGCATTCTATTCGATTTGAACTAAAAAGATCAAAAGAGCACATTTATTTTCAAACCTGAGAAAAATCTTGAATTTCAAGATTTTGGGTTTTTTTTTAGTTCACCTAGAAGAAAATATATGAGAATTACAATTTGCTATGGTTTTTTTGTTTCAGAAAAAAATTACGGGCTACATCTTTCTCACCGATTGTAAATTGCAATTGAAAGGTGTTGCACAAATGTGCATAAAAATCGGTTCCGTTTAAATATTTTGCTCTCGACATATATTTTTTTTAATGCTCTAATATGCAATAAAATGCTCTAAAAAGTTCACTAGACTTGCTCATTTTTTTCTGCCCTAAAAAAATTCCCCCAAAAACGCTATTTTAAGGTCTCCTAAAGCAGGATCCCCCCCCCTTAAGACGAACTCGGTCTAGTTCGCTAAGATATGGTCTGAAACCTGAAAATCATGAATAGCATGGAGTATGAAAAGGCCGCAGGCACGTCAGCGTGGAGATTTGAAAATTATAGTTTTGCTACTTGGTCTACAAGAGGGGTTTACAAAAAGGTTTTTTTTTCTTTGTTTATGGTATAACAGGGAAATGTTAAGTTAATGTTACTTAAATCAGCAGGGAAAGGTCTTCTTGGAAAGCAAAAAGAAGAAAACTAACAGATTTTAATGAAAAATCTTTTACAACAGCAAAAGAATTTAGAACGAAGATCTTCTATATAGTCGTACCGAGACTGCGATGGAAGACATTCCATGAAGACATACAATACATTGACTGGGGACTATGGGTGGAAGCTCTGGGATTAGCGGCTCGGTTGTAAGTATCTTCCATAGGGCTAAGCATAGGTTCAATATGACATTTTTATGGAATGATTTCTTCTTAAGCTTTATGTTTACGTATGTTATTAACTTGTCCCAACTATGCTACCCCTAAAGGATTACTTGTCATTAATTATCATAGGAGGGTGCAAAGTAGAAAGGCGACTGCTGCGTTTTTACTATAAATTAACTTAAATCCGCAGGAACTGAATAAGGTGATTTCGAAAACGTCATATTCAATTTCGGAATGTACTAAAAATGTGAATATTTATTCAATTAAATATCCACAAAAAATTAATACGTACATGTGCGACTACACATCACGGCTGTAATTCGTTGTTGTAGATTAAAATATTCAAATGCTTTCCGAGTTAATTCGCGTACGGTCTGAAACGCGGTGCCTCGCCGAGATCCCTTTTGTGTCAATTCTCGCATCAGAACTCAGTTAATCGAAACGTCGTCATTTGTACGCAATCCCATTATAAAGTAATAGATTCTCCGTTCTGTTCGATAAAGGGCAGAAATTAACGTGGCGCTCAAAGGCAGAGAGACGCATTCGCAAATGACAACTTGGACAATGGCGGTCTAAGTAGCGCGGGGCGCGGGGGGCGCACTGGCGCGGCAGCATTTGCCATTGTTGCGGAATATCGCCCCAACACGTCAATGGCCCTCAGGACACTGCATTCTGATGTTATGATCTCGATTGAGCGCCGCAGCGACGTCATTTCAATTGTCAGCGCGCGCGAGCGAGAGGCACGAGCGACGCGACGGAGACGGCGGCGTCGCCGTCCCCGATCCGAAACGGGGCGAGCAACACGGAAATCCACTTTTCATGTGCGCGAAGTTCGCAAACAAAATGGAACTTGTTTATGCGAATATCATATTACACTTGGAACTCATTTGCATTTTACGTTTAATTGTTATAGGCGAAATTAATTGCGTTTGCTGCGCCGCGTTACTTTCGGTTGTTCGCTGAATGTTAAATACCGCGTCGCGTCGCTTCGCGTACTCGGTTATGTGTTATCAGATTAAAGAGATTTGTAAATGATTTGTTTTTAATTCTTCAAGTTTAAAAAAAAAAACGTGTTTACTCACCTGTACGTCGACGCATATTTCATAAGAACGATAGTGCTATTTCAATTAAAATCAGTTTCGTTCTTATGACATATGCGTGGGCGTACATGTAATTTATGAACAATTACGACTAAATTATCAATCAACGACATCGCTCACACTTCCCATTCGCGCGGAGCAAATACCGAAAATTGAATGGACAAATCAAGCATCGCGAAGCGCACAAGAATCCGCACGTGCGTATCTTTCCTTCGCGAAATACTTGCAAAGTGGATCGCTGTAAAAGAAATCGAGTTAGGATCGTTCGTGCAGATAAAACAGTTTTCTGTGCGGAATGCAAATGTCTTCCGATATAATAATTCCGTTCAATACGCCGTTGTCGGCGATTTACATTAGGAACGGGTGGACGAAATCTCGCGACGTTCGCGCGTTAAATTTAAATAATTCGCTGCGAGGCGGCCTTGCGGAGGGTCGCCCCCCCATCGCCGCCGTTCGTTTCAATTACAATCGTAATTTTCGGGAACCACGGGCTGGCGCCATTAATGTTTAAGCGGAGCCGACGTTCGGCCTGTATTTATGTGCGCACGAAAGAAACTAAACGCAATTATCCGTCCAGAACTAAATTTTAAATTATTAACCAGTCCGTTAATGTTTTAGCGAGTTGCTATTTGGAAACGTGTTAAATATACTAGCGTGGTTATTTATTAAGAGAAACCGTGCTCTGGTGGTTTTGTAATTCTTAATAACTGCACCATACATACTGCTGAATGTGACAACTTAGTTGTCGAAATGTACATCAAGTGTTAATAAAATAATGTGTGGTAAGGGTATGTTTTTTTTTTAAATATTTTTTAATCTTTATGTGCATCGTGGAGTAGTCAAATAAAAAAAATTCATTACAGATGTTTTTACCAAAAAAAAAAAATGCTTATAAACTTGATCAGAAACTAACTGCAAGTAAATTTTTTTTAACACAATTAATCATGGCAGTGGAATCTTTCCATTGTTTGTAGTGTTCCCCCAATAATCGAATCTCTTGATGAAATCTATTCCCTAGCTTATATCTAACATCGCTCAAGTTCTCTGGAAGATTTCTTCTTTTGCTTTCCAAGGAGATCTTCTCCTACTGACATAAATGATGGAGATATCGAGAAGTTTTGCAGTTTTAGAGTTTTACCATTAACTGTTTCCTGATCTAAAGCCCTAAATATTTCGCCCCTTAGGTATTTAAATTTTCCTCATTTCTTGGTCATTGTTTTAAACTTGTTGCTACCTTTCCAGGAATGTTAATACAGAGGAAAAACAGCATTTCGTGAACCCATCTCGTAGACCAAGTGACAAAACTATAATTTTCAAAGTGACGTGCCTGCAGTTTTCTCCATACACCATACTTTCCAGGATGCTTTCCATTTGGTTTCATCTCCTACAGATTGTGCCCAAACCCAACCCAACCCAATCCAACTTTGTATAATAGATCAGGTTGAAATTTAAGGAATTTGTAAACAGTTGCCATTCTCTAGGCTCATAAGTAACTCATTTTTCTTTCATAAAGCTACTAATGTTGCTACAAAACCAGTGAATTTTCCATATTAAAGATTAACTGTCAATTCTTTATCTCAACTAAAAACTCGTATGTCTTCACCCAATAAAATCCATTGTTGTAATTGCGAAGGTAGAACCTCAGCTTTGTCCATAAAAGCCAAGATCAGTAACTAGATTATCAAGTTCTCTTTCATCAATGTAGATGTAGCTGCGACTCGCCTTCAGAGTCTTCATCATTAGGATCTCGAGTGTTCTCCCACATATGGTGGTTTAAGTACTGGTAAGTTTGCTGGAGTTGGAACTGGGGTTGGAAGATCTGGTGGTATATTTTGATGTGCTATCTTTTCTTTCATTTTCGTATAAAAGTTTTCAGTTTTATACGAAAATAAGAATCTCGTTTTGACTAAATTATTGGTATTGGAAAAAATTAACTTATTTTGAAGATAAAGAAGTACGATAAGTAACAAAAGGAAATGGTAACTGATATATAAATATCTAAAGTTTGTTATTTTTATGTTATTGTCCATCGAACGATAAATTGGCAATCACGGATCTTGTTGCCTATTACGCTCTTTTCATTATTTTGTAAATTTAGGGAATTTTGGGATCACCTTGAAGGGTTTCGACATTAAAAGAATCATAAATGCAAAAATTATCGGAAATATTGCTGCTGTGGAAATTTTTGGATTATTTGAAAATTGAAAACTATCAAATCCGTAAAATGGACAAAAAAATACTGGAATGGAATCCAATCCAACCAAAACGAGCAAAAACATGATAAATTAACGGCAAAAAAGTTTACTCAAATGTGCACGAAATGTCAAAATAAAAATAAAATTATGATTTTTTATTTATTTAAAATTACGTGTAGTCAAGTAACCTGACGAGCGCAATTGGCAACGGAACGAGGAGTCTCTTCCAGGAACCGTCTCGGCCGCAAACGAACGACCTTGCTTAAAAAAAAACTATATAATCAAACGCCGTGCGCCACACTGAAGAACGGAGCAAAAACTACGACCTTGACCTAGAATGTACGAACGCAGTAGTCGACGAAACCAGGGGTCTCTTCCAGGAACCATCTCGGCCGCGAAAGAACGACCTTGCTTAAAAAAAAAAACATATAGTAAAACGTAAATATTTCCGGGCGAATTATCAACGAACGCTTCTCGGAAAAGCCATTAAATTGCCGCCGCCAGTACACGTCGGCGTTTCCCAAACGTTCGCGACTTTCGCATCGTTTTTATTAATTTAAATCTCCGAACGATCGCGTTTGTAAAATCAGACGTGAATTTAATTAAATAAAGAAATTAATTCGGAGGAAATTAATCGGTCGTTAAATTGATTAGTTCGCAACAAACGGCCAGCGGACGTTATTATTGGGAAGCGCTGGCATGGACAAAATTAAAAATCTTTTGCCAACGACCTTGAGTGGTCGGGCGTAATTTGCGAGGCGCTCTTCCACGAATTTTGTAGGCCGCAAGACGACCTTGTTCAAAAAAACGAATCGTAAATATATCCCGGTGAATTATCAATGACGACGACGTTTGCAATTTATGAATATTTTTTTTTTTAAATTGATTTGATTTGTTTGTAATTAATTAATTAATAATTAATGTCGTTTAATTAAAATTTTGCTTCCTGCAAAAAATACATTTATCATTGGTGATAAACTTATTATAAAATTTGTGGAAATGTTGACTGAAATTTTTGAAGTAATTGCTGACATCTGAATTTGAGTGGGGTTGGTGTGAGTTGGGTTGGGTTGGGTTTTGTTGGGTTGGGGTGAATTGGGTTGTATTGCGTTCAGTTCGGTTCAGTTAGCTTCAGTTCAGTTCAGCAATTTTTAAATCTTTGATGTTTCCATTGTTCATAATTTGGAAATTTTCGATTATTTTTTTTATAATATTGATAATTTTAACATTTTTACTTACTTTAGCTGTAGAAATTTTTTCACATTAATAATTTCTATAATTTCTGCATTTATGACCATTTCGAATATTTCACCTTTGACCTTGGCGTTTTGATTTTTTCAATTTTCATTTTTGATTATAAAATTTTTCATAATTTTAACAAATTTCAAAAAGTTGACTAAGCCGGATGTCCAGGCTTGCGACTACTTCACAGCCGCTGGCACTAAAGACCGCTTTGTTGCAAGTAAAAGAAACGAGTGTATCAAGTGCGACAAACTCTATGTCACTCATGCTTGCGTGAGTTGATCCGATGAGTTCAGATAGAGCGAAAGAACTGTCATCACCTTTATTCAATTCTTTAGAACAAATTTGAATTATTTTTTTTTGCTTATGCTTATGCGAAAAAATTATGGCATTCGTGAAAAATCAAAATATAAAAAATCGTCATAATCGTGAAAAATTGTAAAAAATCTATTAAAATCGGAAACAGCGTTATGAAATGCAAAAAAATTGAAAAAATAGAAACTGAAACATTAAAATCGATTTAAAAGCGAAAAAATATTTAAAAATTGTCAAAAATCGTTTTCGAATGTAAACCAATTGAAAGCAAATCCTCAAAAATAATTGGGTCCGTAAAAAATCGAAACACGAAAAATAAATTCTTAAAAATCACCAAAAAATATTTCAAATAGAAAATAAGAACTGAAATTCTTAAAAAACGAGACAATTTAATAAAATATATCCAACCCAAACCAACCCAAGCCAAATTGTTCTTGATTATAACAGGGTTGAAATGATATGATATGATGTGATGTGAGCTTTTTTCTTAATTTTTTAATCTATTAATGGACCTCATTTTTAGAAAAACGAGCTCTAAATTCTTAAAGAATTGATAATTTTAAAGTAGACGTAGACAAATGAAGTAAATCGATAGTCAAAATTCGTGATCTAAAATACATGGCGCAGTGATGTCGACCGAACTTTAGTGACCAAAACGCTGTCGATCGATTGAAATAAATGATTTAACGATATTTCGCAGAAACGAACTATCAAAAAATGACGAACGAAATACAAAGCTAATCATTTCATTGCACTCTCACCGAAAATACGCAAAATGTGCAATTACCACGCATTGGCTCATAAATCAATTATTCGTTTGTATTTCACCGGACGCAAGTCGTAAATTTTAGCTGCAACGAAAACCTGCACAATATCTGAGAAGGAAGTAGACATACGTACACCTATATAAGTAGGGCGTAAAGAAAGTGAAAGAGGGCGTAATTTGAAATAAAATATTATCGACCTGAAACCTGCTACCGCGATGCTTTGGTAGTTTTCTATTTAAAGTACAGAAATACTTCATCTGTTTGTTTAATATTATATAGAAACTGTACCATTTAATATTTCAAAAAAAAACCTAACCCAACCCAACTCAACCCAACCCAACCCAACTCAAGCCTTAACTTTAATAAATAAATAAAAAAAAAAATTGGAGCATGTCATAAATCATTTAATTCAATCAGCTTGCGTCCTTTATATTTCGCTCTATTTAATTGAGAGGATAAGTAATTTAATTTAATTTAATTATATATTTTATTATATTTTCTGAGAAAATGCGTTAAATGTACTGCGTCAAAGTAGCTCATAAATCATTCATTCATTTGTATCTCACCGGATGGAAAATGTAAACTTGTAAATTATTAGAACTGCCAATGAATGCTGGAAATTTTACGGCCACAGCTGTATCGCAAAGTCAAAGTGCATAACAAGAGTGGTCGTACCAGCCTAATACAAGGACACCGCTCGTTTCAGTTTGCTTCAGCAAGTTAGGCGGTGCAATAACGAAGAAATACAAAGAAGATTCGACTAAATGAAGTCCTTAACGATCTGACTTGCGACAAAAATGACAAACAAGGGTACGTAGCAATTTTCGTATTGTATACCTGTAACTTTTTTGTAAAAACATCGATAGCATTTCTGCTTACAACGTGAATTATCAACATTTAAAGTTAACGTAAAAATTTAAAAAATAATCCAGGACTCGGTCACTTAAATTTAGAATATCATCAACGTGTCTTATATCTAGTTTCAATAAATCTTTGCATAATTCAAAAATTCAGCAATTTTTTTTTTGAACACTTTGAAACTACATTATATTACAAACAACTTTAATTTCATTGGTTGTTATTTTCACATTACACTTTCACGTTCATAAATATTATATGTATATTTGTGTTGTTAATAATAATTGTTGATAATAAATTATTCCACCACACATCTGTTTATCCGCTCAACATTTCAACCAAACCACAATTACCTATTATTATTATTGCAAATACGGACGAACCTATTAGCGCGATATCGTGTTATTCAACAATCTCGAAAGTGATCGTATTACCTGCAAGTAAGCAAGCAGAGGCGGTCTTTTAATTTCGCTGTTTAAACACCACGGACTTTTGTGCAAAGAAATCTCGGGTTTGCTTTTAATCTGGGAAATGCGCTCCGGCATTATGCACGGGGAAAAGCTAACGTAACAGTTATTCCGTAATTAATAATAAGTTTCCGGGCGTTCATAATACGACGCGGATTAAAAAAAAATCATTTACCAGATATGAAACAAGGCTGTGCAATTAAGAGATTTGTGAAACGCTTAAATTTTTTTTAACAAGATCAAGACACTTTTAATTAGTCGTCAAGTTGAAGTGTATTTGGCACTTAGATCAAGTTTTTTTAATCGACATCTTCAAGATTGTTTTTAATTTTGAATTGCAAGACACGTTTTTAGAAAAGAAATTAATAATTTAGTTGATAACTTCACGTTTATCTTTTAGTACAGGCTATGGCTAACATTAAAGATATTAAATACTTCAGGTAGGCTGGTAAGTAAGTAACTATGTACAAACTTTTCCGAATCTCATACTTTGATAAACAAACGTTTCCAATAATTGAATGCTATTGATGTCTCGATAACGTATCGGCGTTAAGATATTAACACAGGAATTATTCGTGATCGTCAATATTAACTGGTTCGTTGTTCAGCATCACCCGGCGCGTGTGATTTCATTATATATAATACACAATCACCATTATTGGAAGTGCATTGTTCAACAGTTCGAGAAAATGGAATCCGTTACCCGCATTAATAATGAACCTACATTAGCAGGATTGCAAGGCTCCGTCCTGCAGGAACATATTTTACCGAAGCAGACTACGGATTAGACCGACCGCAGTTTACATTGTGAATTACAACGTTACACAATAACACGGCAGATAAACACCGGGTTGGGTTGCGTTTTAAAACAGTCGGGGCCGCTACGAATTTAATTCTCGGATCGATTTGTTTTTTATTGCTCAAATCTATGCCTAATATATCTAAGAATATGTATAAAAAGTTGTAGCGGCTAATTCGCAATATTTTGAAAGATGCAGCACTAAACACGGTGAGGTGTCGAGAAAAAAATATACGAACGCATGAACGCTCGAACAAACGAAACGCGCGCCCCTCCCCGCAGTAACATAACACCGAACTATGTACTGAAAAAAGGTCCAATCGGTCGTTCGAAACAATAATATTTTGAGTTCTTACAGCTATAGTAGGATTATAACGAGATATTCCGTAAGTAATCGAAAATTAACATTCTTCCTGATCGTAAACTTTAGAGCGCGTTTTCTCGAGTTTTCGTTTTTACGATTTTTCTAAACTGGTGGGCGTGATTGCGAGAAAACTAGACAAGCAATCAAAACGAAACAAAACTTTTGTTGGCTTCAGTAGCATTCTATTTGATTTGAACTAAAAAGATTAATGAAAAAAAAATTCTAAACAACTTTTTCAGCAAGTTGAAATGATTTTCTCTTCCTGCAAAGAGCACATTTATTTTCAAACCTGAGAAAAATCTTGAATTTCAAAATTTTGGGTATTTTTTTAGTTCGCATAGAAGAAAATATATGAGAATTACCATTTTCTTTGGTTTTTTTTTTGTTTCAGACAAAAGTTACGGGCTACATCTTTCCCACCGATTGCAAATTGCAATTGAAAGGTGTTGCACAAATGTGCATAAAAATCGGTTCCGTTTAAATATTTTTCTCTCAACATATTTTTTTTTAATGCTCAAATATGCAATAAAATGCTCTAAAAAGTAGACTTGCTCATTTTTTCTGCCCTAAAAAAATTTCCCCAAAAACGCTATTTTAAGGCCTTCTAAAGCAGGATCTCCCCTTAATTCATTCATTTGCACGCATCGAGTATCATGCGATACTTCCAATTACATTATGGGGTTTTAAGAAAATGAAGATCAAACATCGTCTTGTTACAAAAATGTCACGGAAACCATTTAATTGCGCGGACCGGAAACGTAACGGTGACCTGGTGCTACATTTGCAGTCCCTTTAATCAACGAGGCGAGCGTCTTCGGACGCACTCGCAATTGCATTTCCCGTATATCATTTACTGTCACATTTATGGCTTAACGTTAAACGAAGAGAAAGAAACATCAAACGAAACGAGATATTCTCGTTACGTTGTAAGTCATCACGAAAAATATTTGCGGGTTTCAGTTCGAAAATCGCATTATATTCACACACAGGAAATAACTGCGCAGATATTTATCCAAAAATTCCCATCAAATTGTAAATCACGTCCGCGGGTTTCCCGGACGACGGCGATGCGACGTTAAATTTGCAGTCCTTTTAATCAGCGAGGCGTCCAAAAAGAGAGAAACGCGTCGTCGGCCGCGATCGCGACGCCGACTAAGAGCGAGCGCGCATTAATTGGTGTTGTAATTAATCCTCAAGATAATTAAAGCCGGAACGCGTTGACATTTTATAAATTGCGCAAAAATGCGGCGGGCAGCTGCTGCCGCCGCTCCTGACCCGCTAGCTCGGTTCGCTGCTCGCCGTGCCACTGATATTATATGATTTAGGGGCCGCAAATGTATTGCGCTAATAAATTCCCGCGGGAACGCGTTCGTGTTTCGAAGCTAGTTTCGGACGACGTGTTGTTGTTTCCTTGGTTTTTGTGTTTTTGGTTAGTAAAAGATGGCAAATGAACAGTAATTTGATATTTTTATATAATTATTTTAATTCTGTTAAAACCTAGGTCGATTTTAAAATTACTGAAAGATGTCACAAATTGTTGTCATTTAAATGGAAATAGAAATGTTATAAGTGGACCGGATGTGGTCTGATAAAATAAGAAGATAAATAATGGTAATTTTTTTATAAAGAAATTCTACAATTAAATGTCTGAATTAAGGACGACTGTGCAACAGAAATCTTTGACTTTGATACAATTTATGATAATTGACGTTTTAAAGACTAAATTGTTAGTCGCCTTTAAAGTCAAAGATTTCTATCGCACAGTCGTCGTTAGTTATGACATTTAATTGTAGCATTTTCGTATTAAAAAAAAACCTTGGAAATATCAGAATTCAAGTAATTAATCATAATAAATGGAAATATAGTTTGGTTGGGTTACGTTGAGTTCAGTCGTCTTGATTTCAATCAACGTTTTCTTGGTTTCACGCCGTCACATTTTCCCCAATTTTTCGACGAGTTTTCGCACCGTTAACGAAATAATGCTCTTGACCGCCACTCGCGCGAAATATCAACGACCGAAGCTATTTACTCGCGAATTTTAAACACCTCTTACTACAAGGAAACTTTATTTTTCCGGCGAATAAAACACCGCATAAACCTTTACGTCGTCGCATTTAAAGGGACTTTTCTTGGGGGCTCGTTAATAAATTACGTGTTGAACGAACGACTTTGCCCGTTTCGGTGCGCGTAACGTGCGAAATGAACGAAACGAGTTCGAAAAGAATTTGCGAAATGTTATGACGTTGAAGGCGAAGTTAAAACGAAATTGATCGGGTGAGTCATGAAAAAATTGCTGCTGGCGTGTGGATAGTTGCATCAAAATTTTGATCTTGAACAGAGATTTTTCATCAATAAAAATATTGAAACGAACAAAATAATTTATTTTTGTTTTGGTTTAAATTTATTTCTAATTATCTTTGTTACTACACGTTCAGTTATTAGACATGTTGTTGATAAAAGATGCTAAATCAATGGTAGTTAGTTAGTTATAATTGAGTGGGGCGATTGTCGCCCCTCCACTGCGACCGCAAGGGTCTATTGTAGCTCACAAATAATTATAGTTCACCCTCCATACCCATTTCCAAAGTTTGAGACTTGACAAGAAGCCATGGAAAAGTCTCGATGCGAGATTTCAAAGAAAATTAACTGAACCATGAAAAACTTTTATATTTAATTGCCCCAAAAATTTTTTTGAGCACAACCCGGCCCAAAACTGTATGGTATGGTAATATGGGTTGGGTTGGTTTCACATAACCTAGATGCAAGGTGAGACAATTCGTGACGCGGCTGAATTTTATGTAGCTTCAAAAATATCTTAACGTGAGACAAGCTTAGTTTTCTAAAAACTAAGATCAATCGACGATTACCAATTTGATAACACGTTCACTGGATGACGTGGCATATTTGAATTATTAACTAGAAGAAGCTATTACTGAAGCATCAAAGGCAATGTAAAATTAATTAAATATTTTTACTTGATAATAACAATAATCACAGTGTATGAAACCAATGAAGACGAGAAGATGGGAAAAGAAGGATTTTAATTAAACTAACAGAAGAATGTTGAGGCCGGCAAGGAAAGAAGAAAGATGATAGGTGTACATGAAAATCACCAGAAGTAATGGACGAGAATTAATTGAATGTTATATATTTAATTAATTTTCGTGTTAAATAACACAAATATGTACACAAAGATATGTTATAAGCAGGGGAGAATGTTCTATAATTTATTACAAAATAATTAACAGAGTATGCAGGAAATAAATCAAAGATACAACAGCAAGACGAGGCCACGAGATATATTCGGACCACTACTTCATTACAAATGAAGATAGAGAACATAAGGACAACGATGCATAAGATTAGAGAAGTGGAAGATTCGTGGAAGATTATCGGAGAGATAAAATTAAGAGTCGCATAGCAGAGAGGGCAGGGTATAAAATCAATACAACCAAGAAACAAAAAATGTGGTGGAACGAGGAAATAACAAACTGGAGGTAAATGAAACAGGACTTGAATTCTATGTAAATGGAACGGGACGTATTTGTCCAAAACAGTGCAAAAACGGTTGATGGATGCAAGAAACTAACACGAAAGCCCATTTTTTTTCAAATAAATCTGTAGAACCTTGATGAAGTAGTAAAAAACTTCAAAGTACCAAGTAAATAGCAATTAAGTCAATGATTGATATTAAGGACAACATTCCAACTTTCCATATAAGATGTCGTGTCGTGTCGTGTGTTTCTCTCTCTCTCTCTCTCTCTCTCTCTCTCTCTCTCTCGTTTACGGTTAATAATTCTGACAACTTCTTGCATAAAAACGTTCAGGGAATATATTTCAAAATAGTGGATTTCCAAAACCTTGGAAGATAGTAGTAAGAGAAGGATGTATCACTGTATCAAAAGTAATCACACACACGACGTGTGATGGGCGATGCATTCCTTGAGCAATAAAGTTCTTGGACATCACTTTTATGTTTAATTTCATTACAATAATTTTCAAAAATATTTTTGCTTAATGAATTAATTGGCTCATGAAAAAATGAGCTTTTAACTTGAACATTTTTGTATTTGACGAGATAATGTTAGGGCCATTTACTTAATACGAGTTCATTTATTTATTATTTTTTTTTGACGTGAAAACGTTGAGGTTACTCGTTTAAGGTGACATAATCCAGATATTTGTTTAAAGTAAGCGGATTTTATAACGTTGGGGATATTCGTTTAAGGCGAGTTCATTTACAAAGACCTGGAACAATCTTTGTCCTGTGCAATTTTTATACCTGCTGTGGGTTTTTAGAATCTAAAGTAGCCTGCGATCCTCCTAGGTTCGGAACAGTTAGTACGTCATATGACGTACTAACGCCCAAAATATTAATCAATTAAATCATTGAATCATTGCTCTTAAGTTTGTTATATTTGGACAAGTTAATTTAATTTTAACATCAATCGAATCCAATCAAAGTTGATTCAACTTCGTTATATTTTAATATGCTTTTTACAACAAATATATTTAACACAACTAATTCCAAAATTTGTGCATCAATGTCAACTTTGGTTAAATTAAATGGGCGGTGTTTTCAAGTCCAATTCTTCGCAATCAAAGTTCGTTTCGAGCATTTTTCAACTTCGTTCGCTCTGGGACGGGTTCAAATAAAACTTCTGATTCAAGTTCGAAATATTTAAAGCACGCTATTGCGATTTGCGCGACCACGTAACCCAGCTCAGAGTTAACTAGCTCCTAAACATATTAATTCAATTAGTTCCTTGCATTTTAAATTTTTTTGGAGGTAAAAGAATCCATCGCATACTTGCATATTTGCACTTGCACGAATTCTTTCCATCTTTCCAAGAGAAACATTTGTGAATATTCAAGCGTTATGAAATTCCCAAAGGAACAAACTTACTGAACTTTTAGAATGGCTGTATGAATTTTATTCAGATTATTCTAATTTTATACGATTTGGAATGTTGCTGGGTTGGGTTGGGTCGAATCGGGTTGGGTTGAGTAGGGTTGGGCAATGGAAACAGCAAGAGCAAAGTCGAAATTAGACATATGAACGAAATATTGAAAGTGGCTGTGATTTGAATTAATTTAGATGGGAAATGATGATGGATTGAGATGGAATGGCGTGGTAGTGGAAAGTAAGGATAAATTAGACGGGAATGATGAGAAAAAGTTTGAAAATGACTTGGGATACTTATGAATGAGTAGTGTACGAATCTCAAAGAACCTGCAGGAAATATTTGAATTAGTAAAGGTGAGGGCATAGATCAACACAAGTTGGTCAAATAAACAATAGAGGATCAAACATAAATTTCGGCGAAAGTATCCGGTGATGATAGCTGTATCGTCGTCTAGGATTCATCGGATCACCATTACCTGAAGAACTGTCGACGACAGCGACATTTCGAAACCAAATTCACTCATACACATATACACCAGAACCAAACAAAGATTTTAATGCATTTATTTCACTTAACTATAAAACAACTTGAAAACTTTTAATAGTTATTTATGTATCAAGTATTGAAAACAAATCTTAAGCTGGTGAATCTCGATTAACGAGGCGCTAGCTGAGTCCGTAATAGCAGTTGAGTCACTTTAAATATAAATAATATAAAATTGCGTTTCAGATTTTTGTATGAATATCAAGATCAGAATATAAATAAATAACTACTAATGAACTTATTTACTTCACTGAAGTATTACTATTTTAAAGGAAAATGGAAAATTTGTCAAGAAATCATCAGTGACGTTATTGTCAAATAGTACAAGGGTTTCACGAGAGATGTAATAACCTAGAATAAACAAGGATTATTTATTTCACACAATTATCGCTGAAAGTTAATTAAAACATGTCCGCTGTATCTAAAATAATCCGAAGCTAGAGTTTAACGTAAAATAAAATACTCATGTGAGCCTTATTAGTTCCCGTACAATTTTCCTTTGCCGTATGAATTCGCCCACAGCATCGCAACAATTGTTTCACGCGAAGCGTTGTTAAGAAATTCTTACAACAATCACGTGTTGCTTATGGTCATAGCAAATGTGGATCATCCGGACCAACATCGGGCAATTGTTTAGACGTTCGACTCTTGGTGCAAAATGGACAAATCTAGTTCGTTTTAATTGAACTTGACTTGGAACCTCCGCTCTTTCTCTGGCCGAACTCTTACACGTGGACCTTCTCATCCAGATCTTTGTGTTTTTGAGGACCTATTCGTTCCCCATTGCGTGTCCATTGTCTTCCAACCTTCCTCGTTGTGTCGTGTGTCTTCGCTTTGTAGCATTTTTATTTATTTATATCTTGTCGAGGTGGTTTTGTACACTACTCAGATCTAGGTCGTTTCAGAGTTGGTCGTTTCTTACGTTTCTTAAAAGATACCGACCGTCATTTGTCGTATTATTTTGTTTTTGACCACCTTAAGTTATCGGGTGTGGACTTCTACAGATATAGACGTATGTTAAGCCCAATCTCAGAATTGTTTTGTAGATTAGGGCCTCTGTTTTAAAAATTTGTTTGTTTGACATATTAGTGGATCCAACTCTGAAGTGGCTGCCTTTATTGTTGTGCCTATTCCAGGTCATCCTGTAATCAATGGTCACTCCAAGATATTGGCTTCAAATTAATTTAATTTGTTCAAAACCAATTTACAATTGGACTCAACTTGGCATCAAAATTAAAAACTAAATTCAAATAAACGATGGTGGTGCGCAGCGATTTTGAATTAATACGAAATTGAAGAACGTTGATGAATAGGAGATGTGAGTTAAAAAATCCATGTTGATAAAGGATTTTGAAAATGCTGTCGAAAGTAACATATTTTAACAATATTTAACAGAGTTGCTCTACAATAAAAGAACAATAAAATCGAAATACGACCAGTAATGCGGCAGTAAATAAATAAACTTGGTTATTCTAACGAATGAATTTCAAATGTGGGCAGCACTATTTAGTGAACACACTCATTTACATAGCCTGTTTATTATTGTACGATATGTGTGTTCGTTGTTACCATTAATTCTGCGTCACGTTTATGCACATGTTGCCAATCCAATTTCGATGCGATAATTACTACAAACGACAAGTTCAAAAAAAATGAAAAAATTCCGCGTCTAGAGACATCACGCGTTCAATATTCCAACGTCGGCGGCAGCGGTTCGACCTCCTTTCCGTGATATGACGTTGTCACACGCAGAAACACTGGAAAATAATTTGATTTTTCGTTCAGATTCGCAATGCAAATTGCGCGGATGAAAGTGCCTTTAACGTCGGGCGCAGTTTTCGAAGGGAGATCCGTCGCATCCGCCGGCAGGTGCGGCCGCGCGTTCGACGGAACTTGTCGCACGTCGGGATCTATTAAAAGCAGCCGCGCGCGTCAGTTACCTTTCATTATCTTACACGTTTTTGGGCGAATCGGTCGCTCGATGGGATTCGGCCCGCGACGTCGGATTAGCGCGGAATTGGGTTGCACACTAAATTTAACTCCGCTTCAGTTATCGACGTGGAAATTTATGGCCGGTATGCGATCGTTCGCAATAATCGTTTTTAATAGAAAGCTAACGGTGAATTTTAATGGACGTTTCAAGTTTATAAGGATGAGGTGGTCGTTTCGTCTGCGATTTTCGGTTGCGGATTATCGGGTGCTGTTGAGAGATTTTAAGGCGAAAACACTTTTAATTTATATTTTTTATCCACAACGAAAAAAAGTTCCCAAATTCGGAGCAAGAACATGTATTTAATTTTTTTTTTTTAAATTGACAATAAATTTCAATTCGATCGAAAACCCCCTTCTTAAAAAAAATAATTTTTCAATTTTTTTTTCCAAATTTCGTAAATTATTGTGTAATTAGTATTTCATGAACTGAAATGTTGTATTTCAACTATCAAATGTAAAAGAAAATAATAAATTTCAATTTTTTTTCGACAGTCGAAAACCTGAGAATTTTCAAAGGGTACCCCCTTCTTACAAAAAAAGATCAAAATAACGCTAAAATCAAGACGAATTAAAAAAAACTAGTAACCTAATCGTCGCATATTCTTCAAATTAATAGTTTCTTGTTTGCCACACTTCGTTAATTTCGTCTGGCATTTATTCAGTCCCATTCAACTGCGGCGATTCACGCCGTAGGAATTCGAAGCACGCGCGACCAAAACAAACGGGCGCTCGCGCGACGGCCGAAATGCCCCAGCGATGCGGCGAAAACGACATCGCGACCCTCCGAGATACTGGAACATCGCAAATATAGTTTCGCGCCGCTAAATTTACTGCATCTATGCCACGGTTCTATTTGCGGCGCTTTACGCGCCGCATTCTATATTTCGCGTGAAAAATCGCCCGGTAAGCTCGATACACATCGGGCGACGCGGGCGTTTTATTTTTCCGAGCTCCGGCCGTCACTGGCGATTAATTGGATTACACGGGTTCGCGTGTTTCGAGCATTGTAACCGTATCCGGACATACATCTCAATCTTATTGCGCGAGTGGAAAATGTTGGGGTCGACTGGACGCGAGAAAAGTTTAGGTGCGTGATCGACGTGGACACGAACGACACGTGTTTGGTGATTGTTCGCCGATTTGTTTTGATGAAATTATATTTGTAACCGTATGTTACAATATACGGTTTACTGGGTGTGATATTAAGGGGGGATCCTGCTTTAGAAGGCTCAAAATTTTTTTTTATTGCTTAAATCTATGCCTAATATATCTAAGAATATGTATAAAAAGTTATAGCGGCTAATTCGCAATATTTTGAAAGATACAGCACTAAACACAGCGAGGTGTCGAGCAAAAAATATACGAACGCACGAACGCTCGGACAAACGAAGCGCGCCCCCTCCCCGCAGTTACATAACACCGAACTATGTACTGAAAAAAGTTCAATCGGTCGTTCGAAACAATAATATTTTGAATTCCTAAGAGCTATAGTACCATTATAACGAGATATTCCGTAAGTAATCGAAAATTAACATTTTTCCTGATCGTAAACTTTAGAGCGCGTTTTCTCGAGTTTTCGTTTTTACGATTTTTCTAAACTGGTGGGCGTGATTGCGAGAAAACTAGACAAGCAATCAAAACGAAACAAAATTTTTGTTAGCTTCAGTAGCATTCTATTTGATTTGAACTGAAAAGATTAATGAAAAAAAATTCTAAACAACTTTTTTAGCAAGTTGAAATGATTTTCTCTTCCTGCAAAGAGCACATTTATTTTCAAACCCGAGAAAAATCTTGAATTTCAAAATTTTGGGTTTTTTTTTAGTTCACATAGAAGAAAATATATGAGAATTACAATTTTTTTTGGTTTTTTTTGTTTCAGACAAAAATTACGAGCTACATCTTTCCCACCGATTGTAAATTGCAATTGAAAGGTGTTGCACAAATGTGCATAAAAATCGGTTCCGTTTAAATATTTTTCTCTCGAAATATTTTTTTTAATGCTAACATTAAAAATGCAATAAAATGCTCTAAAAAGTTCACTAGACTAGCTCATTTTTTTCTGTCCTAAAAAAATTCCCCAAAAACGCTATTTTAAGGCCTTCTAAAGCAGGATCCCCCTTAACGACGTGGAATTGTAGACGTGCAACAAGAACCCGCTTTGCATTTAAACGAATGTTTAGTAGACACATTGAGACACAATTTATATAGTCGTATAGTATGTCAGTGTTGTCATGACGTAACGAAGTAACGTTGAGGTATGGGCACTTCTATTAAATTGCATGTTTTCCCACCATTTTAATTTTTAACATTCGTTTCCATTATCCGCAAATGTGGTGAAGTCTACTGCTCCACGTTTGCTGTCAATTTGTTACGTCAATCAGAGACGATTAACAAAGCAGCCACAAAAAAAAACTTTCTAGAACGATGATAAACTTCTCCTACGTCAAAATGTATTACCAGCTGACATGACAACGAAACGAAAAATAGTTTGTGTAATTACGTTGCGCAACTGTAATAAATGACAACAGAAACAAAATCTTTCTGAGTGTTCTATGTATGCTGTGGCAATTGTGTGGTGCAACAACGCGCAGGCGTTATAACTCGATTTCATACCATTTAAGCTAATGGAACGGAAAACCGTTGGACAAAATGCAATTTTATCAGTCAATCCATAAACTAGGTCCCAAATCAAACAAAAGCTTAGTTCTTATCCTCGCCGCTAATAAAATCACCAAAGCAAGCCCTCTATAAAACGGATAACCTGCGCTTAGAATTACACACTTTGTCTGGACTCACACATTGACACGATTTAAAAACGCAATTTTAATCAAAAATTAATTAGGGCACGAAACGCCAAAATGGCGCGCATCGACGAAGTCGTTCCGAAACTGGAACGCCGATAAAAAGACACGTAGACGTCACCAGGACGTTACGTCGTCTATCTCCGGATGTGCAGCGTTAAACGTATCGGATGGAAGAAGAGACGAACTGAGATAGCTAGCAGTCGGGCTGTACCGGGCATCAGCAACTCAACTGTCTGATTAAAGTGGTGCACATTCAGCGCGAAATCAATACGCCGACGATCCACCCGCACACGTGTGCGCTCGCACAGTCCGTGTGCATGTGCGGAATGCGCGCTTTTTGTCCGTAAATATTCAATTCGCTCGGGCATATGCCGAACGGCCATCCGACCGGATATGTTAATTTGAATGTCGTGTTATTGATACGCGGCGCGAGATGAATTCTCCCGTAAACCGGACGGGTGTGTGCGCGAGCGTGTGTGCTATTGCACGCGCTCCGGTGGAAAAAAATAAATGCGGATTTTGGGTAGATCGATCATTTAATTTATTTATGACCGCAACCAAAGCCGGCGTAACGCCACACTCATCTATATTCGTCTGTTAACCTTGTGAGAGGCTTTATATGGAAGCTGTCGGCGGCGTCGATGTGCTACATTACTTAAAATGCAGTTGAAGTTTGGCAGAAAATAGATCGGGGTTTATGGACTTAATGATAAGCAATACTAGTTGTGTTTTTTATACTTAGGTCGAAATGTTGAATACTGCAAAAATATAATTTATTGTCCACGATTGCTTTGTGTTAATGTTGTTATATCTGGCCCATGACCAGCTCGTATCAGACTCCGACACATTTATTTTATTACATCGCAGTTGCACTAGTCTACTATTCAACCTACATCCTAAATTATGCTACATATAAATTATAGATTAATTAATTTTTTCCAAAAATTGATTTTTAAAACTCGATGCCATATTCGAATCGATAAATAAACTCAAAGTTGTTCAGAACATGACGATGAGGCGATGACTTTTTCACACTACTGGTAAGAAGTGAAAGAATAAATGAAAGGCGTAAGCTTGAGTGGACCTAATAAAATAATTGGTCCTCGAGCCACTTTATTATTACCACTGAACACGGAAAATATCCGTCATTGTGACGCATTATCTGCAAAATGCCGGTTACCGAAACTGCAATTTTCGAAGCCAACCACCGTTCGCGGAGAGAAAATTACAACACACGTTAATTTCCCATTTAAACCGGCGCCCTCCCCCGTTCGAAACGACGTCGGTAAATATTTGATCCGGTCCGGCGGCCGGGGCCAGAATGACCGGAAATCAAATCCGAAAATATTCGACGGGGCGGCGGCGACAGCACCGACGCAATCACCGTTACCGTTATTAATTATCCATTTCCGGGGGGGCGCGCGACGGCATTAAAATTCAATTCGAATCGGGCGCGCCGTGAAACTGCCACGGCTCGCCGCTATTAACGCAGCAGCGAAATTTTAAACGCGCGACCCCCGGCGACGGCCCCTCGTTCCATTAGCGAACGTGCGCGCGTTACTTCGCAATCACGGTCCGGAACTAGATGCGGACTCGTCTTGTCGCGCGTTTTGTTTGTCGGAAATTAAAGTGAAAGCAATCGGCGAATCTGATCATTCGATGATTAACGGGCGTAATTTCGTCGGGCGATTAAATGGTCGCTATGATGGCGTTAGGAGAAGTGGGATTAGGCAGAATTTGCAAACCGTTGGCGTCCGTTGAAATAACCTAAAAGTTATTACCAAAACTTCTTTATATCAAACCATATTAAAATGTTATGTATCCATTGACAATCCTGTGGCCGCGGAAATATATGATGCGATGAATAAAAATATGGGTCGATGTATAATGTATTCGCGGATAGCGAAGGAAATTGACAATCTTTTAATTGCGGGAAGCTATATTTGACAATATTAACAATAATTGTATATATTTTACACTACATGTGTAAAGTCTCAATTATTGCATTGAATAGAACAATATAAGTGTCATCAATTGTTTGTAAAGTAAAAACCGAAGAATTTAACAGGAACCTCTAGGGAACGAGGAAAATGAAATTCTACGGAGACATTGGTGATATGAAACATATCAAGAGTATCCTGATGGAGCAGAAGTGTGGGGATGGTAAAGTATAGAAAGGATACACCAAGGACAGTTAAAAAGGACACTCAACCTGGATAAGTCAACACCAGAGTACATAGTGAGGCAGGAGACATGAAACGAAAGGATGAGCGTAGAGGTGAAAATGATATCGGAGAAGAAAAGTTAAGAAAAATGAGAACAAGAGAAGCGGCATACCTAAATGGGAAGAAAGTAGAAAAACCATGTATGAAAAGGGAGGGTTATTAGTGGGAGAATTGGCAAGGATGATAAGTGAGGGGAATCAAATGGAGAGAGAGATAGAGTAGTAAAATATGAAATGCAAGGTACACCGTAAAATACAAAAGAATTAAAGCAGACGTGAGGAAGCCAATATGCTTAAGATTTTATTTATTTAATTTATTATTTCTCAAGCAATATGATCATTGATTTTTGACTATAAGGAAGAATAACATTTTCATTAAGAACAAGTCGATCGGTTCAGCTAGGTTCGGTTCAGCCAACCCGAAATTTCTTGTTTTGCTTCGGCTACAAAACCAATGGCGTACTTTTGCACTCACTCTTATTCCCCTCAAGTCAGTCCGGCCACTGACGAGTCCTATTACTAGCTTCAATTAAGCCACTCATTTAGTTTTCATATTAAGCAAAATATAATATAAAATGGAAGCAAGCAGACAAAGACAACCATTTAAGTCAATTATGTAACGAAATTTCCAATAAAAAGCTGTGTACCTGACCAGTTCTATTACTAGCTTCAATTAAGCCATTTTGTTTTCATGTTAAGCAAAATATAATACCAAATGTAAGCAAGCAGATAAAGACAAACAAAAATTGTACTAAAGAGTAACGAAATAGGAAATATGAACAGACACGAGTGAAATTAAAAAATGCAACAGATACAGAGAAAGGGCAATTTTATTTTTAAATGTAACTATTTAAAAACATTAAAAAAAATTTCAGCATATTTATATTCAACCCAAGCCAAGGCAACCCAACACAAGCCAACCGCATAATAGACTGCATAGACGTCCACAGAGGGCGCAAACGTGGCAATAACTCCCCCTATTAAAAATGTAATTTTACACATTTTTTAAATATTATTATATTAAAATATTATATTTTTTAAATCATCTTAGTTTTTAATTTTTTTCTGATTTTCTCCTGAGATAATTTAATTTTGCGATTAACTAATTAGTTCCATGCGATTCAATCGATTTGAAGCAACACAAATAGAGATGAAATAAAATAAAATGCAACGAAGCAAAGGAACGTCGTCCCAGAGAAATTATTTTGCGACTACCCCCAACGAAATTAAAGAATAACTGAATTACAACAACAAAAATCACTGGATGTGTAAAACAAATCAATTGACAGAAACAGGTCAAATCAGTCGAAATAAAAATAAAACAAATCTAAATAAATGAATGAGTATTAAACTTTTTTTTGCGTTCATGGATAACATACTACGGGTAAATTCACTTTGATGTTGCATGCTTAAACTTTCATTGTCCACTTTATCAACAGAACTTAATTTTAATTCCTCGACCTTGTGGACTTTACTTATGTTAAACTTAGTTCTTTAGGACGACAGTAAAAATAATAATTGGATACTCATGGACCTCGCTTAATTGACAGTCTACGAAAGGCAACCGCTACGAATTGCAATATCCAAATCAAAGTAATACCATAATTAGAATAATTTATACAGATCTGTGATGAACAATAAACAAATATCATTTATGTTCAATAATTTAAACAAAAAAAAATATTTGAGACACCATGGAAAATGTTTACGTCTAAATGTATTTCCATGTGCAATGACTACAATATTTCGTACTTTAAACATCCATGTATAATTAAATTTCAACAATTAATATAATTGTGATCATAGAGAGATTTTTATGATATAATGGATTAGATTAATCCATTTCATGATATGTTGCATAGAAAAGAATCAGACAGTAACATGGACCAGAGACAGAGAATCTAAGAGACATAAGAAAGTGCAAGATCTAGGCAAAAACACATTGTAAAAATTAAAAGCTCAAAACGCGTGAAAAAGTAATTACGTCGATACATAAGAAAGAAAATGAAAGGCATTGAGGAATAAAGACATTGAGGATTTAAAGACATACATCATCAGCTTAATCAAAGTTGTGATTTGGAGTATTTAGCTGCATTTACAGAACGCACAAGCATTTCGTTAGTTCACTAGAGTGTCTTGTGAATCCTCATCGGGTTCAAACATTATTTATTATTGGCACCTGTTTCGTTCTGATGAAGTTGTTCATCATACCCGCTCATTTGTTTGCTTTACTTAGCCTCACATAAATCTCTTTTTCTTCCTCACGCTTGTTCGTTATTCTTGCCCCCAGATACACAAACGCCCCTACTTCTTAAATTTCATTTTGTGTATTCACTTATAATTGTGTGTTTTCCATATTTTTGATCACACCCCAGTTCATCGTTCCATTTATATTGTACTCCATCGACGGTTATTTTTTTATATCATATTGACCTTCGTCATCTGGTCTCCAGCAATACCCATAATTTTCCACTGAACTTTCCAGTCATAGTCAGCTATATCATTCTCTATGTATATGTTGGCACTTCTCAGTTTATTCTTGTTGTTCATGATCTTTTGTTTTTTTGTGACCTGCACCATAACTATTTTTGGTTTCCTCGCCTTTTTTACTTGGTGCGTCTCTATTATTTTCACATTTATATGTAATTCTTTATACTTGTACTTGAAATAAGAGAATAAACGTCGCAAAATGTTTTGTGTATTTTACTGAAAATGTTGTGTATGCAAGTACACATGAATTTGATATCGCTGTAAAGAGAAACATATTGTCAAATGCGTTGTATGGAAACATTTAAGAAGCCATAGACGACAGGTAGCACTTTCAGCAGGATGTGTATTTTATGGGCATTTTTCCAGACTAAGATGGCCATGACACCAGCTTTCCTTTTCGGTTTGGATCCTGCAGTTTTACAGTCAATGTAACATAGGGGCTGTTTGAAATCATATCTACTCAATGCCTAGATTTCGTCATTGCTCTCTCTACTTGCAATGCACCTCTATAATTGAATTACTAATGATTATTTTTTAATGTGTCTTCTATGTTACTACGTCAGATACGACTGCTTCATTTATTTCATTATTTATTGCAAAGGGCGTACATGGACCCTATTTGGAATTAGGAGACGACCGACGTTCAAAAAGTTTAAACTCAAGAACGAAATCTCCAGGCAAATTCTGCATGTATGTAAGTTACAGTAACACAGAGGCGGGGCAATTAAAAAAAATTATGCATTTGGCCCGCGAGTTCTGCTCCAGTAAGAACTCGGACATGATCTTTCAAACGAAATAAGTCATTGACGGTGGATGGGGATGCCTCGCTCAAACCGTTTCGAGTTCATTATATCTAACCCTCGCTTCGCATTTTTCTTATTAGCGGTCATAATCAAAGGTTTAATTGGTTCGCCTCTTGGCCGCTGGCGCAGCTCGGCATGAAATTACCAACTAGCGCGAACGACGTATGCACAGATGTTTGTGCACAATCGTCGTGAATTTTATTCCCCACGCAAATTTAATAAAATATTTGCATTTCCATAAAAACGTAATATCTCGTCGTCACGAACGCGCATATTTCTTGCGTACGTACAAGATCGGTATCGAGTAAGTGTCAATGTGATAAAAGGATAGCATCTGTGCGTGCCATGAAACCAGGCACCGGGCGGCACCGGGCTAAACCCGTGGGAACGGCGGCGCTGCCATCTGCACGGGCACACGCGCTCGCCTGCCGCATAATCTATGCGGCTGAACGGCTGTACGTCTGCCGCCACCGCCGCAACTTCCTCTATCATTGCACAGTAGTTAGTCGCCAATAATCATGCTCCAACGTGATTTTATAAGGCGCATGATGGATAGCCTCTACCTGTAAACGGTACGCCGGCATGAAAAGTAATTTGCCGACCGTAAACCGCCCGCCCCTGAAACTCAATTAACTACTTTTGTGTGCAATTTAAGTTTTAAAGAGGATCTCTAAGTCGATAACTCTCGGCGCTAAGTTTCGTCCGATTATCGGGACATATCCGGGAAAAAATTGTTGCGGGGAGCGGGGCGGGGGGCGAACGGGTCCCTCGGCGTATGCAAAAGGCGTGCGAAGAAATCGTCCCAGGATGGCCCAAAGGCGATTCCGCCGTCCCTACACGAGTCCTGCATTAACGGAAGAAAGCCCGCGCCGGAGCCGACTCAAAATCCTTAATGTACTCGCGCTACGTGCTGCACGATACCATACTTAGATATATTTACCCGGATTTGCAATTCGACGTATCGGACGCGATTTATTCCGGCGCGGATGAATTCGTCCGGCGCTATTGGAACTGCTGGTCTGAGGCGGCGGATTCGTCGGAGTCGATCGATAAAGCAAATATTGTGACGTGTAAGCCAAACAGTCCATTAGTTGTTAAATTTTGTTTGGCTTCGTCGATGTGATGAAAGAATCAATTTTAATTATTTACTGGAGTTGCATAAATTGGCGCGCTTGGAACGCACTCTAAAGCTAACACAATGAATTGCTCCACAGATTTTTTTCCTACACAACATTTCTTAAAGTTTTTCATATCCGGTTTGGTGAGCAAATACTTAATAATCAGTAAACGATAAAAAAGATGTAAAATAGGATTGAATAGTTAAAAAATAAAAAATATATTTGACTAGGACTAGAATTGGTTCCATTGAAATAATCATATATATTCGTAAAGTATTTTTGTGCTTGAAGAATTGAAAACTGTTCACTTTATGCACTCGTTGCATAAATCACTATTTCACATTTTTATGTGATTTATTAGAAAAAGCATATATTGTAATTGTAGGAAAGCTATTATCTCAATAGGTAATTGAATGGTATATCGTCCTGTTTGGAGTGCGGGGGGGGGGGCATATATTCCTTTATAGTTCCTTTGAAAATCAATGAGATACAACGTTGGGTTGGGTTGGATTGGGTAGTGTTGGATTGGATTGGGCAGTGTTGGATTGTGGTTGGCTGTGTATCTACTACATACGTTGACGTGATTATCTCTCTTGCAATCGTCACACATTTAAGGCGACAAGATTTTAACTTTGGTAAGACAGACAAAATCGTGTTGATATGAACGAAAATGTAAATTAGATCAAAAAAGTTAAATTTATTACAAAGAAAGCAAAAAATATATATTTCAAAAACAGAACATTTTGGACGATTCTTGCAAATTTTATCGGATTCAATTTTCTTATATATTTATACATTTCTTGGTGATTTCAAAAATTTTAGCAATGTATGCGAGTCTATCCAGATGACAGACAAAGTAATACATTTCTATGCACATATTACAACCGAGCAGTTCAAAATTGTTTAGTATATCATTGACCAAGGCAGAGTAATTTTCTGGCCTGCAATTTCCCAGAAAGTTTTTTATAATTTCAGCAAATCATTGTTCGTTGCATTTATGAAATTATGAAATTTTCTAATCTGGGTGCCATCAAATACACCAGCTTTTAGTTTTTTAAAAATAAATCCGAAATGTTTTCTCGCATAAACCATCTTTGCCCAACATTTTAACAATTTCACCAATTTATATGAACTGGGGGCAGAATGATTTTGTTCCTAGAAGCCAGCAGTTTATAATATTATGCTTATCTACTTCTCATGTCTTTCTTCATGGCCACTCTCTACTTAACCAATGATCTGCTGTCCCACAAGCACAAAAAAACGAACCCAACTGGCTGTGAATGACATATGTGCACCAAGCTCAGCTTACGACAAATTGAACGTTGATCGTAGTTAAAATTTAAAAAAAATCAACAAAAATTGCAACCCAACCCAATCCAACCCAACCCAACCTACCCCAACCCAACCCAACCCAACTCAACCCAACCCAACCCAACCCAACCCGACCCAACCGAACCCAACCCAGCACACCAATCTATGAACAACGATGAATTAATATATATATATTTTTAAATACATGTCAAGATTGACAGACAAATGTAAACATTACCGACGGAGTAATCAATCTTACACCTAATTGTTTGTATGAGCGAACCGTTCACCTCCAACGATCCATCCGACAAAACAACACTCTTACTACAAATCTTCCTCGACTTATAGAAGGGCCCAAAAAAGAACCACTACCAAACACCCAGTGTCAAGATATAAAAAAATCAGAGCAAGCAATTTCACAAAAAAAACCTTTTTTTCAATATCATGGGATTGGGTTTGGGTTTTCATAGGAGGCTACGAATTTTCAAGATCTTCGATTGCAATTAGAAATGAATGCACCTTCACGTCAATCCAGTTTAGCGTAAACTTATTGGGGGAAAAAAGGGATGGAAGAAAAATTTAATTTTTTCATTTTCATTTTTCATCGTGCTCTTTTGCTTTCTATTTCATAAACTGCCCAAGTAGCCGGTTTATGGATGGGGTTAGGTTTTACAAATGTTTGCATTTAAGTTCAGGTGAGAAACAACGAAGAAGTCATTGAAAAAAATCAAATCACTCGATGCTATGAAGATCTACGAACCAATATGCTTCAGAACTTCAAACCAAATTGAAGCTAATAATTTCACAACAGAATTGTTACCAAGTCTATAGACTGGGTAGGGTATTTTTAATTGGATTTTAAATTCAGATTAGAAACTATGAAGTTATTGTTGCCAACCCAACTCAAAAGACCCTAAGCGACTATGTGCTAAGATCCTAAAATTATAATATTTTTTTGTTGGATGTTTAAGGTGATTGTGCGATAAGACATTATTATTGTTATTGTTATTATTATTATATAATTAAATTTATTTATCTATCACAATTGAGAACATTTGCGATTCAATTTAATTCGTAAATATTCTGAAATGAAACTAAAAAAAAATGGTTTTTTATTTGAAATTAACATCACATGCCAGTGAGATTTGTGAATTTATTTTTATTTTACAATTTATCCATTTTTTTTAAATTTTATTTGCATTTGTTTGTTTGTTGCGTTTTCATTCGACTGTGTGTAGAAGCTCAGCTTGGACCTGTCTGAGTATCCCATGGGCTGAAGGTCGAATATGACAGTTTTCACAAAAGGAACTATGCTAGCTATATTTGTCTCTTAGTTAATTCTTGCTTCAATGTAAATAAGTTTGACTAGTAGGAAATAAAAAAGTTTAATTTCCTAAAGGTAGGGGGAACATCAGTAAAATGTTTTTAATGGATTTTTATCATTTAGTACATTGATATGAATATAATTTTATTGCTATGTTTCTAATGTGGTGCGAAGTGGCTAACGAACGTGCAGTTTGATATAAACGTAGGCACTATCTAAGTGCATATGCGGTCAATCACAAGGAATTGTGGGTTCTATTTTTGTCTCTTGTAATACAACCCATGGCATTAATTCAAAAAAGCGCCTAGCAATATAAATTTAAGCGATGACTACCTCAACGGTATTTCGTTGAGCTACGAAGACACTGTCATTTCACACGACAAAGCATAATTGTCTCTAACCCTCTTTCTTTTTGGTACTGTGCATGTTTGTTGTTGCGTTCTAATTTATGTGCGCTAAGTACTACTTCCTTATTTTTTAACCACTTGTACATATGCCGTACTTACTACTACACTGTATGTTAAGGTGTGCGTTCAACAACGTTTGGTTTCATTGCACTCGTACTCGCTGTCTTAATTTTGATGCGTTTCATATTTGTATCTGAAATCTTTGATGTGATCATCATCCGAGTTCAACACCGCATGATACAATTTTTAAACACAATTGTTTATTTATTCTACGATTGTTATTAACTAAGCAACTCGGTTATTATAAACGGTAGAAATTTAATCTCCAATACGTGGGTTTTCTTTATGTACTGTTGTACATTTGTTTTAGTCCCATCACGAGTTGAACCAACGCCCGAAATTCAAAACAATTTTTCAACCACCGTTCATAAATTTATCTAAGACCAAGCGTCCCTACTCGACCGGATTTTAAACTGCGAGCTTGCACGCCGCTTATGACCGCTTAATGTACCGCAAAATGGCTGCTTTATCGTGCAGATGATTTTCAATTTTCGATTCACACGATTTTCGCTTCGCCAGCACTTGTCCTTGCGATACATTTAACACATTGTGATATATGCGATGCGCCGGGAACTTTGCCGGATCGGCGCCGGCGCCCGCCGCGCTCACATATTAATGCCGCACAATAACAATTAATAATTGATACGTTGTATTTGCGGAGCGTGAGACGAACACCGGGCAACGTGAAGTCGCGACCTTTTTGTTTCAACCGAACCGACGATGTCTGTCGCAGCACGAACGTTTTTGGCAACAAATTTTATTTATCGACGGCGCATCCGCAACGCCCGGTAATGTTTACCGCGTCCGATTGCTCGTCGCTCATAGTTCTCGGGAAGGTACTGCTGTGAGCCCTAATTTCGTGCATCCGGGTCGCGGGTCTCTTGGCACACGACACTTTTTGTTTCGACAAGTATTTGTTGATGATGTGCGATGGCATATCCGTCACGTTTTCGTCCAACTACGATATCTCTGTCCATCTCGAATCTATCTAACAGAGTGTCGTGTATGAGATTCATAAAGCTGCCACAAGTGCCAGAAATAAATCTAATCGAATAATAGCATTGCTGTTCCACGGATAAGGAATGTTCCAGGGCAGCACCCGCAAATCTTCAATAAATATCGAATAAGAAACAAACAGAAAATTATTTTAAGATTTTTCATTTAGTTGGACTTAATTTGAAACGATTTCATATCATATTGAAAGTGAACCATATATATAATTCGCTCCACTTAAGGGGGGATCCTGCTTTAGAAGGATCAAAAAATCGATTTGTTTTTTATTGCTCAAATCTATGCCTAATATATCTAAGAATATGTATAAAAAGTTATGGCGGCTAATTCGCAATATTTTGAAAGATACAGCACTAAACACAGTGAGGTGTCGAGCAAACAATATACGAACGCATGAACGCTCGGACAAACGAAACGCGCGCCCCTCCCCGCAATAACATAACACCGAACTATGTACTGAAAAAAGTTCAATCGGTCGTTCGAAACAATAAAGTTTTGAGTTCGTAAGAGCTATAGTAGGATTATAACGAGATATTCCGTAAGTAATCGAAAATTAACATTTTTCCTGATCGTAAACTTTAGAGCGCGTTTTCTCGAGTTTTCGTTTTCACGATTTTTCTAAACTGGTGGGCGTGATTGCGAGAAAACTAGACAAGCAATCAAAACGAAACAAAACTTTTTTTGGCTTCAGTAGCATTCTATTCTATTTGAACAAAAAAGATTAATGAAAAAAAATTCTAAACAACTTTTTTAGCAAGTTGAAATGATTTTCTCTTCCTGCAAAGAGCACATTTATTTTCAAACCTGAGAAAAATCTTGAATTTCAAAATTTTGGGTTTTTTTTAGTTCACATAGAAGAAAATATACGAGAATTACAATTTTCTTTGGTTTTTTTTGTTTCAGACAAAAATTACGAGCTATATCTTTCCCACCGATTGTAGACTGCAATTGAAAGGTGTTGCACAAATGTGCATAAAAATCGGTTCCGTTTAAATATTTTTCTCTCGAAATATTTTTTCTTTAATGTTCAAATATGTAATAAACTGCTCTAAAAAGTTCACTAGACTGGCTCATTTTTTTCTGTCCTAAAAAAATTCCCCCAAAAACGATATTTTAAGTCCTCCTAAAGCAGGATCCCCTTAAGCTCGAGTTTTCGTATTGCGATCATATTCGTAACAACTTTAGTCCAAAACTACTCCGCAACTAAATAATTTATAAACGATGCCCCCGCAATTAATGTCGAAATATCACTGCACGCCTAAAAACCAGATAAACTCTTCGCGATACGGTTCAAAGGCTCCCCTCGCTTTGCGCCTAACGACTCCAAGAAAGAACGACGGAGCATGTAAAAACCACGTCCCAGGAAGTTAATTTGTGGCGCAACAGCTGCGCCGACCGTGCCGCCAGATTTTACGCAGTACGCCAGCTACGACTTTATGTTGTGTACCTGATTAGTTTTTTAATTTACTCGACTTAGTCCCGCAGGTAACTGGATCATCGTGGCGTCGAGTCGTAAATTCATCTGATGCGGCGACGATTTTAATTTCGATGACGTTTGATTGTGTGCGGCGGCTCCACCTGCTTGTTTGCTCACGACGAGGGGAACCGCCGCCACCCTTGTAAAAATACGTTAACCATATTGCTCGGCTTTGCCAACAACTTTTACGACATAATAAAAAAATCGCATTAAATCAACGTGTTTGCTTGTGTTCTCACATTAATAGGCTGCAACGCAAGAGTGACGTTGTTTATCGTTTTTTTTTTAACGGAATTGAGGTCGAATATATTACGTGTCCGTGTGTTTTTTATCGGCCATGATTTAAAACGATTTTTTTTAATGATCGGTATCCGTTTGATATATCGCGGCGAAGAGAGAAACTTTATTTCGAATAAATCAGAGAATTAGGACTTCTTTTTCGTCGTCGGATTTAAATCCGTGACACATGCTCCGGTTTAAGATTGAAATTCGAGATGACGTCTCGCGCGCCCCGACAAATGGCGATTGTAAATCGAACGGCGCATTGACAGCGGTCGTTCCGGGTCCGTGCACGAGTTCCGGGACCGCTACAAGCGGGTACAAGACACTCATGAATACTGATACAGTTCGACTTCCTCTCGTCGTGTTCACGTCGACTTACGACCGCGGCCCGCATCCGATTCGCGGCGAACGATATGTCGGCGTGCAGCTTCTCGGCGAAATTGCGACGGAAATCGGGTCGACGGATGGCTCGAATCGATTGCGGTCGTCTGCCCCCCTCGATTATTCTCCCGGATTACGGCGGGATGAAACCGAGAATCGGCGCGTTTAACCTGTGCGTCGCGGTTCCCTGATTTGTTGGACGAGCCGACAGGCGACATATTAACTTGTAGGCCTAGATGCTTTAGATGTTTTTTGCGAAGATTGGCGATAGCGACGGCTTGAATTTGTTGCGTTGGTAATGTCGTTCCTTGGCGTACGATGGACGTAGAGGATATGGTGGTTGCAAAGCGTATAAAATTTTGCAGGAACACTCGAAAATGTCGTAGCGAAAGAATGTGAAACATATAACATAGGACGTAATTAGGAAATAAGTTATTGTTATAATCAATTAGTTATTTTATTATATACTCAGTGACATAAACTGCACCACCTAGAAGGGGTGGGAATTTTTGGACCAAATTTGGCACAAACATTGGACTAGCCTAAGGTAACAATTGATTAAAATTTGATAAAGAAAACACTTCATCTTTTTTATTTTTCTTTAATAATGTGTTGGTCCTCCCCTATTTCTGATACACTCATTGACCCGCCTTGGCATTGATTCCAGCAGGTGATCAATGTCTTCTTGGGGTATGGTATCCCAAGCAGCCTGTACTTCATGCCGTAGAGCTTCTATTGTCAACGGTGGGTTCGGTAGATTCCTCAATCTTCTACCCATCATGCCCCACATGTGCTCAATGGGCGACAAATCGGGAGATCTTGGGGGCCAAGGCAAAAAATTAACATTGGCCTCTTCAAAGAAGTCAAGAGAAACCCTTGCTACGTGAGGTTGTGCATTATCTTGCTGGAAAAGTGGGTCTTCTAGCCGTCGAAGATATGGAAGAACATGTGATCATTTTGTCAATGTAGCGTCGGGCGGTCATACTGCCCTGAATGAAGAGCAAGGGTGACCTACTGCCGTAAGCAATAGCATCCCACACCATCAACCCCACAGTTCGGTGAACATGCCTCGCAATCGAAAAATCAGGATTGCGCCTTTCTCCACGTCTTCGTCTAACAGTCATCCGACCATCATACATTCCTAAACAAAATCGCGATTCGTCACTAAAGACAACTCGATGCCACTCCAAGTTCCATTGAAGTCTTTCCGTGCACCAGGCCAAACGTTCCTGGCGATGTTGAGCAGTGAGGGGTAGCACAAGATGTGGACGGCAAGCCAAAGGTTCTTATTCGATGATAAACTGTTCGCAAGCCTATCGGACGACCTTGTTCACCTAACCATCGATCAGCTATTGATCCAGTTGTAGAGAATCGGTCTCTCAAGGCCATTAGTCTTAAGCGGCGATCTTGACGTTCATTGGTTCGTCTTTGAGCCCCAGTGCCTCTTCTCCGACGTTCAACCCCATGTTCAGACCACGCTTGATAAACACGCATTATTGTTGAGTGGTGCCGTCCCAAACGGTTGCCGATTTCTCTAAACGAAAAACCTGCTTCTCGTAAACCAACAATCTGCCCTCGGTCAAAGTCACTCAACTGCTGGCAAACTTGAGGTCTCCTTCCTCTAGGCATCATTAAACACTTGAAACACTTTAAACTAAAGAAAAGGATCCGAAAAAGTGGAACAAATTCAAAAAATGACTCGATAATTGCTCGTCTATCACCACCTCTAAAAAATGACACAAACGTCAAAAATCACATGACTACTTGATGATTGGGTTTCAAATTTTAATCAACTATTTCCCTGGCCTAGTCCACTATTCCTGCCAAATTTGGTCCAAAAATTCCCACCCCTTCTAGGTGGTGCAGTTTATATGTCACTGAGTATATTATTATAAATATTCAACGCAGAGTGGAAGCAAGTAGACGTAGTACAAGCAGAGTCAACACCGCGTAAAAGCCTTGTCGATGCAATCACCATATGGTTAAATACAGTTTGTATACAGCAAATGCTAAAGTCTTATATTGTGATAAGGAGACCCAAAGAACAATTAAACAATGGATGGAAGACAATACGTGAATATGTCTAATAATAAAAAAAAAAAATCACCACGACTATCGAATGCCAAAATTTCCATCATTCCATATTCATTTTTATAAAATTCCGCGGCAAACTGCAATTTCGAAGCACTTTGCACTTCACCCCACCGCCGCCTATAATTCCCCCGTTCGCAGCAAAAACCGAGCTTAATCCGTCACGTCCGTTCGATAAATTCCCCGGCTTCGCCCCGCGCCCCATGAAAAAACCTCGCACTTCATAAAGACAAATCTCGGCCGATAAACTTTCATAAATTTATATCGCCCGGCCTTAGAGGAACGTACAATCCCCTTAAAAGCCGAAAACTTGATCCGGACATAAACTGCGAATGACGGACAACGTAATTGTGAATTACCGCGCGCATTCCGGGCACGTCCGCACGAGCCACTTCGGTCCCGGTTACCCCGTAAATATCGCTTTGAGCGAGCGAGATTTCCCGGCGTGTGTGTGTGTGTGTGTGTGATCGCGGTTTTTGCGATTACGTGCCGCGATTATTATCAATTTATGGCGCAATCGCCACCTTGTGAATATCTGTTTGTTTTATTCGCTTCTTGATTGAAGATTATTTACGTATTTGCATGTGTAAGTTGTTGAGATGGAGCTTGGTAATCCTGTTTTTTTTCCCTTGATTAGTGAGTCATTTTTTAAGTATGGGAATAAATGTTCATAAATAGATGTTTTCGCAGCAGTAATACTTCGATGATCTATTGGGGAAGTTTACGTTTTCGAGCTTCTTATCACTGATATTTTTACGTAAATTCTATTTCGAAAACCCGTTATAAGTTTTTGCGAGTATCACTAGTCATTCAAGATGCTCTTCTCCCAAAGTTCATTATATTTTATTTACGTTGTGTCTTTTGGGATTACTTGACGATAAATGATATTACAAAAATATTTCAAAACGTGTATTTGATAGTTTCGATAAAGTCTTCATCTGGTATTTTATCTTTAGTTTATTTATGACATTCATTTCTGGGTCTTCTAAAATTAATTGTGAAACATTAGCCGAAAATTAGTAATTAGTAATTTTTTTTATCAAATTGGAAATATGTGGAGTCCAGCGTTAAAATAAATGGAATAAATTAAAATATATACAAATTTAACATTAAACGAATTTCTAATTGCCATTGACTCACATTATCTTTTGCCATTTGTTTGTTGGTCACTAGTTGAAATTTTGGCGGTTCATTGGTTTTTCTAATCCGTGTAATAGAAATGTTTTCATTTCGATGGTGAGGTCTAAGTAGTTAATTTTGTTGTTTGTTTCTTCTTCGATAAAGAAAACACGGCCAATAAAATACACAAAACATAAAAAAAAACAAGAAAACCACGACATACGAATCGAGAACCCGGTACAATGGACACAACGATGAAAATAATTTGAACACAACAAAAAAATCAGCAAATTGAATGGAAAATCATGAAATATTTTACGAACGCAACGACATCACTTGCGAAAATGGCAAGCGTCGAAACGCGTCGTCATCAAACGAAGAAAACAGAAACCCACCAAACCAACTCCATTACATGAAACAAGAATCGAACACACCACAACTACGTTCATCTACGTTAGTTGATCTCATTGTGCAGGCTTTCAAGTTTTCAAATGTCGACCGAATTATATCCGGTAAATTCCGATTTCGAATAACGACAGAACCACCCATACTGAAAGGTGAAATGATACCATTGGGGGAGGAAGCAAAATATCTAGGGGTGACATTAGATAGAAAGCTCAACTGGTACTCCCATATGGAAAAATGACACACAAGGCTAGACAGGCACTTTGGATGTGCCGTAGAATTTTTGGAAAAACGTGGGGATTAGTCCCAAAGCAAATGTACTGGCTGTACGCGGTGGTTATTAGACCAATCATTACGTATGGCTGTATTGTCTGGTGGACGGTCTCCTCACGAAGGACAGCCAGAGTAAAACTGGCAAGCCTGCAGAGAATGGCCAGCATATCGGTAACTGGGGCGCTAAGCACCACGCCGTCAGCGGCCATAGAAGTGCTACCAGATCTTTGCATATTTTGCTGCAAAGTGAGGCCAGGAAGGCAACACATCGATTTCACAATGCCTTCATGCTGAACAGGCAGTCGACTGTCATTGAAGTGATGACATCCTGGATATGAGGGCAATGTCTACAATATACAGCTTCGGACTGCCTTACAAAGTCATGGTTCCTACTACAGACGAATGGGAGCGTAATCAAGTCGCCCTGTTACAGGCAGATTCGAGCTTGTTTACGGATGACTCTAGGACAATTGAAGAAGCAGGGGCTGGAGTGTTTTGCCGCAAACCAAGAACTGAATTAGATTTCAGGCTTGGCAAGCATCCATCGATTCAACAGGCAGAAGTCTATGCCATTGAAATGTGCTATTAAAAAGCCCTCGGCAGTACAGGACAATAATTTTTTTTTCTGACAGCAGAACAGCACTGCAAGTCATTGCTGACAATCAATGTAAGTTGATGTCGACCAGGTGCTCTCGCAATTAGGGAGAGTCAACAAGGTTAGCCTGGTCTGGATACCCGGACACGCTGGGATAGAGGGAAACGAAGCCGCCGATTCCCTGGCAAAGAGCGGGGCTAACCGAGAATTTATTGCTCTAGAACCGGCTCTTGGGATTACAAGAGCCGTGGCCAGAAGCTCGAATATGAGCTGGATGGAGCACAAGGTATCTACTGCACGTGCCAGGATACTGTTAAGCTTGGGTAGGAAATAAAGACCTGCGCACTCTGTCAGCCCTGGCTACTGGGCATAGCCGACTAAGCCATCATATGCATAGGCTGGGAGTGGCTGAGGCCACTGAGTGCAGAGTATGTTGTGAAACTGGAGAAACAGCAGAGCACGTTATGTGTGCTTGCCCGGGGACAAAATTAGGTTCACAGTCTTTCACAAAAGTGGAGCTGGGCGAACTTGACAAAATCTCTGCCCACTAAAATCCTCCTTTATTTAAAGATAATGGGAATGGAGGGTGAACTATAAATAGTTGTGAGTCACAATAGATCCTTGGGGTCGAAGTGGAGGAGCGATAAACGCCCCACTCATTATAACTAAACTAAACACCCAAACTAATAATAAATTGGCATTTAATAAATTGTCATGAAAAAATCATCAAAGTAACTTGTGCATTTTACGGACGAAGAAATTCAGTTGTACTTCGTCGTAGTATGGTTCTGCTCGATGACGAGCTAATTTGATTCCAAAGTTGATCTTTACGATCTTAATTTGATTTCAAGTTGTCATGAATTTTAAGTCAACACGTACGTTCTTGTTAAAATGTCACCACGCGTCATTGCGTGAATACTTAAAAATGTTGATGAAATTAGTACCAATATTTAAAAAATCACACATTTTGTCCAAAAACAACACAGACAACAATTTTTAATGTCCTTACTTATTGCAATTTTCAAAATTTGAATTTTTGCAAATTTATTGCATGTTTGGAGGTTTTTGCACTTTTTTCCGCTTTTGCGACAATTTTAAATTAATAACAAATGTAGGGCAAAAATTATAAAAAACAAAAAGCGACACAAAATTGTTGAAAAAACAAAATAAATTACGTTGTGCAAATATTTGGTAATTTTCTTTTCTTAGATTTTTCTAAATTTAATTTTTCAGATTTTTCTCATTATGTGCAATTTTTTTCATTGCATTGCGTTTATGAAATCGACGTTCCTAAACAATTTTAAAATAATGATACATGCAGAACGAAAATTGTGAAAAACTAATTTTGCCCAAACTGAAAGTAACGAGGAAAAATAAAGATTAATATTATGTAAAAAGGCTGGTTCTCAATTATGCATCCCAGTCCTACCCAACCCGAACCGAACCCAACCCAATCCGAACCAACCCAGGCCACTGAAATCGAAGGCAACATTTTGTGAAAGTGTTGATGATGACTGAAACCAATAAACCCAAATAGTGGTTGCAACAAAGTCGGTTCTCAATTATGAAAACCGCAAATGCGATTCGAGTCAAATCAAATGTAACTTTATTTGCGAATCAAATCAAAATTATTAATATTAGCTGATAATCAAAGTCAGGATTTGATTGTATTGCTTTCAGTTGACCATACCTTGTCACAACGAACGCAATCCAATAAATTTAAATTAAGGCTTAGATTATTTGTCTATAGTTCGTGGTTTCACAAATTATTGTTTTACTTATTGAGTTTACAATGTTGAATAAGCTAAGCATTTTATTGTACTGACACTGAGTTTTGCAAAAGAGTCCCAAGCCAACACAATTACATTCAATTTCAAGAATTCTGCAGGTGTTAAAAAACCATTTTAAGCCAACACTTGCCAATGTTATCTCCCTTTTCCTGCTGCAGTTTCGTAGTCGATACGATAAGAATATTATGATTTTTAAATCATAATCATAATCATCAGCCTTCTCTTATCAGTTAAAATTAAGCCAATCATTTCTTTTACACTCTGTATAAAAAAATTATTCCTTTCTTCAATATTTTTGTTTGAATTATCGTTTTTGTCATTATATGATTTAATCAAGATGTCGTTTTACTTTAACTCTTCCAGACACTGGCGATACTAACGCACTTTTCCTTAATTCATTTCTCCCCTTAACTTGAGACTGAACGATATATATATGACCTCGTGCACCGAAATTATGTCCATCGGCGAAAACTAAAGTTAAGGCAAGGCGGCTAGTATTTATTAATTTTAATGAAACGAATATACACACACCGTTCGAATTTACGAGCTGCAAATGAAATTTTTCAGTTACGCCGCCTGTTTGTGAGCGCGAGTCGTCCACAGACGTAGACGCCCGATTTTGAAACATAAACCTGTTTTGATGTTTCCTATTTGTTTTTGATCCAAATTCCTGAAATATCGGTCGGTAAAATTTGGAGCAGTTCTGCGCGTGAAGTAACATTTTGATTTATTGAAAATTGTGCTTCTTGGCACACGTGTTCAGGTACCACATAATTTATGTTGATATAAGGAGTCTAGATATTTAATGACTTTATTGACCCATTGAGTTATATATTTGAATTATTTGCCTTTATTCTTAATATTTGTAATTGGAACTCAACTGCGTCCACCACAACAACTGCAATGGAATCCATCATTCGTTTGTTGTGCGCGTTGCCGCAGCAACGCAATTAGACCCGTACTAATCATCCAACATAAATAAAAGCGCGATTGCCTTAATCACAACGGCCCGCCGAATAAATCACGTTAATCTGAAGAGAAGTCCCGAGCGTCGCGTCGCAGGTTGGGGGGCTCGGGTCGCCCGGTTCCCCGCCTTCAGGTGCGCCGTCGGTCGTTACCATAACAAATAAATTGCGGCGTCGGAAAATAGTAATACATTCGACTTAATATACGCACCGCTATCGCGATCGCGGGCACGGAACATTTCTTTCCTCATCGTTCCGCCGACAATGTGGAAAACCCCCGTAGAAAAATGCCATAAATAATGCCGCAATACATCGCCCCGTGTCGCTTTTAAACGTGCGCCAATTTGCATAAATATTAACGGGCTGCGGGCCCGGAACTCGCATTTATAACGTCGCACAAATAAGGCGGAAACCCCCGGCCCGACCGACGCGCCCGTCGCCGCCGGATTTTTCCGGCGAGTTTCGTGAATGGAATTTCGTCAAAAGGCAAATGTGAAAGAACGACGCACAAAAGAAGAATGTAAACTTGTACCTTGACATATTTCGCGCGAGTGGAAATTTGCGCGATTCAAACGTGTGCGTGAATTATGAGCGAAGACGAAGGGCAAACAAGAGCAAGTCGATGAAGTAAGATTAAAGTTGTTTTCTAAGGTGATCACAATTATTTCTTTGATTTTCAGCCGACATCTGGCAAGCCGTTACAGTACGCGTTTTGAATAGAAACATTAACGCCATCTCGTAGTCAATGCACTAAGCCAGTAAATGGATCAAGACATAATAATACACAACTGATTGGGTTTTAAATGAAAATCATGTTTTTCTAAAGCTGACAAAAGTAGGTGACGAAGAAATTTTTAATTGTTTAAGAACATTTATCAAATAAAATTTTTTCAGTATAATTATTTAAGACAAAAATAATTATTTGACAACGCATCAGCCGACGTGGCAAAACATAATTCCGTCGAAGCAGAAATAACTAGTACATGTTTGTTGCTAATGAACGATTAACGTAATTGACCATCGAAACAAAGGAAATATATACGTAACGCACTTTCATGGAAACAAACCGTTAATACGATTTCAAGTACAATAGACACAGAAATGATTACACTGATTATTTCGTTCGTACTTTGCAAATTATGTACGCTTATAATTGTTGCAAATTACTACGTCACGATTTATAAATAATTTATATAGCTTAAAACTTTTCTTGAATTAACAGTGGTGTGGGGGGGGGGGGGGGGGCTGAGATAATCTCGCGTTAATGCCAGACTAATTCAGATTTTGTTTCGTAACAGTCGCAGATATGTAACAGGACGAAGACACGAACAAGATTGCTATGCAAAAAACATGGTTCGAGTGAGACAGGTAATGCGTAAGCCACCGCTTCAATTTCAACAGTGACGTATTTATGCACGAAATTAAATCTGCGAAATTGCAATTGCAATTGCAATATCTCTCGTTGGTAATTAAATATAAATATTGGCAGTAATTATAATTTATTTACTATTTAAAGTATTGAACATAACGTTTTATGTAAATCGAGTACACATTTTAATAATAATCTCGAAATATTGACATTAACATCAAAGCCAGCTCAAACCACACCATAAAATTAATACAATTGTTTTCACCCAAAATTTTGCAATATTAATAAGATTTGCGAGAAAATGAAATTTTTCTTAATTGAATTACAAACAATAATTGAAATACTAACTGAACTAATTATAAATTTAAAGGTAGTCTTGAATGGGCGGATTAGTTTGTGTGGAAATATTGTCTGAATCTAGACGTGAACACCCACACACTTTTATTGCTTCGTAATTGCAGTTGTGTTTTCGACCAACTAAGCTGGTACTACAAAAACTTAAAATTACTACGCAGTTGGCAATAAAATGATCTTTATTGAAAATAAATTTAAGCGAATCTATTAAGGTTCACGGCTGTTTCGCCCTATATGCGCCCATCAGACGATCACCCATTCATGTAAATAAGACGTAAACATTGCCGATGGCTGCGCAATAATTGGAAGTTTTTAAAAAACAGCGAAGTTGGTTGAAAAGACCTCTGCAATTATATAGCAGTAAAAATACCCACACACTTTTCATTCGCGTGTAGATGGCGACAATATTCATCCAGAAACTGATTGTCACTCATGTTTGCATGATTTGATGCAATTCAGCGAATGTATGATGTCTGATGAGCCCATAGAGGGCCCAGCTGTCACCACCTCAATACATTCGCTGAGATTTATTTTCAATGGGACTCGTTTATCGAAAAAAAGTTTGTCATCGAAGCACATTTGTGAAATAAATTAACGAATTACGCATTAGTTTGAGAACATCCTCCAACTCCTGTGGTCCACTTCCACGATGTACTTCGTGCACAAACTTGTGTGTATTAATAAAGGTCAAAATAATTTACGTTTACGTTAAAAATTTTTAGGAACAGTTTTTTTTATTTTACCGTCTCATGTAGATTTATTGTTCAGTACAAATTCTGAGAAAAAAATAGAAAAGTTGTTGTTTTCATTATTTACTTCCGCGAAATGTTGCTTAAATATTTTTTTATAATTCCACGGTGTATTTTAACGGCATTAGACTTTCGTAAGTATATATCCTTCAGTGCCCATTGGACTTTCAATTCCCAACCCAGTGGATTTTAATTTAAATTATTTGATTATTTCATTTAATATCGTTATACGATGTTCATATTTTATCAAATATTTATATATTTGTCTGTGTGGTCAGAGGATCAATACATTATCATTGGATTGGGTTAGGTTTGGGTTGGGTTGGGTTGGGTTGGGTTGGGTTGGGTTGGGTTGGGTTGGGTTGGGCTGGGTTGGGTTGGGTTGGCTTGCGTTGGCTTTTTATAATTTAGAAAAAAAAAATCGTGACGTCAACGAGGATAATTTTAAATTGTGTGGTATCGCACAACGTTTCATTTAGTTTCAGCTACCATAACGTATTCAAATATATGGTTGCATGATTTTTTGTCTGAAAACATGCAAACAATCAAAATAGCCACGAGTTCAATTTTCATTGACCTATATTCTGTTATTAAATTATTACATTCCGTGAAATATCGTAAAAACATTTTTTATAATTGTTTGGCGAATTTAAATGAATACAACTTTCGTAGGCTGCTCATGCAATTAGTTCAATTCACCGCATGGCGAATTTTAATTTAACAAGTTTATTGACGTATTTATTTAAATCTATGTTATCTTTTATTCTTATACTATATTTAGATTTGATAGAACATTTACTATTATTTATACACATTTGTGTGTAAATTTCGTTAGTGGTATTAACTGTGGGAGATTTTTCTTCGGTTTGGTGTAAACGAAAAAAAAGTATTGCCGATTATTCGAGACGTCAATATTTTTTTTGTTTTTTTTTGATATTTTAAATTTTGGATAATTTTGTAAGTCATATTTCGGATTCTGACTTCGCAATTTGACAATTTTTGTTTCTTCTTATTCCATCTCCTTGTAAGTTCATGATTTTTTTTTTAAACTCCAATCATTCAATTTAGTTAATTACGATTTTTAATAAAATATGCTCCCAGGCGAATTTCTGCGGACGCCACTGTCCCAATGTGAACGATTCCATCGCCGATTATAATTTTAAAAAAGTTACGTTAAATGTAACTTTTACGAAATTTAAACGAAATTTAATCTCAGATTGTTTTAAAACTTTCCAATTTAAAATTTTACTTTACCCCCATGAACGTTAAAAAAACAAGCTAACGGAACTCAAATAAATTTTAAGTAAAATTCGACAAAATAAACTACCAATAAATCCACGCAGGTAAAAAATGAAAAATTGTAACCTGAATAAAAGTTGTATAAGAATTGGGAAGGGGTGGGGGTCGCCACTAACAAATCCAAAGACGTAAAAAAATGTAACGTGAATAAAAGTCGAACAAGGTTGGGAAGGGTGGGGCGGGGTGGGGGTCTCAACGTTAATTCTTCCACCTTTGACTAGATTGCAGATAATTATTTAAAAAAAAAAATGATTGCACACATTTCTGCGACTTATTTCTCGACTTGACGTTTCAATTGTTCGTTTCACAGTTTCCTAAGGAAATGTCGTAAATCAATTCGAATTTATGATTTGAATCCAACAGCGATTTCTTCTAATTATTTTCCTACAGTTATATGCAACTTGTAAGGAAGGAAATCTGTGAAGATTTCAGGTTCGGTTTGTTAACATCGTTAAACATCAATTGAACATTTAAAGTCGTTAACGAAATTTCTTAGAAAGCAACGTGAAAATTAAGAAAATGAATGCAAGGATACTTTAACGGACTTTGAGAGATAAACGACAGCAAAATAAATTGTAAATTAAACGACAATCCTTAATTTAAAAAAAAAACAAACACTAAAAGAAAAATCTGCGACGAAAACAAAAAAAGAAGAATATTTTTTTTTGAATCTGTCGCCTATAAAATTTTTTTATTTGTATTAATTCCTACTGCACGATTATTTAAAATTGCAACAAGAAAATATATCGAAAATAAACGAAAAGGATTATAAGCAAAAATATTTTTTATTGTTGTCGATAATTTAATTCGATCAAAAAATCAATTTTAATTGAGAGCCAAGAGAGATAGTGCTCAAGTTAGTGGAAAGGAGAGGAGGTTTTAATGGAACTGGATTCTCCGACTACGCCGATGCAAACACCCCCAACAACGTTATTTTTACGCAAATTCTACGCCGAAAGTTAAGGTGGAAATTTCGACGCCGATTTAACAGCTCCTTGTTTAAGTTTGAGGAGCGCATTTAATGACACCCCTACAGTAAATATTTAACTTAAGCAAACTTTGTTTCATTAAGATTCGTTTGACTCACTCTCGGATACGATCAACTTCGTTCCTACATTTATTTATGCCTCACGGTTTATCAGCGATTGTTAAAAAAATGGTTAACAATTGATTTAAGAATTGAGATTATTCGTGATGTTGTTTAATTGAGTCATCAATGGATAAGTCGCGTTTGTGGTTAAAATACACGTAGCGTCGTTCCGTTGATCCATCTTACAAAGTACGTCGTCGCCTCATTTATTCAACCCCCTCGTCGAATACATTTATCTGTCATATCAAGTGCACTTTGTTGAATTATACAAGTGGTATCGTAAAGTTCGCAAATTCTATTGTTACATTTTGTCGCTTTTTTCATTTTTATTTATTTTAAAAATAATGTCCTTTATTAAGAAGATTACGAGTAATTTACGTCGGAGTGTTGTGTGGCTTAAACTGTCCACTCGGCCAATAAATATCTGAACGTTGAACATTTCATTTATAACGAACGGCAAAACGACGAACAAAACGAAACGACAACGAAAGAATTTATGAATGAGATACGACATAAATAATGAAACTCCGACGAACGAAACGAACCTAATACCAAACATATTAAGGAAATGTTACCCGGCGACCGAGCGGAGCGAACAACACAAACGGCCGCGATCAAAAATGCGCCCGGCGTTGATTTATCGGCGCCGGGCGAGGAATTCATTTAAATCGGATAAGCGTGACGTGCGCGCGAATTTCAATAAAACAGCCCGCGCGCAATATACATGTCAAATGCGTTCGGAGGAAGTCTCATGAAAACGAACGCGCGAGTTTCTTCGATTCCGACGGCGCGATAAATTTCAATATTCGACCGCGCGTGTGGCGTGAGCCGCGCGCATAAATCTGCCTTTAAATTTTCACTGAAAACGCGATAAAACCCCCGCCCGCCGCGGGAACGTAACGCGCCGAAGAAAAATACACCGGCGTCGATAATGTGAATCTCGTATTTTTCCCGCGTCGATTTATTATTTTTGGGATTTGTGCGGGAGTTTTTCCCGGAACGGTAGGCGGTTTATTTGCGTTGTTTTTAATTGCCCGTGCACGCGACGACGCGTTCGGTTACCGGCGGTAACGGGCTGCGGAAGACGATACGCAGATCCGTAACGTTTATTTCGGGATTGTTGGGGAAGTGGGCGTCGGTGAACTGGCGGGGTTAACGCCGTCGTGGCTGATAATGCAATTTTATATTAACTGGAAGTTTCGTTGATCTAAGGGCATCCAACTATTTTCGAACTCAAAGGTTTGGTCGCCACAATTTGACGATGAATAATCTAAAAGAGCTAGAGGAACAATGAGCAAAACGCTCGCCGAAATACAATTTAAGTTACATATTAAAGGTTTATCTTAATTAACTTTTCTATTCCAAAAATCTCGCAAAATATGCAAACCTCAGTGACTTCAATTATTTTTTTCAGAAGTGATTACTGAAAGCAATAAACGTAATAACACTTTAATTATTTACCTCAAGAAACGAGGACAACAAAGTACGAAATACAAATTTATTAAAAACTTTAACATAGATGAAGAAAATTCTTCACAGTCCTAAACAGATTAATAGAAAATGTTGAATATACGAATAACAAAATTGTTACAGACTACTCCAACCTACAACAAAATTATTCTTTGTAGTCAAAAAGGACTGATACAAAAAAGCCAAGTCAAAAAAATCGAGTAACTGGAGAGGACTGAATAATCCTGGTCCAATTTTAACTATCGGGCTAAATAAGAATCCAAGACAATACATGTTCTCGGCGATAAAAGAAAAATGCAAAGCAAAAAATGTTATAAATTTAGTGAAATGATAGTTAAAAGAAGATACCAAGAATATTTAACGCAGTGATTACATTATCGAACCAGGCACCACTACTGTAGATGAGACGTGCAGAAATTTTAAGAATGTGGTTTCGTCGGCAGCACATGGTGGACGGAGACTATCAAAAACGCAGTTAAAATAAAGAAACAAAGTTGGAAGAAATAGTTATGCACAAAAACTCACGCAGATTTAGTGAAAAGAGATAAACAGGAAGCATGGATAGAGTTCAGAGAAAAGATCAAAGAAGGTTTGGGTCCATGAAGATGTACCTCCAACAGCTGTTAAAAGCAACTGAGATGACAACATAATAAGAAGAGCAGAAGAGGAAAAACTCAAAGATAGGGATAGCCAAGAAGAACAACATCAAAGGAATTATTAAACAACAATTGTGGCACACGAGGCTATTCGGGCATTAAACAAGGGTAAAGCGCCAATATTGGTAAAATATTCGCGTATGTTAAAACCAGAAAATGAGGAAGTGACTGAATACTTAAAAGATATGAAAAGTTCTCGAGTACTGCCAAATAGGACAAATAGAGCAAAATGTTCCAATTTACAGAAAAAGAGAGGAAAGGTAACAACTAACTATACAGGAATTTCATTGCTCAGTACCGTGGGGAAATTTTGCTGGGTCTGCAAGGGTTTTGGAAAAAAATTAACAGGAATATTAGTCACCATGGAGGATTCGCAATAAGAATACAAACGAAGCTACCTTCATACTGACACAAATATGACGATAGGAAAGATCACATATCTTTAAACCATGAAGGGGTAAGACATGGATGAATACTGAACCTATTGCCCATTCAATCACTACAAGCGAATTAAGAAACTAATCGACACCTAACGAGTACATAGATAGTTGGCAGGTGATGGAGATGATATGGCGTTGATCACTAAAGCCACAAAAACAGTCACATGGAAAAAATGAATATGAACCATGGAGGATTCGCAATACGGATACAAACGAAGCTACCTTCATACTGACACAAATATGACGATAGGAAAGATCACATATCTTTAAACCACGAAGGGGTAAGACATGGATGAATACTGAGCCTATTGCCCATTCTATCACTACAAGCGAATTAAGAAACTAATCGACACCTAACGAGTACATAGATAGTTGGCAGGTGATGGAGATGATATGGCGTTGATCACTAAAGCCACAAAAACAGTCACATGGAAAAAATGAATATGAACCATGGAGGATTCGCAATACGGATACAAACGAAGCTACCTTCATACTGACACAAATATAACGATAGGAAAGATCACATATCTTTAAACCACGAAGGGGCAAGACATGGATGAATACTGAGCCTATTGCCCATTCAATCACTACAAGCGAATTAAGAAACTAATCGACACCTAACGAGTACATAGATAGTTGGCAGGTGATGGAGATGATATGGCGTTGATCACTAAAGCCACAAAAACAGTCACATGGAAAAAATGAATATGAACCATGGAGGATTCGCAATACGGATACAAACGAAGCTACCTTCATACTGACACAAATATGACGATAGGAAAGATCACATATCTTTAAACCACGAAGGGGCAAGACATGGATGAATACTGAGCCTATTGCCCATTCAATCACTACAAGCGAATTAAGAAACTAATCGACACCTAACGAGTACATAGATAGTTGGCAGGTGATGGAGATGATATGGCGTTGATCACTAAAGCCACAAAAACAGTCACATGGAAAAAATGAATATGAACCATGGAGGATTCGCAATACGGATACAAACGAAGCTACCTTCATACTGACACAAATATGACGATAGGAAAGATCACATATCTTTAAACCACGAAGGGGCAAGACATGGATGAATACTGAGCCCATTGCCCATTCTATCACTACAAGCGAATTAAGAAACTAATCGACACCTAACGAGTACATAGATAGTTGGCAGGTGATGGAGATGATATGGCGTTGATCACTAAAGCCACAAAAACAGTCACATGGAAAAAATGAATATGAAAATAAATAACACAAGATGGAACAAAGTTAGCTAAAGCACTTGGCATTTTCCAACATGACATCAATCAATAATCCTGGACAAGTGTTGTCTATCGAGCTGCAAGAAAATCCAAGACAACTTTTGCTGATATTGGGCATTTATGATACGAAAAGGGGAAATGTAGAGGGGCATAAAAGAAAAGCGAAAAGAAAAAAGTATATAAGTTGAGAGATATGGCTGTTAAAAGACCAAGAATGCCAAGAGTACCAAGAATTTTTAAAGCAGTGATTACATTATACAACGAATAAAAATGTAGAAGAGACGTGAAATGATTTAAGGAAGAAGTCCTGTCGTGATCGGGGAAGTCTGGAACTTCAAATAAACAGGATATGAGAACGTGGTCCACATGGTGGACGGAGACAACCGAAAACGAAGCTATAATAAAAAAACAAAGTTGGAAAGAATACTTATGCACAAAAATCCACGCATTTTATAAAGTATATATAAAGAAAAGCAGCGAAGTCAAAAGTTTAGTGAAAAGCAGGAAGTGTGGACGGAGTTGAGAGAAATGATGAAATAAAGACACAAGGAAAATGAGAACTTCTTTTGAGCTATCAGAGACGAAAATATTATGGAAATGTGTGCATAGTACTTCCAGCAGCTGTTGGAAACTGTAACTGAGATGACAACAACAGATAGAGCAAAATAGGCACTAAGGGGTATCAAAAAATGAACAACAAAAACTAATTATATAACAACAATTGAAGTACAGGAGGCTATCCGTGGATTGAGGAAGGTTGAAGCATCAGGATTTGACGGGAAATTGGAAGAAGAAATAAAGCATAAAACAGAGAACGGGAGCAGGATGCAGGTTTTTGTTGGAATGAAGAACACGTTTCTAACCAAGAAAAAATACCAAAACAGATAAGAGTGCAAATCGGAAAGGTGGATTACATCGGAGGAACAAAGAAATAAAATACAAGTTGCTGAAATTGGACTTCTTAGTAAAAAGGAAAAAAAGGATCAATTAAAAAAAAATCGATGTGTAGAGAAAACGTGAACTTAAACCCAATACAATGTATAGTAGAGGAATGACAACTAAGATGGTTCGTGCACGTAATGTGGATACAATAGTAAGACGAATCTCTGAAGTAAGAAGGGAAAAATGCAAAGGATCTCAGAGGAATTATATGGAGGGGAATAAGGCAGGAGGAAGAGATGATGGATATGTCCTGGTGAAGGAGACCAATACATACCGAACCCAGCTTCACCCTCGTAAGGGTAATAAGGCAATAAGGACTAAGTAAATAAGTACTCATCAATCGTTTCTGCGTTGGGGTTAATTGCGTTGTGAATTAATTCAGAAGCACAAGTGTACTGTATAGAGAATCCAAATGATTTGCAATTTTGCCCGAAAGTCGTCGTGCATTTTACTGAAAATGATTGGTAGGAAATTGATCGAAATTGGGTAAAAGAGAAAATAAACAACACCGGAAGAAAACTGCTGGAATTTAGACAGAAGTCTAATACGCGATCTAATTATAGCAAACACAAAAATATGCACAAATGTACGAAGAAATGAGCAAAGGGGAGAGGACAATTATAAATTATATAATAGCATTGAAGAGAAACAGAGCCGCGAAAGAGGATGCGAGATAAACACCGATCACTATTTCTAAGGCGAAGACCAAAAGAAAGACGAGATGAAATATAAAATAAAGAAAAACTCGGAAGTTATAAGTTTGTACAAATTGAAGGGTAAGATGACTGCTAAGAATTACGAAGGAGTAAAAGAACAAATGCAAAACCCGAATCCAAAACTGAGGAGCTGGGATTTGAAACCACGTGGGATAATAACGAAAGTTATTATCGAATCGGCACGGAAAGGAAATAGACAAAGCGGGCATAAAAGGCAAACAACATGGACAGCAGCCATTACGCAGCAAGTGAAAATAAAAATGAAGAGTTGGCAAAAATACATAAAGGCGATAGCGAGTAAAGAACATGGTAACCGAATCAAAGCAGAAAATATGAAAGATGGGGTAAAATTAACCAGAAACTGTTCTGCAGAGACCTAGACGATAAAAAAGACAATCGAGTAATAAAAGGAGAGAAAGGGGATATATTAACGGAAGAAAGAGAAATAATGGAAAGATGGAAAAACTGCTTTCGGAAGTCATGGAAGTACGGGAAGAGGAAGATCACGAAAATTAGACGGAGAAACGATAGAAGAAAATATAACTATGGTAGACTTAACAGAAGTTATTAAAAGATTGAAATATGGAAAGGCACATGGAAGTGATCAGATTACGGGGGAAATTGTTAAATTGTTGGAGATGGAGGAAGAAACTTGCTACAAAAAATTGACTGTGGACGAAATGGGAAATATGGTGACAATACAAAGAAGGGGTTCGCAAGGACTGTAATAATTATAGACGATCAACATTAATTAGCACAATCACGAAGGTAACGGAATAAGTACTAGAAATACGACTAAGAAAAACAAGCAGAACCGACATTTAAAAATAGAATACTGGGAACATCAAAAGCGGCACTTTTAATCTTCCTAGACTTAGAAAAACCATTCGACAATGTACCAAAAACGAAAATGTGGGTCTAGCCTAGAGAAGGAGAAAGCGAATAAAAAATTAAGGAGAGTAATAAAATGCCTATACAATGTTGACATTGTCATCAATAAAAACTTAATATCAAAATGTTCGTAACCAAGAAGGGTCGTAAGACATGAAGGTCTAGGTAGCAGAATCGCATATTTACATCACTCGGTTTCACTAATTTTTGGTCGTTTATGGTTAAAAGCGACAAATCTGCAGTGGTCCGCACTAAACTTTCTTATACTCCGTTTTTCTAAAGAACTTTATTACTCAACAAGTTATGTCGCGAACGAATTATTTCATTGGTAATATCACGGAAGAACTAAATGTTGTGGGGAAGGTCCTTTTTTCTCTTTTCTCTTGTAAATTGTTTAAATAAATTTTCATGGTAGTATATACCTTCTATGCTTTGAAAATGCTTCAATAAAGAAACGAAACGTCAGCTTAAACAAATTGATGGCTTTTTTTCCCAATCGTTTAAACGCGAATACTGCTTTCTCCAGTAATTTTTCAAAACACCTACACAATGTAAGAACATTTTGTACATTTCTCAGTTAGAATACTTTCCAACTTTAGAATGAAATTCTCCGCGGAAACGAAATGCACCTGGGAGACGGCAAGTTTATACGTTTTAGTTACTTCGTCGATGGGACCGGCCAGCGAAGTTTACAGCCGACCGCTGCATTGTAACGAGCCGTGTTCCCGGTGCCGGCTGCTGATATCGCATTGTCGTGAGCCGCGGCACTCTTTCTCGGCCGGCCGCATGAATTATTCGCGAAAAATGCAAATGAAAGCGAACGCGAGGGGTCGCGCGGGACGCTTTAACACGCGCTCCGAGTTACGACGGCGTTATTTGCATGATAAATGGCGTGCTGCTTACCAGACGGAAATTCGTTGAGTCTCATATTTATTTTAGTCGGCGAAGTCGACGTAATTTTCGGACCCACCGCGCCACATTGACAGTCGTGGACGTGTTGGAAACTCGGAACTATTTTAAATTTTAAGTGGCGGCCGTCTGGGCACGTGCGGCGGAGCGAGCCACCCTCGAAATAATAATCAAAACGACGTTATTATAAATTTAAGATTTCCTCGGTTATCGACGATTATTTCGATCGAATTTTCGTCGGTCTCGGCGGGGCCCGAAATCGCGCCGACGACTTAAAAAAGCAACGGTTTCGAGAAATCTGGAAGGAATTGCGTAATTCCCGAGTTGAACAATGACCCCTCCGTTTCTCGGCTCGCACACGTCCGCGTAATCAACGCCGAACGTCCAGATAGGATCAACATCCGCTTCGATTTTTTGCGCCGCACGCATTGGACGTCGGACGCTCCACAACAATTTCGTCCGATGCTCCCAACTGATTCGGCTCGAAAGTAATTTAAGTTTTTCGAAATGTATTTCGCCGGGATTTATCGCACTCTCGCTTCTATATTAGTTTCGCGAGTTCTGGGAAATAACAAACGTGTCGGTTTCGACGCCGCGAATAAAACCGACAACTCGTAATTGCCAGCAACTTGTGATTATTTACTACGGACGCATATGGATTTTCCCAATTGCCCTTCGCGGAATTACACGAAACGGCGACGAAGTCATAACGGACAAGCTGGGCGGAAAGCGCCGATTGAAACGGACTGATAACTCAATCGATGCAGATGAGATGACGCAGCGTTACAAACACTTTTGCCAAATCGAAAATCGTTTTCGCGCGGGGGACGCAGCCGCCTGCGGCCGCGTGGACGGCGACGTTTGTTTCGGCGGCAGGAAGCGAATTTAATTTTGAACTTTGATTTACGTTTGCGATTCAATTTGTACCTGTGATTGCTTTAATGTCGGGCGAACGAGTTCGAATGAAATCGCCGATGATAATTCACTTGTTCCGGAGGAATCGATTTTTTGAATTATGCTGCAATTTCCTCTTCGGTCGTCGGCTCAGTACGTTAAGATCAGATGCATTTTATTACCAGTCTTGAGAGTTCATTTGATCATAACAAACAAAAAAACGACAAAATCTGCAGCGGTTATCACAAGGCACGGAATTTTTAACAAAATTTACATTTTTTCCAATTTAAATCATCTAAAACTATAATTAAACACGTTTTAAAACGGATATATTATTCACCACGCCTTTCAATTTTAAACATATTTTTATTGACGCAGTTCAAATAAAACTTTATTGTCCGTGGTTGCATTTAACATCATTTATCATGGCACCAACTTCGTAACTTAGGTAATTATACACAGCCATCATAACATCACTATTATGAGATTATATAACGTCGTTGATTTACAAGGAATAATACACATCGTAATTCATGTAAATGCGTCGATGCTTTGTTTAATAGTCATAGTCGAAGTTATTTCGGTCGTTATTAACTTCTCGCTGTTCGACTTAACTCGCTTGGGCTCATAGTTTAAGAAAGTGTTAAGTTATAAGGTACACATGCTGACTAGACATACGTTTAGTTAATTAAATGATATTTTACTTTAAATGAATTAACAAATTAGTGTAAGTTAAGCAAATACATGACGATAAATTTAATATTAATATCTAGTAACACGAATACTGAAGACAAGTGAATGACAAAGCCGAGGTGAAGCGAACCTTTTGAAAACTGTTTCCCAACCTACGACAATAATTAAACGGCACAACATAATGTACTTTCGGGTTTAATTGCTCCCTTTAACGTATTCGCCGTGCAGTTGCAGACTGAAGAGACAAACTAAGAACGAAATTAGTTTCTGCTTCTGCGGTTGTTCGATGCTTAAGTTGTTGTATGCACGTCCTTTGGATGGCGCACTACACGTTAGACAACCGTGTTATTGTCACGGAATTAAATAAAATGCAAACCCACCACACCAGCGAATGTAGTTAGGTGAAATCGAGTCGTGGTTTTGTTGTCACAACTTAGCAAATACCTACGCTCCATATATAAGAAAACATCCACGTCTTGTTATAAGAAACTGAGCCAATTAAATTAATATGTGGGAACTGATAGGATTGATGACTTTAGATATTATTAAAAAATTGACGATCAACGATGCTATGGTAAATTTCTGGAATTAAAAATGTTTTACGGGAAAAAGGCCTGAAAGAAATATTACTAAATAAACAAGTTGGTGTGGATTTTGGTACCACAATAAAAGTCTACTTAATTTGCTTGCAGACGCACTCAGTCCTACCACAATGTGAAGGTCTTGCATCGACAAGGTTCTTACTTCATACTAGCACTGCACTTACACTCCACAATTCGCTTCCGTTATCCATTGCATATTTAAACGAAAGAGTTTCAATACGTCACCGATATACAAAAACATCAATTATATAAATTTGCTGTTATTTTGGATTTTCTTAATTTAATTTACGAAATTTTAAACTTCCCGAATCAATCAACATCAATTTGGAAATTCATTTCATTAATTGTATATGAAATGAATTCGTTCCAATTATTACAGAAAATTATAATATATCAAAATTACAATATTAATGCTATTGGCGTACATACGAACGTTAATTAAATAGGTTTAACCTAGAAATAGAACAATGTGTGTGTGGGTTTGGGCGATCGCGTCGCCCTCGTTATGTACTCTTCAGCAACAAATCTACATTTGTGTGCGAAAATTAATTGCATATAATGTGACCAACCAATTACTGAGCTTGAATTAAAACAAAAATTAATTAAATAAATTAAAAAGGTACACTTGTAGATTGAGGGCAGCTAATTTTATTGACATCCATGGTCGCGCCTTGGTGTGCTTTATTATAAAAAATAACGATGTAAAAGTCAGTCTAGACAGGCACTGCCAATACCTAATTAACATAAAGTAACAAAAAAAAATCGCAAATGAAAATAAAATGTTAACTTGATGACAAAAATCAAATTAATTATATTAAAGAAAATTGTTAACTCAAGTCGAAAAAATTATTTGTTTGTATCGTTTTATTTACTTGCCCGACTTTGATGCCAAGGGCATAAATTCCTTCCAAATAGATTTTTGAAAAGTTCAGAATTATTTATTAACATAAACGATCAAACCATGAATTTTGTCGATGAGAGTGGAAAAATTTCAAAGGAATGTAAGAGAAACTAAACCGATTGCGTGCAAGGATGTAATCGAATTGAGATCAATATTTCAATTCATGGCAAGAATATATGGTCCAGCCATATATTTTTGAAATCAAACCGCGTATGGTCACATATAAGGGTTTTAGGTGGATTTGCATCGTCATCATTTGTTTCGCAGCAAAACATCTGTAACCTAAATTTTGACATGAACTTTGTTTAATTTTGCACTAAAAATATGAAATTATTACCTTGGCCTAACTTCTAGCATCGTTTTCTAGATCATTTTATAAATTTACAAAACTCTTAGATAATGTTGTTGCGGAATTGCTCCTAGATTCCTGCACAAGTAACATTTGCCATCTGCATGTGATCTAGAACAACTTGGCACGACTGATAATGACAAATGTGACTTTGTCGAGACGTTGGAACAGCCCTCCTTGGAGACATACCTGTCCATTTTTCATTTACTGAATTTATTGGTTATTATTATTTACAGGCAAAATTTGCATTATTTTTTCGACCCGTTATAGATGCTCGAGTTTAAGCCCCAATCCTTCAGTTGACGTTAAATTGCGATTGGTTGGAACAAACACGTATCGACTTTCTATCAGGTTCGAAGCAACGAAACCTGGGCGACTAGAATTTTTCAATTCCATCTATAAATGTCTCAAATTCATTTCAAAGATCTAATTAATTGACTTTTATAATTTGCCCTTAAATGTAAAATTCGTTAAAAAGTTAATTAATCAAACACTTTCCCAGTATTTTTTGCACAATTTTATCCTCCAGTTATCAACCGAGGGTTCTGTCAAGCTAATCGTGAGCGGGGAAAATAATTACAAATGTACGTGCTGTGATTTTTGATTTTTGGACATTTTTAACTTGAAGTCGGCATATCTTTGAATCTTCGAATCAAGTCAAATCCGACCAAAAAGCATCACATTTATTAAACCGACGATAATTGTACACAAAATGTAACGAATATTAATCAGATAAGTTGGATATGCAAAAAAACATAGGCCTGGGTCTTTGCGTCATCGTTTCATTCTTCTTTTGAGCTCGTCAGTAAAAAATTTCAAAGGTTTGCAGAATTGAATTGATTACCAAGATGCGTTTCCTGACTTTGTCTTACACTTTGAGGAATTTGTTTGCTGCGGAACAACTAATAAGCACGAAACGATCGTCCAAGATTTCAAACCGAGATCGTTTTCATTAGATCAATTATTGTCACATATTGTCATGCGAGAAACTTCATCAACATCCAGAGGTTACGCAATTTCGTGCGATTCACTCGCATCCGCATCGATAAACTCAAATCAATTCTTTTATTCCAATAACGCTCAGTACGAGGGCGCCGTATATTTCAGTGCAACCCTAATTCGTCGAAATTTACCGCCCAATCTTGCGCACCTGTTCGAATATTTAATCGCGAATGCGGGCTGTGAAACCGCCGCTGTTATTACCACCCGGCAGCGAAAAAAAAATAACGCGGGGCACAGAAAATGGAAATACTAGGTCCCGGTCGCCTTTGTCGCCGCGTGCACGCGAAAACGAACGGACGTAAATTCGGCGCTATCTGCCCGAGCTCCGCAGGTGTGGATATTAACCCGACCGAGAGATGGCGCGCGCCGCCGCTCGCCCGCCACCGCCGCACTTTGCTAATGTACATTTGCAGTAAATTATCGCCGGCTCACTGCTCGCTCACACACCGGCGAATTTATACGCGACCCGTAAGTTCGCGTGTGGAGAACGTACGAGTTCGAGGCTTACACCTATTTGCACGTTAACGTATCGCGCTGGTTCGTTTCGAACGATTTTGATGTATGCACGTCGACGATTTGAAAATATAGCCACTTTTAAAATTCAATTCGATTTAATTGAATTATGCAATAAATTATATAATAATATTGAAATAAAACTCACCCAAGATTTGACTGAGGACAGTCCTTCCATCTTCTCCTAGGCAAGCGCTCCTCGCGTCGAACGGATTCGTGAATTGGACGAAGGCGTATCCTTTATGCATGGATATTCCTATAAAAAAAATTAATCGCATAATAGACCCATCAATCAACTATTTTGCTTATTTCCGTCGAAAGTCATCAATCAACTATTAATTAGCTAATAAATTATGAACGCAAACCGGTAGACCAATAAACACTCTATTTAAGTAATGCTCGTCTTGAAAAAGCACCGAAGATATAACACGCACGGTTCATTCCAACGGGGATAATACATCCCCGAGGAAAACAATTAATATCAATAAAAGTCCGGTAAACGATTTATCGACGGACCGCAGCATCTGAAAAATAGAAGAATCGCTTACGGGATTGTTAGAGTTTTAGTGATTTTCTTTAATGGGCGTTTTTGCGGCCGGAAAAACAGATTAGCGGACAAACGTGGGGTTTTGCATGTCGATGGAGGGAAATGTCGATGACGACTTATTTAGTTAGTTCGATGGAACTTTAAGTGAAAGCGTTGTGGAATAGGTCGATCATCAGCATCGAAACCAATGTTTTCTTATGCACTTACATTTCGACATCAAAGCGAGTTTAGCACAAAAAAAACAACGCACGAAAGTGTTTGAGAATTTTAAAATAAAATGAACTTAATTATGACGTACAATTATTGTAAAAATGCCTCGAGAAATTATAAGTTGACGTTTGCAATTCTGGAGTAGATAATTTGACGATCGTTGCTTTTGATCGTTTACGAGCTTTGCGTTCATTTCTTTCAAATCAACAAGTACCAATTCGCAGCTGTCAATTTTCGATAACGACACGTTGATCAGAAACAATGACAATTCTTCAAGAGATAACTCGAGGTTTATCAATAAATTATCAAATAATTATTAAAAGGTTTATTGCCTGAACCAACCTGTCAGTTTGACGTTTGTTACTTTCCAAGCAACATCGACCAATTTAACAATTAATTACTTCACATTTGCCACTTTCAACAAATATTGGGCGAATTGACAGTTCGTAGTTTGTTTCTGTCAGTTTGACGTGTACTACATTGCGTTGAACGATCAGTAATTTGACAACTGTCAGTTAATAACGAATAATTCGCGTACTTTATGTTTATCGCATTGAACAACTGTCAGTTTGACATAAATTAGTTTAACTTGTGACTAATGTCACTGTTTGTTTCCAGTAACTAATGTCAATGTTTGTTTAATAGTATGACACCTGTCATTAAAATATTTTGCGAGTAGAAAATTTCACAGCTGCCACTTTCAACAAATATTGGGCGAAGTGACAGTTCGAAGTTTGTTTCTGTCAGTTTGACGTTTACTACGTTGCGTTGAACGATCAGTAATTTGACAGCTGTCAGTTTATAACGAATAATTCGCGTACTTTATGTTTATCGCATTGAACAACTGTCAGTTTGACATATATTATTTTAACTTGTAACTAATGTCAGTGTTTGTTTAATAGTATGACACCTGTCATTAAAAATATTTTGCGAGTAGAAAATTTCATAGCTGCCACTTTCAACAAATATTGGGCGAATTGACAGTTCGAAATTTGTTTTTGTCAGTTTGACGTTTACTACATTGCGTTGAACGATCAGTAATTTGACAGCTGTCAGTTTATAACGAATAATTCGCGTACTTTATGTTTATCGCATTGAACAACTGTCAGTTTGACATAAATTAGTTTAACTTGTAACTAATGTCAGTGTTTGTTTAATAGTATGACACCTGTCATTAAAAATATTTTGCGAGTAGAAAATTTTATTTATAATTTTTAAAAATTTGTTTTGTATTTTTTTGAATGTACGTGTATTTTGCAATCTTTTATATTTATAATAATTAATAATATTTTAAATTTACTCTATTTATTCCAACAATGTAAATAATTTGAAACAAATGTCAGACATTCAAGAATTGACATCGATTTTTTTTTTTTTTACTTTCTTGGCTCTTTGACTTTTCATCTTTTTCATTCATTTAACTATTGATGATGTTTTTTTTCAATCTGACATAGCGAAATATTATATTATATTATATATGCGGGTCGAATATGGTGAGCTTGCTGACATCGTCGTTACTTTGATTTACACTTCATCCATACTGACACCATGTGTGTTTATTGTGATGTGTGCATATTATTGTTACGCTGCATTTATGCAATCTAGGTCGTGTACTAATTACGTATATCACAATAGTTTTCTTATTTCAAATGTTGTAAACCAACGATTTAATTTCACTTCTATTGATACATTCGAACGTCGTCATCACTGAAAATTGAAATTGAAATAAAAAATGAGCCATGAAAACGACAGACAAAGATGAAAGTAAATTTAAACGAATGGACAACTCACACGTGATTTAACGATAAAGTTGAAATAAAACGATAAAAAGAGTTTAATCGCACGTTCAGTTTAATTCTCTACAAGTGTATTCGGTTAAATGAACAGATATCGAGAGGTTTGGGCAGCGTTCCGAATAATAGTGGGCGCGAAAGTTTAACGCGAGCTGTGTATGAATATTTCATGACGTCACAAAACATGATAATTACGGATTGATTATAATCTTTCACGAATAAAATGGTTCAAATTAATCGTAATTTGAATTTGTAAATTTATGCAGCCCTAGTTCCATCTGGATACTTAGTCGGGAGGGAAGACTCATGATAGGTTTAAGTTTTTTTTTTAATTTGACGACAAATATGAAAAATTATACAAAAAAAAAAACCAAACCCAACCCAACCCATTCAAACTCTATCTAATCGAACCCATCACAACCAAACCCAACCTAATCAAACCTAATCCAACCCAACCTGATCAATTCCAACCCAACCCAATCAAACACAGCCAATAACAACCGAACACAACCAAACCTAACCAAACGCAACCCAACCCCATCAAACTCTAACCATCCCAGCCCAAATGATGGCTGTTTATGCCATTTATAAAATGTCAGTCGAAATAATTGAAGTTAAATAGGTCGTCCAAAGCAAAGACGACTTTAACAAAGACACGACAGAACTGAGCAGCTTTGGAGCCAAGTTATGCCCAGGATAATTCATCAAATTTATTTGAAACAATGTGATAGTTGAATGTGAAATCAAAAGACACAATAAAAAATACAAAATTGTAGAAGAGTACGTAGCGTGAAAATATTCACAGGTTAAAATAAATTAAAAATAATTTCCAGACTTTAACGATCTATTTTATTTTTCTTGAAACTCTGCTCCATAATTCACAGTGGAGTATTTCTTTACGTTATCGTGGTGCTACAAAATTATTCAGGTCTCGTGTAAAAGCATTTATTTTATAATTAGCTATTAATTGAATTATTTATATTCACTCTTTTCATTTATAAATTATTAAAAAATATTTAACAAATATTTTTCGTGCAGTTCGCGCACATCCTCAGTCATAGTGTCGTAAATCTTCTTCGCCAGTTTACGGAATGACGACAGTTCGACGGCCAATATCGTTCGAAGGAGTGTTCCATTGTCGCCAGTATATGGAATTAAAGTCCGAAAAACTCGTGCACCGTTATTTTTCGCTTTAGTAGTCCTTTGAGTGTTTGTCTAATGGTCTTCAGGTCTTTGCTTTTGGAGATGATTGGGTTGCGTTGAATTGGGTTAGGTTGGGTTGGGTTCGTCAGAGCAGGTACCCAATGAATTGGCGATGGAGCAACGTGATAACCATGAGAAATAAGTCTGAGTCAATTATTTACCTAAGAAAGGTATATTTTGCGAATAACTAAATAATTCTTCAGGGTCGCAAAACATATTAACAGAAAAATTTCAATCGACAAACAAATATTCTTAATGTGAAAAATAAAGTGCTATCCAGTAATTTTAAGCCGACGTTACTAGATGAATTAAACGATTTAAAAATTTATGTGTACCGAGGTCTTATTTGACAGTTTATTTAATTTATCGAGTTGACTGTTGACGCAACTTATTACGTAGTATTGAATAATTTCTGTATTTACATAACTTGTCTACAAATGTTTGTAAATATTTGTTTAACGTAAATTGAATTAATTTGTGATTGAGATACATCAATGTTTTAATTTGTATCAAAGTCCAAGTCGTCACAAAATGCGTTTGAAATTAAATGAAAATTATTTTCCCCTTGAAATGATTTTCAATATTTCATTTTTTATAATTTGATACTACTTGAAGTTCATTATAGGATATCTGGGCACTAATGTGACGTCATTTATTGTTTTAAGCCTTTATAGGAAAGTTTCGCAACTCGGTGATCTTTAAAATAAATATCTCAATACATCGCACACACAAGTAATATTTCACGAAATTGCCTTTTTCAGTTCGTTGCAGTAAGTAGTTCGATGTTTGCCCGTTTCTCGTGCCGTCGCCCTCGCCGGCCGAGTGTCTTATCATCGTGATTCAGCGTTCGCCAAAAGGCCGGGGATAATTTCATATCGGTAACCCAATTCCCCTGATTAGATTCCGGCTGGGTGGCCAATAAATTGAGTGGAGACTCCATCCATTTCTCATCGCTAACTTCATCGAGGCGCGCGGCCGAATGGGATTTCGCAGTAAAGCGGTTAGACGTGCTTTTGTCGGCCCCGCCGCTCATTTCTATTCGATTTAAAGTTCATTTGTCCGGATACTTATATCGCGGTATATTGGACCGCGTTTCCGCAGCGCAATCTTCGCGAGGTCGATCGCGTTTATTGCGCCCGTTCGACCCGAAACGATAGCGACGGCGATTTATGCCCCGGACGGTATTTATGTGCGGGGCACTCGGGAAATGACGATATTTATTGAATGCTGCTCGTTTTTTTTTTTAATTCAAACAAAACGCAAACGTTTAGTTGCACACGCCATATCCGAGTCGAAATGCGCGATTTAATCGAATCGTTCGCGCGCCTCAAACGAGACTTGACGATTGAATGTTTCGGCGGCGATAAATCAGGGCCGACGGGATTTCGATACGTCCGCGTCCGCCCGAAAATCAACAAGCTCGCGCGCCGGTTTACGCGGGTCTCTTTTAACGCGCGCGCGGATTCGGGGCCGTAAGTCAAATATTTTCCGGGTCATTTCCGGACGCAAATAGGGGGGGCTGTATTCATAATGCCGGCAACGGTCGAAACGCACGACCGTGGAGAAGAAAGGCGAATGATTAACGACGGGGCGCGTTGTTTTGATTTCAGTCACGAAACTGTTGAATTTGTTCGCAGGGTTTTATATCATTTTTGAGCGAAGGGTTGCGCGCCCGCGGCGAATTTATGCGTGGGAGTCGTTTCTTAAACAACGTCACGTTTTCTCTCACTTCGGGGTAGATTAACAGCGAAAGTATAATTTAAAATAAAACGTTTCAAATAAACATTTTATTTTAGTGCTGAAGTTAGTGCTAACGTTAGCAACTCGGGTCTCAAACAATGTGTTTGTGTTTCCGTGTACGTCGTTAGTTATCGCAAATGCGAACCAAGCCCAACCCCATTATTCGAAGTTTGGTACACGTGCCCACCTACGAGATTTTGTATTCGATTTTATATAATTTTTTGATCGAAGAGATGTACGCCTGCGGTAAATATAATTACACGATTCGTTTGTTTCAAAAAACTTTCGATTCTTTCGTTTGTTGAATTACCTACAGTCTCTACAATCGTACAGAAATTTTACTTAACATACACTTGACAACCTTACGAAGTCATGTCAATCAACAGTGGCGGTTCTTGATAAAATCAGAAAGGGGCGAGCATACACTTCTTTAAATTTGATCCATCACTATTATTAATTTCCTTTTTATATTAAACTCCGCGCAGCAACTAATATTGAATCTAAAAGTTGAATTGTTTTTTACAAGCCCGAGAAAACAGCATTCTTATGTATTTTTTATATATGTCCCTCCTGCACCAACCGCCACTGGTTATCATCAACCCCAACATAATTCAAACGCACTCCTCTTTCTGAAGTGCGAGAAAGGTGCATGGTGTATGTCTACAAGTTCTTGAAGCTCATCAGTGCCACCATTTTATATCACATTTGAGGATTGTGCTGCGACTTGGATTGGCCACGTAAATAAATCTTTAATATGTCAACTGTTTTTTTTCAATCAACTCCGAATGTTATAATTAAATTTTTTTGGGTTGGATCAGGTTTGTTTGCGAACTCGATGAATCTTTCACGTTCTAAATTGTCATCAATCCTAACCTGGAATCTGAAGCTTGCGCGTGTAGTCCATGACTTTTTGAATATCACCGCTCCCTTCATTTTATGTCATTATTGCACCGACCACAAATCTTAAAATAAATTGTGGCACAGTTTCTCCAACCACAGATATTTGTTAACGTTTTAGATAAATTTCATTCTGTGTAACTTTATAGAACTGAGATCTTAATCAAGGTCCTAATGTTGTTTTTCTAGTTTTATGTTATCGCGAACCCAACCCAATCCAACGCGAACCAACCCAGCCCAATCCCTTCCAAGTTCGATCCCCCTCCAACCCCATCGCTGCGATTATTTGAGTATATAAAACGTAATGTATGTGTATGTGTAATAATATTTACTAGGCTGGGTTGATTATAAAGGAACAAAACTTAAAGAAAAATATATTTTTTTAGAAGCTTCAATAGATCAAATAACTATAAAATTGACGTATGAAAGAATAAGAAGCTTAAGAATAAAAAATTGCATTGCGGAGTTCAAAATATAAACACAATATTCAAAATGAAAACAAAGAACCACGAGGAATAAAACAAGGAAATAAAAAATGTTCACGAACCGGAATAACAATCTGTCCCATTTTCATGCACATTCGTTTATCGATATCAAACGAAAAACAGGTAAAACAAAATTACACAAATGTAAATGAAGCAATGAAAGGAAATTAAATAAAAGTAAGATAAATGAAAACCAAACGATACTATAACAAAATTATTGTGATGACTTTCGCTCCTAAGATCTCTTCTGCAAGATATATCAAACGTTATACACATGTTGTGTACAGCATAAGTTATTACACATATTCTGAGAAGATATTGCGCTAGAACACAACACACGATAACTCAACCCAACCCAACCCGATCCATAATAGTGGAGATCAAACAAAGTTAACCTGTTATTTTAGTATCTTGCGTGGGGTAAAAATAAAAAATGAACAATAAAAATCACAGTAGTTTATGTCGCTTCATAGAAAATTTAAAAACGAATAATTAAAGTTGGGTTGGGTTGGGTTGGGTTGAGATCATGAGATCTTGGTCGTAAAATTAAAAGCATTTTTAAATCAACGTAACAATATAAATCAGTTTATGATCGTGGATACCATCTGACGAAATTCTAAATTTTTCTTTTCAACACGGAATGTTTATTTCTAGATCAAACGACAACACATTATTTTTGCCTGCAGCTTTATCTCCGATTGCTGTAAAATCAAAGTTCTGATTTAATTTTGCAGTTGCACAGTGATTTGTGACATTCCCAGAAACATTTACAACGAATCAACTAAAATGACAAGAAAACGTGTAAATCGTTCACAAAACATTAAAAGCGTACATAGCAACATGAACAGCAACAGCATGGAGCAGTTTGATGACGAACTCATGGCCTCAGCCAATTGAGTGTGAGAATGATCACGTTTTTACGCACATTTCACGCACGTAACACAATCAATATTAATAAATCGTAATAAAAAGGCACGCATCGCGAAGATAGCCATGCTAAAAGATCCGCCTTTTCAGACAGTTGTAGAAAAATGTTATTTCTTCTATGCTGTATGAGGGGTGTCCCAATATCCTCGAAATGTTAGGCCATTTTTCAGTTTTCCCATAATAACTCCAATGCATTTCTAAGAAAATTTTACTATCCTAATTTTCATTGAGCAGTAACAAAATAAAGGACAAGAAACACGTTTTGTTGAAGGACAATGCTTAGTAACTGTTCATAAAAAATCTACAACTAGCACTGATGGTGCACTAGCTGAGCAGCCTTCTGGGCCTAGCCTTTCCAAAACATCGAATGAACCGTTGTTTGATTTCGAGAAACACTGTTTGTTTGCATACGAGATGAATGAAAATATACAGGTTTGGGGTAAACGGATTGACTTTTGACTTTTCGTAAGTTTGCTATGTATGAGATATTTTATTATTTTTGGGTAACGAAATGTTAATTGTTTTATATGTATATAATTTCAGTTGTGTGATAAAAAGTGACGGAATTTTAAATAAGTATCATAAACGGAAAGAATAGTCAAGATTGAGTTGGGTTGGGTTGGGGTAGGTTGGGATGGCGAAAACTGGAACAATTTTTAAAATTAATGATACACGAAAGCTATCAAAGAAGTAAAAATAATAATGTGGCAAAATTGTCCAATAAAAAAAAAATATTAAATTTAAAAAATCCAAAAAAATTGATAATTTACAGTATTGTCGATATAAAAAACTCTTAACTACAATATTGTCTAAAAATACAAGGAGAAGTTAAAAAAGTGAAAAAGTGAAAAATTCTCTAATCTAGAATTACCCAAAAAACAAAAGAATAAAAATCAAAGAAATTTGGTTTGCATTTGGATAAAATGTGCAACTTTAAAAAAAATGTTAAATCTCAGTAAAATTAATAATTTATAAAAATTTATAAAGTCCAAAAAAAGCCCACTAATTACGAAACTTTTTAAAAGAAAAAGTGACGAAATTGCAAAATTCTCTAATCTAGAATTATCCAAAAAAATAAAAAAATAAAAATCCAAGAAATTTGGTTTGGATTTGGATAAAATGTGCAACATTAAAAAAATGTTAAATCTCAGTAAAATTAATAATTTATAAAAAATTATAAAGTCCAAGAAAAGCCCACTAATTACGAAACTTTTTAAAAGAAAAAGTGACGAAATTGCAAAATTCTCTAATCTAGAATTATCCAAAAAACAAAAAATAAAAATCCAAGAAATTTGGTTTGGATTTGGATAAAATGTGCAACTTTTAAACAAATGTTAAATCTCAGTAAAATTAATAATTTATAAAAATTTATAAAGTCCAAAAAAAGCCCACTAATTACGAAATCTTTAAAAGAAAAAGTGACGAAATTGCAAAATTCTCTAGTCTAGAATTATCCAAAAGACAAAAAAAATAAAAATCCAAGAAATTTGATTTGGATTTGGATAAAATGTGCAACTTTAAAAAAATGTTAAATCTCAGTAACATTAATAATTTATAAAAATATCAGAAAACTTTAAAAAAAATTAAAAAAATTGTAAATTGTAAATTCGAAAATGTGTAATTGAAGGAAATTACAATATTCTGACGAAATCTTTGGTATTTACATTTTTTATTAGAATTGAAGAAAAAAAAAACAAGTAAAACAACAAGTACCAAAATGTGTTATCATTCCGATCTGTTGCTCATCTCGGCTAAAGCTTGGATGAAACTATTCACGTCTCGTAATGAAAAGCAGTACATTTTGCAGCTTGTTTATAAATTGCTATAGGGATTTTCATGACTGTGTTATACTTTAATGGAATTACCTTAACAAGCGTAAAATTTTTTTTATCAAGAAACATGTTTCACGGTCCTTATTTAACAATTTTAATAATCCATGTTAGTTCTTCGTTGTTTAGAAATATTTGCCCCCTCAACTGTTTTTTCAACGAGTCCTTATATTTTCATTGCATCGACTCTTACTTGTTTTCATGATCATCACTATGATCCTGAAAGCACCCACGTTTCGTCACCAGTTACAATTTTCTCAATAATTTCGTCTTTTTGTACTTCAGAATGTATTACTATTTAAACCACACTACTAATAAAGGCAACGTTGCAAGTTTGACCTATTTATGGATCTGTGAGCCCAGAGAATGAACAAACAACGTGGCGTCGTCTACCTCATTACGATCCGTTTCCCCGAAAAGTCGCCTCGCGCGCATCACTCATTAAAAGGCAATATGCACGTTCAATAAACACCAAAACTTAATTTCCGCGCGCATCGCTCGCGACTCCATCGCAGTTCTAAAACGAGCAGCGGAATTTTTCTCCGAATAGTCACTTACGGCGTGCGCTCCGGCGGCGCACAGCCTCCATCGAGCCCCGAAACAGGACGCATATTCGCGCACGGGGACTTAATGACGTCGCGATATTAAATTCAGGAAGCGATCTCCAAGGCATACGCGACATCGTAAACAATCGTGCATTCATGAGACGGCGGCGGTCGTAAAGCATTAAAAGGGCACCGCACAACCGCGACGATCCCCCAAGAATCGAGCCCGCGACGCGGCATTTTAATGCGTCCCGGAAAAAAATTCGCGCGATCCGCACGGCCGCAATCGCCGGGGAAAACTCCAATATCGTTTTTGTCACGTCGTAAACTGGATTTTTACGACGTTGTTTTCTTTTGTTTTATCGCCGTGTCGGGCGTGAAGTTTATGCAAATTGAAATATTTTGTCGTGAAAATATCTTGTCGGATTATCGAGCAGACAACGGCGCAAAGCAACGCAATATTAAAATTGGGCGCCACACGAATTATTTATCTTATCACCACATTGAAACGATTGCATAAACTAATTAAAATATATTTACCGGCGAGTCGTCCGTAGCGTTGGAACATCCTCTCGACGTCCGTCTTCGAGCACTGGAATGTGTTGAGGTTCCCGACGAAGACCCTCGAATTGACGGCCTGCGGGTCCTGCGAGTTCGTCTGGTTGCCCACTTTGCTCATTTTCATCTTGGAAGCTTGCCTGCGACACAAAGGAAACAATGAATTAACATCGGGCGGTCGGCAGTAGGACGTTCCGTCGACTAAATTCGCGCCATTGTCGCGCGTAACGGCGCCGAAAGCGACTTCGAATGAATATTTAACGGCTAATTTTATTTCGCGTTCGTCGCTGCACAATGGGAAGGTTAACAAACGAAACTGCATATTTTATCTCGACCGGCCGGCGTTTCACGTCAACAATTTCGATTATGACGACGATGAGTCATCGCTGCATAAAAGAAGGAGCGCAGTTCGGTTATAGTTGGCGTAAAAGGATTAAATTTCTGTAAAAGTGGCGAAATAATCGTACCCTAACCTACTGCGCCAATTTACTTCAGCTATCTTAAGATACTTGTTCTGTGCCACCTGCAATTTTGCAGGTTTGTTGCCGCAGCTCCGAAAAATACAGGTGACGCGTATGCCATCGTCGATCTTATAATTGTTTTGTAAAGTAAAATTTGTTTTCAGTTGTGAGTCTGATGCCCTGATCGTCTTACATTTAGGTGGGTTCGTGTGTCCTGATTTCTGAGGATGAGACTGAATATATGGCCGCGTCGTCTGCGAATAAGGCGATTGATGTGTCATCGTGCGTCGGCATGTCGTTAATGTATAATGAGAACAGTTGCGGACCCAGGACGGATCCCTGGGGCACTCCTGCTCTTATGATATGGAGCGCTGACATGATATGATCGAGTCTTATCTGAAATTGTCTGTATGAATGGATCAGTCTGATTAATGATGATGGTAGTCCCTATGTAATTAGTTTGTAGATAGGTCCGCCTATCAATACCCTGTCAAATGCTTGGTGCAAGTCCAGTAATGTCATTGCCACAACTTGTTTCCGATTAAAAGTCGTACGTATGTCGGTTACAAGTCTTGCCAGTTCGAGGTGGCTAATGGGTCGGTAGCTGTCCGATTTGTTGCGTTGCTTCCCTGGCTTTGGAATAAGAAAAACTATAGCATTTTTCCAGTGGCTTGGAAAATGTTGCAGTGTTAGTAGTATGGCGCTGATGATGTACGCCAGTTGGACGAGGGCTTTTCGAGAGAGGTTCCGAAGGATTCTGTGTTGAATGTTATCTAGTCCCGGGGCTTTTAGTGGTCCTTGCTTTTTAATTATTTTATAGATTTCATTCATTTTAATCCCCGTCGTAGTCATTTCTGTCAATCGAGCGGTTGACAGCTGACAGAGTCGACTATGTCCGCTTGTTCGTAAGTCAGTTCGTTTAATCCGACGTCGTGTATCTGTTCAAAGGTCGAAGCAAGGATATCCGTTTTTCCCTCATTTGTCATTTCAGTCGTTCCCCATTAAATGTAATCGGATCGTTTGCAAATTCGCTATATTCCTACGATATAATTAAATTAAATAATTTATTTTATGAGTTGATGGCTTGTAATAAGGTGCGCTGATTTGCCATAAATGTATGATATCCCAATTTCATTATAAATGCGGGGGGGGGGCAACAATATCGTCTACCACCGATTTTGAGATTCGAGGTCATTGACTTCGTCTACGAATTTAGAAAATTTATTAATAAAAAAAATATATTTACCACAGTTGCGTTACCTTACCAGACGAAAATAAATTTAATTACATTTTTAATTTAGCCGCGCCGTCAAATCGAAACTTTCGCGTTACGCCAGTAAACCGACGCACGCAAAAAAAATTGACGTTTTTAATTAAACGCTATCAGGTCGGCTGTGGAACTGGAGCGGCAAAAAAAAATCGCGCAAAACAACTTTTCAATTAATCAAAATTAACGAAGGTTAATTACCGCCGCCGCCGCCCGGGACGTAAATTCACTGCGAATTACGTGTGCGAGCGACAACGTCTGCAGCGTTCAAAAAATCTTAAACGAAAAGTCGCCCGGGCGGAAGATAATTTAACAGGTCAGTTCATTTAATTTCACACTTAGTTAAAAGTTGTGTGTTCCGAATTAATTTCGGCCGGCTCTTACGACTAATTTCGGCGCTTTGAAATTTAACGACGCGGCCGAATAGTTGCGTTTCGTCAGCGGCGCCGCGGGTCTAAATTGGCATTAAATTAAACAAAATAGCTGAGCAACGTTCCACGCAAATTTTTCCAAGGAACGAATTCAGGATGAAATTATAAAACTCGGCGCCGCGATGCAGGTCAAGCGTTCGACGCCAGCAATTATCGCGAAAACAACGCTAAATATTCATTTTTTGAATAAACTGCATAGATTTAAATGTCAATGCGGATGCAAAAACGCGACTGGCGAAACTACAACGCAAATGTTTGTCTCGTTAAATAGTTTAGATCGTTAAAGGGGCGCGCTCTGTCTGCCTTAAGAAACGCGAGTTTTCCCATTTCAAATATTTGTTCGTGTGCTGCATTTGTTTGGCGATGTAACTATCGTAATTAGAATTCTACTTGTGTGTGTGTGTAAGTCTGTGTGTGTGTTTCCAAACGATCCCCGTTAAACTCAGTTCGCAATAACTTCGAATTACGAACTCGATTTCTTTTTGGTGATAAATTCGGCGAATTAGGAAATGCACTCGGATAATTGTTTCGGTGTGGATTATTTTAATAAGCTTTGTTGGCCTCTCTTTGTGATTAACTGAATGATGCCAAGTTTTAGGAACAATCCAAATACCTTATACTTATTGAAACAAGTATATGAGATGTAATATTATTCATATGTTAGGAAGTTAATATAAAAATGAAATCAGGAAATAAATAGATGGAGATATCCATTTTGTCGCCAGTCATCAGTCAATCAGTAAAAACGTGATAGCGCCTTTTCGATGGGGCTAGCGTTACATAAAATATGATGCAAAGCCGCTAGGCTGTTTCAAACATGACCTGCACATTTGTGTTCATAAGAAGTTTAACACGCCCATATATTTGTAGATCAAAATTTTATGGAAGCCGTCCTTACAATGCACTCGTCTATGCAGCCAGTCAACGATTTACCGCAATTTATAAGTAGATTGAACCGATAATTCTTAGACTAATACAACAATTTTGCATCTTACGACAGTGTGTTTTTTTTGCACATTTGGTCCCACGTGTACTTTTTGATCTTTATTTTGTATATTAAATCATATCGCTCTATTCTCTGTCGTAATCTAAGGATTTCTTGGCATAAATTAAGTTGAAATTGCGGGCACCACCACATAAAAATCCAGTTAAAATATTCGAGCAAGTTAAATACAGAATTTTCGCAGTTTCTATGCTCATAATTGATAATTTGAGATCACGCGAAAACATGTTTTTAGTTGCGGCCAAACCAACACAGATTGCAACCCAGCCCAACCCAACCAAGCTCAGCACAGCCCAACCCAACTCAAACCAACCCAACCCAACCCAACCCAACCCAACCCAACCCAACCCAACCCAATACCGAGACGAAAATGTAAAATTTCTTGCCTTTTACGAAGTAACTGCGTCATACAATATAAATGTAAACGTACACATTTGATTTATACATCGTCTTGATGTAAGTTGTTTGTTTGACAATATTTCATTGAAACGCTAATTAGATATATTTTTTTTATTCATTGGTTATCTATAACCATCTTCTTCGACCCCCACGTTGGGCACAAAATTACTATGAGAAGCGTGATTGGTTTAAAAAAAACATTTTTTATTGCTTTGTTTATCATTCTTCCCCAATTTTATCCATACTTATAGCTTCTTCATATCTAGAAACTTTTTAACCTCGCTTTTAATTGTTTCCAATTAATATCTTGCTTCTTGTTCTATTGGTGGGTTTTTAGGTCTCTTTCGGTATTTTTTAGTTACAGATTTTCATTTCATTCCGTCCCTGTTCTATTATTTGATTTCTTAATTGGTTTTCGTCTGGTTTACTTCAATTTTTGTCGCCTCATTCCTTTTAGATTTTATCAAATGTTCTAAAATTTTCTAATTACTGTATTCCTACTTGTTATTTCCTTAAAAAAAATCAAACATGACAAAAATACAAGTAAGAAAAAAAAACAAATTAATCTATTAACGAATTAGGCTTAAGTAATCAGAGAAAAACAATCTTTAAAGGATATCTAATAATATGTATGTGCTTTACGAGACTGAGTAAGGGCCTAATACTCTTGAGGTAGGTTGACCCATTCTTCATGAAGGGCTACCATAAGCTGTTGAAGAGTTTCTGGAGCACAAGTCTGTTTCTGATGACGCTCGATCGGACTGAGATCTGAGCTGAGAGCTGGCCAGTCCATAACTGGGATTTTATGTTGTTCCAGGAATTACCTTGTCCGACCTGCTACTTGTGGTCTTACGTTTTCATGGAACAGAAATCTAGGGCCTATACGAGCTCCACCAGGTACCACATGATTTGTAAGAATGTTTTTCATATGTAGGGCAGTATTCATTTGGCCAGCTACAGCAACTATCTCTGTATGAGTAATGAGATTCCAGACCACACCATGTTGGATCCCATTCCAAACTTGTCCATTTCCCGAAACAGTCCTTCACGAAGACCACCACAACGTGTCAACTGAAATCTGGACTCGAAATCGCTGAAAAGTACTGAGGACCACTGCTCCATCCCCCAATTCTGTATGTTGTTGAGCGAACGCCAGTCGGTTCCTTTTGTCATCTAAAGTCATCCGTGGTTTTCGGACTCGTCTCGTTGACCTCAAGTTGCGTTCTCGCAACTTTTTTCTTACAGTTTCCGTACAAATTCGGATTCCCGTTGCAATCTTAATGTCATTTTGCAGGTCTCTAGAAGTAGATGTACGTCGTCTAAGTGCACAAATTCGCAAAAATGTGTCTTGCCGACTGGTGGTCGCACGTTTCTGACCCTGAACAGCCATAACTCCTTGTCTCCAGGTACCGATTCCAAACTATGGACATGACAGAATGGCTTATATACAATTGTCATGCAACGTGACGTGAGCTGTATCCTTCTTCGATTAACGTTATGGCTCTTGCAAACTTGAACTTGACTTGGACGCCTCATCATACGCGTTTTAGTAACAAGCACTAATGATAAATAACACTGCAACAGTTGCCAACTCGATTCTTTGTGAATCTGGAGCTACCGAATTGACAAATAGACTTTTTCCCTATAAACTGTTTACAATGTTTATCTTTTTTTGAATAATAAGTTTGAAATAATAAAATAAATTTAGTTTAATTTCGGTTACAGTTTATTGACTAACACACTGACATTGTTACGTATTTGTGACAAGCATCGTACATTATAAGAAAATTCCTTAGTTGAGCAGATTTATTCTATCTACGAATGCCATCAATGCATCATGTGCGCGATAAGCTTTCGTAACCCACAAGAAAAGTTGTTATCGAACATAATCCCACCTCATAACATTATACAGCCATGAATATTGGATGCTGAATATAGATCGCAAAATGAATATCGACGCCGCCGATACCATAAAAGTGTAAAACTCGGCACTACATCACCTAGTAAACTCTGAATTTGCTGAGGTTTGCGCCACCGTAAAATCGCGCCAGGGCCGCCATCAAATGTTTAGTGAACCAACTCCTTTCGCACGTAAAAATACCCGCGGACGATGACAATAACAACATCGCCGTCGCCCGGGCGACATATTCGCGCAAGACCCATTAGCATAAAATGCAAATTGCCAACAAAAACTATTTCCGCGACGCGATAGCTGACACCCGGACTTGTTTATTGCGCGGCGCCGCAAAAAAAGCGCGCGCCGCAGTCGGGTTAATATGCTGGCGCATTCTAGATCCATAACGCGATAGCACCGCTCGGTACTAACAATGAACCAAGCTGATAAAGACGGCGGAACGTAGTTAGCGGCAACCGCGGCGGTAACGGTTGCATCGAAACACTCCACCCCCAAATGACAAATCATTTACGCCCTCAAACACACACCCGACACACCAACGCCAACATATAAATATCATCGCGTGTTCCACATCTGCTGCGATAATTTTGACAGATAACGATAAAAATGTATTTTTTTTTTCTTCAATACGAAAGCGACGAATTTAATTACGGCCGCAATCTCTTGCGAACACCGCGATTTTATGGCGCGTGTTAAGGTTGGGTTCGCGGGAGGCTCTTAAAACGTTTCCGAACGTTAGCGTATCGATGTCGAATCGACGCAGATTTATGCGGCCATTAGGGGGCGAAATATTCCGTCGGACGCAGTTCGGCGACGTGGTAATATAGATAGCGGCAATTCGCATTACGGACAATTGAATCCGCTCATACGTAATTCCATATATCCAGGTGGTATGTGTCGGTTTCACTACCTTTGGGCATTCCGATGCGCACTGCATTGCTGAACACGGAAATCAATTAACATTTCGCTAATTACTTGGTCGTTGCCGAGCTTATATTCCCCCATCGATGCTGTCAAATTCTTGGATGCGCCGTTGTAATTGCGTTCAGTCGCAACCTTATAATTATAAGTAGTTGATTTATGTGCTTCTTAGGCTCAAATAATTATTAACAATTATTCTAATTTAACTGAAAAGATTTCGCAGAGACTAACGGTTTTAACAACAACTTGAAGATCAGTTGCTCTAGGTGAAAAAGCGGGTAAAATGATAAAATATGTGCCTAGTTATGAAAGAGGTCGTGAAAAAACATTTGTGTTAAATTATTATGCCCCTCCACAAAATAGTCGATATTGCATTTTCTTTTTGAAGTTTTGTAGATTTTTCTGCTGTAGTGCCTTGTGATTTTTCTAATAATGGAAAAAATTTAGAAATTTAGAAAAATCAGTTAAAGGAACAAAGATTTCTAAAGGACGAAGAACCAACTTGGGCGGCTGAAGGTTTTTTTGCAGACCAAGAAATTTTTTTTATGATTTTTTTTCTTTTTCTTTTTCATTTTTGATAATTTTTCACACGTTTTTAATCGAGCGACATAGTCCACAAAAATTCGGCAATGTTTATTATCGTTAAGTCAGATTATGTTAAATGAAGCAAAAAAAAACCCAACCCAACCCAACCCAACCCAACCCAACCCAACCCAACCCAACCCAACCCAACTGAAAGTATTTTTTTTTCATTTTTGATAATTTTGCACACGTTTTTAATCGAGTGACATAGTCCACAAAAATTCGGCAATGTTTATTATCGTTAAGCCAGATTATGTTAAATGAAGCAAAATTAACCCACGCAGATTAATTAAACCAATTACCAATTAATTGTGTTTATGCGCGTTCTAGCGCTCAAACATTTGAAGCAAACACCTAAACTTAAACACGAAACTTAAAACTTAAGATTTATATATGGCTCAAGAAAACCTCCCATCTTGAAAACAATATTTCAACCCGAAGTGGTGGTTTACTCTTATCATCTTCTCTTATCTTTTTCTACATCTTGAAAACGGTAAGATTCGTGGAAAAGTGGTTCTTATAAGAGTCAAAGATATTGAAATTTTAAACTACTTTTCTTTGAAACGTTCTTTCGAAAAATCCACCATTGACGACTGGAAGGTCGCTGATGAAAAATTCATTGTAGTCCTAGCAACGCATGATAAATATTCCTGGGCGTGATCGCAGGGCGGGCACAATCAAATTTCCGTAGCAAAAAAAAAATCGAGTCGATTTGCGGGAAATTTACCTAAATATAAGAAAGTTCAGTGCGGTCCACTGCAGATATTTTTTTATAGATAATTTTGATAGTTTTTTTTATTAAATGTAGTGTCAAATTAATCAAAAATTCGGTAATATTTATTACTGATACAAATTGGGCAATCCAATCCATCATAACCCAACCCAACCCAACCCAACCAAACGACATTTTTTTAATTACGAAAATTCAGTACATTGATGGGTCGTGTTGGGTTAAGTCGAATTAAAGATTTATTTGTCAAGGGGGTTGAGTTGGGTTGGGTTGAAGTTGACATAAATGGTAACACACGAATCGGAATTAAATCGAACAAAATGAAATTGAAAACAATCTTAAGAAAATCAGACACAAAACGACAGAAAATTAAACAATATGTTAACGAAACTGAGAATGGAATTAAATTAAAAAGTGTTTTCTTAAAATTTTTGTTTTTTTTGCAATTTTAACAGTTTTTTTTAAATATCTTGACAATATTTAATTTTCTCAATTTTTTGTAAGTACGTTCGATTTATCTTAATTGAACATTTTTTTAATTGTTATATTCGTACGTTTTTTGGGCATTTTTGAGATTTGCGTTTTTGAAAATTTTTAATTTTAATCAAATCTGTAAAAGATATACGTTTTAGGATTTTTCTTTTTTGAAATTGGTATTCTCATAATTTTTTTTTTATTTTAACGGTTTTTTACATTTTTTGATTCGTTTCATTTTTCTCAATTGCCGCAAATTTAATTTCCATTGTTTATTTGCAAATTCTCACGTGATTGTTATTAGATTTACGTTAAAAAATATTGCATTCCCATAATATTTTTTGACAGTTTTGTAGCAGTTTTATATCTCCATCGATTGTATGTACGATGGATTAACTGGCGGATCGTCGCGTTCAGAAACGTTAGAAAGCGCGGGAACCAATCGCAAGGCCGGGTTGCACTTTTTTCAATGCCTTGTGATTTGTTCTTGAGTTTGAAATTGTCGCAAATATAAATCAAGATGGCCATACGACATTTTAAAACTCGTGGATCTTAAATTTAAATTTTAATAATAATAACGAAATGCCAAGAAGACATGAACGAGTAATATTAACAGCATTGACAGGAAAACTTTTCCTCTGCAGTAATGTTATTCGTATGCACCACTAATCCACCCTTTATATAGCAACGTATGGTTAAATAAATTATAGTAACATAATATAAGTTCGTATACTTTTCCGTTTGATATTTGGATCACATGGCTGAAGTCTAGCTTACCGAGATATACAGCCAAACGTAACAGTATTTTATATCCGATTCATTGTCTAAACTTCGAATCGCCCAAAATAAAATAAAACATGTAATTACGCTGAAACGGTGTACAATTGACAACTATTCGCGTTAGCAACGCCGTTTCGCAAAGCTATTACTCATTTGTTACAGAAATTCCGAAGTTGGCGGCTTAGAACGAAATAAAAAGTACTCGGCCACATGCTCGAAAGTTTCGAGTGCACATAAGCCATTATTAAGCGATTTCCGGCGGCTCAGGGTATCGAACGGTGGAAGAACAGCTTATGAAGTGAACGTCATAATAAGTCGCAATGATTCATAGCGAGGTGGGTCCTCTCGAACAACCCCCGCCAGCCACACCCGCAAGAAACGAAATCCGCGAAAGTCACACAACAAAAACAATCAAAACGACACGTCCTTCCACTCCAACCGATCGACGACGAAATCCGACGCGTCTATTAAAGACGATACCACCTCGCCGTCACCCGGTGGTTCGACCTGCCGAGAAGTAATTGTTCAGAAGTCTCGGCGCTCGCGTCGGGTCTTCGGTCGTCAAGAACACTTAGAAAATGACCCGGCGTGTAGACTGCGAGTCTTCGCGGTGAATTTAGCGACGAAGTGAGATTAATCGATGGCGCTATTCAATTTCTGCTCCGCGAGAGGTTATTAAGTCGCATTCGTTTTGCGTCGATTATGCGGAAAGTAATGGGGTTCGAAGGGGACCCGAATTAACTCGCGAATCCAAAGTGATGCTAAAACCGTCGTCGCAGACCGAATTGCACAAGGCGTTCGTTCTTTATTGAAATTTGACTGAGGAAATAATCTCCCCGTTGTTGTTCGATTTTGGCGCAGTCGGGATCATAAATGTGTGACGAATTCGTACCAAATTTTTAATGAAATGCCATTCGAATTAATTGACGTGAAAAAATATGTTTATGTGATCAATAATTCCACGCCGAAGTCGCGCGCTGGAGCCGAATACGATTTGCATTAATTTGCAAAATCGTTGATTGCACAAATGTTCGACGTTTGCGATCGGCGCAGCCCATTTATATTTAAACGGGCCGCATTTCGCAAAGTGCCTAAACGTGTCGCACATAAAAGTTATACATATATTAACTTAGTTTGCACATAACCAAGTGTTATACTTGCGGAGCTTATGCATGCGCGATATAACCCCGATTAACAGCGCCACGTTTGTCAGCCACAACAAAACATAACAGTTTGGGGAACTTGGTTCGGATATTCAAATGAAATGATCTTAGCGCGCCGCGCTTAAGAGCCAAGGTACACACGCGTAACAAAGCCGCTGTTTGCGCAGCGAGTGACAGTTAATGACGTCAGGTGTTGCGGCTTCGAATGCCCAGGAAATAATTTCAACCTGAAATAGAACGCCCCAATGAACGTTGGACGTAATTCCCAAAAGTAAGCGCGTCGAAGTGCTGTTTTATTAACAACGCGTATGAATATTTGACCGGATCTGTCAACCTGGTCGGAAAATCGATGATGGCTTTTCCAGTCGTCCCGCAAGCGACACTTGCAATTGGGTCGGCAGGAGCGAAAATAATTATTAGCGTCATAAAATATGCATGCGGATCGCGGACGACTCTCGTGAAATTGTCACGAGCTCCAATCTCGACGATACATCAACGGAAGCGATTTTAATTTTGGGGGGGCGTAGATCCAGAAGTCGCATCCGCATCACTCGTAATTTTAAATTGTGAATTGGTGTAGTTATTAAATTTTGGCGCACAACGTGGGGCTCCACAAAAACCCACAGATTAATTACTAACGCGCACACACCTATTAAAAAGGCATCTCGGTCAGATCATACATCACGAGGCAGCTACGATTTTAATTTCGAGACCCACGGATCCGTAAACCGCCGTCACGCGTAGTCGGGATTCAAAAACAAACGTCAAATTTCCGGACCGATACATCTCGTCTGATGACGTTTTTGATGTAAAATGTGGCGACCAACGTGGGGCACCTCAACCCACTAAGCTATATTTCGACTATTTTTTCTCTCGGCTCCGACTTTAGCGCACGTAACAACCGCCGACACAAACGAAATCGAGAAGATTAATTCCGGGAAACGTGTAAATGGCTCTCGCAACGGCGAGAAGTTTCATCAGGGCGCACATAAGAACACATGGCGCGGGCGAACGGACAGCGAGAACTCGCTGCATATTACAATGTAGGCGAGCGTTTGCCCGGTGAAAGGAGCCGGGATGTCTGATAGTTACGTGTGTTAGTGTTCCTCAAGGCCTACTTTAAAGCGTGTTTGTGTACGATACGGCCGTGCAGTTGCGTTCGCCGTCGGGCGATGGATATCCGCCGTTGTTGCGGAACTAGACTGCTCCCCTCTGCCGGGCGCGGCGGTGGGGGATATATTGTAGTAATGCCGGCAGGTTTTCCAGTTCCGGTCCGCGCGACCCCCGCCCGCTGCCGTGGAAATCAATTGTGTACACCTCGCCGTGTAGCGTATTCGATGCAGCGTAACTTGCATTGTCCCAAGTTGGTGATTGTTGCAGCGATTCGGTTTAGTTTTTCATTGAGCGCCGCTCGCGTCGACGTTTGTTGGGTTCTTTAACGAGTTTGTTGCGTTCCGGCTATGATTTTCGATACTGCGACGAGGTGAATGTTACGGGGAAAATAAGGCGGTTGACGAAAACATCGCGAATGATCATGAACCACTTCCTAACGCATACGGGAAAACTACCTTCCTGAGTCCAATATCGACAAACAAATTAAACACGATTACAAACGACGTCGTTGCCGCAACAATGGTTAGCGACAATTAATGCGCATTATTGAGTTCAGGTGTCTCGCGACTCACATTTCTATGGCATAGCCAAAGATCGACGAATGTGATCAATGTCCTTTAACATTTTAATTTCCCACAATTAAGCCACTCGTTTCCGATAACTTATTCACAGAAATGGACACATCACCACTGCCCCACTACTCCACCCATTGTAGTCCACCCCTCAGCCGATCGGTTTACAGTACCACAACGCAAAATACCAAGAGACTCACACAATATAATAACAATAAGCAGTTTGATAGAATAATCAACAAATGAACGATACAACTTTAACCCAAAAATTCATTAGCCAATAAAAACATTTTCTAGTAGACATAATTTTAATTGCTCTTTAAATATTCGCTTGTGCCTGTGGCTTTCAAAATTTTCGGCAATTTATTATAAATGTTTCGTAGTCTTGTCCAATTAATTGTCGATGTCGATCAAGTATTATCATCAACAAATATAGTCAAATCATTCATCGAACTTACTTCTGGAATATCGTTCACAAAAACCACGAACAATAAAGGACCGAGTGCTGAACCCTGCGGTGCAGCACACGCAATATTGAGAATTTCTGATTTAATTCCATCGATAATTACAAACAGGTTAGATTTTATCCGGCTATAAGCATTGCCCCTTAGTCCATAGGAATAAAATGTATCACAAAGCAAGTCCTGATTAACTGGATGAAATGCTTCGCCAAGATCCATAAATATTCGTACAATTTTTTTTGTTAATACCTAAGCCCTTATACAATTTTTCAAGAAAATTCTAAATTGCTGTCGTGGTAGATTTGTGCTTCCTGAAACTATGCTGGGCATTAGTAAGGATCTTATTCGAAAAAAAAAATGTGTCTGAAGATATTTAGTACACTCGTTTCCTGAAAAATATTTGCCTGAAAAACCAAAATTAGTGCAAATGGGCCCATATGATTATGTTGTTCGAAATAATTGTGCAGCAACGTCGTTGTACACAAATCCTAGACTTAATGTGGATAGAAAAATTAATGTTATATATGTCATATCGGCAATACCGAAGTGGAAAGTGGAAAACTTCCGTGGTGAGAAGCATTGAAAGGTACTAAGAAAAAAATGCAAGTTAGAAGTAATTTAAGTTAATTTTTCGAATTTGGGAACCGCCTTATACTACGACGCATTAGCAGCACCTCGTTCAAGGTAATTAATTATTTATTCCCACAAATTTTCGTTTCGCTAAATCACATCGCTATTGAAGTGCTTTTAAGTCCCTTTGCCACTTTTTCAATTTCTCTCGCGCTAGTAATGTTCTATTATCAGTGTGTCATTATCAGCGCAGTCTTTCTGTTTATTTCCTTCTCTCTCAGTATGTGTTTTTTATTACTATCGTCTTCAACCTTCAAATTTCCTAGCTAAGTGTAATCTATGTTTCCATTCCTAAAATCTTTTTCTGCTTTTTTTGGGTTGGGTTGAATTGGGTTGGGTTGGGTTGGGTTGGGTTGGGTTGGGTTGGGTTGGGTTGGGTTGGGTTGGGTTGGGTTGGGTTGGGTTGGGTTCTTTACCTCCAATCTTTCTCGTCACCAATTTCCAATATTTTCATTCCGTTTCCGTTCATTTCTGTTATTTGACCTTAGTAACTTTATTTCTCTTTTTAAAATCACCTGCGCTATCTTCAGGTCTTATAGAACTCCGGTAGGGCATACTTTACCCCCGAAAATTTACCTACCAACTATTTTCTCTGTAATAATTTTGTGTCTGTTACCACGATATTATTAAGTCTTTTCGTTCGCACTCTTTCCTCCATCTTCTTTTTCAACTTTGTCTGATGATTCTCATGAACCTTTTAATTGCAGTGATGATGATTCATATGATCTGATCTGATCTGATGAAGAATATAAAAAATATATAAAAAGAAAATGAAGTTCCAGGAGAAAATGCAGGAAAACCATCTGGGAAAAGTGGCCATTTCTTATACCAGGGACACTAGCAATTGGAGGAAAGGAATTTTTTTTCTTTGTCTTCGCTTTATGGATAGATAATCCATGCGTTTACGACAACGTCACCATAAGCACGAAATACACCGAAAGAGGACGATTTGAAAATGTATCTTTGCATCTTCCAGTAGTAAGCTCGGAACATAAAACCCAAAATCGCACAAAGACAATTTTTCAAGAGTGTCACATTCAGACGGATGCCTCTAAATGTTTTGCATAGTGTTTCCATAGGACTGATAACAAAAGACCAATGGTACTTACATTGACTTCCTTCCTTTAGTGACTATTATAAGAAGTCTTATCATCGACAAGTTAAAACATATTTTATTAAGTCCAACTCTTACGGTTTATGAAACGAAAAAAAAATGAAGCACAACAAATGACTTATTTCATTTTCATCCACTTGTATTAACTTTTTTATTTGTTGTTTAGTTACTGTGGCAGAGAACCATTTACCAGAGACCGGCGTCTATTCCTCTGATAAAATAAAAGAGGTCATGCCACTGTCTTTACGTAAATGATGATTTTTATAGATCATTGTAATTTCTTCACATTGGTTTATGATCGAATGACGACTCCCCAACTACAATGGGACAAAGACTAGCAAATTATTAAATATTAATCTCACATCATAAGGACCAAAGAAAAATATTTTTATGTATCTTTCTGAATGAACTGACACAGATTTGCGAATAATTTACTCGCCAATATTTTGACTTGAGCATTCGCGGGACAATCCAACAATTTTTCATGTACAGTGAAACTATACGTACAGCAGTTTTTAAGTGGGACAAGGTTATAAGCATTTTTCCTTACTCACGTTCCTACCATTAACCCAACCTTGAAATACCCCGATTTTTTTCCGTTAAATTTATTGGTACTTGCAAATGTTTAGTGACTACGACAGCGGCGAACATAAAATCGCCATAAACGATTTCCTTCGTCGTTAATATGAATCAGGAAAAGCGGGCGTCCAAACATTCGCCCTTGCGGTACTCCATGTACCTTGATCATATCAATATCAGCATTTACAGACAATGCCCTTCCTCATAAGCAGTCTAGTCTTCGATTATGACGAAGATTTTAACAAATTCATTTTCATTAATATTTTGGTGTTCTAATATTCGACATTTACAAAAATCTATGTTAATGTTGGATTAAATATCGCTAATTAACTTGGTTATTTGATTTGCGATCCTGACCAGGAACAAATGTAATTTTTTTGGGCGAGTTTTGGAACAAAGATAATGAATTAGGTGGTGATATTGTTATATGGATTATTTTTCCTTTGCGATAATTTTTATGAATTTCGTATAATTTTTAGAGCACTCATCATAATAAATTCCACAAATTCCTGTCTTGCAATTACTATGATTATCGGATCAGCAAAAATTTGCAATTTCATTCCGCTTTCACAAAACAAAAACATTTCATGCGATACAACGGCCGACCCACCCTCCCCGACCCCCAACGCCTAGCCAGTGATAAACAGCGATACACAATATCACTAATATTGCGCATAGCTACACGAGATGGGCAATTGGGCCGTCATAATCACTGTTCGCCATAAATTACGAACAATTCGTTATTCGCGCGCGCGAACCATAGAGAAACGTAGCACCGTCCGATCTCCATTTCTCTTCGACAGGATCGCGACCATGCGACGAAACGCGCGGAATGCCGACGACCGCAGTGCCCCCCCCGCGCAATTTACGGTGGTAACACACAACGTCGAATCGACGTCGGATATGATTTACGCCCGGCAACAACGTTGAAAGAACACGCTTGATTCGCGGGATAAACACGCAATTATGCGCGCACTCAAAACGCGCACGTGCATCCGTCGACGCACACCTACGTTTAACCGAATTAAAGAACCGAAAATTGAATCAAAGAACGCGCCGCGGATAATTTATTCCGATTGTCGGGCCGCGCTCGGTGTAGAATTTTGATTTCGAGTGAAAACTGACCGGAACAAAACGCTGTAATTAACGCGAATAGACGGACGCGGACTGCGGGCTGGCGCGTTGCATTTTGTGAAATTTTAGACGGTAATCAAGTTACGCGCTTTTGCGTAAATTGCGCACACGTCAAAAGCGTACGTAATCATTGCAATTCGACGGCGTTGAATAAACAAATTTTTGCCCGCTAATTAACAGGCGGTAATAATTAGAGGCTATCAAATAATGTCCGCCTGGTTAGGTTGTATTTGTGCATTTGGATAACGTAACGCACTTGCAGTTGACCTGTTGTTGTTGTCGTTGACCGTCCAACGTGGACTGATTTAACATCATTTCTGATATCTGCATAACCCTTAATTTCTTCTTGAATTAGTTATGTATTTTTTTCACAGTTCACTTCAATCCAATTAACTTAAATTCTAAACAAATCAATATTTTCAACGTTCGTAGTAAATTTTCCATTCAATCGGAAAATTATAGTAAATTTTAATTACGTCCTGTGTACAATTAATTGCAACCTGGCTCATTAATTCGTAACACGATTGATCTTCATAAAAACATAAACCTCACAGCGAAAAACGAAAGCTTTTCGTAAAATTGTCGGTGCGTTTTGCCTTTGTTAATTTTTTGTATACGCGATTCGAGAATTAAAAATCTAAATGAGCTTTACGCAGAATTATGCTGCGAGCGTTCACCAAAACTGCGCGCATCAAAAATTGCACTTCCACGTAAAGCTCTCACTTCCAGATAAAAACGAATTAGCCGTTTCTAGTCGGTGCAAAGTAATGTAATAACGCGCTTTTAGACTAAGTTTTTGTTTTGTATATAATTGAAAAACTATAATTGAAAGGCTTCATTAAACCGCGTTGCATTTCATGCGAAAGCCATGTCAGCCTAAAAACAATCGAAAGCAATTTTCGCCCAACAAAGGCTTTTCATAGAATCGCCAATATGAGACCACTTTGTCCGGAAGTTTTGTCGGATTCTGTTCAACGCGCACGTTTAAAATATCATCATTTATTACAAATAAAGCTTCCCGTCGAGCTTTACGCAGAATTATAAAATTCCATTAAAAATCGCACAACAACGTTTTCAATTAATTTCAACGGCTGGCACATCCCAGTCGGTGCCGATTTTAAAAGCTGCAATTGGACCGGAAGCTCCGTTTGTCGTACGTCGTCAAATGAACCGTTTGGTGTGAAAGCATGCGCGCTTAATTATTTTTATGCACATTCAACGCCGCTGATTATTTAACTTGAGCTTTTTGCTTTGTAAAAAGCTTTCGTGCGGCGAATATCTTCACTTACGATACGTACTTCGGTATGGCCGTTGAATTGGGCTACCACCAAAGCTCTTCGGCTTACATGACTGAATGTTTTAGGAATTCAATGAGATATTTTCTAGCATATTCTGCGTGAGCTTTATGATACATGAACTATAAACATTGGTTAAAATTCTCGAATGTCTGCCTTGAAATTTTCCAACTTCTGCGATAAGTTTTATTATTATTAAAAATTTCTGCTATTACAAAATTTAGGTAGCTCTGAAAATATTTTAATGTGAGACAAGCTGGGTTATTCATAGCACAAGTTTGGATAATTGTCAATTTAATAGCACGTTTATGGGATTAAGTGACGATTTTCAGTTCCTTAAAACAATTTGATGAAGCTTTTGCTCTACCGTCAATGTCAAATCAATAAAAAAATTACTTTTCACTTGAAAATAAAAATAACAGTAGTGTGTGGACCAAATGAAGACGATAGGGTGGGTTGGGTTGGGTTGAGTTGGACTGAAAATAAAAATAACAGTAGTGTGTGGACCAAATCAAGACGATAGGGTGGGAATTTTTCGGACAACTGATGGAACTAATAGAAGAATGTGGAGGCATACTGTTGATACTAGGCGACTTAAATGGACGAGTAGGAATAGTGGATTATGATAAACAATAGGTATATATTGGGTAACTACCAGAAATAATAATCAAAATTAATTCAACCAATTAATTTTCGTTGCATCGTTAACATCAACGAAACCAAAATACGAAGAAGATGGTAGAACGTGGAAATAAAAATTGAGGTAAAGTGAATACGAGTTGAATTTTACGTAAATAGAATGGGAATCATGCAAAAAAGTTGATGAGTGCAAGAAAACGAGTGCAGGAAAGCTGCAAATGTTTTACATTAAGAAAAAAGGTAAAGACTAAATACAACACTTACATTGCTGAGGAGTACATTGGAAAATAATATAAAATAATGTTTGAGAAATTGTAAATTTATATAACGTCGACTGCTAAAGGGACAGGCAACAACGAAAACCAGAGTAGAGTGAGACGTAAATGCCAACGTGAAACTCGGAAATGAACTAACTAATTATTTAAATTTTTTATAAAAATTCCGACGATTTTTTTTAATTTATTGTTATTGGGTTGGGTTGGGTTGGGTTGGACCACCTACAACTGAAATACTATCGTTTTCCCCTGTAAAATCGAACAACTGTTGCTTAAATGCTGTGCATCAAATTTGAAATTAACACAAATAAATATTTATTGATATAATACATTTCTAAAAAAAATCCTTTGCATATACCTTGTTTGGTCGGTTAAAATTGAAATATTGTTAAAATCAAAGTTATGGTTGAATTGAACAAAATGTGAAGCTAAGCACAAAGTTTTCAGTATATTACAATCGCTGTAGGTTGGGCAATTCCAGATTTCAACCACTGCGATGTATGTCCAATGTGACATTTATCACACCCCGAACAAGGAAATTTTATGAATAACATCAGACCCGCACCCAACTGATATATGGTCTTTCACGTGAAATTTTTAAATTATATTTTACTATTTTTAGACCGTTGGTATTGCAATTTTTTCTATTTTGTTATTTAATTTTTTTATGGAAGGCAATCTTTTGTACACGATAGGTCCATAGGGTTCTGTGATTTTTGTAAAGAAATATGGGATTGCAAATGCGTTGTACTCAATTTTTTAGACCAAAAATATTAAAATAGTTCCTGTACAATTGGCACTTGAATATGTACCATACCATCGTATTAGTTCCTTGCATTGCAAATATTTTTTTGAAGTAAAATTGTCTGATAAAACCCTCGTTAGTAGAGTTTACGAACTTTTTCCCAACTTCCCAAGATAAATATATTTATGAACATTCAAGAGCTATAAAATCCCTTAAATGAAAAGACTCGACATGAACTTTTCGAAACGATGTATGAACTTTATTTAGATTGTGCTACTTGCATTTTGTTTCAAATTTTCTCCTTATTGGTTTAAAATAAATTTAATTCTGATTTGTTCTCGTCGTCTAAATCAAGGAAGGTTTTTTTTTGTGAACATGGCAACAACCAAACCTATAAATAAGCAGCTTTGCAAATATAAAAAAATAAGTTGTACCACCAAATTATAATTTGTGAGGATTGTGTTAATATAACACAATTTGCTAAGCTATGGATAGGCTCGAACAGACCAAAAAATTGTGGGTTGGATTGGGTCGGGTTGGGTTATGTCAAGTTTTGCCAGGTTCGTCATAGGCGATTAAGGGGGGATCCTACTTTAGAAGGCTCGATTTTTTTATTGCTCAAATCTATGCCTAATATATCTAAGAATATGTATAAAAAGTTATAGCGGCTAATTCGCAATATTCTGAAAGATACAGCACTAAACACATTGAGGTGTCGAGAAAAAAATATACGAACGCACGAACGCTCGGACAAACGAAGCGCGCGCCCCTTCCCGCAGACACATAACACCGAACTATGTACTGAAAAAAGTTCAATCGGTCGTTCGAAACAATAATATTTTGAATTCGTAAGAGCTATAGTAGGATTATAACGAGATATTCCGTAAGTAATCGACAATTAACATTTTTCCTGATCGTAAACTTTAGAGCGCGTTTTCTCGAGTTTTCGTTTCTAAGATTTTTCTAAACTGGTGGGCGTGATTGCGAGAAAACTAGACAAGCAATCAAAACGAAACAAAATTTTTGTTGGCTTCAGTAGCATTCTATTCTATTTGAACTAAAAAGATTAATGAAAAAAAAATCCAAACAACTTTTTTAGCAAGTTGCAATGATTTTCTCTTCCTGCAAAGAGCACATTTATTTTCAAACCTGGGAAAAATCTTGAATTTCAAAATTTTGGGTTTTTTTTTAGTTCACATAGAAGAAAATATATGAGAATTACAATTTTCTTTGGTTTTTTTGTTTCAGACAAAAATTACGAGGTACATCTTTCCCACCGATTGTAGACTGCAATTGAAAGGTGTTGCACAAATGTGCATAAAAATCGGTTCCGTTTAAATATTTTTCTCTCGAAATATTTTTTCTTTAATGCCCAAATATGTAATAAAATGCTCTAAAAAGTTCACTAGACTTGCTCATTTTTTTCCGTCCTAATAAAATTCCCCCAAAAACGATATTTTAAGTCCTCCTAAAGCAGGATCCCCCCTTAAAGTAAAGTGTGTTGTGTTTCACTACGCCTGAGGACGGAAATATTAGAGTAACGAAAAGTATTAGTGAATTAATTGTTGTAGTAATAGTTGCTGATAATTGAAATTTTTCAATACTGATTAATTGAAAACATTAAATCGAATAAATAAAAAAAATTAACCTAGTCGGTCAACGTGTTCATCAAACTCCAGCGTAGTAAATCATTTCCGACGTTAAGATCGCCTTCAACAAGCGCATATACGTCCATAGGTGATACATCACGCGGGATTTACATGCAATATTAAACATATAGGACGCCGCAACAAGACGTCGGCGCATAAATCACGGCCGGGCGAGCAAAAACACACGGCGAAATTTATAACCAGCGCTCCGGTAATGAGAGCAATGCCAACTGCACTTATATCCTGCGTGGATGCCTCATTTCGCTGCCAATTTCAACCCAATAAAACATCTAACGAACGCTCCAACGGCACATTAATAAATTTTTATTGCGCTTTGTTTCCACCGCAACTTCGTCTCAATGAACGTCTCCTTCGATGAGCGGTCGAACGCCACCCCGAGTCCGAATACTTGCGGATCGGCGGCCGGCAATTTCGCGCACGTCGACGTAACAAAGCGTTCCGTACCGACGGCCGTAAATCGTCCGCATATTTCTTCAAACAATGCCCATAATTCCGCCCGGTTAGTCACGGTCAGTTTGGCGCGGGTCAAAATTTTACCGTAAATCAGTCACTCATGTATACGGCGTAATTGCACTTACCGGCCGATATATATTGCGGTCGCTCCGTTCGAATGTGTTCGGTTAAATTGAAATTTGCGCATAAATTAGCGCCGATGAATATTCAGGGGGTGGGCTCGGCGGCGACGGGACGGGACGGCTAAACCAGCGGACGCGTGCTGCGTCCGCTTTAAATAAACACGTCTATGATTTTTTAATTGCGTTTCGTTCGTGCGCGGAAAATAAGGTAATGTTGACGTTGACGTTCAATATTCATGTTACGAAGCATGTTGAATTGTTGCGGCGCGAATCGAACATGAAATGACGGGAATTGCTTTCGTGTTTGCGGCCGAGCGATTATCAAAAGTGAGACGTCAACTGGCCAACCCAACCCAAACAAATTCAACTTGAACGGTCTTAATTTTAGAAAGCTCATCAAAAAATAAAAATAAGGACATTGAAAACACAAATTGATGAAAGGAGCAGCAGAGAACTTATTTTAGCAACAATATAGCAACAACATACTGAACCACCACCTAAGCACAAACATAGAAGTAAACATTATTGATGAAATAGCAAATAACCGTAAACCATATGGGAATTAACAATTATGGTAAATGATCTGTTGAAAAAAAAATTTATGAAAAATTTAAAAAAAAGGTCTGACGACTAAAACAGAAGAATTTCAAAATAGTGTAAATAAATTAAAAATCATTGAAAGCCAAGAAGCGTAAGCATTAAAGCAGAAAAATTGAGAGATTACGAAACAAAACAGGCAGAAGAAAATTATTATCACAGGGCTACGAGCTACTGATTATTAGCAACGAAACTTGGAAATTGAATAGGCTCACAGTTCAACTAATTCATGAAAAGGAAACAAGAAACAAGAGCACAAGTATCCAACAAATTAAATCACAAACACCTGAATGATCCCCAGACAACAGACCAGAAAAATTATACATAAACAATGGAATAAACGAATGAAACAAAAGGAACAAGATGACAGAATTTTAATATAAGAGGTACGAACAGAAAGGAAATGGAACTCGAAAGATTAAAACTAGATATGCTAGTAATATGCAAAGCGGATTAAAAATGACAAGAGATCGTAGAAGTCAAAGACGTGCACGTACTATTGTACATAGAGGCAAGAAGAGCAAAAGAAGGAGTAGATTGCATAATAAAAAAGGTTGACGTAAATCACCTTGAACATTGGTAATGCTAATTCTAAAAGCTGAAATGAAACTAAGGCCAGAAAAGGACAAGGGAAAGATGAAAAATCATGAAGTAATGATGGGGGTAGGTAAGAGAAGAAACTAAGTCGGGGAATGATATGCCCTTTTGGTGGAAACAGCAGTATCAAATTTATGCATTTTTGAGGAGAGAACAATTTTGCAAACATCACTTGCAAAACAATCAAAGAACGAAACTAGGGAAGAATTTGTGAGAAAGCTAGAAGAGGATAGAAGAGGAAATCAAAAGCTCTCTTATAGGTCATTAAGACGACGCAGAAAGGTTATCATGGAAGAAATATTTACGCGAGAACATTGACGAAAGTCACTATAAATACAAACAGCTAAAGTCAAAGTACTTGCAAAACAATCTAACAACCAAACTTGGATTTAGGTTGGGTTGGGTTGGGTTGGGTTACGTTGGGTTGGGTTGGGTTAGGTTGGGTTGGGTTAGGTTGGGTTGGGTTGGGTTGGGTTGGGTTGGGTTGGGTTGGGTTGGGTTGGGTTGGGTTGGGTTGGGTTGGGTTGGAGAGGCAATCAAAAGCTCTCTTACAGGGCATTGAGGCGACACAAAAAGATACAAAATGCGACCTCTAAGACATGTAAGAGGAAAAATAACGAGAAATAACAACAAAATATTATGTAAGAAATATTTACGCGAGAACATTGACGAAACCGACTATGTACATAAAGAACTAAAGTAAAACTACTTGCAAAACTATACAAGAACCAAACTTGGGAAGAATTTAGGAGAAAGCTAGAAGAAGATGGCAGAGGCAACCGATAGCGATAACGATCTTTCCGTCCAAAGTTTGACAACTAATTACGCATATACAAAGATATCTCATTAAAAATCACCATGGAAGATGTCGTCTAATGAATTCTGCATTTCCTCAAAAGTGTAGTTATGGAATTTTCTTATTCTGGTTTTAAATGGACACCGTTCACATATTTTCAGGGCCAGGCGTCAGCCCAATGATGGTTTTTCAGGACACAGAAAAAAAGCACATGGAGGAAGATGTTCTGATCTTAACCTCAAAAGATCTATTGTTGGTGGCCCTGTAGATCGCTAGAAGCCAAATCGTCGTATGTATTTTTTATAGGCGTCTAGAATATTGCTCTCTCTCTAACTGGTAAGGCAACGGGGACAATAAGCGTAGATATTTGTGCAATTATTCGTATTTCATTGAATGTCAAGTATGTTATTAGTGTTCATTTTTTCAAGCCTATAATAGAAATCGCAGCCCTTAAAGTTAGCTGGATTGAGCCCACCACAAAATGTACTGGAAAGTATTTTTTGCAGCTAACGATTATTAAATTAATTACAACAAAGCTGCAAGAAGTCAACTGAAGACAGTTTTCTTCTCTTGTATTAACTCAAGATAGTGACAAGCTTCATAAATGATTTGTCCTTAACTAATCTTTGCATAAAAATTTATTGAACAGCCGAGTTCATCATAAGAACGCAATGATCATCCAGGAATCCACAACGTGTTGCTTTTGCGATTCTATTATGATGGCCACGATATTTTCTTGAAGCTTCATCAGTAGTATTATAATTATGGAATTTTATATATGAAATCAAGTAATTCCCTTTTCGGTGACCTGATTTTCCAATTTATTTTTTAAGCATCACCTTTAGTTATTTCTTTTTTTGCGGTACTGTGTGTGTAACTGAAGACTTAAGTCCAATCTTGAAGAAAAATATACGTAAAAGCCTAGTGATTTCAAATAAACATTAAAAGCTCTAAAATTAAAAAAACAAGGATCTCTTTATTATTACTATTATTACTATTATTACTATTATTACTATTATTACTATTATTACTATTATTACTATTATTACTATTATTACTATTATTACTATTATCGTCTTTAGTATATGGAGATAGCTTCATAACTGATGACAAAAATGCAAACGTCCAAAATTTTGAAAACATGAAAAAAAATAAATGCTTTAATTCGTACAAAAAAGCATATGTCAATAAATTAAAAAAGACACATTTCTCATTTTTTGCATTTCCTGAAGACAACCAAAAGATCTTTTACAGGATATCAAAGGGCACACGAACTAAGATGAAAACGAATAATGGCAAGCTGGAAAGAATACTTCGAAAAATTATTAAATGCAGTACACGGGCCAAAAAAACAATAACCAGTAGAAACAATAGAAAGAAGAGTGACTGAAGAAAGGGAATTGACAAACATAAGCGAAATGAAAGAAGTTATTACAACGAGCAAGATACCAAAGATATTAAAACACATCGCAACAAGGCAATGAAATGTATAAAAATATACGAAAGCATTTTGGAAAAATATTAAGAATAGCAGTAGAAATGTAACTAGAACGGGCCGAAAAAACAACCCAAACTAACCCAACCCAACAAGACAACATTTTCACAATTAGAGGAAACAAGAACAAGAAAGAAGAAGAATTCGTGCATTCTGAGAAGGCCTTCGACAGAATCACAAGAAATAGTTTATACTAAGGAGATATCCAGGATTATCTAAGGATACCAATAAAGAATATGTATGAGCTATTTAAGACAAGCAAGGAAATATTCATAGACCAAGGCCAGTTATACTATTCGAATACAATTTTGTCAATGATATGCGAACCTGGCCAAAGGTATTGAAAGAAAAATATCACAAAATGGGATGAAGAATTCGCTAAAATGGACAGCTTAGATCAAAGAGACATCCAGGAACATCTAAGGATAGCGATAAAGAATATGAAAGAAAAAATAATTTGCCTCAGAATTGTTTAAAATGTAAGACAGGGCAGAGTTTTCAGAAGAATTCAATAAAATGAACATAAAAATAAATGCAAAGTAAACAAGAATATCAATGAACACCAAGTGAACATATTTAAATATAAATAGAAAGGCAATGAAATATAAACCATGACATTAACATCGAAATATACAAAAAATACAATATTTGAGGACTATTCGTCCTTCATTACAATAAATTACAACGAACATACACCACAGACAGTCCCGCCGACCACAAGCTTCCATTTCCATTAGACTCTCAACACCGGAAACATTCACCCAAATAATTCAAACCGCTGGCTATTTAAGATCGAAATCGAGTCGATAAAAAAGCAAACTGGCTGAATTTGCTATGCCTCACCGATTCTAAATACGCAGCATTAAACATATCGCAGAGAAAATATGTTTTCAGGTAAACACGGCGTAAAAATCTCTTATGATACGAAGCAGATGTCGGTGTTATTTTTTGTCGGATTTGCGAGAAAACAAGGTCGGGGGGATTCCGAGCGCGCCTATTTTCGGATTCCGCACATTGCTGTCTCTCTATAAATACGGTGCGTTTGTGGATTTCGTAAAAATATCCACAAAGGAGCTGCGCAAGCAGCGTTATTAAAATTCCGCGGTTAGTGTGCCGAGTTTTGTTTTTTTTTATGGAAGCGATTAGGTTTAAAAAAAATGGTTTAAATGCCAAGTGTCGGGCGGTAATAGTCCGACTGTAAATTCTAAATAATTCGATGATCTTAACCCGAATGTGGATGATTCGAATCTCGCCCGCTTCATTTTATTTCTTTGACACAGTCGACAATGGGTAGCGAGTTTCAATGTTGGCGGTCAAGACGTGTACTGGTACGACTTGTCAGATATCACCGACTTTATTTATGGTGATATGACGAGACTCAAATAAAAAATTAAATATTATAAATTAATGTTGACAATTTTTTTCCTCAATAAACGTCAAAAAAAAAAACCAAAGTTATTTCCCCCAACCGACATTTTGTCGACCGAGAGCGTTACAGCATCGCACTCGAAGCAAACACTCTAAAACTATTTATTACGCAAAGACTGCGCACTTCAAAAAACCGAACTAATGAGATTCGCTCGGAGTGAAATTGCTGCGGTAAAGTTCCGAGACTACGCGAAACGTAAAATGTTTTTATTGGTATCTTCAAGATTAATTGCGGCTTACTGAAACGAATTTAAATTATCCGTTCAACGAGAGACCGTATAATAACGTATTAAAACTGATAATACCGCCGCAAGTGCAAACAGCTCTATAAATTGCCCTTTTATTACGTGAGACTGAAGCGCCGCCGCCCGCCGCCGCCGCCGCCGCCGCCCATATTATATTAGATTATGATCGCGTTAATTATGAGTTATTGCCTCGTATTGCCGGATTTTTACGATGAAATAGTGGAAACGATGCGCCGCGCATTTTCGCAAATTTTTAAATGCACTTTGCGAGCTCGCGCGTCCGGCGCTAACCGTGACGTATTTACGCGAGTGATAGCAGTTTAAATCAATTTTGTCGGGCGAGAACGCGCGGAGCGCATTTCAAAATGCAAATTAAGATTAATGTCGGTTTTAAACGAAAAATGCGTAAAAATGCCAGTTGGTGATGCTGTAGTGGGAAGTGTCGATAAATGTGTCTCTGTTTTAAAGCTGCCACTGGTAAGCGGCTTCGCAACGATGATGTTCGCTCGTGGACGATTTTTCGTGTATTGCCAGTTGATGGGATGTTTAACGTACAACCTGATTTGACAAAGCTTTACGTCTTAGTCTATACCTTATTCCTAAGCCTAAATGCCTACCACAACAGACAAGTATATGGGACCTCATCCTTCTCAAGGTTCTATTCCATCGCCGCGGAAGCAAACCGGTAACCCCACCAACGCCAACGAACATTACAACATTTCACTGTAAAGACGCACCACGGCAGTCATCAAGTCCATCGTCATCAGACACGGTATCGTGCGACGATTCCGATAATCGCTCATCTCCCTATGATGATCGAAACGAACAGGTACATTCTGATAACCATGTTGTAATCTTCAGCAGAAATTGTTTCTGCTGAAATTGTTTTTGCTGAACATGACAATGTACTTTCAGATTGAATAAAGTTCTGTGTGGTAAGGGCTAGCTATCAACCAGTTGGGTTGATAGCTACATATCGTTATCGTCTCAAAGCCTATGCTTTTCCTGTGGACAATTTTTTTATGAAACTATCAATCTGGTTGCTCCAGGTCATACGCCAGTCTATATGACGACCCCAAGTAACTTGATGTATCATTTTGTTGAATGGTTTCGTCGTTTGTCTTCACCATTATGCTGCTATCAAGAACTTTTGTTGATAGTAAAAGTATCTTAGTTTGTTGATTATTAACATCTAATCAGTTTTTGGAACAGATGTTCTGCATAGATGAGACCAGCAGGGATGTTCTTCTGCTAAGATCGCTGTGACTGTTGCTGAGGTATGATCAGTGAAGAGAACTATACGTTCATTATGTGAAAGATTGTGTCATTTATGCGGGCCTAGCACACTACCCTGAGTTACTCCAGCAAAATTTGAGCCACTATAAGATTTATGTACCCTGTCATTATTGATAATGACAATTTCCTGGGTTCGTTTGTACAAGTATGACTTTACCCATTCAAGAGCTGGACCATGGACATCATATCCTTGCAATTTGCTCAGAAATCATTCGTGGTTTTCTACGTCAAACGCACGTTTTAGGTCAAAAAATATAAACATGATTTTCTACACCCAACAGCCTTAACGACACTGTTACCTATTTTTTTAATATTCGCCAATTTTTGGAATTTTATTAAAAATGTCAAATTGTCTTTTTATGAATTTAGTTAAAATTTCGATATTTCAAAATTCGGATATTAATTGACAAATCCGAATGAAATATAGAGTTCCATCTTATGACCACTTTTCACCAGTAATTTGGTGTTTAGTTCCCACGTTCGTTAGTGTTGTGTTTTCGGGTAAGAGCTATCGCTTGTTTTTAAAAAAAAAAATTTGTCTCCCCACAAAGCCTACAAAGTGCGTTGGGTTGCTTTGTCTATGTCTAGTCTGAGTTTCGCGGCCAACGCCGTGGACAGCTCAAGTTTCTGCTGCATGTGCCCCGTTTATTTTATTTTTTGTATCCATCAGACTTTCAGTTTGAAAGTTCATTATGCAATTAATACAAACACTAAACGTCAAGGTCGGTTGTCGAAAAATTATTGTAATGTTAACTAATTTGAACAGCAACCCAACATGCATGTGCGTAACAAATAACAAATCTTATTTTTGACACGCTAAAGTTAAATTAGTTGCAGATGTGCCATTGGACTACCAACGTCTTTACAAGTCCAAGTCGAAAATGTCGTCCGTTTCCGGTCAAAATTGCTGCATTTTAAAATAAATTGGCGATGGAAATGAAAAACAAGTACAAGTCAAAAATGCGCCCGTTTGAGATCAAAATTAGTTGCATTTTTTTTTTAAATTGGCGACGTCGGGGCTCAAATTGGAACGATGGAAAGGGAAATTAATTCATAGATGCGCATTTTTTGCAAAAAATGTTTATTTACGCGTACGCTTGCTGTTTCAATGAATATGCACAATGTAGCAGAAATGAAATTAAAATTACTAGTCTGCATTAAACTAGTTGGAGTTAATCTTCGATCGCGACCATTTATAATGTAATCGAACCAATTCGGACGACAACCCAACATACAAGGACGTATGCGTAATGAAAATGCAAATGCGATTTTTGACACTTTACAATGCCGATACGTGTTTATGTAGAACAAGAGTGTGCTGCCACGTTGTATCAAAGTGTACTCATATATTCACGTTTTAAGAGTTTGATATCAAGGAAAGTTACAATAAAACCTATCAACATTTCGATTTACTATTTATATCGAACGCAAGGTATACAAGGGGCAGTTCGATTAGCCAGACAGAGCTGGCAGTTGGCTTAGATCAATTTGTTCGATCGCGTCGTGCCGTAGAACGAAGTATGGTCAGTGTCAATCGCGCCGACGATGCTTGGCTATTATCCACGACCTTACTGGATTAGTTAGATTAATTGTGATGGAAAGTGCTTATTATTGGATCTAAATTATTACTTACAGTTGTTTTTTTTTTCTTGACGATTCTAGTCATAGGAACCGATAAGGATCATAGTTAACACAAGAGCACCGATTGCAATTTTCGTCAGTTTATTTCAACTAAATAAACATTTCGAAATAATTCTTTATTTCTATTTATCATCGATTTTATTCTTAGATGACCTCAAGATCGAAGTAACCGATTAATTCTTAACCGTTAATCCAATTTATCGTATTCCCCGGCGTGGACACCACCACCTTACTACCTTACTTCCTCAAGTGCTGTTTCACCATCCTATTAATTATTAACAAACAGAACATTATTTATAATTATTACATATAACATTATAATCTTTTTTTATAAAAAAATATAATGCATAGAGTTATCTCGCCCCTCTCTAGAATATTCTGAAATTTCTCACTTAATTAAAATATTTATAACAAAACACGTACGCATGCGGATTTATCTCCATATACCAACGGCGAGGATTATATTGCAAGTTCAAACGACCTGCATACGATTAAAGAAAAAAAAAACGGGCGCTACGGTCTATTACGTCGCAGATTATTATGTAAATAGTCTTAATGTTTTTATTCATTAACCGGTATCTTAATCCACCATCTCTGCGTAACGAACACGCACACTTAAACGTCAGCTCGCGGATCGCGACTCTTCGTCGGACGCGACGCTCACGGAGCGAAACTAATTTCGCGACGCCGAGACAAGTCCCACATTTCCTGCCGCGTTGCCTCCAGATTGAATGATACGAAAGTGCAGAGGTAACGACTTCGGATGGGCGCCGGCGTTCGGGCGGATTGCCTTCGTTGCGGATTTCGCGGGATTTGTCTTATTATTCGCCCTGCGTCGTGATATTGCTGCCGCGTTGCACGTCTTTACATTTGAGATACGACGCGTTTAGCTTTGGCGTTTCTTCCTGATGTGGGTGTGCTTTGCTGATTAATGTTGCCATGGGTTTCAGTGACGATATTTAAAAAAAATCTACAGAAATTAGTATTTTAAAATATATTATATATAAAATTTTATATATAATACATGAGATGCAATATTGACGATTTGGCCAGTATCCAGTAACCCTCCCATTTTTTTTTAAATCGGCTTCTGAATGACGCGATACCACGAACCCCTCGACATCGTTAAACCTGACATCTTCGAGTCGTGTTAAATTTGATCGGAGATTGCTGTAGTACGTCCCAGAGTGCGAGATGTACAGCTGCGCCTCACACTTTGATGATTGATTGCGCTCTAATTACATTATTCATTGTTGATTGACGCGAGACCGACGGTGCGGATACAACTTGGATGATGTCCACTTGCAACTTTCTGCTAGTCGAGCGCGGATCGATTAATAATTCACCGCTCGACGGCCCCGACCAGACACGACCGGACAACTTCCATAATTTGTCGTTGCATTTCTACGACAAATTCTTCGATTGGTGTAGACTGTACTGTTGTTTCATCATTGAAATTGAACGCAATTGCTATAAAAAAAAACGCGCCGAAATTTGACGTCACAAAGGAGCGGGAGAGACTGCGAAAATTTGCATGTGATGTTGTGCGAGGAACGAGACGTGCGACATATTGAACATTCCGACAGCAACACGCATTATCGCAGTCATCTGCATAGGCAATATCCCACCGAATATTTTATATATAAGTTAAGGGACTGATATTTTATAACGCGCTGCGTGTGACGTATATCTTCGTATTTCGGCGAAAAATGCAACGGAGGCGATTCGTTCGATTGCGGTCTTGTATCATCCCCGTATTGATCGAGTAGATTAGTCCAACAATTAAGTTTTATTACCACGCGAACGAATTTTATAGGTTGCTGGTATGAATGACGATGAAAACGTTGTAAATGTTGACCGAATGCTTGACGACATCGTTCCATGTTAACTAGTTTATGCAGTCGATCGTGAAATTGGTAGAAAGAAAACAACAACTTTATTTTTTATAAAGTATTTGACGTATAACGTAAGAAGAAAATACCGGCTACATCATGTGCGCTTAGTTTGATACGAAGTCAGAAATGCAACACAAATGGATTTTACTTCGTTTCTTACACCATTACATAAAGAAGAAAGCAGTGGAATATAAAAATCACAATGCTACACGTTGAACTGTCATAAAGTTGACTAAAAAATATTTAATAACCGAAAATGTATAAATTGGTTAATGGCAATAAGTTATAAAGAACATGTATTAGTAATTTAAGACATTTTTAAATTTATATCAATGACGTACAAATTTTTACAACAATTGCATTGCGCGGTTAAATTGCGCACCAAATGTATGTAGGACCTCGAGCTTTCGCTGCGTAGCATGTAAATGAAACATTAGGATCATTTAAAAAACAACATTTTTCATATAAATGCAATTTGTGGGGTATCTGGTGAATCTAGGTCACGATAAAAAAGTCATGTAAAGATTTTTTCGCGATATCCCGATATAATTTCAACTCGTAAAAGGTTAACTGTTGAAACGTAATGTATTTGCATGGATTGGAATCATTGAGCTTGAAAGTTGGAAACGATCGCCTTATCCTAAATAAATCGACGAATAATTTAAAAAAAAATGTTTATGTACAATAGTCACATTCGTGGAAATAAACAAATGTAACTATGCTATTTATTACCTCTGCTCGACCTGAGAAAAATGTAACAAACACAAAAATAAAATAATTATGTCATAGTTCCAATTACTATTAAAATAGAACTGCACGTTTATAAATTTTAATATATTGTATGTGTATTTTTGATATTTGATTCGTTATATATATGTTGTTGTGTTATCTGCTTGATAATTAATAAAAAAAATTTACCAAGCTAGCTTCGTCGATAAGTAATTTGTTTATTAATGGCCAACAACATATGATTTAAAGTTAATAAGCGTTTTCCATAGTCCTTCCTGAAGGAGTTAATCTAGTAAATCTAGTTAAATTAACCCTGTGTCAAAGAATAAAATGACAAATTGTATGGCTTCATTCAATTTTAATATCAAAAATGCATCAATTGATGGGTAATCCATCAGTGTTAAAAATAAAATTGAATGAAAAATTATTTTTGAAATTTTTTTATGATTTTTTTTTAGTTAAAAAATTTGCTTAACACTTGAAGAATGTGCTCTCCTAAATGTTCAGATCGGAATTCGAAGTATAGACATCTTTATAGCGTATATAGGTATCATGCTCCGAACAAGACAGCTTGTTCACGCGCTCGGAAGTCAACGAGCTGCTCATATCTCGCGTGTCTCTCGCACCGTGCAGCTATGAGTCGGAAGATTAGTGAGAGTGAGCCAAATTATCGCTCAAGTCGTCCTCGTCGTCGGCGACCACCATCAAATTTGGAAGCACGACTTATCGTTTGGGCAGACAGGAGATAGACGACTAGGATTTACAAAAAAGTCATTCAAGGAAATTAACGAGAAGGAAGGAAGACCCATTTCGAACCTGACTGTCAGTGGGGACGGTTCTTGGAAGAAAAGGGGATGTTCATCTCATTTTGGTGTGACAACGCTAATCGCCAATAATACGGGCAAAGTTATCGACCTGATTGTGAAAAATACTTATTGTCAGGCTTGCACTTATCATCCGAGAGACCCTGACTATGAGACACACCAAGAAAACTGTCGGATAAACCATCGAGGATCTCCTGGAAAAATGGAGGTCGATGCGATGCTCGAAATGTTCCTAAGATCGGAAGAACTCTATGGAGTAAAATACAAAAATTTCATTGGTGATGGAGATAGTAAAACATTCAAAGCTATTTTGGATGCTCAACCTTGCGGTGACGAATTGGACGTGATCAAGAGCGAATGTGTCGGCCACGTTGAAAAACGCATGGGAAGCCGACTCCGTAATTAAAAAAAAAGAAAACGTTAAACTCGGAGGAAAAGGGAAGCTCACAGATATACTCATCAAGAAACTAACCAAGTACTATGGACTTGCCATGCTGAGGAATCCAAACTCGAAGGATGACATGCAGGACGCTATAATGACAATCGCTGCCTTTTTGGCTGCAGGCATGTTCAACAATGGTTACAACTTTGTTTTAACCATTATGAATGACCTGCAGTTGCAAATCGGCGTGAGTGCAAGACATTCGCCAAACTACATACCGAGTACTTGGAGCAGGTCAAAAACTGCAAGAACGGCAAAAACGAGGAGGAAGCGGCTCGAATGGACGAATTTGCAGAAGAAGAAGGCATGTATGGCATTGTATGGCTCTGGTAGCGCAGACTAAGCGTTGGAAGCCGTAAAAGTCCACTCGGAATGTAAAATATCGCACGCCGTGTAATATAGCTCAACGAGTTTTCCACTGATTTTGATGAAACTTTCCATACAAATTCTTTAACTCACTGGCCATTGCATGACGTTCGATTTTTTCCAAAAAAAAAAAAACAATAATTCATATTGTTTCATACCATTTGTTTACACAGGAACGAGGATTTTTTTCAAAAGGGTCCTGAATTTTGTATTTATTTTTTTTTTAATTCTAAGGAGCCGACTTCCAGCAGCTGTTGGGCCGCCATTTTTTATATTTTTTCTTAACAAAAATTTGTGAATGAACCTTTTATGTGATAGTTTGAGATATGATTTGTTTCAATTCGGAAAACCTTACCATCAGTTCATGAAAAATCTCGAAAAAACGTACGATTACACGACTTTCCCCCCTTAATGCATTAGGTTGATTTGTACATCCTTTTGTATTTAAATTGATCCAAATATAATATGTAAGGAAGGAATATGAATGAAAACCGAACTTTAGCCTACTTGGGAGACTGCAATATATCTGGTCCTATGGTTAACTTATTTGTAAAAGTGAACGAACTGATTTTATTATAAAGATGATAGAAATGATGCAGATGGTGTGATGGTTTGACTATCGCAAATTTATTTAAAAGCCTGAACGGAAATCGGTGTTAAAAAATCTCAACCCAACCGTATGCGTATCTTTCATATTTCAAAGGTAACCCAAGTATAATATCCCAACAAAGGTTGCATTAAACATTTCGCTAATTCAGTTAGAGCTGCTCATGTTTTTGTTTCAGTTTCGATTGTCAAAATAAATATGTTAATTTTTACTGGAAGGCAATGACAACTACTGAAGTATAACTCGGTTCAAATTGTGGTAACAACTGATGACAATTTGCGTTTGATTTTTCTTAAAAATCACGTGCGACCGAAGCCGACACAACCAAATAGTCGAATTGTATTTTGACTGTCCATAAATTTTCCGATCTTTACTGAATTAGATTGCGTGCAATTTATTGTGCACAACCCAACACAACAACACCTTAAAAAACACCCAACGCAACCCCATCAAATGGTCGGTAATTATATTTTCCATACTTGCTGCTATATTTCGTTTCGATGATTTCTGTCATTTTGAGCAAATTTCGGTAACATGTCGCGGCAATTCCAACGATAATTTGCATATCCAAAATTAGAGATGAATCCAAGTCAACCGAGGTTAAAATTAAACAAATCGAAATAATGAAAACCAACCCAACAATAGACAGGCAGACAGACAGACAGAAAAACACTAATATATATATTTTATCCTCCTAACAAGTCGAAAGTCAAAAAATAAATAGTCAGTGATAACTTTCCAGAAAGATTTTCATATACAAAAATCAGACAAATCAATGGTGCATCTGGTTGTACCATAATTAAGGATAAATAAGCGATTTAATATTTTATTTTACAAAAAATAATTAGAATGGGAAAAAGTCCATATACATTGATATCGATAAAATTTTCTATTAAGGGGGGGTCCTGCTTTAGAAGGTTCAAAAAATCGATTTATTTTATTGCTCAAATCTATGCCTAATATATCTAAGAATATGTATAAAAAGTTAAAGCGGCTAATTCGCAATATTTTGAAAGATACAGCACTAAACACAGTGAGGTGTCGAGCAAAAAATATACGAACGCACGAACGCTCGGACAAACGATACGCGCGCCCCTTCCCGCGGTCACATAACACCGAACTATGTACTGAAAAAAGTTCAATCGGTCGTTCGAAACAATAATATTTTGAGTTCGTAAGAGCTATAGTAGGATTATATCTTGATATTCCGTAACTAATCGAAAATTAACATTTTTGCTGATCGTAAACTTTGCGTTTTCTGGAGATTTCGTTTTTACGATTTTTCTAAACTGGTGGGCGTGATTGCGAGAAAACTAGACAAGCAATCAAAACGAAACAAAACTTTTGTTAGCTTCAGTAGCATTCTATTCGATTTGAACTAAAAAGATTGATGAAAAAAAATTCTAAACAACTTGTTTAGCAAGTTGAAATGATTTTCTCTTCCAGCAAAGAGCACATTTATTTTCAAACCTGAGAAAAATCTTGAATTTCAAAATTTTGGTTTTTTTTTTAGTTCACATAGAAGAAAATATATGAGAAATACCATTTTCTTTGGTTTTTTTTTGTTTCAGACAAAAATTACGAGCTACATCTTTCCCACCGATTGTAGACTGCAATTGAAAGGTGTTGCACAAATGTGCATAAAAATCGGTTCCGTTTAAATATTTTTCTCTCGAAATATTTTTTTTTAATGCTCAACTATGCAATAAAATGCTCTAAAAAGTTCACTAGACTTGCTCATTTTTTTCTGTCCTAAAAAATCCCCCAAAAACGCTATTTTTAATTGAAGAAATGATGCAGATCTGAAAAAGGAGATGCAGGATGAGAGAGAATGGCATCAGAAGGGGAATAAAAGAACGAAAATGAGGACAAAGGAATTAGGAAGTTCGATGAAATATGGACAGGAAGGAGAAAGAAGGAAGGATTAGTAGCGAAAAATAGAAAAGAGTGAGATCAAGGTATGGAGTGTCGAGGTCGAAATTGAAGAGGTAACTAATTTGAGGTTTAAACGAAGTTGACGTTCGTACAAAATGGTACGATATCAAAGGAGGCCAAAGAGAGGTACGAAGTGTGTATTGATTACAATCTGATGGAAGAAAGAGGTACAGATATAGAAAACTAAGAGTGGCCAGGAGCTGCTTCGTCTGATACAGGTTAAGCAAAACCAAGCGTTTATTTTTACAGAATCACATGAAACTATTGACAATTCAGACCTGAAATTTAAGAAAAAAGATTAGTTGGGTTGTTTTTAATAATAACATTTTTTGATTAAAAATGTAGAACAATCAAATCGACTTTTTACTTATTTCGGACGCGCGTGCACGCGCTGTACATTTTCATCGACCGAATCGGATTTATCCATAATGCAAAACCGCACTTGTTAAAATTCGCAGCGCGCGCGCCAATGTTTATCGCGAATTAATTAAAACAAACAAGAAGGTGTAAATGAAACGATAATAAATAGTCGGATTTGCAAGTAAATATCGCCCGTTTCCAATTTATTTTATAATTAATCCCGGACTCTCCCCTTTCGGCAAAAAGCGGCGGCGTTAAAAACGCATTGTGCGCGCACTCACACACACACACACACGCACGCACGCGGCGCCACAAATACGGCGTCAAATTACTTTACAGTTTATTTAAATGAAATATAAAATTCACGGTTCGCCGGGCCCGCATTTGCGCGCCGCCACTTTGTAGTGGTGAAGCGTCCGGCCTGCGTGTGTGTGTCCATCGATGGGGAAAGAATAAAACATTTCGGTCGCCATTGGGAACGTTTGTGCGCGCGGATTGCATCATACGTTTTATTTATTCAAAATCGCATCATCGGCCGTTTGTTCGCGTTTTTTTTTTTCGTGCGCTTTGAAACGATCGAGCGTGTCATTGTTTCGCGAGTCGCAATTAAAATATTCGGACGCCGCACGCATAATTGTTATTAACAAAGTCACGCCTGGTTTGCCGTCATTTGCAAATGTGGCGAACGTGTAGTTCCGCGGGAACGTGTCTCGTGGCGCAATTTTGGCAGCGGAGGCTCGTTAGTCGGTGACTCATCGCCTCCGCTACGCCAGTTTCGGGATGCATCAGTGTGCGTGGATAATTTCGGTCGCAGTCGGCGCTTTTAACTTTTCTTACACAACTGACAACACAATTGCACACACACACAAAACATAAACAAACGGACCCTATACATACGATTCGCTTGTACAGATATATTTCATTTAATTTTATTTTATTCTGGAACATTCCACAGCTCGGCATCTAAATGTTTCATAAGACCTACTAATTTAATTAAATCTTCAAACTTGACAATCGGTGTTACGTTGACACAGTCTCATTTAATTGACGGCTGAATCGAATTTAATTTATTGCAAATTATTGTTAATCATTTCTTAATTAAATACTAGTCTAATAGATTGATTTGTTGTTCTAATAATTCATTTGGACATTTCTAATTATGCTATGGTTTAACTTCAATGGTTTTCCATTTAACTTAAAACGAGAAACAGTTCTAGATCACTACGACTGAGAAGACGAAGCAGATGACAAATGTATTTGTTGGCAAGGATGAAATTTGTAGTTAATATTATTGCCAATTTTAACAGCTTATTATTTGACGTCGACTTAATATTTTACCGATGTTATTTTTGTTGGAAAGAGTTACATATCTCGCCTGTTTAAAGAAATCGTTGTAAAAAATTTCAAAATCAAATTTGTTGTAAATTAAACTACAGCATCGCAGACTAAGAGAAACGCTAATAAGATATTTTTCAGCAGACTGCTGACTATGTAACATCTGGTGGAACTTCATCAGTTCTTCCACAGGATGTTATTCGCTCTGTAATAGAAGAATAAGAATACTACTTCCGGAACTTGACGTGAAGTAAGAGTCTTCAACTAATCTGTCTTATCTTATCATATTTTCCTTCGAGTTCGTCCCATTTTCTATTATTGTTTGTAGTATTGTTAACATTTCTGTTAAACGTTCAAGTTCCCATTGAAGCTCATGAATTGTTGACTATACTGGATGACTCGATCAATAACACGAAATGCTAACAATCCTTTCAATTTCATTTTCCTTTCTTCAGTTGTTAATTTTGTATTTGTTTAATTGTTTTTTTGTGGGTTTTGGAAAATAATAGCAATTGTATTGAAATTTTTTCTACGCCTCCCACTGTCGTTTTCTAACAGTTTGTAGGTGGCTGCATTGTCTGTTACTGCAAGTCTCGTTCTTTACTTCTGTTGTTTCATTTTATGGCTTCTTTTGATGAATTTCTGTGTCCTTTTCCATAAAGTTGCCTCAAATTGGTTCTTAGTTTTTTTTTAATCGTTTTCCTTTATAGCTGGTTTCTTGACATTTGCATTTATTGGTTTATTGATAATTAATTTTTTTTTCTTGCATGACATAATTAATATTTTTTCGTATAAACTATTATTATTATTTTTTAACCGAGGCTATGTCGTTTAAGACTGCCTGGTTGTTTGTGCAAATCCAGACGCTCTTCCACAGGGAAGAGCGTCGCAGTTCACTAACTGCAAAAGTTCCTATATTGACAATAAAGCCACTCCTCTGCTTTCGTCAGTTTTCGTCTTGTTTCTTTAACATACTCCTCCTTGACTATGCTATCACAAGGAGGCATACATGATTAGAACAATTTTAGTAAACATCTAGTTAATCATTGTGGGTCGTTGACTACAGGTTTTGACAAACATTCTCTTACATGTCCAAAATGTTGTCGTTGCTTTGTTGGTAATGACTTCCATGTATGGTTTAAAATTATTGTGTTCAGGTTTTGCCAAAAATTCGCCTACAAGTACAAAAGGTCCTCGATGCTTTGCTAGTAACGACCTCTATATGTGCGTTGAAATTCTGGTGTCCAGGTTTAGCCAAAATTCGGTTGCAACCCCAAAAAGTTCTCGTCGATTTGTTGGTAACAACCTCTATATGTGCATTGTTGACATTCTGGTGCCCAGGTTTTGTCAAAAATTCGCATGTAAGTCCAAAAGTCCCTCGTTTGCTGGTAACGACCTATGTACGTGCATTAACATTGTGGTGCCTACCATTTGCTAAATATTCGTCCAAAAGGCCTTTCTTGGTAACGATCTCTATATGTGCGTTGAAATCTGATGTTCAAAGTGAGGCCAAATTATATTATCGAACAGCGTAAATGGTAAATTTCGCAAATTATTGTGTAATTAGCATTTCATGAACCGAAATGATGTATTTCAACAATCAAATGTAAAAGAAAATGATAAATTTCAATTTTTTTCGACGGTCGAAAACCTGCGAATTATCTAAGGGTACCCCCTTCTTACATAAAAAATGGATTTTTCAAATTTTTTTTCTCTAAATTTCGCAAATTATTGTGTAATTAGCGTTTCATGAACCGAAATGATGTATTTCAACAATCAAATGTAAAAGAAAATGATAAATTTCAATTTTTTTCGACGGTCGAAAACCTGCGAATTATCTAAGGGTACCCCCTTCTTACATAAAAAATGGATTTTTCAAAAATTTTTTCTCTAAATTTCGCAAATTATTGTGTAATTGGCGTTTCATGAACCGAAATGATGTATTTCAACAATCAAATGTAAAAGAAAATGATAAATTTCAATTTTTTTCGACGGTCGAAAATCTGCGAATTATCTAAGGGTACCCCCTTCTTACATAAAAAATGGATTTTTCAACATTTTTTTCTCTAAATTTCGCAAATTATTGTGTAATTAGCGTTTCATGAACCGAAATGATGTATTTCAACAATCAAATGTAAAAGAAAATGATAAATTTCAATTTTTTTCGACGGTCGAAAATCTGCGAATTATCTAAGGGTACCCCCTTCTTACATAAAAAATGGATTTTTCAAAATTTTTTTCTCTAAATTTCGCAAATTATTGTGTAATTGGCGTTTCATGAACCGAAATGATGTATTTCAACAATCAAATGTAAAAGAAAATGATAAATTTCAATTTTTTTCGACGGTCGAAAACCTGCGAATTATCTAAGGGTACCCCCTTCTTACATAAACAATGGATTTTTCAAAATTTTTTTCTCTAAATTTCGCAAATTATTGTGTAATTGGCGTTTCATGAACCGAAATGATGTATTTCAACAATCAAATGTAAAAGAAAATGATAAATTTCAATTTTTTTCGACGGTCGAAAACCTGCGAATTATCTAAGGGTACCCCCTTCTTACATAAAAAATGGATTTTTCAAAAATTTTTTCTCTAAATTTCGCAAATTATTGTGTAATTGGCGTTTCATGAACCGAAATGATGTATTTCAACAATCAAATGTAAAAGAAAATGATAAATTTCAATTTTTTTCGACGGTCGAAAATCTGCGAATTATCTAAGGGTACCCCCTTCTTACATAAAAAATGGATTTTTCAACATTTTTTTCTCTAAATTTCGCAAATTATTGTGTAATTGGCGTTTCATGAACCGAAATGATGTATTTCAACAATCAAATGTAAAAGAAAATGATAAATTTCAATTTTTTTCGGCGATCGAAAATCTGCGAATTATCTAAGGGTACCCCCTTCTTACATAAAAAATGGATTTTTCAAAATTTTTTTCTCTAAATTTCGCAAATTATTGTGTAATTGGCGTTTCATGAACCGAAATGATGTATTTCAACAATCAAATGTAAAAGAAAATGATAAATTTCAATTTTTTTCGACGGTCGAAAACCTGCGAATTATCTAAGGGTACCCCCTTCTTACATAAACAATGGATTTTTCAAAATTTTTTTCTCTAAATTTCGCAAATTATTGTGTAATTGGCGTTTCATGAACCGAAATGATGTATTTCAACAATCAAATGTAAAAGAAAATGATAAATTTCAATTTTTTTCGACGGTCGAAAACCTGCGAATTATCTAAGGGTACCCCCTTCTTACATAAAAAATGGATTTTTCAAAATTTTTTTCTCTAAATTTCGCAAATTATTGTGTAATTGGCGTTTCATGAACCGAAATGATGTATTTCAACAATCAAATGTAAAAGAAAATGATAAATTTCAATTTTTTGCGACGATCGAAAATCTGCGAATTATCTAAGGGTACCCCCTTCTTACATAAAAAATGGATTTTTCAAAATTTTTTTCTCTAAATTTCGCAAATTATTGTGTAATTGGCGTTTCATGAACCGAAATGATGTATTTCAACAATCAAATGTAAAAGAAAATGATAAATTTCAATTTTTTTCGGCGATCGAAAATCTGCGAATTATCTAAGGGTACCCCCTTCTTACATAAAAAATGGATTTTTCAAAATTTTTTTCTCTAAATTTCGCAAATTATTGTGTAATTGGCGTTTCATGAACCGAAATGATGTATTTCAACAATCAAATGTAAAAGAAAATGATAAATTTCAATTTTTTTCGACGGTCGAAAACCTGCGAATTATCTAAGGGTACCCCCTTCTTACATAAAAAATGGATTTTTCAAAATTTTTTTCTCTAAATTGCGCAAATTATTGTGTAATTGGCGTTTCATGAACCGAAATGATGTATTTCAACAATCAAATGTAAAAGAAAATGATAAATTTCAATTTTTTGCGACGATCGAAAATCTGCGAATTATCTAAGGGTACCCCCTTCTTACATAAAAAATGGATTTTTCAAAATTTTTTTCTCTAAATTTCGCAAATTATTGTGTAATTGGCGTTTCATGAACCGAAATGATGTATTTCAACAATCAAATGTAAAAGAAAATGATAAATTTCAATTTTTTTCGACGGTCGAAAACCTGCGAATTATCTAAGGGTACCCCCTTCTTACATAAAAAATGGATTTTTCAACATTTTTTTCTCTAAATTTCGCAAATTATTGTGTAATTAGCGTTTCATGAACCGAAATGATGTATTTCAACAATCAAATGTAAAAGAAAATGATAAATTTCAATTTTTTTCGACGGTCGAAAATCTGCGAATTATCTAAGGGTACCCCCTTCTTACATAAAAAATGGATTTTTCAACATTTTTTTCTCTAAATTTCGCAAATTATTGTGTAATTAGCGTTTCATGAACCGAAATGATGTATTTCAACAATCAAATGTAAAAGAAAATGATAAATTTCAATTTTTTTCGGCGATCGAAAATCTGCGAATTATCTAAGGGTACCCCCTTCTTACATAAAAAATGGATTTTTCAAAATTTTTTTCTCTAAATTTCGCAAATTATTGTGTAATTGGCGTTTCATGAACCGAAATGATGTATTTCAACAATCAAATGTAAAAGAAAATGATAAATTTCAATTTTTTTCGACGGTCGAAAACCTGCGAATTATCTAAGGGTACCCCCTTCTTACATAAACAATTTTTCAACATTTTTTTCTCTAAATTTCGCAAATTATTGTGTAATTAGCGTTTCATGAACCGAAATGATGTATTTCAACAATCAAATGTAAAAGAAAATGATAAATTTCAATTTTTTTCGACGGTCGAAAATCTGCGAATTATCTAAGGGTACCCCCTTCTTACATAAAAAATGGATTTTTCAAAATTTTTTTCTCTAAATTTCGCAAATTATTGTGTAATTGGCGTTTCATGAACCGAAATGATGTATTTCAACAATCAAATGTAAAAGAAAATGATAAATTTCAATTTTTTGCGACGATCGAAAATCTGCGAATTATCTAAGGGTACCCCCTTCTTACATAAAAAATGGATTTTTCAAAATTTTTTTCTCTAAATTTCGCAAATTATTGTGTAATTGGCGTTTCATGAACCGAAATGATGTATTTCAACAATCAAATGTAAAAGAAAATGATAAATTTCAATTTTTTTCGGCGATCGAAAATCTGCGAATTATCTAAGGGTACCCCCTTCTTACATAAAAAATGGATTTTTCAAAATTTTTTTCTCTAAATTTCGCAAATTATTGTGTAATTGGCGTTTCATGAACCGAAATGATGTATTTCAACAATCAAATGTAAAAGAAAATGATAAATTTCAATTTTTTGCGACGATCGAAAATCTGCGAATTATCTAAGGGTACCCCCTTCTTACATAAAAAATGGATTTTTCAAAAATTTTTTCTCTAAATTTCGCAAATTATTGTGTAATTGGCGTTTCATGAACCGAAATGATGTATTTCAACAATCAAATGTAAAAGAAAATGATAAATTTCAATTTTTTTCGACGATCGAAAATCTGCGAATTATCTAAGGGTACCCCCTTCTTACATAAAAAATGGATTTTTCAAAATTTTTTTCTCTAAATTTCGCAAATTATTGTGTAATTGGCGTTTCATGAACCGAAATGATGTATTTCAACAATCAAATGTAAAAGAAAATGATAAATTTCAATTTTTTTCGACGGTCGAAAACCTGCGAATTATCTAAGGGTACCCCCTTCTTACATAAAAAATGGATTTTTCAACATTTTTTTCTCTAAATTTCGCAAATTATTGTGTAATTAGCGTTTCATGAACCGAAATGATGTATTTCAACAATCAAATGTAAAAGAAAATGATAAATTTCAATTTTTTTCGACGGTCGAAAATCTGCGAATTATCTAAGGGTACCCCCTTCTTACATAAAAAATGGATTTTTCAAAATTTTTTTCTCTAAATTTTGCAAATTATTGTGTAATTAGCGTTTCATGAACCGAAATGATGTATTTCAACAATCAAATGTAAAAGAAAATGATAAATTTCAATTTTTTTCGACGGTCGAAAACCTGCGAATTATCTAAGGGTACCCCCTTCTTACATAAACAATGGATTTTTCAAAATTTTTTTCTCTAAATTTCGCAAATTATTGTGTAATTGGCGTTTCATGAACCGAAATGATGTATTTCAACAATCAAATGTAAAAGAAAATGATAAATTTCAATTTTTTTCGGCGATCGAAAATCTGCGAATTATCTAAGGGTACCCCCTTCTTACATAAAAAATGGATTTTTCAAAATTTTTTTCTCTAAATTTCGCAAATTATTGTGTAATTGGCGTTTCATGAACCGAAATGATGTATTTCAACAATCAAATGTAAAAGAAAATGATAAATTTCAATTTTTTTCGACGGTCGAAAACCTGCGAATTATCTAAGGGTACCCCCTTCTTACATAAAAAATGGATTTTTGAAAAATTTTTTCTCTAAATTTCGCAAATTATTGTGTAATTGGCGTTTCATGAACCGAAATGATGTATTTCAACAATCAAATGTAAAAGAAAATGATAAATTTCAATTTTTTTCGACGGTCGAAAATCTGCGAATTATCTAAGGGTACCCCCTTCTTACATAAAAAATGGATTTTTCAAAATTTTTTTCTCTAAATTTCGCAAATTATTGTGTAATTGGCGTTTCATGAACCGAAATGATGTATTTCAACAATCAAATGTAAAAGAAAATGATAAATTTCAATTTTTTTCGACGGTCGAAAACCTGCGAATTATCTAAGGGTACCCCCTTCTTACATAAACAATGGATTTTTCAAAATTTTTTTCTCTAAATTTCGCAAATTATTGTGTAATTGGCGTTTCATGAACCGAAATGATGTATTTCAACAATCAAATGTAAAAGAAAATGATAAATTTCAATTTTTTTCGACGGTCGAAAACCTGCGAATTATCTAAGGGTACCCCCTTCTTACATAAAAAATGGATTTTTCAAAATTTTTTTCTCTAAATTTCGCAAATTATTGTGTAATTGGCGTTTCATGAACCGAAATGATGTATTTCAACAATCAAATGTAAAAGAAAATGATAAATTTCAATTTTTTGCGACGATCGAAAATCTGCGAATTATCTAAGGGTACCCCCTTCTTACATAAAAAATGGATTTTTCAAAATTTTTTTCTCTAAATTTCGCAAATTATTGTGTAATTGGCGTTTCATGAACCGAAATGATGTATTTCAACAATCAAATGTAAAAGAAAATGATAAATTTCAATTTTTTTCGACGGTCGAAAACCTGCGAATTATCTAAGGGTACCCCCTTCTTACATAAAAAATGGATTTTTCAAAATTTTTTTCTCTAAATTTCGCAAATTATTGTGTAATTGGCGTTTCATGAACCGAAATGATGTATTTCAACAATCAAATGTAAAAGAAAATGATAAATTTCAATTTTTTGCGACGATCGAAAATCTGCGAATTATCTAAGGGTACCCCCTTCTTACATAAAAAATGGATTTTTCAAAATTTTTTTCTCTAAATTTCGCAAATTATTGTGTAATTGGCGTTTCATGAACCGAAATGATGTATTTCAACAATCAAATGTAAAAGAAAATGATAAATTTCAATTTTTTTCGACGGTCGAAAACCTGCGAATTATCTAAGGGTACCCCCTTCTTACATAAAAAATGGATTTTTGAAAAATTTTTTCTCTAAATTTCGCAAATTATTGTGTAATTGGCGTTTCATGAACCGAAATGATGTATTTCAACAATCAAATGTAAAAGAAAATGATAAATTTCAATTTTTTTCGACGGTCGAAAATCTGCGAATTATCTAAGGGTACCCCCTTCTTACATAAAAAATGGATTTTTCAAAATTTTTTTCTCTAAATTTCGCAAATTATTGTGTAATTGGCGTTTCATGAACCGAAATGATGTATTTCAACAATCAAATGTAAAAGAAAATGATAAATTTCAATTTTTTTCGACGGTCGAAAACCTGCGAATTATCTAAGGGTACCCCCTTCTTACATAAACAATGGATTTTTCAAAATTTTTTTCTCTAAATTTCGCAAATTATTGTGTAATTGGCGTTTCATGAACCGAAATGATGTATTTCAACAATCAAATGTAAAAGAAAATGATAAATTTCAATTTTTTTCGACGGTCGAAAACCTGCGAATTATCTAAGGGTACCCCCTTCTTACATAAAAAATGGATTTTTCAAAATTTTTTTCTCTAAATTTCGCAAATTATTGTGTAATTGGCGTTTCATGAACCGAAATGATGTATTTCAACAATCAAATGTAAAAGAAAATGATAAATTTCAATTTTTTGCGACGATCGAAAATCTGCGAATTATCTAAGGGTACCCCCTTCTTACATAAAAAATGGATTTTTCAAAATTTTTTTCTCTAAATTTCGCAAATTATTGTGTAATTGGCGTTTCATGAACCGAAATGATGTATTTCAACAATCAAATGTAAAAGAAAATGATAAATTTCAATTTTTTTCGACGGTCGAAAACCTGCGAATTATCTAAGGGTACCCCCTTCTTACATAAAAAATGGATTTTTCAAAATTTTTTTCTCTAAATTTCGCAAATTATTGTGTAATTGGCGTTTCATGAACCGAAATGATGTATTTCAACAATCAAATGTAAAAGAAAATGATAAATTTCAATTTTTTGCGACGATCGAAAATCTGCGAATTATCTAAGGGTACCCCCTTCTTACATAAAAAATGGATTTTTCAAAATTTTTTTCTCTAAATTTCGCAAATTATTGTGTAATTGGCGTTTCATGAACCGAAATGATGTATTTCAACAATCAAATGTAAAAGAAAATGATAAATTTCAATTTTTTTCGGCGATCGAAAATCTGCGAATTATCTAAGGGTACCCCCTTCTTACATAAAAAATGGATTTTTCAAAAAATTTTTCTCTAAATTTCGCAAATTATTGTGTAATTGGCGTTTCATGAACCGAAATGATGTATTTCAACAATCAAATGTAAAAGAAAATGATAAATTTCAATTTTTTTCGACGGTCGAAAACCTGCGAATTATCTAAGGGTACCCCCTTCTTACATAAAAAATGGATTTTTCAAAATTTTTTTCTCTAAATTTCGCAAATTATTGTGTAATTGGCGTTTCATGAACCGAAATGATGTATTTCAACAATCAAATGTAAAAGAAAATGATAAATTTCAATTTTTTTCGGCGATCGAAAATCTGCGAATTATCTAAGGGTACCCCCTTCTTACATAAAAAATGGATTTTTCAAAATTTTTTTCTCTAAATTTCGCAAATTATTGTGTAATTGGCGTTTCATGAACCGAAATGATGTATTTCAACAATCAAATGTAAAAGAAAATGATAAATTTCAATTTTTTTCGACGGTCGAAAACCTGCGAATTATCTAAGGGTACCCCCTTCTTACATAAAAAATGGATTTTTCAAAATTTTTTTCTCTAAATTTCGCAAATTATTGTGTAATTGGCGTTTCATGAACCGAAATGATGTATTTCAACAATCAAATGTAAAAGAAAATGATAAATTTCAATTTTTTGCGACGATCGAAAATCTGCCAATTATCTAAGGGTACCCCCTTCTTACATAAAAAATGGATTTTTCAAAATTTTTTTCTCTAAATTTCGCAAATTATTGTGTAATTGGCGTTTCATGAACCGAAATGATGTATTTCAACAATCAAATGTAAAAGAAAATGATAAATTTCAATTTTTTGCGACGATCGAAAATCTGCCAATTATCTAAGGGTACCCCCTTCTTACATAAAAAATGGATTTTTCAAAATTTTTTTCTCAAAATTTCGCACATTATTGTGTAATTGGCGTTTCATGAACCGAAATGATATATTTCAACAATCAAATGTAAAAGAAAATGATAAATTTCAATTTTTTTCGACGATCGAAAATCTGCGAATTATCTAAGGGTACCCCCTTCTTACATAAAAAATGGATTTTTCAACATTTTTTTCTCTAAATTTCGCAAATTATTGTGTAATTGGCGTTTCATGAACCGAAATGATGTATTTCAACAATCAAATGTAAAAGAAAATGATAAATTTCAATTTTTTTCGACGGTCGAAAATCTGCGAATTATCTAAGGGTACCCCCTTCTTACATAAAAAATTGATTTTTCAAAATTTTTTTCTCTAAATTTTGCAAATTATTGTGTAATTAGCGTTTCATGAACCGAAATGATGTATTTCAACAATCAAATGTAAAAGAAAATGATAAATTTCAATTTTTTTCGACGGTCGAAAACCTGCGAATTATCTAAGGGTACCCCCTTCTTACATAAACAATGGATTTTTCAAAATTTTTTTCTCTAAATTTCGCAAATTATTGTGTAATTGGCGTTTCATGAACCGAAATGATGTATTTCAACAATCAAATGTAAAAGATAATGATAAATTTCAATTTTTTTCGGCGATCGAAAATCTGCGAATTATCTAAGGGTACCCCCTTCTTACATAAAAAATGGATTTTTCAAAATTTTTTTCTCTAAATTTCGCAAATTATTGTGTAATTGGCGTTTCATGAACCGAAATGATGTATTTCAACAATCAAATGTAAAAGAAAATGATAAATTTCAATTTTTTTCGACGGTCGAAAATCTGCGAATTATCTAAGGGTACCCCCTTCTTACATAAAAAATGGATTTTTCAAAATTTTTTTCTCTAAATTTCGCAAATTATTGTGTAATTAGCGTTTCATGAACCGAAATGATGTATTTCAACAATCAAATGTAAAAGAAAATGATAAATTTCAATTTTTTGCGACGATTGAAAATCTGCCAATTATCTAAGGGTACCCCCTTCTTACATAAACAATGGATTTTTCAAAATTTTTTTCTCTAAATTTTGCAAATTATTGTGTAATTGGCGTTTCATGAACCGAAATGATGTATTTCAACAATCAAATGTAAAAGAAAATGATAAATTTCAATTTTTTTCGACGGTCGAAAACCTGCGAATTATCTAAGGGTACCCCCTTCTTACATAAACAATGGATTTTTCAAAATTTTTTTCTCTAAATTTCGCAAATTATTGTGTAATTGGCGTTTCATGAACCGAAATGATGTATTTCAACAATCAAATGTAAAAGAAAATGATAAATTTCAATTTTTTGCGACGATTGAAAATCTGCCAATTATCTAAGGGTAATTAGCGTTTCATGAACCGAAATGATGTATTTCAACAATCAAATGTAAAAGAAAATGATAAATTTCAATTTTTTGCGACGATTGAAAATCTGCCAATTATCTAAGGGTACCCCCTTCTTACATAAACAATGGATTTTTCAAAATTTTTTTCTCTAAATTTTGCAAATTATTGTGTAATTGGCGTTTCATGAACCGAAATGATGTATTTCAACAATCAAATGTAAAAGAAAATGATAAATTTCAATTTTTTTCGACGGTCGAAAACCTGCGAATTATCTAAGGGTACCCCCTTCTTACATAAACAATGGATTTTTCAAAATTTTTTTCTCTAAATTTTGCAAATTATTGTGTAATTGGCGTTTCATGAACCGAAATGATGTATTTCAACAATCAAATGTAAAAGAAAATGATAAATTTCAATTTTTTGCGACGATTGAAAACCTGCGAATTATCTAAGGGTACCCCCTTCTTACATAAACAATGGATTTTTCAAAATTTTTTTCTCTAAATTTCGCAAATTATTGTGTAATTGGCGTTTCATGAACCGAAATGATGTATTTCAACAATCAAATGTAAAAGAAAATGATAAATTTCAATTTTTTTCGACGATCGAAAATCTGCGAATTATCTAAGGGTACCCCCTTCTTACATAAAAAATGGATTTTTCAAAATTTTTTTCTCTAAATTTCGCAAATTATTGTGTAATTAGCGTTTCATGAACCGAAATGATGTATTTCAACAATCAAATGTAAAAGAAAATGATAAATTTCAATTTTTTTCGGCGATCGAAAATCTGCGAATTATCTAAGGGTACCCCCTTCTTACATAAAAAATGGATTTTTCAAAATTTTTTTCTCTAAATTTCGCAAATTATTGTGTAATTGGCGTTTCATGAACCGAAATGATGTATTTCAACAATCAAATGTAAAAGAAAATGATAAATTTCAATTTTTTGCGACGATCGAAAATCTGCCAATTATCTAAGGGTACCCCCTTCTTACATAAAAAATGGATTTTTCAAAATTTTTTTCTCTAAATTTCGCAAATTATTGTGTAATTGGCGTTTCATGAACCGAAATGATGTATTTCAACAATCAAATGTAAAAGAAAATGATAAATTTCAATTTTTTGCGACGATCGAAAATCTGCCAATTATCTAAGGGTACCCCCTTCTTACATAAAAAATGGATTTTTCAAAATTTTTTTCTCAAAATTTCGCACATTATTGTGTAATTGGCGTTTCATGAACCGAAATGATATATTTCAACAATCAAATGTAAAAGAAAATGATAAATTTCAATTTTTTTCGACGATCGAAAATCTGCGAATTATCTAAGGGTACCCCCTTCTTACATAAAAAATGGATTTTTCAACATTTTTTTCTCTAAATTTCGCAAATTATTGTGTAATTGGCGTTTCATGAACCGAAATGATGTATTTCAACAATCAAATGTAAAAGAAAATGATAAATTTCAATTTTTTTCGACGGTCGAAAATCTGCGAATTATCTAAGGGTACCCCCTTCTTACATAAAAAATTGATTTTTCAAAATTTTTTTCTCTAAATTTTGCAAATTATTGTGTAATTAGCGTTTCATGAACCGAAATGATGTATTTCAACAATCAAATGTAAAAGAAAATGATAAATTTCAATTTTTTTCGACGGTCGAAAACCTGCGAATTATCTAAGGGTACCCCCTTCTTACATAAACAATGGATTTTTCAAAATTTTTTTCTCTAAATTTCGCAAATTATTGTGTAATTGGCGTTTCATGAACCGAAATGATGTATTTCAACAATCAAATGTAAAAGAAAATGATAAATTTCAATTTTTTTCGACGATCGAAAATCTGCGAATTATCTAAGGGTACCCCCTTCTTACATAAAAAATGGATTTTTCAAAATTTTTTTCTCTAAATTTCGCACATTATTGTGTAATTGGCGTTTCATGAACCGAAATGATGTATTTCAACAATCAAATGTAAAAGAAAATGATAAATTTCAATTTTTTTCGGCGATCGAAAATCTGCGAATTATCTAAGGGTACCCCCTTCTTACATAAAAAATGGATTTTTCAAAAATTTTTTCTCTAAATTTCGCAAATTATTGTGTAATTGGCGTTTCATGAACCGAAATGATGTATTTCAACAATCAAATGTAAAAGAAAATGATAAATTTCAATTTTTTTCGACGATCGAAAATCTGCGAATTATCTAAGGGTACCCCCTTCTTACATAAAAAATGGATTTTTCAAAATTTTTTTCTCTAAATTTCGCAAATTATTGTGTAATTAGCGTTTCATGAACCGAAATGATGTATTTCAACAATCAAATGTAAAAGAAAATGATAAATTTCAATTTTTTTCGACGATCGAAAATCTGCGAATTATCTAAGGGTACCCCCTTCTTACATAAAAAATGGATTTTTCAAAATTTTTTTCTCTAAATTTCGCAAATTATTGTGTAATTAGCGTTTCATGAACCGAAATGATGTATTTCAACAATCAAATGTAAAAGAAAATGATAAATTTCAATTTTTTGCGACGATCGAAAATCTGCCAATTATCTAAGGGTACCCCCTTCTTACATAAAAAATGGATTTTTCAAAATTTTCTTCTCTAAATTTCGCAAATTATTGTGTAATTGGCGTTTCATGAACCGAAATGATGTATTTCAACAATCAAATGTAAAAGAAAATGATAAATTTCAATTTTTTTCGACGGTCGAAAATCTGCCAATTATCTAAGGGTACCCCCTTCTTACATAAAAAATGGATTTTTCAAAATTTTCTTCTCTAAATTTCGCAAATTATTGTGTAATTGGCGTTTCATGAACCGAAATGATGTATTTCAACAATCAAATGTAAAAGAAAATGATAAATTTCAATTTTTTTCGACGGTCGAAAACCTGCGAATTATCTAAGGGTACCCCCTTCTTACATAAAAAATGGATTTTTCAAATTTTTTTTCTCTAAATTTCGCAAATTATTGTGTAATTGGCGTTTCATGAACCGAAATGATGTATTTCAACAATCAAATGTAAAAGAAAATGATAAATTTCAATTTTTTTCGACGATCGAAAATCTGCGAATTATCTAAGGGTACCCCCTTCTTACATAAAAAATGGATTTTTCAAAATTTTTTTCTCTAAATTTCGCAAATTATTGTGTAATTGGCGTTTCATGAACCGAAATGATGTATTTCAACAATCAAATGTAAAAGAAAATGATAAATTTCAATTTTTTTCGACGATCGAAAATCTGCGAATTATCTAAGGGTACCCCCTTCTTACATAAAAAATTGATTTTTCAAAATTTTTTTCTCTAAATTTCGCAAATTATTGTGTAATTGGCGTTTCATGAACCGAAATGATGTATTTCAACAATCAAATGTAAAAGAAAATGATAAATTTCAATTTTTTTCGACGATCGAAAATCTGCGAATTATCTAAGGGTACCCCCTTCTTACATAAAAAATGGATTTTTCAAAATTTTTTTCTCTAAATTTCGCAAATTATTGTGTAATTGGCGTTTCATGAACCGAAATGATGTATTTCAACAATCAAATGTAAAAGAAAATGATAAATTTCAATTTTTTGCGACGATCGAAAATCTGCGAATTATCTAAGGGTACCCCCTTCTTACATAAAAAATGGATTTTTCAAAATTTTTTTCTCTAAATTTCGCAAATTATTGTGTAATTGGCGTTTCATGAACCGAAATGATGTATTTCAACAATCAAATGTAAAAGAAAATGATAAATTTCAATTTTTTTCGACGATCGAAAATCTGCGAATTATCTAAGGGTACCCCCTTCTTACATAAAAAATGGATTTTTCAAAATTTTTTTCTCTAAATTTCGCAAATTATTGTGTAATTAGCGTTTCATGAACCGAAATGATGTATTTCAACAATCAAATGTAAAAGAAAATGATAAATTTCAATTTTTTGCGACGATCGAAAATCTGCCAATTATCTAAGGGTACCCCCTTCTTACATAAAAAATGGATTTTTCAAAATTTTCTTCTCTAAATTTCGCAAATTATTGTGTAATTGGCGTTTCATGAACCGAAATGATGTATTTCAACAATCAAATGTAAAAGAAAATGATAAATTTCAATTTTTTTCGACGGTCGAAAATCTGCCAATTATCTAAGGGTACCCCCTTCTTACATAAAAAATGGATTTTTCAAAATTTTCTTCTCTAAATTTCGCAAATTATTGTGTAATTGGCGTTTCATGAACCGAAATGATGTATTTCAACAATCAAATGTAAAAGAAAATGATAAATTTCAATTTTTTTCGACGGTCGAAAACCTGCGAATTATCTAAGGGTACCCCCTTCTTACATAAAAAATGGATTTTTCAAATTTTTTTTCTCTAAATTTCGCAAATTATTGTGTAATTGGCGTTTCATGAACCGAAATGATGTATTTCAACAATCAAATGTAAAAGAAAATGATAAATTTCAATTTTTTTCGACGATCGAAAATCTGCGAATTATCTAAGGGTACCCCCTTCTTACATAAAAAATGGATTTTTCAAAATTTTTTTCTCTAAATTTCGCAAATTATTGTGTAATTGGCGTTTCATGAACCGAAATGATGTATTTCAACAATCAAATGTAAAAGAAAATGATAAATTTCAATTTTTTTCGACGATCGAAAATCTGCGAATTATCTAAGGGTACCCCCTTCTTACATAAAAAATGGATTTTTCAAAATTTTTTTCTCTAAATTTCGCAAATTATTGTGTAATTAGCGTTTCATGAACCGAAATGATGTATTTCAACAATCAAATGTAAAAGAAAATGATAAATTTCAATTTTTTTCGACGATCGAAAATCTGCGAATTATCTAAGGGTACCCCCTTCTTACATAAAAAATGGATTTTTCAAAATTTTTTTCTCTAAATTTCGCAAATTATTGTGTAATTAGCGTTTCATGAACCGAAATGATGTATTTCAACAATCAAATGTAAAAGAAAATGATAAATTTCAATTTTTTGCGACGGTCGAAAATCTGCCAATTATCTAAGGGTACCCCCTTCTTACATAAAAAATGGATTTTTCAAAATTTTCTTCTCTAAATTTCGCAAATTATTGTGTAATTGGCGTTTCATGAACCGAAATGATGTATTTCAACAATCAAATGTAAAAGAAAATGATAAATTTCAATTTTTTTCGACGGTCGAAAACCTGCGAATTATCTAAGGGTACCCCCTTCTTACATAAAAAATGGATTTTTCAAATTTTTTTTCTCTAAATTTCGCAAATTATTGTGTAATTGGCGTTTCATGAACCGAAATGATGTATTTCAACAATCAAATGTAAAAGAAAATGATAAATTTCAATTTTTTTCGACGATCGAAAATCTGCGAATTATCTAAGGGTACCCCCTTCTTACATAAAAAATGGATTTTTCAAAATTTTTTTCTCTAAATTTCGCAAATTATTGTGTAATTAGCGTTTCATGAACCGAAATGATGTATTTCAACAATCAAATGTAAAAGAAAATGATAAATTTCAATTTTTTTCGACGGTCGAAAATCTGCGAATTATCTAAGGGTACCCCCTTCTTACATAAAAAATGGATTTTTCAAAATTTTTTTCTCTAAATTTCGCAAATTATTGTGTAATTAGCGTTTCATGAACCGAAATGATGTATTTCAACAATCAAATGTAAAAGAAAATGATAAATTTCAATTTTTTTCGACGATCGAAAACCTGCGAATTATCTAAGGGTACCCCCTTCTTACATAAAAAATGGATTTTTCAAAATTTTTTTCTCTAAATTTCGCAAATTATAGTGTAATTGGCGTTTCATGAACCGAAATGATGTATTTCAACAATCAAATGTAAAAGAAAATGATAAATTTCAATTTTTTTCGACGATCGAAAACCTGCGAATTATCTAAGGGTCCCCCTTCTTACATAAAAAATGGATTTTTCAAAATTTTTTTCTCTAAATTTCGCAAATTATAGTGTAATTGGCGTTTCATGAACCGAAATGATGTATTTCAACAATCAAATGTAAAAGAAAATGATAAATTTCAATTTTTTTCGACGGTCGAAAATCTGCCAATTATCTAAGGGTACCCCCTTCTTACATAAAAAATGGATTTTTCAAAATTTTCTTCTCTAAATTTCGCAAATTATTGTGTAATTGGCGTTTCATGAACCGAAATGATGTATTTCAACAATCAAATGTAAAAGAAAATGATAAATTTCAATTTTTTTCGACGGTCGAAAACCTGCGAATTATCTAAGGGTACCCCCTTCTTACATAAAAAATGGATTTTTCAAATTTTTTTTCTCTAAATTTCGCAAATTATTGTGTAATTGGCGTTTCATGAACCGAAATGATGTATTTCAACAATCAAATGTAAAAGAAAATGATAAATTTCAATTTTTTTCGACGATCGAAAATCTGCGAATTATCTAAGGGTACCCCCTTCTTACATAAAAAATGGATTTTTCAAAATTTTTTTCTCTAAATTTCGCAAATTATTGTGTAATTGGCGTTTCATGAACCGAAATGATGTATTTCAACAATCAAATGTAAAAGAAAATGATAAATTTCAATTTTTTTCGACGATCGAAAATCTGCGAATTATCTAAGGGTACCCCCTTCTTACATAAAAAATGGATTTTTCAAAATTTTTTTCTCTAAATTTCGCAAATTATTGTGTAATTAGCGTTTCATGAACCGAAATGATGTATTTCAACAATCAAATGTAAAAGAAAATGATAAATTTCAATTTTTTTCGACGATCGAAAATCTGCGAATTATCTAAGGGTACCCCCTTCTTACATAAAAAATGGATTTTTCAAAATTTTTTTCTCTAAATTTCGCAAATTATTGTGTAATTAGCGTTTCATGAACCGAAATGATGTATTTCAACAATCAAATGTAAAAGAAAATGATAAATTTCAATTTTTTGCGACGGTCGAAAATCTGCCAATTATCTAAGGGTACCCCCTTCTTACATAAAAAATGGATTTTTCAAAATTTTCTTCTCTAAATTTCGCAAATTATTGTGTAATTGGCGTTTCATGAACCGAAATGATGTATTTCAACAATCAAATGTAAAAGAAAATGATAAATTTCAATTTTTTTCGACGGTCGAAAACCTGCGAATTATCTAAGGGTACCCCCTTCTTACATAAAAAATGGATTTTTCAAATTTTTTTTCTCTAAATTTCGCAAATTATTGTGTAATTGGCGTTTCATGAACCGAAATGATGTATTTCAACAATCAAATGTAAAAGAAAATGATAAATTTCAATTTTTTTCGACGATCGAAAATCTGCGAATTATCTAAGGGTACCCCCTTCTTACATAAAAAATGGATTTTTCAAAATTTTTTTCTCTAAATTTCGCAAATTATTGTGTAATTAGCGTTTCATGAACCGAAATGATGTATTTCAACAATCAAATGTAAAAGAAAATGATAAATTTCAATTTTTTTCGACGGTCGAAAACCTGCGAATTATCTAAGGGTACCCCCTTCTTACATAAACAATGGATTTTTCAAAATTTTTTTCTCTAAATTTCGCAAATTATTGTGTAATTGGCGTTTCATGAACCGAAATGATGTATTTCAACAATCAAATGTAAAAGAAAATGATAAATTTCAATTTTTTGCGACGATTGAAAATCTGCCAATTATCTAAGGGTAATTAGCGTTTCATGAACCGAAATGATGTATTTCAACAATCAAATGTAAAAGAAAATGATAAATTTCAATTTTTTGCGACGATTGAAAATCTGCCAATTATCTAAGGGTACCCCCTTCTTACATAAACAATGGATTTTTCAAAATTTTTTTCTCTAAATTTTGCAAATTATTGTGTAATTGGCGTTTCATGAACCGAAATGATGTATTTCAACAATCAAATGTAAAAGAAAATGATAAATTTCAATTTTTTTCGACGGTCGAAAACCTGCGAATTATCTAAGGGTACCCCCTTCTTACATAAACAATGGATTTTTCAAAATTTTTTTCTCTAAATTTTGCAAATTATTGTGTAATTGGCGTTTCATGAACCGAAATGATGTATTTCAACAATCAAATGTAAAAGAAAATGATAAATTTCAATTTTTTGCGACGATTGAAAACCTGCGAATTATCTAAGGGTACCCCCTTCTTACATAAACAATGGATTTTTCAAAATTTTTTTCTCTAAATTTCGCAAATTATTGTGTAATTGGCGTTTCATGAACCGAAATGATGTATTTCAACAATCAAATGTAAAAGAAAATGATAAATTTCAATTTTTTTCGACGATCGAAAATCTGCGAATTATCTAAGGGTACCCCCTTCTTACATAAAAAATGGATTTTTCAAAATTTTTTTCTCTAAATTTCGCAAATTATTGTGTAATTAGCGTTTCATGAACCGAAATGATGTATTTCAACAATCAAATGTAAAAGAAAATGATAAATTTCAATTTTTTTCGGCGATCGAAAATCTGCGAATTATCTAAGGGTACCCCCTTCTTACATAAAAAATGGATTTTTCAAAATTTTCTTCTCTAAATTTCGCAAATTATTGTGTAATTGGCGTTTCATGAACCGAAATGATGTATTTCAACAATCAAATGTAAAAGAAAATGATAAATTTCAATTTTTTTCGACGATCGAAAATCTGCGAATTATCTAAGGGTACCCCCTTCTTACATAAAAAATGGATTTTTCAAAATTTTTTTCTCTAAATTTCGCAAATTATTGTGTAATTGGCGTTTCATGAACCGAAATGATGTATTTCAACAATCAAATGTAAAAGAAAATGATAAATTTCAATTTTTTGCGACGATCGAAAATCTGCCAATTATCTAAGGGTACCCCCTTCTTACATAAAAAATGGATTTTTCAAAATTTTCTTCTCTAAATTTCGCAAATTATTGTGTAATTGGCGTTTCATGAACCGAAATGATGTATTTCAACAATCAAATGTAAAAGAAAATGATAAATTTCAATTTTTTTCGACGATCGAAAATCTGCGAATTATCTAAGGGTACCCCCTTCTTACATAAAAAATGGATTTTTCAAAATTTTTTTCTCTAAATTTCGCACATTATTGTGTAATTGGCGTTTCATGAACCGAAATGATGTATTTCAACAATCAAATGTAAAAGAAAATGATAAATTTCAATTTTTTTCGACGATCGAAAATCTGCGAATTATCTAAGGGTACCCCCTTCTTACATAAAAAATGGATTTTTCAAAATTTTTTTCTCTAAATTTCGCACATTATTGTGTAATTGGCGTTTCATGAACCGAAATGATGTATTTCAACAATCAAATGTAAAAGAAAATGATAAATTTCAATTTTTTTCGGCGATCGAAAATCTGCGAATTATCTAAGGGTACCCCCTTCTTACATAAAAAATGGATTTTTCAAAAATTTTTTCTCTAAATTTCGCAAATTATTGTGTAATTGGCGTTTCATGAACCGAAATGATGTATTTCAACAATCAAATGTAAAAGAAAATGATAAATTTCAATTTTTTTCGACGGTCGAAAATCTGCCAATTATCTAAGGGTACCCCCTTCTTACATAAAAAATGGATTTTTCAAAATTTTCTTCTCTAAATTTCGCAAATTATTGTGTAATTGGCGTTTCATGAACCGAAATGATGTATTTCAACAATCAAATGTAAAAGAAAATGATAAATTTCAATTTTTTTCGACGGTCGAAAACCTGCGAATTATCTAAGGGTACCCCCTTCTTACATAAAAAATGGATTTTTCAAATTTTTTTTCTCTAAATTTCGCAAATTATTGTGTAATTGGCGTTTCATGAACCGAAATGATGTATTTCAACAATCAAATGTAAAAGAAAATGATAAATTTCAATTTTTTTCGACGATCGAAAATCTGCGAATTATCTAAGGGTACCCCCTTCTTACATAAAAAATGGATTTTTCAAAATTTTTTTCTCTAAATTTCGCAAATTATTGTGTAATTGGCGTTTCATGAACCGAAATGATGTATTTCAACAATCAAATGTAAAAGAAAATGATAAATTTCAATTTTTTTCGACGATCGAAAATCTGCGAATTATCTAAGGGTACCCCCTTCTTACATAAAAAATTGATTTTTCAAAATTTTTTTCTCTAAATTTCGCAAATTATTGTGTAATTGGCGTTTCATGAACCGAAATGATGTATTTCAACAATCAAATGTAAAAGAAAATGATAAATTTCAATTTTTTGCGACGATCGAAAATCTGCGAATTATCTAAGGGTACCCCCTTCTTACATAAAAAATGGATTTTTCAAAATTTTTTTCTCTAAATTTCGCAAATTATTGTGTAATTGGCGTTTCATGAACCGAAATGATGTATTTCAACAATCAAATGTAAAAGAAAATGATAAATTTCAATTTTTTTCGACGATCGAAAATCTGCGAATTATCTAAGGGTACCCCCTTCTTACATAAAAAATGGATTTTTCAAAATTTTTTTCTCTAAATTTCGCAAATTATTGTGTAATTAGCGTTTCATGAACCGAAATGATGTATTTCAACAATCAAATGTAAAAGAAAATGATAAATTTCAATTTTTTGCGACGATCGAAAATCTGCCAATTATCTAAGGGTACCCCCTTCTTACATAAAAAATGGATTTTTCAAAATTTTCTTCTCTAAATTTCGCAAATTATTGTGTAATTGGCGTTTCATGAACCGAAATGATGTATTTCAACAATCAAATGTAAAAGAAAATGATAAATTTCAATTTTTTTCGACGGTCGAAAATCTGCCAATTATCTAAGGGTACCCCCTTCTTACATAAAAAATGGATTTTTCAAAATTTTCTTCTCTAAATTTCGCAAATTATTGTGTAATTGGCGTTTCATGAACCGAAATGATGTATTTCAACAATCAAATGTAAAAGAAAATGATAAATTTCAATTTTTTTCGACGGTCGAAAACCTGCGAATTATCTAAGGGTACCCCCTTCTTACATAAAAAATGGATTTTTCAAATTTTTTTTCTCTAAATTTCGCAAATTATTGTGTAATTGGCGTTTCATGAACCGAAATGATGTATTTCAACAATCAAATGTAAAAGAAAATGATAAATTTCAATTTTTTTCGACGATCGAAAATCTGCGAATTATCTAAGGGTACCCCCTTCTTACATAAAAAATGGATTTTTCAAAATTTTTTTCTCTAAATTTCGCAAATTATTGTGTAATTGGCGTTTCATGAACCGAAATGATGTATTTCAACAATCAAATGTAAAAGAAAATGATAAATTTCAATTTTTTTCGACGATCGAAAATCTGCGAATTATCTAAGGGTACCCCCTTCTTACATAAAAAATGGATTTTTCAAAATTTTTTTCTCTAAATTTCGCAAATTATTGTGTAATTAGCGTTTCATGAACCGAAATGATGTATTTCAACAATCAAATGTAAAAGAAAATGATAAATTTCAATTTTTTTCGACGATCGAAAATCTGCGAATTATCTAAGGGTACCCCCTTCTTACATAAAAAATGGATTTTTCAAAATTTTTTTCTCTAAATTTCGCAAATTATTGTGTAATTAGCGTTTCATGAACCGAAATGATGTATTTCAACAATCAAATGTAAAAGAAAATGATAAATTTCAATTTTTTGCGACGGTCGAAAATCTGCCAATTATCTAAGGGTACCCCCTTCTTACATAAAAAATGGATTTTTCAAAATTTTCTTCTCTAAATTTCGCAAATTATTGTGTAATTGGCGTTTCATGAACCGAAATGATGTATTTCAACAATCAAATGTAAAAGAAAATGATAAATTTCAATTTTTTTCGACGGTCGAAAACCTGCGAATTATCTAAGGGTACCCCCTTCTTACATAAAAAATGGATTTTTCAAATTTTTTTTCTCTAAATTTCGCAAATTATTGTGTAATTGGCGTTTCATGAACCGAAATGATGTATTTCAACAATCAAATGTAAAAGAAAATGATAAATTTCAATTTTTTTCGACGATCGAAAATCTGCGAATTATCTAAGGGTACCCCCTTCTTACATAAAAAATGGATTTTTCAAAATTTTTTTCTCTAAATTTCGCAAATTATTGTGTAATTAGCGTTTCATGAACCGAAATGATGTATTTCAACAATCAAATGTAAAAGAAAATGATAAATTTCAATTTTTTTCGACGGTCGAAAATCTGCGAATTATCTAAGGGTACCCCCTTCTTACATAAAAAATGGATTTTTCAAAATTTTTTTCTCTAAATTTCGCAAATTATTGTGTAATTAGCGTTTCATGAACCGAAATGATGTATTTCAACAATCAAATGTAAAAGAAAATGATAAATTTCAATTTTTTTCGACGATCGAAAACCTGCGAATTATCTAAGGGTACCCCCTTCTTACATAAAAAATGGATTTTTCAAAATTTTTTTCTCTAAATTTCGCAAATTATAGTGTAATTGGCGTTTCATGAACCGAAATGATGTATTTCAACAATCAAATGTAAAAGAAAATGATAAATTTCAATTTTTTTCGACGATCGAAAACCTGCGAATTATCTAAGGGTCCCCCTTCTTACATAAAAAATGGATTTTTCAAAATTTTTTTCTCTAAATTTCGCAAATTATAGTGTAATTGGCGTTTCATGAACCGAAATGATGTATTTCAACAATCAAATGTAAAAGAAAATGATAAATTTCAATTTTTTTCGACGATCGAAAATCTGCGAATTATCTAAGGGTACCCCCTTCTTACATAAAAAATGGATGTTTCAAAATTTTTTTCTCTAAATTTCGCAAATTATTGTGTAATTGGCGTTTCATGAACCGAAATGATGTATTTCAACAATCAAATGTAAAAGAAAATGATAAATTTCAATTTTTTCGACGATCGAAAATCTGCGAATTATCTAAGGGTACCCCCTTCTTACATAAAAAATGGATGTTTCAAAATTTTTTTCTCTAAATTTCGCAAATTATTGTGTAATTGGCGTTTCATGAACCGAAATGATGTATTTCAACAATCAAATGTAAAAGAAAATGATAAATTTCAATTTTTTTCGACGGTCGAAAACCTGCGAATTATCTAAGGGTACCCCCTTCTTACATAAAAAATGGATGTTTCAAAATTTTTTTCTCTAAATTTCGCAAATTATTGTGTAATTGGCGTTTCATGAACCGAAATGATGTATTTCAACAATCAAATGTAAAAGAAAATGATAAATTTCAATTTTTTTCGACGATCGAAAATCTGCGAATTATCTAAGGGTACCCCCTTCTTACATAAAAAATGGATGTTTCAAAATTTTTTTCTCTAAATTTCGCAAATTATTGTGTAATTGGCGTTTCATGAACCGAAATGATGTATTTCAACAATCAAATGTAAAAGAAAATGATAAATTTCAATTTTTTTCGACGATCGAAAATCTGCGAATTATCTAAGGGTACCCCCTTCTTACATAAAAAATGGATGTTTCAAAATTTTTTTCTCTAAATTTCGCAAATTATTGTGTAATTGGCGTTTCATGAACCGAAATGATGTATTTCAACAATCAAATGTAAAAGAAAATGATAAATTTCAATTTTTTTCGACGGTCGAAAACCTGCGAATTATCTAAGGGTACCCCCTTCTTACATAAAAAATGGATGTTTCAAAATTTTTTTCTCTAAATTTCGCAAATTATTGTGTAATTGGCGTTTCATGAACCGAAATGATGTATTTCAACAATCAAATGTAAAAGAAAATGATAAATTTCAATTTTTTTCGACGATCGAAAACCTGCGAATTATCTAAGGGTACCCCCTTCTTACATAAAAAATGGATTTTTCAAAATTTTTTTCTCTAAATTTCGCAAATTATTGTGTAATTGGCGTTTCATGAACCGAAATGATGTATTTCAACAATCAAATGTAAAAGAAAATGATAAATTTCAATTTTTTTCGACGGTCGAAAACCTGCGAATTATCTAAGGGTACCCCCTTCTTACATAAAAAATGGATGTTTCAAAATTTTTTTCTCTAAATTTCGCAAATTATTGTGTAATTGGCGTTTCATGAACCGAAATGATGTATTTCAACAATCAAATGTAAAAGAAAATGATAAATTTCAATTTTTTTCAACGATCGAAAACCTGCGAATTATCTAAGGGTACCCCCTTCTTACATAAAAAATGGATTTTTCAAAATTTTTTTCTCTAAATTTCGCAAATTATTGTGTAATTGGCGTTTCATGAACCGAAATGATGTATTTCAACAATCAAATGTAAAAGAAAATGATAAATTTCAATTTTTTTCGACGATCGAAAACCTGCGAATTATCTAAGGGTACCCCCTTCTTACATAAAAAATGGATTTTTCAAAATTTTTTTCTCTAAATTTCGCAAATTATTGTGTAATTGGCGTTTCATGAACCGAAATGATGTATTTCAACAATCAAATGTAAAAGAAAATGATAAATTTCAATTTTTTTCGACGATCGAAAACCTGCGAATTATCTAAGGGTACCCCCTTCTTACATAACAAATGGATTTTTCAAAATTTTTTTCTCTAAATTTCGCAAATTATTGTGTAATTGGCGTTTCATGAACCGAAATGATGTATTTCAACAATCAAATGTAAAAGAAAATGATAAATTTCAATTTTTTTCGACGATCGAAAACCTGCGAATTATCTAAGGGTACCCCCTTCTTACATAAAAAATGGATTTTTCAAAATTTTTTTCTCTAAATTTCGCAAATTATTGTGTAATTGGCGTTTCATGAACCGAAATGATGTATTTCAACAATCAAATGTAAAAGAAAATGATAAATTTCAATTTTTTTCGACGGTCGAAAACCTGCGAATTATCTAAGGGTACCCCCTTCTTACATAAAAAATGGATGTTTCAAAATTTTTTTCTCTAAATTTCGCAAATTATTGTGTAATTGGCGTTTCATGAACCGAAATGATGTATTTCAACAATCAAATGTAAAAGAAAATGATAAATTTCAATTTTTTTCAACGATCGAAAACCTGCGAATTATCTAAGGGTACCCCCTTCTTACATAAAAAATGGATTTTTCAAAATTTTTTTCTCTAAATTTCGCAAATTATTGTGTAATTGGCGTTTCATGAACCGAAATGATGTATTTCAACAATCAAATGTAAAAGAAAATGATAAATTTCAATTTTTTTCGACGATCGAAAACCTGCGAATTATCTAAGGGTACCCCCTTCTTACATAAAAAATGGATTTTTCAAAATTTTTTTCTCTAAATTTCGCAAATTATTGTGTAATTGGCGTTTCATGAACCGAAATGATGTATTTCAACAATCAAATGTAAAAGAAAATGATAAATTTCAATTTTTTTCGACGATCGAAAACCTGCGAATTATCTAAGGGTACCCCCTTCTTACATAACAAATGGATTTTTCAAAATTTTTTTCTCTAAATTTCGCAAATTATTGTGTAATTGGCGTTTCATGAACCGAAATGATGTATTTCAACAATCAAATGTAAAAGAAAATGATAAATTTCAATTTTTTTCAACGATCGAAAACCTGCGAATTATCTAAGGGTACCCCCTTCTTACATAAAAAATGGATTTTTCAAAATTTTTTTCTCTAAATTTCGCAAATTATTGTGTAATTGGCGTTTCATGAACCGAAATGATGTATTTCAACAATCAAATGTAAAAGAAAATGATAAATTTCAATTTTTTTCGACGATCGAAAACCTGCGAATTATCTAAGGGTACCCCCTTCTTACATAAAAAATGGATTTTTCAAAATTTTTTTCTCTAAATTTCGCAAATTATTGTGTAATTGGCGTTTCATGAACCGAAATGATGTATTTCAACAATCAAATGTAAAAGAAAATGATAAATTTCAATTTTTTTCGACGATCGAAAACCTGCGAATTATCTAAGGGTACCCCCTTCTTACATAACAAATGGATTTTTCAAAATTTTTTTCTCTAAATTTCGCAAATTATTGTGTAATTGGCGTTTCATGAACCGAAATGATGTATTTCAACAATCAAATGTAAAAGAAAATGATAAATTTCAATTTTTTTCGACGGTCGAAAACCTGCGAATTATCTAAGGGTACCCCCTTCTTACATAAAAAATGGATTTTTCAAAATTTTTTTCTCTAAATTTCGCAAATTATTGTGTAATTGGCGTTTCATGAACCGAAATGATGTATTTCAACAATCAAATGTAAAAGAAAATGATAAATTTCAATTTTTTTCGACGGTCGAAAACCTGCGAATTATCTAAGGGTACCCCCTTCTTACATAAAAAATGGATTTTTCAAAATTTTTTTCTCTAAATTTCGCAAATTATTGTGTAATTGGCGTTTCATGAACCGAATTGATGTATTTCAACAATCAAATGTAAAAGAAAATGATAAATTTCAATTTTTTTCGACGATCGAAAACCTGCGAATTATCTAAGGGTACCCCCTTCTTACATAAAAAATGGATTTTTCAAAATTTTTTTCTCTAAATTTCGCAAATTATTGTGTAATTGGCGTTTCATGAACCGAATTGATGTATTTCAACAATCAAATGTAAAAGAAAATGATAAATTTCAATTTTTTTCGACGGTCGAAAACCTGCGAATTATCTAAGGGTACCCCCTTCTTACATAAAAAATGGATTTTTCAAAATTTTTTTCTCTAAATTTCGCAAATTATTGTGTAATTGGCGTTTCATGAACCGAATTGATGTATTTCAACAATCAAATGTAAAAGAAAATGATAAATTTCAATTTTTTTCGACGGTCGAAAACCTGCGAATTATCTAAGGGTACCCCCTTCTTACATATAAAATGGATTTTTCAAAATTTTTTTCTCAAAATTTCGCAAATTATTGTGTAATTGGCGTTTCATGAACCGAATTGATGTATTTCAACAATCAAATGTAAAAGAAAATGATAAATTTCAATTTTTTTCGACGGTCGAAAACCTGCGAATTATCTAAGGGTACCCCCTTCTTACATAAAAAATGGATTTTTCAAAATTTTTTTCTCTAAATTTCGCAAATTATTGTGTAATTGGCGTTTCATGAACCGAATTGATGTATTTCAACAATCAAATGTAAAAGAAAATGATAAATTTCAATTTTTTTCGACGGTCGAAAACCTGCGAATTATCTAAGGGTACCCCCTTCTTACATAAAAAATGGATTTTTCAAAATTTTTTTCTCTAAATTTCGCAAATTATTGTGTAATTGGCGTTTCATGAACCGAATTGATGTATTTCAACAATCAAATGTAAAAGAAAATGATAAATTTCAATTTTTTTCGACGGTCGAAAACCTGCGAATTATCTAAGGGTACCCCCTTCTTACATATAAAATGGATTTTTCAAAATTTTTTTCTCAAAATTTCGCAAATTATTGTGTAATTGGCGTTTCATGAACCGAATTGATGTATTTCAACAATCAAATGTAAAAGAAAATGATAAATTTCAATTTTTTTCGACGGTCGAAAACCTGCGAATTATCTAAGGGTACCCCCTTCTTACATAAAAAATGGATTTTTCAAAATTTTTTTCTCTAAATTTCGCAAATTATTGTGTAATTGGCGTTTCGTGAACCGAAATGATGTATTTCAACAATCAAATGTAAAAGAAAATGATAAATTTCAATTTTTTTCGACGGTCGAAAACCTGCGAATTATCTAAGGGTACCCCCTTCTTACATAAAAAATGGATTTTTCAAAATTTTTTTCTCTAAATTTCGCAAATTATTGTGTAATTGGCGTTTCATGAACCGAATTGATGTATGTCAACAATCAAATGTAAAAGAAAATGATAAATTTCAATTTTTTTCGACGGTCGAAAACCTGCGAATTATCTAAGGGTACCCCCTTCTTACATAAAAAATGGATTTTTCAAAATTTTTTTCTCTAAATTTCGCAAATTATAGTGTAATTGGCGTTTCGTGAACCGAATTGATGTATTTCAACAATCAAATGTAAAAGAAAATGATAAATTTCAATTTTTTTCGACGATCGAAAACCTGCGAATTATCTAAGGGTACCCCCTTCTTACATAAAAAATGGATTTTTCAAAATTTTTTTTTCTAAATTTCGCAAATTATTGTGTAATTGGCGTTTCATGAACCGAATTGATGTATTTCAACAACCAAATGTAAAAGAAAATGATAAATTTCAATTTTTTTCGACGATCGAAAACCTGCGAATTATCTAAGGGTACCCCCTTCTTACATAAAAAATGGATTTTTCAAAATTTTTTTCTCTAAATTTCGCAAATTATAGTGTAATTGGCGTTTCATGAACCGAAATGATGTATTTCAACAATCAAATGTAAAAGAAAATGATAAATTTCAATTTTTTTCGACGGTCGAAAACCTGCGAATTATCTAAGGGTACCCCCTTCTTACATAAAAAATGGATTTTTCAAAATTTTTTTCTCTAAATTTCGCAAATTATTGTGTAATTGGCGTTTCATGAACCGAATTGATGTATTTCAACAATCAAATGTAAAAGAAAATGATAAATTTCAATTTTTTTCGACGATCGAAAATCTGCGAATTATCTAAGGGTACCCCCTTCTTACATAAAAAATGGATGTTTCAAAATTTTTTTCTCTAAATTTCGCAAATTATTGTGTAATTGGCGTTTCATGAACCGAAATGATGTATTTCAACAATCAAATGTAAAAGAAAATGATAAATTTCAATTTTTTTCGACGGTCGAAAACCTGCGAATTATCTAAGGGTACCCCCTTCTTACATAAAAAATGGATGTTTCAAAATTTTTTTCTCTAAATTTCGCAAATTATTGTGTAATTGGCGTTTCATGAACCGAAATGATGTATTTCAACAATCAAATGTAAAAGAAAATGATAAATTTCAATTTTTTTCGACGATCGAAAATCTGCGAATTATCTAAGGGTACCCCCTTCTTACATAAAAAATGGATGTTTCAAAATTTTTTTCTCTAAATTTCGCAAATTATTGTGTAATTGGCGTTTCATGAACCGAAATGATGTATTTCAACAATCAAATGTAAAAGAAAATGATAAATTTCAATTTTTTTCGACGATCGAAAATCTGCGAATTATCTAAGGGTACCCCCTTCTTACATAAAAAATGGATGTTTCAAAATTTTTTTCTCTAAATTTCGCAAATTATTGTGTAATTGGCGTTTCATGAACCGAAATGATGTATTTCAACAATCAAATGTAAAAGAAAATGATAAATTTCAATTTTTTTCGACGGTCGAAAACCTGCGAATTATCTACGGGTACCCCCTTCTTACATAAAAATTGGATTTTTCAAATTTTTTTTTCTCTAAATTTCGCAAATTATTGTGTAATTGGCGTTTCATGAACCGAAATGATGTATTTCAACAATCAAATGTAAAAGAAAATGATAAATTTCAATTTTTTTCGACGATCGAAAATCTGCGAATTATCTAAGGGTACCCCCTTCTTACATAAAAAATGGATTTTTCAAAATTTTTTTCTCTAAATTTCGCAAATTATTGTGTAATTGGCGTTTCATGAACCGAAATGATGTATTTCAACAATCAAATGTAAAAGAAAATGATAAATTTCAATTTTTTTCAACGATCGAAAACCTGCGAATTATCTAAGGGTACCCCCTTCTTACATAAAAAATGGATTTTTCAAAATTTTTTTCTCTAAATTTCGCAAATTATTGTGTAATTGGCGTTTCATGAACCGAAATGATGTATTTCAACAATCAAATGTAAAAGAAAATGATAAATTTCAATTTTTTTCGACGATCGAAAACCTGCGAATTATCTAAGGGTACCCCCTTCTTACATAAAAAATGGATTTTTCAAAATTTTTTTCTCTAAATTTCGCAAATTATTGTGTAATTGGCGTTTCATGAACCGAAATGATGTATTTCAACAATCAAATGTAAAAGAAAATGATAAATTTCAATTTTTTTCGACGATCGAAAACCTGCGAATTATCTAAGGGTACCCCCTTCTTACATAACAAATGGATTTTTCAAAATTTTTTTCTCTAAATTTCGCAAATTATTGTGTAATTGGCGTTTCATGAACCGAAATGATGTATTTCAACAATCAAATGTAAAAGAAAATGATAAATTTCAATTTTTTTCAACGATCGAAAACCTGCGAATTATCTAAGGGTACCCCCTTCTTACATAAAAAATGGATTTTTCAAAATTTTTTTCTCTAAATTTCGCAAATTATTGTGTAATTGGCGTTTCATGAACCGAAATGATGTATTTCAACAATCAAATGTAAAAGAAAATGATAAATTTCAATTTTTTTCGACGATCGAAAACCTGCGAATTATCTAAGGGTACCCCCTTCTTACATAAAAAATGGATTTTTCAAAATTTTTTTCTCTAAATTTCGCAAATTATTGTGTAATTGGCGTTTCATGAACCGAAATGATGTATTTCAACAATCAAATGTAAAAGAAAATGATAAATTTCAATTTTTTTCGACGATCGAAAACCTGCGAATTATCTAAGGGTACCCCCTTCTTACATAACAAATGGATTTTTCAAAATTTTTTTCTCTAAATTTCGCAAATTATTGTGTAATTGGCGTTTCATGAACCGAAATGATGTATTTCAACAATCAAATGTAAAAGAAAATGATAAATTTCAATTTTTTTCGACGGTCGAAAACCTGCGAATTATCTAAGGGTACCCCCTTCTTACATAAAAAATGGATTTTTCAAAATTTTTTTCTCTAAATTTCGCAAATTATTGTGTAATTGGCGTTTCATGAACCGAAATGATGTATTTCAACAATCAAATGTAAAAGAAAATGATAAATTTCAATTTTTTTCGACGGTCGAAAACCTGCGAATTATCTAAGGGTACCCCCTTCTTACATAAAAAATGGATTTTTCAAAATTTTTTTCTCTAAATTTCGCAAATTATTGTGTAATTGGCGTTTCATGAACCGAATTGATGTATTTCAACAATCAAATGTAAAAGAAAATGATAAATTTCAATTTTTTTCGACGATCGAAAACCTGCGAATTATCTAAGGGTACCCCCTTCTTACATAAAAAATGGATTTTTCAAAATTTTTTTCTCTAAATTTCGCAAATTATTGTGTAATTGGCGTTTCATGAACCGAATTGATGTATTTCAACAATCAAATGTAAAAGAAAATGATAAATTTCAATTTTTTTCGACGGTCGAAAACCTGCGAATTATCTAAGGGTACCCCCTTCTTACATAAAAAATGGATTTTTCAAAATTTTTTTCTCAAAATTTCGCAAATTATTGTGTAATTGGCGTTTCATGAACCGAATTGATGTATTTCAACAATCAAATGTAAAAGAAAATGATAAATTTCAATTTTTTTCGACGGTCGAAAACCTGCGAATTATCTAAGGGTACCCCCTTCTTACATAAAAAATGGATTTTTCAAAATTTTTTTCTCTAAATTTCGCAAATTATTGTGTAATTGGCGTTTCGTGAACCGAAATGATGTATTTCAACAATCAAATGTAAAAGAAAATGATAAATTTCAATTTTTTTCGACGGTCGAAAACCTGCGAATTATCTAAGGGTACCCCCCTTCTTACATAAAAAATGGATTTTTCAAAATTTTTTTCTCTAAATTTCGCAAATTATTGTGTAATTGGCGTTTCATGAACCGAATTGATGTATGTCAACAATCAAATGTAAAAGAAAATGATAAATTTCAATTTTTTTCGACGGTCGAAAACCTGCGAATTATCTAAGGGTACCCCCTTCTTACATAAAAAATGGATTTTTCAAAATTTTTTTCTCTAAATTTCGCAAATTATTGTGTAATTGGCGTTTCATGAACCGAATTGATGTATTTCAACAATCAAATGTAAAAGAAAATGATAAATTTCAATTTTTTTCGACGATCGAAAACCTGCGAATTATCTAAGGGTACCCCCTTCTTACATAAAAAATGGATTTTCAAAATTTTTTTCTCTACATTTCGCAAATTATTGTGTAATTGGCGTTTCATGAACCGAATTGATGTATTTCAACAATCAAATGTAAAAGAAAATGATAAATTTCAATTTTTTTCGACGATCGAAAACCTGCGAATTATCTAAGGGTACCCCCTTCTTACATAAAAAAAAAGATTTTTCAAAATTTTTTTCTCTAAATTTCGCAAATTATTGTGTAATTGGCGTTTCATGAACCGAAATGATGTATTTCAACAATCAAATTGTAAAAGAAAATGATAAATTTCAATTTTTTTCGACGGTCGAAAACCTGCGAATTATCTAAGGGTACCCCCTTCTTACATAAAAAAATGGATTTTTCAAAATTTTTTTCTCTAAATTTCGCAAATTATTGTGTAATTGGCGTTTCATGAACCGAATTGATGTATTTCAACAATCAAATGTAAAAGAAAATGATAAATTTCATTTTTTTTCGACGATCGAAAACCTGCGAATTATCTAAGGGTACCCCCTTCTTACATAAAAAATGGATTTTTCAAAATTTTTTTCTCTAAATTTCGCAAATTATTGTGTAATTGGCGTTTCATGAACCGAATTGATGTATTTCAACAATCAAATGTAAAAGAAAATGATAAATTTCAATTTTTTTCGACGATCGAAAACCTGCGAATTATCTAAGGGTACCCCCTTCTTACATAAAAATTGATTTTTCAAAATTTTTTTCTCTAAATTTCGCAAATTATTGTGTAATTGGCGTTTCATGAACCGAAATGATGTATTTCAACAATCAAATGTAAAAGAAAATGATAAATTTCAATTTTTTTCGACGATCGAAAACCTGCGAATTATCTAAGGGTACCCCCTTCTTACATAAAAAATGGATTTTTCAAAATTTTTTTCTCTAAATTTCGCAAATTATAGTGTAATTGGCGTTTCGTGAACCGAATTGATGTATTTCAACAATCAAATGTAAAAGAAAATGATAAATTTCAATTTTTTTCGACGATCGAAAACCTGCGAATTATCTAAGGGTACCCCCTTCTTACATAAAAATGGATTTTTCAAAATTTTTTTCTCTAAATTTCGCAAATTATTGTGTAATTGGCGTTTCATGAACCGAATTGATGTATTTCAACAATCAAATGTAAAAGAAAATGATAAATTTCAATTTTTTTTCGACGGATCGAAAACCTGCGAATTATCTAAGGGTACCCCCTTCTTACATAAAAAATGGATTTTTCAAAATTTTTTTCTCTAAATTTCGCAAATTATTGTGTAATTGGCGTTTCATGAACCGAATTGATGTATTTCAACAATCAAATGTAAAAGAAAATGATAAATTTCAATTTTTTTCGACGATCGAAAACCTGCGAATTATCTAAGGGTACCCCCTTCTTACATAAAAAATGGATTTTTCAAAATTTTTTTCTCTAAATTTCGCAAATTATTGTGTAATTGGCGTTTCATGAACCGAAATGATGTATTTCAACAATCAAATGTAAAAGAAAATGATAAATTTCAATTTTTTTCGACGATCGAAAACCTGCGAATTATCTAAGGGTACCCCCTTCTTACATAAAAAATGGATTTTTCAAAATTTTTTTCTCTAAATTTCGCAAATTATTGTGTAATTGGCGTTTCATGAACCGAATTGATGTATTTCAACAATCAAATGTAAAAGAAAATGATAAATTTCAATTTTTTTCGACGATCGAAAACCTGCGAATTATCTAAGGGTACCCCCTTCTTACATAAAAAATGATTTTTCAAAATTTTTTTCTCTAAATTTCGCAAATTATTGTGTAATTGGCGTTTCGTGAACCGAATTGATGTATTTCAACAATCAAATGTAAAAGAAAATGATAAATTTCAATTTTTTTCGACGATCGAAAACCTGCGAATTATCTAAGGGTACCCCCTTCTTACATAAAAAATGGATTTTTCAAAATTTTTTTCTCTAAATTTCGCAAATTATTGTGTAATTGGCGTTTCATGAACCGAAATGATGTATTTCAACAATCAAATGTAAAAGAAAATGATAAATTTCAATTTTTTTCGACGATCGAAAACCTGCGAATTATCTAAGGGTACCCCCTTCTTACATAAAAAATGGATTTTCAAAATTTTTTTCTCTAAATTTCGCAAATTATTGTGTAATTGGCGTTTCGTGAACCGAAATGATGTATTTCAACAATCAAATGTAAAAGAAAATGATAAATTTCAATTTTTTTCGACGATCGAAAACCTGCGAATTATCTAAGGGTACCCCCTTCTTACATAAAAAATGGATTTTTCAAATTTTTTTTCTCTAAATTTCGCAAATTATTGTGTAATTGGCGTTTCATGAACCGAAATGATGTATTTCAACAATCAAATGTAAAAGAAAATGATAAATTTCAATTTTTTTCGACGATCGAAAACCTGCGAATTATCTAAGGGTACCCCTTCTTACATAAAAAATGGATTTTTCAAAATTTTTTTCTCTAAATTTCGCAATTATTGTGTAATTGGCGTTTCATGAACCGAAATGATGTATTTCAACAATCAAAAGTAAAAGAAAATGATAAATTTCAATTTTTTTCGACGATCGAAAACCTGCGAATTATCTAAGGGTACCCCCTTCTTACATAAAAAATGGATTTTTCAAAATTTTTTTTCTCTAAATTTCGCAAATTATTGTGTAATTGGCGTTTCATGAACCGAAATGATGTATTTCAACAATCAAATGTAAAGAAAATGATAAATTTCAATTTTTTTCGACGATCGAAAACCTGCGAATTATCTAAGGGTACCCCCTTCTTACATAAAAAATGGATTTTTCAAAATTTTTTTCTCTAAATTCGCAAATTATTGTGTAATTGGCGTTTCATGAACCGAAATGATGTATTTCAACAATCAAATGTAAAAGAAAATGATAAATTTCAATTTTTTTCGACGATCGAAAACCTGCGAATTATCTAAGGGTACCCCCTTCTTACATAAAAAATGGATTTTTCAAAATTTTTTTCTCTAAATTTCGCAAATTATTGTGTAATTGGCGTTTCATGAACCGAAATGATGTATTTCAACAATCAAATGTAAAAGAAAATGATAAATTTCAATTTTTTTCGACGATCGAAAACCTGCGAATTATCTAAGGGTACCCCCCTTCTTACATAAAAAATGGATTTTTCAAAATTTTTTTCTCTAAATTTCGCAAATTATTGTGTAATTGGCGTTTCATGAACCGAAATGATGTATTTCAACAATCAAATGTAAAAGAAAATGATAAATTTCAATTTTTTTCGACGATCGAAAACCTGCGAATTATCTAAGGGTAC